>OY284488.1:9384318-10584318 GCA_958336395.1 Ctenicera cuprea
ATTTTCTAATTTTTCAGAAACTTAAGTTTTTTTTTCAAATTCATTCAATTATGAAATTTTAAAATATTCTAAAATTGCAAAATCATTTAACATTTTTAAAATTTTCCAAAATTATCAACAATTTTAAAATTTTCAAAAATTACATTCAATTTGTATTCTTAAAAGCGGCTCAAGTCTGAACGAGACCGATGGGTCACTACCTACACCGTATAATGAGTTCTTGGCAGTCCGCACCTGGACAACGCCAACGTTGCAAAGACCTGGCTTGTAAAAAATGTAAAATGCATCTTTGCTTATACGATAAAAAAAACTGTTTCGGAGCATTTAGCATATAATTGTTAGAGTTACTTATTTAAGTTAAAATTAATTGGTGCTTATCAGGCTTGAAATGTATTCTTTTCCAATTAAAGATATTTCATGTGAGAAACTTAGAATGCTCATTGGCACAACATACCCGTATGGGAACATTAAATTTGCTTAAACAAAAAAAATTACAACAAGCAATTTCAGAATGTTGTTATATTTTAACCATGTTTTTGAAAATTTAAAGATTTTTTGGCTTTTAGTAATTGCGTTAATAATAAACAATATTTAATGGCTGAAATCTAAAACCGATTTCATAATTTGGTGATTATCCAATTAAACTGTTTAGGTAAACGACCAAAAGGAAACCACCAGCCAGAGGTATTTTCTCGATGGAAGATTGTTCTTATTGTAATTTAACATGTTCATACAGATATTGAAGCTGAAATTCGTACATTCTTGAATTATTGAAAAATTGGCGGGGGTAGGTAGTAGGAAGATCGCGTTTGCGCAGATTGTCTATTCGACATGCGTAGAATACGAATTTACGGAATGGGACGTTTCGCCGTCCAGTTTCGCCACCGCCGTTTCGCCGTCGCTGTTTCGCCGTTTTGCCTTCGACGTTTTGCCGTCGCCGATTCGTCGTTTTGCCGTCGCCGTTTCGCCGCTGCCGTTTCGTCGTCACCGTTTTGCTGTCGGCCGTTTCGCCGTCGCCGTTTCGCGGTCGGCCATTTCGCCGTCGCCGTTTCGCCGTCAAAACTTTCTTGTTTTGACCTCTTCCAGTTAATAATTTTATAGATTTCTTCAATTATCAAAAACCACTTATAACATTAAGTGTTCTGTGCGAAGCCATTAACTAATAATTGTCTTTCGTTTAAATATTTGGGCATTTTTGTAATACTGTAATTAATTGCTTAGTTAATAAATGTATTTAGGCGCTTAGTGTTGAATTTTTAATTTTATTTTTATTAGGTTAGGTTACGTTAATAAAATTAATAAATATCTATTTATAACTTTTATAAAAATGAAAGTTTTTTGAAAAACTAATAACAAAAAACGTACCCATTTGTTGCATACTTTTTAGGAAACATTGTATATTGGATTGACGGCGAAATAGCCGACGGCGAAACGACCGACGGCGAAACGACCGACGGCGAAACGGCGACGGCGAAATAGCGACGGCGAAATAGCGACGGCAAAACATCCTAGACCGCGAATTTAAGTAGTAAATATTTTAAAGTAGAGCACCTCTGCCCATCCCCTCATTTTTTGAAGCAGTCGTGTGGTTTCAAGATTTTTTTGTGAATTCAAGTTGCAACCAATGTTTATCCCATGAAATTCTAAAATCCTATTCATAATTTGGCCGTTTTTCGACGAATACTCAATTAACCTGTTCAGGTAAACGACTAAAAGGAAACCTCTCAGTAGTGTTTTCCCAATAGAAAGTTGTTCCTATTGCCATTTAACATGCTCATACCGATTTTGAAGCCGAAATTCGTTAATTTTGGAGAACACAATAATTCGACGATGGGGGGGGGGGGGGTGAAAGGGATATTGCTTTTGCGTAGATCGGCTATTTGGCATGCGTAGAAAACGAATCTAACGTTCTTTTTCGAGCGCGTTCTTATTTAAATAAATCACCCCTTCTGCCCCCCTCTTTTTTGGGAGGATCAACCCCATGTTGTTGCGGTGTTATTCCTGTAAAATTATCAATCTTTGAGCTAAATTTGGGTTTTTTGCATTCATTGCTCTAAATCAACCTGATGGTCACAATACCTTCCTTTATAGGTATACTTGGTATAGCGAGGAAGGTAAACAAATGTTACAAATCATTAAAAAAAATTGTGCCATAGAGGGTTGTCTCGGATTAAGTTGGAAATATGAAAATTGTAAAGTAAAAATATTGTTTTAGCTCATCAACATCTATTCGATCGTAACCCCAATAAATAAAGCTTTAACGACACTTACCAATTCGTTCAACAATATAGCTTACTCATAAAGCAAGTATAATAAAAACGCTACTACCTTAGGGCGTTTAATTCAGTATACGGCGTCCATCAGGCGGATACATATATTCACTTTAAAGTCAATAAAAGAAGAATCTCTTACATAATCTCATCTCGGAAGACAAGGTATCAAATAACCAACCAGTGTTGTCAGGCAATGAACAAGCAATAAATATTGCACATGGTGCTAAAGGTATTTTGTCAGGTAATAAAGGATGCAACGATGCACCTTTGCTAACTTGAATAAGAAAATTTATCTAATAATAATAGTCCGGACTTCTAGTCTAGAATTTTGCCACTATTTAAATTATGCCATTTTGGCATTATTTCTTTAAATGTATAGTTGGCGCATACCTAAACTGTTAAACGAATTATGTACAAGCTTAGAATGGTAACACATCCATATGTTTTACCTTAATCTAGCTTGTGCAGGTAGTTATTATTTAATTGGTCAACTGAAATTGAAGCTTATGTAATATTAAAATTAAATAAAACAAGGTTCATAAGCGTAGAATATGAATGGTCATCAGTTTTAAAAGTACTTCACGTAACAATTTTATGAAACTGCAAAAATATTTTTTAAATTTAAATGTAATAAAGCAAACACGAATTAGTGAAAATAGAACGTGTAAATTCATTAATACAACGAGAAAGTTCAACGATAGAAAATTTTGGATTATCAACATTCATAAAAGACGGAAAACCAGCGTTGAACAAAAAACTTAAGAATTGCAGTACAGTACCACAATTTTTTCTAAATTCTCATCCGAAAAATTAGTTTTCTTGTCCAATATGTTTCACGTATAATTTAATGGATTTGAGTACGCCCATGGTTTTTGTTTACTTATTGAATTTTAACAAAATTGTTTGCTCTTCTGCTACGAAAAGTCCGGTCTTTACTAATAATATACTGATTTAATAATGTATCAAACATAGGCTTTTTTTACTTAAATACTGTTAAAGCCTTTTTAAATGTAAATTAATGAGTATTTTCAAGATAAAATCAACAAACGGGTTGGTTCTTTAAACTTTCACTAAGGTAGGTGATTTCTGGTAATATTAATAATTTTTAATAGTCCTTTCACAGCACAGTGGGCATGCTATGTGTGTGGCATTTTTATTGTCCCTTAAAATACGCAGTTGCCTTTTAATTGTTAACGTTTTACTTTTTCGGTGATAAATGTAATGATCATAACTGGTTTCTCATTATGTCGTTGTGAATTTTTATTACTTTCATATTCTGCCTCTCATTAAGAAAATGAAATCGTTTAAATTGGTGGTATCTTAATTAAAGTGCAGTTATCTTAGGCAGGCATGCTATTATTTACACTGTAAAATGTAAGCAAAATTTTTTACTTTCCCATACTGCTGTTCTGAAGTAAGGAACATTATGATTTCATGTAAATTTTCGAATTTCAGATTTTAACGGAAATGCCCGTTTTGAGGCCAAAGAAACCCAAAAAAGTGGTTTTTAAGAAATGTCTGTCTGTGGGTGGGTGCGTAAGTGCGTTTGTTTTCCAATGTCTCCAGAACTTCCTTGCCTGCTTTTTATATGATTTAGTGTTTAAGTCTTTTAGTAGCAGGTAGTTCTTTATAAGGTCGGTAATCGAAACTGAAACTGGAAACGGAAATTAGACTTGTTTTATTGGAATAGATCATTTTTTAAACTCTTTAAAAAATTTTAATGCATAGCGTTGTGGTGCATCTAAAGAAAAATCAAATGCTTTTTTTTTCAAATGTTGTTTCTTTAAAATTAGGGCCGCTACGAATTTTTGAAAATTTTAAATTTAATGCACGATTACTCAAAAACAAAATATCAAATTAATTAAAATTGTCATATTATTTGATAGCTCTTAGTAACTACAACCAAGTGATGTAAAATTATTTTTGGAAATATAAAAATTGTAAATATACTAGCTGCTCAAAATTTTGGACATATTCAAAAAATTATTCCTCAAAAACAGCCAACAAAATTTTTTAAAACATTCTGGGCCGATAGAGCTTGCAATGAACTACAAAATTGTTTTTCACTAATCTCCCAAATGTTACACTGACGCCCTCCAAAAATTTTCGAAAAACTTAAAGTTATGAATCAGAAACACAAACAGTTTGACAGACTATCTAAGTTGTTTATTAGATTAACAAGGATTTTCAACCATATTAAAAATATTAAGAAGAAAAGCTGTACTTTTTAAATTATACAACGCATTTTCGAGAAGTTGCGTGATTGTAACTGCGGCTATCAATTAGATCTAGTTAAGAAAACATATACCTCAATTTTTTGCATATTTTTGATAACTCTTCAAATAAAGTTATCATAGCACGATTCTTATACGGTACACGACATCGTATTGCACAGGCTGTCGCAAGTTTAAATCAGCGCTGGAGCGTTACTATTTTTTATTTTCTTGTTCTAGCTTTAATTTCTTTAAAACCATGTTATTTACTCAGTTATTGGCGCCCAAACATTTAAAACCTAAAAAGTATGGGATTTGTTTCGCCTATTTTTTCGTTAGTAAACATACACTATATCACTTTTATTTTTTTAAGTAAAAAATAAAACTACATATGTGACTATATTAAATTACCTGATCATGCTGAAGATTCACAAGTGCTTATTTATTGCTACCTAAAAATAACATTGTACCCAATTATGAAAATTAATAGTGAACACGCAGCTACCACAGCATTTACGACGCACAATAGATCATAACCTACTGTGAATACCTGTCAGGAACTTCTGAACTGGAGACAACTGAAACAAACTTGAAGACACGAATTTAAATAACATCATTTTTATGAGTTTGGATATGTTTTATAGGTGTACTGTAATTTTAAATTTGCTACTAAGTAATAATCATAAAATGTTGAGAATATTAAAAACAGCGTTTTGGAATGTGTTCGCGATTTATCTTTTTGTAAAAGCGAAAAATCCCAATAAAATTGTATTTGTGTTAATACATCGTTTAATATTTTACATTTGCATATTTGTTTTGGATCAGTGGCGGTTTCAAAATTTGATTATGAGCGGGTCGTAGTTCAGAAGAAATATTGCAGTGGCCGAAATTTTTTCAAAGGAGGCGTGGAGGATCAAAGAGAAACTATTTCAAAATATTAAAACTTATTTTGTTAATAATGAACCACACTGACACGTAAAAACAACTAAAAACTAAACAGAATTTCACAAAAAGGTAAGGAAAACTTTGATAATTACTGCAAGCCCTACTCTTATCGGTCTTATTTGTTATGATAACGATGTATTCAACAGGTCTCGGAAACCGATGGTTTGTGGAAATATAGGTACTTTCTGCTCGGTTGAGTATTTAATAGATAGTAGCAAAAAGCATGGGCTATGCCCCCTGGTTTTTTTAATATTAAATAAATATTTATGAAAACTTTAGTCTAAACAGACGTTCTTTTATGGTTCTCCGTTTACTAAACAGAAAAGTATAAATTTACGTTTTTCCAAAATTCATAGCAGGCTTCACAGAAAAATTAGTGGATTGGGACAAGACACAAATATTAGCCCATCTCTAGCTCTATAAGCTTACAAAGTGTACGAAAATCGTGTGGCCAGTTTTTCAAACATAGTTTTTTGTTAATGTCTAAACTTTTAAAATACTTTCACCTCCCAGTTTTCATTTGTAAAAAAATTATTTTCTATAGTAACATAGTGTTCCTCTAAGGCTAATCTATTACCAAAATTAATCCCAATCCGTCGTCTTGTTTCAGAGTAAATAGGCTTTAAAGCCGAAAATCTACAAACACCGTAGCGGCACCCAGTTTAAAGCTAGAGTGCTCCGAAGATACTTTATATTTATTCTGTTCTATTCTATTATATTCTGAAATTCCGTTTGTGAAGGAAATGCTACTAAAAAACTTTTGTAACTTACCTTTCCTGTTCCATTTTGTAAACTAAAACTTAATAGCTCTAAAATTGTTTGTTGCACCTAAGTATATAAAATTTTGTTAAAATCGGTCCACTAGTTCCTGAGATAACGCCTGACACGAGTGCACGTACAAACCGTCATTTTTTAAAACCACTCTTCTGTATTTCTGACGCAAAACATGTATTATCGTTAAAATGTCACATTCGAAAATTTTCGCGATCACAATATATTTCAATACCGGAAGTATGGGAAAGTAGAAAAGCGTAAGGATTCAGCTAGTTCTTCATAAAATGCGAGCTAGTAATATACACGCAGCAATTCTTTTAAATGAATATTTATGTTATGACTACTACCAATATGTGCCGCAGTGGCATGTGGAATGCCTAGCGTATATTTGTTTATTTTGTAAGATGTCCGTGAGAAGACAGAAAATATAGCAGCCTCAGTATATTATATACTATTGTTATATTAATTGTGTGTTATTAACAAAATTATATGAAAATAGCGAAGCCTGTGGGCTACGCCCTTGATTTCGTTTTTTGATAACTCCGAATGTTTTCTCTAATAAATCGGTCTCAGAATTTAGAGCTGCTCTCCGAAAGAAAATCCCGTGAAAAAACAGAAAAAAACTAAAACAGACCTGGAAATGAAGCAGGAAAATAGCTCACTTTTTCTCAGTTTCACGGAATTAGACAAACAAAGCGTGCTTAATCGAAAGGGGATCTCTACTTCTTATTTTGCATGGAAAAAATAACTTGTGGAATTGAGATACAATTTTTAGCATTTAGTCTAAACATTAAACACTCAACGCGTTTACTACACCGGTTGTCAACGGAGTTATTAAACTGCCCGTATTTTCTAGACTTTTTGAGGTATAGCAAAAAAACTTAGCGAAGGCACATTTTGGCGTCTTTAAGACATTTAATTGACTTCCAGTTTCACCGGAAATAGCCCCAACTTTTGATTTTCAAATGGAACAATCAAGTTGGTTTAAAAATTTTAAAAAATAGTGCAGATGCACTGATAATTTTCTCGGGATTCTAAAAATATAAAAATATACAAGGTGTTCCATTTGAAATTCAAAGGTTGGGGTAATTTTTGGTAAAGCCGGAAGTCAAAAGAATGTGTCACATTACGTCAAAATGTTTTATTTTGATACTTATTACCTAAGTTTTGTTGCCATATCTTAAAATTGACACTGTCAGTTTGACCACTGATAATGATAGCTTTGCTATCGAAATACGTATCTGATATATAGTTTCTTGTGTCGAAGGGAACTGTATTTTTCAAAATCAGCTTAGTCACGCACTTTGGTAAACGAGCAAAATACGTCGCCTTGATCTTACCATACCTTAAAATTGCTGCTGATCATATTTTCGATCATATTTTTGTATCAACGCTTTATGCGTCAACAGTGACTATAAGATCGCACTACTCATACCACTATCCGGCCACCTATTGGATTTAATAAGCGTTAGTTTTTTATAGTTAACTATGAAAAAGTAATTCTTTTTACCTTTCTCGCTATATGAAATATAGCTATAGTAGAGGTAGGTATTGTGATCTTCATGTAGAATGCGATTATTCAGAATTTTTTTTGCTTTAGCCTTATGGCCGATGTACAAGTTATGCCTAAAAGAAAAGTACTTTTATCGCAAACATTTTAAACCTAAACATTTTGACTAATAACCAGGTTTTAGGCTTTGGAGACTGATAAAGCGAACTCTGTAGAGGTGTCTGTTTGTGTGTGTGTGTCGGTCTGTGTGTCTGTATATACTTTACAGTTTAGACGCTTTAAAGCTAGAAATCAAATCTGGCTTAAAGGTTGGTAGTTGCAGTTGTATAAAACCGCAAGAAAATGAGGTTAGTCCGTCAAAAAAATTGAGTGAAGGGAAAGGTGCTCTATTTCAAAATCGACGCGGTCGGAAAAGAAATTTAGATTCGTATTCTACACCACCCCCAGTGTTCCCCCTCCAACGATTTTTCGGTATTTAAAAAATGCACGAATTTTAGCTTGAAGATCGGTATATCATTAAGTAAGCATCTCTGGGGCGTTTCTTTCTAGTAGTTTACGGAACAGTTTAGTTGAGTATAACTAAACAAACGACTATAACCACATCATAAAATGATTATACATTTCAACGAATAAATATTGTTGACAATTAATAAACACTAAAAACTCAAAAGAATTAAATTAACAAAACATTTTCTGTAACAATTTTGTTTTAATTTTCAAAAACTTTTTGTTAAGTTTTCTTTTAATTTTCAAGAACTTGTAATATATTTAAGCTTGCAAAAAAAATTACATATTTCCTAAAACTTAACAAAAATATGTAAATTGCTAACAAATTTTTAAAAATTTCAAAATTCCTAATTATTTACGAAACTTGCAGGAACTCAAAATTGATTTACATTTTTAAAAATTTGTAATTTTTCTCAAAACTTTTTGAATTCCGAAATTTTTCTAAATTGTCATAAATTTGTCAAAATTTTCGATGGATTTAAAAAATTTTTAATTATATCAATAAATACGAGGAGCATCCCGTGGCGGTTGCCCAACAGCTTTTTTATTATTATATCGGTACTGGCATCTTTGCTTCTGGCTTCGACCCCGGTGATCGGTGCTGCTACTGCCAACGTTTCGTTCACGGTTGCAAGTGACATATACAGGGCTAAGGACTGTGCTACTGCTGGAACACAACTTGTGTTCCATCAGCCCACAACAGTGGACGAAACGTCGGCAACGCGACGCGGATCCAACCCCAAAGCCAAGATGACAGAGACAACGGCTACCGAAACTTACAACTTATATTACCTGTGAATTGTTTCAACTGAGATCGCATAATAAATTTCGGTAATAACCATTTTTGGACACAGACAATTTACTCGATGTTATGTAAAGAAGACATTAACAGCAGTTCTCCTTTAAAGTATAAGTTGAAATTACAGGTGACATCTTCATGGGTGGTTACGTTTACATTCCGCCGGAAAGCATGATAGGAAAATACTTTTCCAAAATTTGTTATCCTGTTCATTACAAGACGATTACCTGAAGATAGAAGTTGTAATGTAAGCTACTTTAACAACGACAGCGCTCTTGCTCATTTCAATTAGACACTGATTATGGTAGATAGATTGATCAA
This sequence comes from Ctenicera cuprea, assembly GCA_958336395.1. Lineage (NCBI taxonomy): Eukaryota > Metazoa > Arthropoda > Insecta > Coleoptera > Elateridae > Ctenicera > Ctenicera cuprea. Next base: position 9,393,661 of record OY284488.1, read on the forward strand.
GATGAGCCTGAGCTTGGCCACTAAGATCTCCAGTATTGATACCCCTGGGGAAATACATTTGAAGAGCTGTAGCGACGAATTGAACAATGTTGCTAGTTTATTCGAAATACGCCCGGAATCGTAGAACGCTTTCGTCTTTTGATGGGTAGACGAGTCGAGTGCTATTTGCAACAGCATGGCATACATTTTGAACCATTATTATAAAATAAAATAGTTCTATACGTCTTTAAAATACTTATAATTATTGTGGAAACACCTTGTATATGTATTTTTGAAATCAGATCAAATTTAAGCTTTCCTATGCATTTATTTAAAATATACCAATGTTTTAGTGGTTCTCATTATTATTTAATAGAGCATCAGCTCCAAATTTATGGAGGTATTTCCATTTTAAGTCATGTCATATTACAACAAATGTAGTAAAAATTGCCAACAAACTATCATTTTATAATTGTGAATTTTTTCCAACTTAGATTAATATTATGACAGACTCTCATAAATTACTGCTATCTTCCCATAAAAGTGTAATTGAAAATGGCGTTAAATGTGAAGATCAAATACTTCCCGAACTAATATTATTCGCAAGAATTCAAAAACGAATAATGTGATTTATTTGCTAAAACCACTATATTATGAAGCCCATTTGTGTAGTCTAATAAAGTTAAGAAATGCTGTCATAAAGTCATAAAGTTCGTCATTATAAACGAAGTGCCATAAGAGAACATAATTTATGGCCTTGTTAACTCTCATTTTCATTCAGATTAGTTTCAAAGTTCTTATATTAACTAAGAATATATAGTTGCCTACCTGACTCCTCCTGTATATTTAATTACAGTGACCGCAGATTCTGGCAGGTAGAAGTAAGATATAACCAAGTTTTACTATTGTTGAAAGTGCATCCATCTCTGAATAATAAAATTATAATTTATTAGTTATATTCTTATAGATATAAAAAAATAAAGATATTTTTATTTAAAAGCAGAAATAAGCTAACAGACTGGAAATAATTTATTCTAAATACCGATTTGTGTAAGAAAAACAATTCCATCGTGCTTTATTTTACTACATCTAACATAATATAGCTAATCTAATATATAAAACGGAGAGTGTCTAAACTAGGGTTCAGCATATCGAGTATTACATGTAAAATATACTTATTATACGTGGTTATTCTGCATGTAGAATATTAAGCCCCTTTCTGCATATTCTGCATGTAGAATAAAGCCGATGCAAAATCAGACAGTTTAAACGTAAATAAATATGTATACAACTTATCGATGTAAAATAAATAGCACTAACAAAACCGTGGGCTACGTCTCTCAATTTTATTGACTTCTTTTTAAATACGCAAACTTTTGAAATTTAGAACCACGCCGCCCTATGTAACTGTTACATAAACATCGGTACCAGCAAACATAATAATAAACAAGCTGTGGCGAGATGTGGGAGCACAGTCAGTCGTCACCAAAAGTTGAGACAGGGTAAAAGGATTCGGATTTAATATATAGATAGATTGGTTGCTTATGGCGCAAGTGCTTATTTAAATAAATGTTGTATGGACCTTGTGAATTTGAAAATCTAGAAAAAAAATATAAGAAGAAATTCCCGAAAAGAAAATCGCAGCAAAAAGTCGAATAAATGCCGCTAAAAAATACTAAGAAACAGAAACCTCTGAGTAAAAAATTTCCCAAAAAAATTCCTATAAGATCCCTAGTTTAATTTCTTAGAAAAAAACGGGATAAAAGTTAATTAAACTTAGCACTTTTCCCCATTTATAGGTGAGTGCCTTAAGAGAAATATTCAAATTTTTTTCGGAACTATTAAAGACGCACTAAAAAAATAGGCTCCCACTAAGTCGAACATATTCTGTGAACCTGAGTTTGTTTACCTGCAATGAAAAGTGTAACGGTCCAATGCACAAACGAATCTGCGCCTTAAATAATAAACGCGTCAATTTGTGGCTTCTAGTATCGAAGGCCCTCGCCACTAAAAGTTAAACTTTTAATTAAAAATTAGTATTTCAAAATGGCAAACAACTTAAAACCAAAAATAACTGCTACCAGTGTTGGAATTAGGGTGGGGTGAAAGGTGTCTGCCCCAGACATAACGATTCAAAGAGCGCAATTTTATTTTGTAAAGTTTATGGAGCCGACTTTTTTGTCGGTTGAGAGTTTCGGTAAATACAAAATTTTTGCAGTGCGGTACATTTGAATAGAAAATGGGAAAGGCGCGTTCGTACCATTGAATAGTCGCATGTTTTACTCTTTCCCTACCATACCATGTTTTACATATTTTACATGTATATGTAGAAAAAGGTAGATACACCAGTTTTATTTAACATACATATTTATCATACATATTCCACATAGTTATCTATATATTCTACGTATTCTACACACTTTCCTACGAATAATATAGATAACAGTTTTTTACGTGTAAAGTTACAACCCTGGTCTAAATGTTAGTAGCGGGAGGCACTAGACGCTAGTGTCTTAAATTAACCGCCGATCCTGACGTCAATCAGTGAGTGACTGCAAAATTTGTCTTCGTATTTTTTCTTTAAAAATATAACTGCTCTTAACAAATAACCTAGCGTTAACAGCAAAACGCAACAACAGTGTTTAAAAAAAAACTATAAAATAAAAAAAAATTTTGGTCCAAACCGAGATTCGACCCCACAACTACTTATGCAGTAAAAGAGCAGTACACTCGAAGACACCCGCATATCCATCTGTGCCACTACGAACTTGGCGCTTATCGCTAAAAAAAGTGCTAATTGAATGCGTGCATCAATAAAAAGTCTGACCTTGGTGGGATCGGCGGTTAAGTTAAGACACTAGCGTCTAGTGCGGAAGGCAGACGCTTTGAGCAGTCCGAGCTCGCATTCTTCATGCGTCTGGCAAGCAGCAAACAAGTCTAAATCTCGTAATGTTTAGAGGCGGGTTATGTTACTACATCTATTTAGTTAGCAGTTGGCAGCATAACAGCATCCTATGAAATAACGCCTGCTTGTCGATATATGCTTTATAGTATGCTGTCTGGAGTTAACGTTACGGTCATGTTTACAATTGCTGTAGACTAGAAATTCAAAAACATTACCCACACTTTGTAATTCTCAACCCATATATAAATGTAAACCGAGCACGCTCAGATTTAAGAATACTATTACAAGAATTAAAAAAATTAGCAGAAAGTGTACACTACGCCTCAGCCCATTTTTACAAATACATTTTAGCAAATTTTTTAAAAGAGATGATGTAATTAATACACCGCTGGTATTGCAGCTTCGTTGCTCCAATTACACTGCGTGACTGTTACATAAACAGCCAAACAAGTAGACGTCTTTCTATCTATCGAAATAATAAATTCGGATTCTTTCTACCCGTCTTGTACAATGTATGTTGGCAAAGGCCCCCTCCCTCCTAATAGAAGCCACATATTTACGCGACCATTATATAAAGCGAACATTTTTTGTACAGCGGGCCGCTGTAGTTTTTAATCAAGACAAGCAATATTTGATGTTTACCATTTGTGTGTATGATTGCAATGTAGTCCACATCAGATTCCACGAGTAGTATACATATTGGTATTACGTAACTTTTTTTTATCGCGTTACACTTTTACTTGCTGTGAAATCCTGGACGGCTTAGTACCAAAAACAGCTTTAGAGAGATATAGGTCAGTTCACGCAAGACGCGTGCGACGATTATCATATTTAACTCGTCTCAAGTTTACAAATTGCATTGCAGCTAAGATTTCAAAAGTGCAAGTATCTGAAAATGTTGTTTTATTACTTACAATTATTTTACAATTTTCAGGTACTGGATTACCAGTTATAATTAACGCAAACCAAAGTTCAGTTACGACTAACCTTACCTAATAACCTAACCGAACCTACCGTACACAATAACCAATAATATAAATCAAGGACAGACATTCGTTTCTACAGTTAAAAAAGTTTTAAATGTGAAAATTAAATTAAAACCACAACGAACGTCACCATTTGTAAAGAAAATAGGTGCTTTTTAAAGATTATTTGCTGTCCATCATGGTCGGTAAAGATGTAACTACAAAATAATAAACATTCCTCATGATTACTTAATAGTTAGGCCTGTTTAATTCAGGCTCGGACTTTGCTTCTTTGAAAATATATACCGTACTCGGTACGCATTCGATACATGTGCGACGTATTTTGTACCTCAAAAAATACGTGGTTGCAAAAGCAGGGTCGCCACTGCAGTTTTCCCGTTTGAATAAATCTAAATTCCAGACATAAAAATTTCTCGTTACGACGTCTTGTTGTGTACGCCACTGGGTTCTTCGGTGTTACGCACAGCTAACGGCGTAAACAAAATCAACTTATGTATTTGAACATAAGTCCTATATGTACAACTTAATTCTAATTAAACACATAAACAATAAATTAATTCTGATGTCAGAAATGGTGCGGAATAAAACGTAATTTGCCTTCACGGCCGGTCAAAATAACAGGAAGGCCGGGCGAATCGAAGCTTTCTTGGGCAGCTCTCGGAACGGTCTATATTACTATAAATTATAACAAATTAATTGCAATCAGTCCTCGGAACGGTCTTCGGCGGAGTTCCCTTGGTTGGATTGTCTGAACGGTGCGGTATTACGATAAATTATAACAAATTAAGTGCAATTAAAAGAACGTGTAATCAAAAGTACGAATTCCAAGGATTTAAACTAAATACAAATGAATTTCGAGTATGTATAAATTCAACTTTTAAACGAGTATAATGAATTCGCCACCTAGTCATTGCAAATAACTGATAAACTAGCTTATCTGAAAACTTTATTAACATGGGAAAGCACTACATTTACAATGTTACCGTGTAGTTTGTTCCACTATAATAAACTGATCGCCACTTTGAAAAGTTCATTCCTCGTTTAGTTATCATAAAACAATAAATGCGTATTAGATTTACCAATACTAAATTCTCATCGTTTAACACAGCCGGAAACATGAGCGAAACACTTCGCCTGGACTTTCCTATACATTTAAATACATTGTTTTATATTTTCCAACACTTTCGATATACACCTGTCTAGACACGACTAGTTAAAGTAAATAGTTCTTATAAGTTGTAACATTTTGAAGTGGTTGAAGAAAGACCGACCGCTGCGCTGCAAGCATAAGGTTGGGTAAAATATTCGGACTGAATCAACGGAAGCGCGGAAATTGATATTTGAAAATATATTAATAACTCGAAAAGTATTATTTTTAGCAAGAAATTACTCTTATTAATTTGTATTTAGAATTTCAAAACCTTTCTGATTTTAAAGCCGAAATGCCACGTTTCCATTTAAAAAAAAGTTCTTTTTTACCGTGGCCGCCATATTAAAATTGGAAACTCAAGTTTTTTTCTTAAATACAATCGAGAAGAATTTGCCCTACAAATTGGCTCTTGGGTTTGCGAGTCTATCTATTAAAATAAAAAAGTTAGCCTACACTGAACATTAAACGACTAGTACAAGAACACAACTGCTGTAGAAAGTATGTGAAATTCTTCTAAGGACAAAAAGATTATTAAGGGGCAAAAAATTCGATTTTTTGATTTTTTTGTAAAAAGATTCTCCTAGAGCAAACAAAAGAAGAAATCAATTTTTTAATTTTTAGCGCAAATTTTGGGGGGAGGGGGAACAGTAGCCCCCCTAAATATTAAAGTATCAAAAAAATAATGATATTCGGATTTTGCTATCAATGATGAGCTATATTGCTTTAACAGAAATATTTTATTGACCCCCGTTAAATAAAAAAAGGGTACCAATTTTCAATTTTCCAAAATTCATAGAGGGCGTCACAGTAAAATTATAGCAATGCGCAAAAAGCAAATTGTAGAAGATTCCCAGCTCTATCAGCTTAAAAAGATTAAACAAAAACGTGTGGGCAGTTTTTGAGAAATAATTTTTGGAAAAATTCCAAAATTTTGGAGTGGTGCCATTAAGATCGTTTTTATATTTTCAAAATTAATTATATTTCATGGTATAGTACCCTTGAAGGGCTACCAAACAAGATGTAGTTTATTCCAATCAGATAACTGCTTTTTGAGTAAATAGGCGTTAAAGTCGAAATGTTCAAAAATTCGTAGCGGCCGCCATTTTTAAGCTAGAGAGTTCGGCGTTTGATTTGTCCTAAGGCCTTCTTTAATCTCCACTATTAAAATTTCCAAAATTCAGTTTCTGAAAAAATGCTCCCAAAAAAACATGTCTAACTTCCGCTTCCGGTTACGGTTTTTTTAAAAGCTTATTTTGTCGGTGAATTTTTGATATACCTCCTCATTCCAAAGCACATCAAAATCGGTCCAGCCGTTCCGGAGATATGAAGCGTAGCACACCCACCCACCCAGCCACAGACAAGACATTTTTTAAAAATCACTTTTTTGGGGTCCATGGACCCCCGACTATTTCCGAGCGCCGAGCGGGTTTTGTAGGGGATAGGTCTGTAAAGTTCTACGGTAGACACCAATCTGGGTGCTCACTCAGAAATAAACTAAATTGGAGGGAGAAGAGTTGAACGTACTAGTTTTCGCTATAATCGAAAGGTTAATTTACGGCACAAACTAGGTTCGTCGCATGTGTTGTGCATCTCGACACAGTTCATTTATTACATTTTAAAAATAAGTTACCAAAAACACCGTGGGGCGTATACCACGGGTTCCGGTAGTAATAATTAACGCCTTGTAGTTACAGCGTTCTGATTTCTAAAATGATAACTATTTTTATAATGAAAATTACGGTTAGAAGTTTTATTACGCCACTTATAACACCTCCGGATGGTGATAGATGGTAGATACATTTTAAGTAATTGAATGAAATTAAGTCTAGGGATGTAGTTATTTTATCCTAAATAAATCAAGCAGCTGCTTTTATTAAATAGTGGTGCAACGTTGTCAGATTTAAGACCGGACTTGTATGATTATATGCAGAGTTACAGTAACCAATACTTAGGGAACAAAAATTATTTCTTAAATACACGAATATTTGCACAGGCGCTCTCTATAAGAACATTTAATTAGCCCGAGGTGGTCCCTTGTGAAATTAGATAGACCTTCCTCGTCTGCCTGCAACAGGGAGGTAAATTATGCTAGGAAATTTGAATTTAATCATTATTGTCTCGCGATCATATCGTTTTAAAGGCTTAATTACACCCTATAAGTCGGTAATAGGTTTCCCTGAATTACTTCTACCGGGCAGTAAAACTGAAAGTCATTAAGGGGTATCTTCGCATCTCCTACGTGTATATTCTCAGGGTGAGTATTCTAAATCCGATCTAAATTAAAATCTTAGCTAGAGTTTGTTTAAAGTTAGTGAAATAACGTAAAAAACTATAGTACGAGGTTTTCGAAAAGAAGGATGTAATTTCATGAAAAACAGAAGTTAATTTTATCAGTGAAGTTTCTCATCGCAATTCACAAAAATATCTAAAATTGAAATGTATATAATTTTGAAGCATAAAAATGTGATTTAACTCCTGAAGAACCGTTGCGTTTTATAAGGCGGCAAGTTGTCGGAATTCGAATATAGCAATTACAGAAAAAGAATTTCTGAAAAGTGTAGGTTTAAAAAACAAAATTGTTGTTTTCGAAAGTAAGTGTTGTAATTCAGTAACGGCAATTGATGTTTGTATTTACCGTAATAAACCATTGAGTTGTAAACCATGCTAAATGTAACTGAAGTAAATATGTTTCCGTTGTCAGTATATGGAGAATATTTTTGTATTGTACAAATGGACCATTTAAGTTGAATCAGCAATATTTTTTACATAATTATTTGTTATTTATAACTTTAATGGTTTTTGTTATGAACTTTCCACACTTTCATTGTGATCATGAAAAAAATATGTTGAGTTATGTTTGATAGAAGTACACGATTTGGATGCTGGGAACTCAAAACGAGTGCTTTACGAAAATTTTATATCTATTTGTGTGTGACGCATTTGTAAAACCAAATACAAATTTCAGAACAGGTTCTGATAAAAGGGGGAAAGACTTCAACTAGTTCCCTTCAACCTCAGTAAAATCATTTCCCGCAGAAAACACCAAAAAAATCCTTAAACAGAAACGGGTGTATTTGATGCAGGTAAATTACTGTATAATTAAGAAAGAGCTTTCCCTGAAAACGATACGTGTTGTTTTCTTTGCTGGTCGATTTATACGAATACGGGCGAATTTAATTTTGGAATTAGATGTAAATTTTGTTTGTGCATTTACTAAAAACTACTCTAAACATTTTGTGAAGCTCTGTAAGGCGCTCCCTTGGAAATGAGAAAAAATGATAAGTTCAACTAACATCTTTCACACTGTTTTTTAAGAAATTATTTATAGGGCTATGAAAGGACATTTTCAGGAATGTTCATTCCGATAATTACAGGGGGGTTCATTTTCTTAAAAATTTTTCTTAGAATTTTCTTGTCTTTCTCGGTCCTGTTTTAGGTTTTCTTTCGTTTTTCCCCCCGGAATTCTTTTTCCAGGAGCAACAAAGTTTAACTAACATTTTTCCCGATGTTTTGAGTTTTTCATAGGGCTATGAAAAGATTTTTTCAGGGGATGTTTACCCTGATGATTTTACGGAAGTGTTTCTTTCTTAAAAATCTTGTAAGGATTTTTTAGTTTTTCCTTGGACTGTTTTCTAACCATTCTTTTGTTTTTTTTACGGAATTCCCTTTCCGGGACCAGCTAACTTTAATTAACATCTTTCCCGCTAAAGGAATTTTTTATGGGGCCATGAAAGCACTTTTCGGGGGTTGTTTATCCTGATGATTTCTGTTATTACGAGGTTTTCAGAGTTCTTTCCGGGGCTGTTTTTAGGCTTTGTTTCGTGTATTTCACGTGATTCTCTTTCTGGTAACAGCTAAGTATAGCTAACATCTTTCCCGCTTGTTTTAAAGCGGATTTTTTATGGGGCTAGGAAAGAACTGTTTCGGGGGATGTTTACCTTGATGATGTAAGAGTTTTTTTTTAAATATCTTTAAGGCCTGTTTTTACGGGTTTTTCAGCGTCCTTTCCGGGTCTGTTTTTTGGTCTTTTTTTAGCTTTTTTCAGGAGATTCTTTTTCCGTTTTTTTTTATGAGATTCACTTTCCAAGAGCAGCTCAATAAAACTAAAATTTTTCCCAGGAATTTTTATAAGGTTAAGAAAGGACTTTTTCGGGGGATCTTTATCCTGATGATTTAAGAGTGTCTCTTTCTTAATTTTTTTTACGGGGATGTTTTTTTACGACTATTCATAGTTTTTTCTGGGTCTGTTTTTGGGCTTTATTTCGTTTATTACAGAGGATTCTCTTTCCGGGACCCGCCAAGTACAACTAACATATTTCCCGCTGATTTATAAAGAAATTTTTAGAGGGCTATAAACGTATTTTCTTGGGGATGTTTATCCTGATGATTTAAGAGAGGGTATCTTTCTTAAAAATTTTAACACGGCTGCTTTTTACGGACTTTCCGGAGTTTTTTTGGGGGCTTTTTTTTTTGTTTGTTTTGCGGGATTCTCTTTCCGAGAGCAACTCTCAATCCTGAGACCGACTTGGCGGAGGAAACATTTGAAGTTAGAAAAATGCGGGGGCGTAACCCAGGGGTTCTGCTAGTTTCAATTATGTTTATATTTAAAATTTCGCATCAGCAATTAGAAAAGTCACAATCACTTAAGATGCAAACAATAGTTGTAATTATAAGTTAAGTGCTATTTAATTTAATTTTCAATTGTTTATTTCTTTAATTTTAGACTTCCTCATATGTTTCGTTTACTTTTAATTTGTCACTAAAAAACCTTTTTATGGCGATTAGTATAGGAGCGCCTAATGTAAGTCTCGCGCACTATCGATTACCAACATTTTTTTCGTTAGTGCTTAAAGCGTGCCTGCTGAGCGTGAAGTTGGCAGGCAGCAATGTTTTTTTAATAACTCAGTAATGTGTTTGTTTGCCGATATTTCAATTAGAGCACTAAAAAGCACTAACAAATTATTAACGACTGGCAATGGTTCATTCGTTGGTGCTTAAAGTGTGCCTCTTAAGTGTAAAGCTGGCAGGTGATTTTGGTTTTTTAATTGCTCGGCAGTAACTGTTATATTAGCACAATTGCTGTCGTTAGTGCTTCAATTAACCTGCCAACTTCAATGACCCGATCCGGGTGCGTCACCTGAAAAGCAGTCATAGCACAAAATATAAAAATTGCGGCCAAAATTAGCACTAATTGTGAATGACTGTTTAGCAAAAAAAATTGTAGTGAATGCTTCAATGTTACCAGCTTAGGTATCTGTTTCTACATTTTTCCTTTTAGTTATTTGTTTATTCATCCTATTATTAAAGGTGTGCCTACTTTTTGTAGAAAATACACTACATTTTATTGCCTAAAAACAAAACTATAACTCAGTAAAATGTGCCACTGTTTATAGACAGCAATTAATAGTTGTTTTGAAAATTTCACTTCAAATTTTTATAGATTTGGCCATTATGTCGATAGATTTATTGAATTCCAGGTCTGTCTATAACATTTCTTTGTTCACATCAAATAACTCTTCGATTTTATATAGCCCATTGATTTGAAAAATATCACTCAATAAATTTCAATCTCGTTTGTGGCCGCGTTATAATACTTCGAACTAATTAAAAGCGTATTGTCAAAAATAGCTTTAACTAATTAAATATTGTTTGAGAGAATGGCGCTTTGGAGGATTGAAATATACCGTCAAACTGTTGCGTAAGATAATTAGTTTGTCGGCGTTTTATTAAAGCTAACGAGAGGCGAATTGGTGAGATATTTGCAATAATCGGTACCAAACTATAAATCTAATAATAATTCGTCTAATTAGATAAGCAATCTATTTGTTAAGGCATTGCTTAGAACTAGGCCTGATTAATTTTTCAACAGGAATTTTAATTAATACTTTTACTTTGCTCTTAACGTTGTTGTTAGATACAAAAAAGTGCTGAAGATTAAATATAAATCAAACAAATTAGTCCGGGTAATTCCCAATAGGCATTTTTAATAATTTTTTAGTGCTAAACCTGTCAAAAGCGGTTCTAACTGCTAAGACAAATATTTTAATAAAATTTTTCTGGTCTAAAGTATGCGCTTGTGATTATACTTAAGAATGATAATTTCTGCAAGAAGAAAATGCTGTATTCAAAGTTGATTTATAATAAACGATTCGAAATGCGTGTGTTCTAATATATTTCATTAATTGTGAAGAAGTTGTGACAGATTTTGGCAAACGCATTGTATGTCTCAGCGTGCTTTGTCCATAAATCAGAAGATGGTGCAGTTTAACGTCAGTTAAGGTAATTATGTTGGCATTTGCTGCGGTTTCATACCACCTATAGGCAGTCAAAAAGTTAACATCTACATTTATTCCGACATTTACAGTGTGGGTGGCAAGCACTGACAAAGACTTAATGTTACTTGTACTGGATATTTTAGTGGCACTTTAATGGTTTTAAATTTATATCCCGTATTGAATGCTTAAACTCGTGCACTATCCTGAATGTATTCACGCCACCATTGGGAATAATTTTGGTTGCGAAACCATAATTCTTGTATTGTTTGGCGTAAGCAACTGTTTACGTATTTTTAGAAGAAATAAATAAATAATCAACATAATTAATCATTGTTCTTGACTGTATTAGTAGTTCTAATGGTCTTTACCTTTTATGTAAAAACTAAACACGCATTACCATGGAACGACGTTTTTGTGTTCAGTGGTAGCGAATTTCAACATAATAAAATTAAATAATACATCTTTTAAACATATTTTAGGGTTGTTATTAATTTATTAAAAATATCTTAAATAATTATAGGTTTGTAATGGAAAATTCGAATGAAAAATATCTGAGATATTTTTAATTATTTAAAAATATCTCTCAGATGTTTTCAATTTTCTATTTAGAAATATCCTATGAGTATAACAATGCACCCGCTTTGTTTTCGTTATTTATTAAAATAAATAATTCCAAGTTCGTATCAGATTGATCGTTGTCGTTTACACGCTGTGCAGTGAAATCCCATTTATTTTTGATGGTAAGTCCGGTTTATTTACTTCTTAATTAATTACCGTAAACAATGTTCATATTTGGTTGTTAAATGATTTATTCCATAAATTAGAATTAAATGTTTTTTCTTTAGAATTGTAAGGTTGTCCAATGTAGCCACACTTTTTATTTAATTATTTTAAAGAATCAAATATTTTTCAAAGACCGAATTTATAGCTAATTTTGTACTCTTTTTTCCCAGGCGTTTAATCGCCTGAGGATCAACGGAAAGTGTAATTTGGGCGACAGAGCTTTTGTTAGATATTCGAAGTATCCTCCGTTCTGCCACATTGAGGCTTTTATTGAGAACACCAACAACCCCAAATCTTCTCTTTTGATTGTTTAGCACTGTTGGAAAAGTAAGCAACTATTATCTTGAGCCACTCTGCTGTAGCTTTATCGACACACGATAGAACGAACCAACTTGGTTTGAAAATGGAGTTAAGGAATTTGCGCTTTACAACTTTTGTTCTACTGTTTTATTGAGTAGTTTGTTTTGAACGGCTTTTAGCTGGTCCATAGTACGAAGATCTTCAGGGAGCTGCTGGGTGGGAATACCGACCCTTATGCCATCAGTTTGAAGGTGGATTAACTTTTAGCAGGGTGGCTTGCAGTAGCGGGATGGATTGTAGTTGCGGTTGTAGAAAAAGGTGGATCTCCCTGCGTATCCTTGGTTCCCTTAGCAACTTTACTTTTTGAGGTGGAATTATCTGAGCGGTTTTTTTCAAGCATTAGATTCCTTAACCAGTTTGAATGGTTTTACGGTTAAGATACGGGTGTTCCCTGTAACAGCCATTTAAACCGCTTGCTAACTGTTCCACCTAACTTTCGTTTTCTTTTCTTTAGTTACGTGCGCCAGTGAACGTAGAGTAGAAACTGATCAGGACAGCGTGATCTTAAAATACCAATAATCATTTTTAAAGTAGTTACGAGTAACTATGTTAGTATTAAGGAAGATTTGTAAAATTTTGGTAAAATTTAGGTATGATGTAAGAAAGTTGTAGGGTACCGAAAGGTGGATCACCCAAAAGAAGGTGGATTACCCAAAAGGAAGCGGCCCATGTATATCATTAATAAATACATTTTATGATTTTGCAGTGTTTTCAGAACAACCGACGAAACACTAACATTCTGACAAGGTATGTAATTTGTACATGGTCTAACATATTTTGATGTTTGTTGAGGTACACTTGAGCATTTGTGTTACGCTCTTACGTTACAAGGCATTAGCTTCCGCTCCCAGGCAAACCAACCTTATGCGCTCTACCTAAAACTAGGCTTCCAGATCGAACGCAAACTTACATAGTAAAGCAAACCAGATCTGTACAATAACCCTATTAAAGATCCTTGTCTCTGTATTAAGCGCAAGCTTCCAAGTCTACAGTAGAACATCAAAGACAGGCTTCTTCAATAATTCCGACTCAACCAAGCTCTCTTTTTTAGCCCTGCAGCCCTCAGCTCTTTTTAAAGTATTGCATCTGCCGGATAGAACTAGCAGAACCTGCTATTCCCTTGCTAAAAGTCCGCTAGAAGTTTAACCAAGAAAACCGCTGCCCTCAGCGTCGCCATCATTACGTTGAAAAGGCATGTATTCTGTGAATTGAATTAATTGTTCCTTTTTGTTCTCTGTTCGAGAATTCTTTTAAAAATAAATAAAAAATTTAAGAACTTAAGAGGACAATGCTTAATTTTAAACTAGAAATTTGCAAGTTCAGTCGATGTAGATCTTTTACAAAGCGATTGAATAAAATTGTATATTTCAATACAAAGTAGTACTGTGGTTATGCAGATGACATAGTCGGTCTTATAGAAGGTAAGCACGGCATTATAATCTCAGAAATAATGCAAAATGTTCTGTTCAAAGTGGGGACGTGATGCAACAAGGAAAACCTTACGACAAACCCTGCAAAAACCAGTCTCCTACCATTTACTAGAAAAAGAAACCACGGAGGCATAAACCCACCAAAACTCTTCGGAGAAACTCTGCAAATTAAGGGGGAAGTCAAATACTTGGGTGTAATTTTAGATACCAAGTTGACTTGGAACCAACATTTACAGAGAATTGGTCAATAAGGCAAAAACATCCTTGATGATGGCAAGAAGAGCCTTTGGAAATAAAGGGGTATTAAAACCCAAAATGGTCTACTGGTTATACACAACAGTGATAAGACCAACAATAACCTATGGTTCACTATTATGGTGGCCAAAAGTTAATCAAAGACAGACAATTAACCAGCTTCTTAGTGTACAAAGACTGGCTTTTCTCTGTATAACTGGAGCATCAGGAGTACTCCGACAGCAGCATTGGAAGCTCTTCTGCAACTTCCTCCTCTAGAGCTAATAATCAAGGGCGAGGCACGCATGGGAGCATACCGCTTAAACTGCACGGGCAATTGGAGAAGCAGCCAACAGATACGGGGACACTCCAAAATAACAACTGTAGTGTCCGACCCAATGCTAGACATCTGTACGGACTACATGTTAACAAAATACTCCTTTCACAAACCATTTGAAGTACGGATAAACCGTGAAGAGTGGCAACAAGGAGAACCACCAGACTTGCAAAAAAGCCTAGTATGGTCTACAGACGGTTCACGCACAGACAACGGAACCGGAGCTGAAATATACGGTAGTAAACCAAGATATAGCACCTCTATATCACTGGGCCAATCTACCTCAATATTCCAAGCAGAAACATATGCAATCTTAGCAGCAATAGAAGAGAACATAAGAAGGGGGTATATGAGCAAAACCATCCTTATCATCTCTGACAGTCAGACAACTTTAAAAGCACTGAATTCAAACCAGATCAAGTCAAAGCTTGTCTGGAACTGCCTTTGTAGCCTCTTAAAACTGGCAAACTCTAACAAGGTAAAACTTGTGTGGGTGCCGGGACACAGAGGCATAGAAGGAAATGAAAATGCAGATAAACTAGCAAAGCAGGGATCTGAAACACCATTCACAGGGCCTGAAGCTGTAGTTGGCACAACTAAAAAGACAGCGAGAGGAGCAGTTAAAGAATGGATTTCAACAAAACACTTGGAATACTGGAAACTCTCACCTCGACAGAGACAAAGCAAAGCTATGATGAGCAGCCATTCCCATAAGCTGACAAAACCAGTCCTGCAACTTAGCAGGACTTACATCAGAATAGTGACTGGACTCCTAACGGGACACTGGCACTTCAGAAAACATCTGCATAACATAGGGCTATATAATGAAGATCCCATATGCAGACTATGTGGCGAGGAAGAAGAAACAGCCGCCCATATAATATTCGAATGCGAAGCCCTAGCTCGCAGAAGATTCCAAATCTTTGAGGGCATCAACCCCAATGAGATACAATCGCCAGCCAGTCTGATCAACAAACTCCTAGACCTGCTAAAGGGGACGAATCTACTTGACAGAGACTAGCGACCGAAGGGGATGCACAATAGGCCCAAGAGGCTGCAGTGTTAAAGGGCGTAACAAACTCTCCCCGTTTTAAATCAATCAGTACTGTGGTTGTAAATCAGAACATGTTCCTTTGGATGTTAAATTTTGTAGTGCATTTGAATTGTCGCTTTGTTTTTTTCTACGATTTTTTTACGCAGAACAGTTTAACAAGTTACTCACGTGCCGTGCCGCCACTGCCTTTAATGATTATACATATATTGTTTATCATGTGCTAATCTTCACTCAATAGATAAATTATTAAAATAATTGAGATAATAGAAGGCAAAAACACGACTTATGATATTTAGTACCGTCCCAAACATGAAATACGCAACGTTGATAATTTACTTATCTCTCATTATTGATATTCAAACTGTACGTTAAATTTGTCTTAGTTTAGAACAAAATATGGTTTTTTAATGTTTACAATTTTAGCTTGACTTAGTCAGAAAAACTCGCTATGGATTAATACGTGGTGTAGTAACACGTAGTGAAAGTAATTCTACTGTAGAATACTTTGCATTCAAAGGGGTACCTTATGGTCTACCCCCAGTTGGTAATCTTCGTTTCCAGGTAAGTACGTATTGCACTGTAATTATTTTAACGTACCATTTTTGTTCATTTTTTTAACAACATACAAAAATATCTATACCTGTTAGAGCAAAACGTGTTACAGGAACCATTGCCTCCAAACGAATGGTTTGATATAAAAGATGTAAATGCTTCCGCTGACTACTGCGCGCAAATTAGCGGAGAGAACGTCATAGGTAGTGAGGATTGTCTGTACCTTGAAGTCTTCGAACCAAAAACTGCAAGTCCTTTGATTAAACTATATTTCTGATATTTTTTTTTTGCAAGTATTGTAAGAAAATTTTTCTAAATTTACGATTACTATTAGGCACGGCCGCCAAACAAATCATTGCCAGTTATGGTGTGGATTCATGGTGGAATCTTCATAATTGGATCGGCTAACGAAACCGGTCCGGAGTATTTGATGGAAAAGCCAGTCGTGGTTGTGTCAATTCAGTACCGACTAAATGTCTTTGGTTTCCTCAGCACTAAAGATCAGTACGCTAAAGGAAATGTTGGGTTGAAAGATCAGGTCCTCGCCTTGAAATGGGTTAAAGAAAATATACAAGCTTTTGGAGGAGATCCTAATAATGTGACTATATTTGGTGAAAGTGCTGGAGGAGCTTGTATTTTATATCACATGGTTTCTCCTAGAAGTGAAGGTTCTAAAAACTATCAACAAGATATCACAATTTAAAATTAAAAACGATCAAAATGTTTATGCTAATTTAACTGTTGTCTTATAGGGTTATTCCAGAAGGCAATAAGTCAAAGCGGCAGTACCCTTAATAGATGGTCTCTGCAAGAACGACCTGAAGAGATGTTGCTAAAGTTAACGAAAGGGTTAGGAATAGAGGCAAACAGCACAAAATTATTGATTGAAAAGCTGCAGTTAATTGACTACAAAATTCTTTTAAAAGCTTCATTTGACTCATCCATTGTTGTATGGTTTATTTTAACAATTAAAATTTTTGTATTCAAATATTGTTTTTTAGGGTTTTTATCTACCTTATTATGCGCAACCATTTGCACCTATAATTGAAAATGAAAGTGACACAGCTTTCATATCTGAAAGCACGTTTAATCTTTTAAAGAAAGGAAAACTACACAGAGTTCCATATATGTTGGGATTTAACACCGAAGAAGGATCTTTTGCATATTACGGTAAGTTGTCTAGTACTACTACCACAAGCTGCGGCAGTTTTAAATCAAACAGGAATTTCAAGGTATAATATTACCACGAACTCTAAAGTTAAGTAAAAACACACAAGGCCAATTTAAGGGTCTAATTTAATTTTTACGTGCATTTATGCAACCTCCAGGTGACCTGCGGCTGTTAGATAAGGTAGCACGTTTATCCGGTAAAGAATGGAGGTGGAATAGGTATAGTAACAACGTGTTTCGAGAAGAAAAGCGCAGGGGTGTAAGAGCCGCCACTCGGAACTCATGCTGGTAAAGTTAGGGTGGTGGCTGTCCTTCAGTTTTTCCTGCTGGGGTAGTCGTAAAAAAATCGTTGTGGTTGTGTTACTAAAGGTGGCAACGCCGACAAATTCTTCCAAGATTGCAATCTTTCTTTGTTTGGATAAGGGATATGGTAGACCCCTGGCTGGGATCATGGTACTGTTTGTGGGAAGGAAAATAGGAAGATCAGTTATGATTAATTCCCTATATATAGTCTGCCTTCTATAAGAATTTTTCGAACATCACACGATAGTCTTAAGGCAATCTTTATCCGTAAAAAGGTATTAGGCGTAGATGAGAAAAAGAATTTAGACAAATAAGAAAGTATTACTGTAGAAATCTTCTTGTGACCCAGAAAAATCACTGAAGAACGTAAGCCAGGACTCATGTGGAATGAGGCGGATTCGGTAACTGCTGGACCACCTAGCTTGATGCTGCTTGCTGAAAAGGAAAATTCAGTTTTTTTTTTATTTTCCGTGAAGGGGTCTTTCGGACCCCGAATCAGGGTTCGAAACCCCTCTTTAGCCAAAAATGGATGTTAGCACATTAATCGCCACCCCGATGGCGCCACGGTTTTATTTAACTCTAAAAATTTACTTTGTTTTTAAATCTAGGCTAGGTTAAAATTCATTTAGTTCTACGCTACACCAAGCGATCTTCCATATAAAATACTCGAAAAATGTGCTACTCGAAGATACACGCACGGGTGCGGGTGCCTGAAAGTGTTATGAACAACGTTTTTTCTACAATCGTACAGGAAATACAGAAAATATCGAAATGGCCGAATAATTTGCCGCCGTCCTTGTATTTTTAATTTTTGTGACTGTTATCAAAATTCGGTAAACATGGATATATTGACAAATTAAACAAAAGAAAACTCATTTTCTCTTAATTTGCTGCACGCAGTGCGGGAATAATTCCTTCTTATACTGCGTGCGGGAATGTGCCTTTTTTCCGCACTCGTTTTGCCGTCCGGACGATTGTTGCAAAAATTAATTAATTTTAAAATTTTTCTTTATTCCAAATGGCAACGTTTACATGTATGTTAACCAAAGTTACCTTTTTTTGTTTACTTTAGTATTCTAACTCTCCAAATTTGACAATTAGGTTTAAATTCGCTTCCTTTTAAAGACCGTTGAAAACTGAACAGAAAAGAATTTACCCCATTTTAGCAAGAAAATCAAACTCTTTAATTGGTTATAGTTAATTTTCTGCCTCTATATAGAGACCCCCATTTAAATGCAAATCGGAAATTTTTTGTAGTTTCAAAAGAACTTCTCATCCTACAGCTTCTTTGTTAGTTGCAACTGAGAAAACTCAACAACATCCTTTAGTTGCCAGGTTTTCTAGTTGGAGGGTACCTCTTTAAGACACTCTTCAGGGTACCTTAGTTGCGGGGTTACTTCTGAAATTTTTACCACTTCAGTACATCTCCCCTGAGCTGTGCACAATTATTGTTTCGTTACCTGGAAAATTTTGTTTTATTTTTTCCACCAATTTTTACAACCGATTCGATTCCCAACGCTACGGGTAACACAGGTGGCGATATTGATCCATCTTGCTGTGTATCGAAATGGAAATCACATGACAGTCAAAGTATTAAGGATGAGTTGAAGCAAGGAATTTGAATAATAAATGTTGTTCGTGGACAATACTGTTTCAGTATTCAACTTGTGGCCCAGGAAAACCACCTCAAAAATTGCTGCTGATCTGCGGTATCTCACCAAAGCCTCTCGATTAAAATGTGGACTCGTTAATAGCGAAGTAACTTTTTTAGATACTGCTTATTTTATTAATTATTTATTTATGTTCATAATAAGAAGTCGGCGGCGAACCTCGTTGGAAAAGGAGAGGAAAATCAGTGTCGGTTTATTCCCAGTGAAGGGGCAGGCCGCTATAGGGGTCTTTCGGACTCGGCACCTCTTTAGCTGAGAAAGTATGGCTTAGAACAAGGAATTTAGACCGAGGAAGTTCTTTGCAGAAAGTATTGTTCCAGTATTCACTTTGTTGGCTCAGCAAACCGCGGAAAAACCTACGCCAGGAAAGTCGGCCGGGACGGGAATCATACTCAGGGTCTTCTAAGCCACCTCTGTTTGCTGGTTTGCTAGGCTTGCCGCGTTATATGGGTGATAGTTTCAGCATAGTACAATTTGCGATTTTCTGCGAGTTGCAGACGAAATTCTCTGGGTTTGTGGTTTCTATTTAAAAGAAAGTCGGTGTTTTTAAAGGCAGATTTTTTTTATTACTTCACTATGAGTGGCGTTGAAGTTATCTATAATGTCAGATCACCAATCAGGACATTATGATCGAGAACTTATTAGGGTATAATCGAGTGTTTAAAAATAGGAATATGCTACAATGGTTGTGTTAAAGTCGCACCAGTAGCATTTTATGCAAAATGTTCTATACTTCTTTCAGTCAACAGTATTTTAAATTGCAATTTTAATTAATAATCACTCATGGAAATAAGAATTTAAACCAACTATGTTATTGTTACAGCCATAAACAGTTCGTTAGTTGATATTAATATTTATGAAACAAATCCAGAACTTCTAATTCCAATATCTATGAATGTTACAAAAGAATTTGACTGCCCTAATGAAGTCATCAAGCAAATTCGAAGTTTTTATTTCAAAAATGGACCTGTGACAGACAAAGAAAACTGGATTCATGTACGGTTAACTTTGATTTTCATCTAAGCACATTGCATTATATGGTACTATTTTTAGTTCATGTCTCAAGAATTAATTGTACGGGGAATACTAAAATCCGTGGAGTTTATGTATGGACTGATTCCGTTATACCTCTATAAGTTTTCGTATTCAGGAAGCAATTCATTTTCGTTCCTTGGTAACGTATTGTACTTGCTTAAGTTTTTGATGTAAAGTAATTGTAATCATGCAGGTGGAGTGGGACATTATGAAGAGGTGCAATATCTATGGCGATTGCAAGCACTTAACCCAAATCTAAATATGTCAGATTCTGATATATTAACAAGTAATCGTATGGTTACAATGTGGACCAACTTTGCTGCCACAGGGTAAATATATCTATATGAGATAGGCTAATGTTCTATAAACAGAACTGGTATCTTGGCTACTAGAATGGAACTGCATTATCGGATTATGACTCGCAGATGTTTAATTCTAATGGTATATCAAGGGACAATCATTTTGTTGAATTTCCATGTAACTAAAGAATAAACATCAGTTAGCCATAGTTCGTTGTCGCAGTACTATTCGGAAATCCAAAATGCCATTAACCACCGTTAAACACGTACTCTTTCAGAAATCCTACTCCAAAGAACGATGAACTATTGCAAAACATAATGTGGCCTAAAGTTAATTCCCACAGAGCTTTTCTAGATTTTGGAGGTAATTTAACTGTTTCCGAAAATTTAGACCAAGAGAATTATGAATTTTGGGAAAAACTATTTGCTTCTTGTGGAAATCCCCCATATAACACTTATTAGATTTATGAATTTATCTTTATGAAAACTGTTTTAAGATTTTTATATATCTTTATTCAACAAAGATATGTTACATATGTATTGCAATAAAATAATTAATTATATTTAAAAGTGTTTTGATTTGATAAACTATTAATTTAATCTTTTGGTATCAAAAATCTATACCGTTAAAACGATAATTACATTAAAAGTGCATCAATAACACATAATTTGTAGGTAAAGCTTGCGGCGTATTTCTGTGCCGGTACAGCTAGGTTTTTTGTTGTCCTCTAAGTTTAAGTTTCAAAAATAATAATCGGATATTGACGTATATTTTTGTTCAGTAATTTTGACAACGAATTTTCCCGGCAACGGCATAGTAGTTGACTTTAAACAAATCCAGATTTAAAATGTCAAATTCTCACAATAAATACTCACAACAGTGTTAATTAAACAAAATATACCATTCATTGCATTAAAGATGCTTACATTAAATGCTAAAATTTCATAAAATGCATTAAACATAGGATAATTCAGTGGTGTCGGAAGTCGTTTCTCGTGCCTTGGCCACTCAAGCCTCGTCTGGATCGACTAATTACGCTAAACAGTGATTTAGCAAAGTATCATTAATACAATGGTTTATTTATCAGCGAACTTGGGAGATTTGAGCCAATATTGAAGATAATTTTGGTGAGTAAATTGCGATTTATTAAAGTTTATTAGCCTTACATGTGCGATTCTGCAAGAATGTGATAACGGTATTTAATTTGAATTCAAATTGTGGTTAAATTTCTATGTACGTATTATAATGTGGGCTGTTCACATTCACTATAACATTTTCGTTTTAATGTGAAATGATTCGACACTCAGCTCAACATTCATCAAGACTTCATAAAGCCATACATTGGTAATATAGAGAGCTGAAAATATTGTTAGCTAAAGGGGCCTATGAACATGCTGTTTTAATTTCTGTATGAGTTTACTAAATAAATTTAATTTTAATTAAATATTAGGGCAATTAAGACTTTTAAGGAAGTTTGAATTTTTATTACTAGCAATTTTACGCAGTAGGACGAATTCTCTTCTAGAGCTCTGGTTAAGTTTCCTAGGATTGGTTCTAAAAAGCAATGTTTTTTTTAGTTTGATTTAGAAACAAACTCGGAGGCTACGGCTACGGTTTCGCTTTCGGTTTAAAAAGTTCTAATATTTAACGCGTTTCGTTCCAGTATTCTTACAAAAAAACTCTGATTGCTCCAACATTCCAGTTTGCAATAATGTAAGATTGGAATAATCTCTTCGAAATTTAAATGTGAAAATTTTCTCCTTTTTAAGCGCCGGGCTTGTTTTATAGGAAAAAAGGTTTGGAAAGTGAACCAATCCAACTTTAAATCAAATTTAGAAATGCGCACGCCAAACATTAAACCACTTCCTAGAACACCGCAACTCAATTCGATATCATCCAATTTACTATGGAAGTAGAAGAAAATTGCGGTATTTCGTTGTTTCATGTACATAGTACATGTTAACCAGATGGTAGCTTGGGGCACGCAGTTTACAGAAAAAAGACACACACACAGACATATATAAATACAAATTTGTATTAACACTTCATGCAAAAAGTTATTGTAGTATAAAATCTAGCAACCAGGGCAGCCTAAACCACAGGTGCAGAACACCTACAACAAGCGAAAACACATATGTTGGTGTTGTTATAACAAAACGGTTATAGGGCAACAGAAATTCAAGAAATCTACAGTGCTGAACAGCTCAAGGCTAAGAAGGATACCTCAACTTTAGAAGGTACGGCATAAAACCTGTCTTTAGAACTAAATATACCCTGGAAAACAGTTTTAAATCCGCTAAGGATCAAACATCGAGCCTAAATTTGGCCGGGATCTACAACATAAACTGCTCTTGTGGTTTAAACTACATTGAACAAACCAGTCTCTTGTTTTGTCAATTTAAGGTTACAAGAACACAATTGTCATTGAAAATACAGATGCATCTTTAAATCTTTAGTAGCTAAACATACTGCTTAACTAGATAGAAAATAGACTTTTAGAAAGCTAGAGTTGTCGCCAGAATACCTCATTACTTCCCTCGAATCATACGCGAAGCAATTGAAAGTGAGAAACAACCTAAAAACACAAACATAAATCATGATTCTAAGCTCAGTATAGCTTGCACTGTAGTACTTCATCCTCTAAGGACTCATAAGCACCATACATCTCACAGCCACGCTCTACTGGATTCTTCTTTGCCCAACGGCAACAGAACACCAGAACTCAGCCGTTCTGTTCGACTGGATCGAAAGGGTTGACACACCTTTGCATGGCAGGCTAGAATGCAGTGCTGTAATCAAGTAATCACTCTGAAGGTGCAAGTTGTATTGCGAAACGTTAGTTGGTAAAGCTTTACAAACCGCTAACAGACATAACCCAGTTAAGTATTATTGTCCTGATAAACCATATATACTAGGATCAAAATATATTCTTGGTTTACTCCAAAGTTTAATCAGTCCCAGCAGGCGTGGGTGCTAGTACTTGCCCTTGAACAAACATACAAGGTAGAAGCAGAAATCCAAAGCTCTGTTCCACGTCTACTCCTGCTAAAACTTTTGCAAAGTTTTATAAAGACAGACCAGCTTCTCCTTACCTGTTAAATCTTCAAATAACAACGCAGCCTACGACAGATATAAATTCTAATATTAAGAAATCTCATAAGCCTGAAACAATATACAATGAGTTCTGTTATAAATTAAGTGAGATAGGTTTATATATTCTGTAACAAATTTTAAAGTTTCAACGTCTCTACCGGAACTTAATTTGTTAATATTACTAATTATGTTTCCTATTACAAACTTGCAAGTCTTGCTTCTAAAAAGTCGTTTTCTGTTATTTGTTTTGTTAAAGATAATTCCCCTACGAAATTGTTACAAAATTTAAATTTAATTGTGGATTAACACAAACTTAAAAAACGGAAAAATATTATTTATCGCGTTTTAATTAATAGCATACAAATTTTATTTATAATTTTTATGATTTGTACAGCAAACTTAATTTCTAAAAAACAAACAATTTGTTTCAATACAGTTAATCATTTGCACAACAAATTTCCAACACAATCATCAAGGAAAACAGGATTACAGTTTTATTGTACATTAACGTTTCGCGTAGTTCTAATTCTAAAATAATTAAACTATGTATTTAAGATAATAAAGTTTACACAAACAATTAAAAAAGTTAAGGTAATTCTATTAAACCTTTTTTTATAAATAATGTCAGCAGTAACTATGCAGCTGGTGTAATAACTATACAAAATGCCGTACATTTTAGCCATAATTCTTTTTTATATGATTTCTAATATCTCACAAGCAGTAAGCTGTATTGTTATATAAAACAATCATTGGTAAAAAAATTCTTGCAGTCGAATGTAATAAGGTTAACGAGATATGGATTAATAAACGGTACGCTAGAACGTAGCCGCTCTGATCTAACTATAAAATACTTTTCCTTTAAAGGAGCGCCTTATGGTCGTCCCCCAATTGGTAACCTTCGTTTTCAGATAAGTTTTAATAAGCTTAAAAACCATCTTTTTGAACTACACTTTTCCGGTAGTTTCTCTAAAAGCCTTAACTGTATTCTACAATTAAACCTTTATATTTGTAGGTTTGTAACTCGCTACACGATAAACATTGCAGGAACCCTTACCGCCAAAACCATGGTTTGGTATTAAAAAAGCAACTGAAGCAGAACTATCTTGATGTTTATGAGCCAAAAACCGTCAGTTCACTTGTTTAATTCATACATTTTTGAAATTAAGAACTAAACTGTTATAATGTTATTTGCAACTAATTCTAATACAAATATAGAAATTTTTTTCTGCTTTTACAACCATTTTTACCTTATTTTTCGATTTTAAAAGTTCCAATTCTTTAACGAGTTTTCTGAGAAAATTTAAAAAAGAACTTTGATTACTCTAATATTCAAGTTTGCAATCAACTCATATTGGGAGAACTAATAATCTCTTCAAAACCTAAATAAGAAATTCTGGTTTTTCTACGCGCGGGGCTAGTTTTATTGAGAAAAAGGCTTGGAAAAGAAACTAATCCAACTTTAAGTAAAATTGCTCATTTAGACTCGGAATACTTAAAAGGGAGAGGTGTTAACAAAATAGTTTTAAGTTAAATTTTATCTTTAATTTCTCTCAATGTCAGGCAAGATATCAAAATAAGGGGCTGTTACCAGTCATGGTATGGTTTCATGGAGGTACCTTCATTTTTGGTACAACCAACACCACTGGTCCGGATTACTTTATGGAAAAGCCGGTTGTTATTGTAGAAGTTCAATATCGGTTAAACGTGTTTGGTTTTCTAAGTACTATGGATAAGTACGCCAAAGGAAATCATGGCTTTAAAGATCAACTACTTGCTTTTAAATGAGTAAACGCCAATATAGCTTATTTTCGTAGCGATCCAAATCAAGTGACTATATTTGGTGAAAGTGCTGGAAGTGCTTCTGTTTTATACCATATGTTGTCTTCAAGGAGTCAAGCTTAGTGGAAAATATTGGTGACACTGACAACCTAAAGGTTGCAAACGACAGATACATAATAGTAATTTTATTGTTGCAGGGTTATTTCAGAAGGCTATTAGTCAAAGTGGTACTATCCTTAATAGATGGACTCTTCAACAGCATCCTAGAATAATGATTTAAAATTGCCAAAAAAAAAGTTTGGGAATAGAAGAAACCGATAGCAAAGTTATAGTTGAAAGATTACAAAAATTTGATCACAGGACTATAATTAAAGCTGCCTTTAACAAATCTATTGTTGTAAGATTTGCTTTCGAATTAAAATTTTCTAGATAAGTGGAGAAACGCTCTTCTTCTCGTGTGGGCTATATATCATTCAAATGCATAATAGGCATAGTAGAATACTATACTTTTTCTACTAATATTTAATAGGAAGTTCGGTCTATATAAGTCTGATAAAAATAATGTTTCGTTATAATTAAAGTTTGTACAATTTTGTTTTTACTTATCACACTTATTAGTAACCAAATTAATAGCTATATTTGAACAATTTGTAAAATTTACCAAAGGTGTTAAATTAATATTAAAATTAATAATTTTACTTGTAGTTGATGTTTTTTGTGTAAAGGAACCTGAACTTTGTTTTACTGATTGCAAAATTATATTCGCCGTATCCATCCTATTCTTCATGGAATTATTTTTATATTCTTCTGCCTCCGATTTGGACCTCCACTCACCATGTCTTTTTAGAGATTATTGAAAGATGTAGACCTCACCTACCTAATATTTTTTGTCACAGTATTAATTTTCAGCGATTCTACACTCCTTACAATGCACAACCGTTTGCACCCAGTATCGAGAACAAAAGTGACCCAACGCAACGTATTTCCAAACTACATTAATATCAATACAACAGTACATCCATAGCAGCAAAAAATGCTATATTAAAAGCACAACAACTTTGGCTATCCTATGAAATACAAAAATGGTACAGTAATAGAAATAACTTAGGATTACACTTAAAAGCCATTCACAGTGAGCTCACCCATCGATTTCACAAAATAGTTTTCGATCAATTGGATAACAGAATGCGAGACGAAGTCCAAAACGAAGTCCATCAGCAGTACATCAAACAAAGACGAAAATTGGATCAACTCATAAGTGTACATAGTGTTAGTGCATATAGCCAAGTGAGTAATAGTGCAAAAACATACCGCATCGCGAACCGCGATTTTTACCCTAGAGTTAATAATCTATCGGACGTTCAATTTACAAATAAAGAAACAGAGTTATTAGAATTAAGATTACAATTTTCACCAACTACACAACCCAATGAAACATTGGCAATAGATGTAGATTTAGCATTAATCAAATTAAATTTAGATAACTAATCAGTTACAATGGAAAAGTCTATTTGTGCAGATATCATCAAGAAAGACCTACAATCACAAACCAAACAACAAAATATAAAAATTAATAACAATTCGCACAAAAAACACTTCGAGGGTTAAAAAAGAAACTCAAAATAAATGACTTGTTTCCAAAGCTGACAAAGGTAATACAGTTACAATCATGAAAAAAGATGATTACGTACACAAAGTAGATACATTTATTAATAACAACAGTTTTTCAAAATTAGACAAAGACCCCACTACTAAATATCATAACACAGTTAATGAAACTCTAAAATTTTGCAATAATCTCGTACCAAAAGGAAACGAATTTAAGTTCAGAATTATGAACCCACACCCACCACTTTTATATGGACTTTTAAAATTACATAAAAGAAAAACCAATTAGCCAGTCGTTTCATACATTAACGCACTCACTTATAAGCTGTGTAAAGAAATTAATAGAATATTACCTATACACATAAACTGTTTCTCAAAGTATTCGGTAAAAACTTCTTTAGAATTAATAGGCAAACTATAACATTTTCAGATACCCACTAATGCAAAATTAATCTCATTTGATGTTAGCAACCTTTTCACATCAATTCCAATAAAAGAAACCAAAGAAATAACGTTCAATAAAATAAACAATAGTAATTTGACGAATATTGAAAAATTAGAACTCAGAACCATACTCGCAACCTGTTTAGAACAAAATTATTTTCAATCTAACAACCAAATTTACAAGCAAGAGGAGGGACTACCGATGGGATCCCCACTTTCACCCCTACTAGCAGAAATTTTTATGGCTAATTTTGAAGAAAAACTTTTCAATTCAAACAACAATTTTAGTAAGAATGTCAAAATCTGAATTAGATATATAGATGATATTTTTTGCTTGTGGTTACGTACAGACAGACAAATACAACAATTTTTAGATAACATTAATAAAATTCATAATAATATTAAATTCACAATAGAAACCGAAAAGAACAATACCCTAAACTTTTTAGATCTAAGCATAAAAAGAGTAGGGAACAATTTAGAGTACAATATTTTCAAAAAGCCCACAAGTACAGACATGGTCATACATTCAAATTCTAAACAACCAATCAAAATTTAAAAAGCAGCTTCTAATAGTATGATACACAGAGCCATTCATATCCCACTGTCTACCGAAAATTTCAATAAAGAACTTAGCACAATTAAATTTATAGCCCTAAAAAACGGATACACGGAGCAATTTGTCGATAACAATTTAAAGAAAAAACAAAAAGAAAAAGTAAAACATTTTTTGTACGACGAATAAAAGACAACAACTGAAAAAACAATATGGTCAAAAATAAATTATATAGGTAGAGTTCGCTATAAAGTTTCTAACAGGCTCAAAAAATTAAATATTAACGTAGCTATGCAAAATCCGACCAAACTCCATAAACATCTAGTAAACAATAAAGACACAATAGAAAAATATTCTCAAAATCGTATCTATCAAATAGACTGTTCTAATTGTGATGCAATATATATATAGGACAAACTGGCCGCAGTTTTAATACAAGAATTAAAGAACACATCAGATCAATTAAATACAATCAGAAATCAACCGGCATCTCCCAACATTGTATTACAAACAATCATTTTTTCAAACACACAGATACAAAAATTTTACACGTAGAAAACAAGGGCAAATGTTTAAATAAATTGGAAAATTTAGAAGTTAAAAAGGCAATAAATAATAATAAAAATATAGTTAACGACCGCACCGATTTAGGTAATTCACCGTTCCTTGACCTACAGCCAACAAAGCATGGAGGCACATGTGTTAACACTTAGAATCAGGGCGACGACGACAAAATTCCGGAAATGGGTAGTATTGTACATCTTTAGGTTTTAGTTTTAGTTTTATTTGTAAACTCCTGAAGATAACAGAGATGGTTGAAACTCGACCCGAGTAAATAAAAACCAACAACTTATGAAACAATTACCAAGGAACATCTTACACACTTTGTTTAATGCAAAATCAAAAACAGACGATTTGCTAAAATCAGGCATTTACAAATTAAATTGTTCGCATTGTAATTCGGTTTATATAGGCCAGAGAATTAGAAATTTTGATATTAGGTATAAAGAACACGTGCGTTGTTACAAATACAAACACCCACATAAATCCAATTACGCTAAACACTTACTAGAACAAAATCATTCAATAACTTCTAATAACACCATAAAATGTTTACACTTTTGTGATGATAAACGTAAATTAGATATACTAGAAGCTTTTGAAATTCACAAACATTTAAAAACTGTACCGTTAATGAATGAGCAAATTGATCTCTTAAATTTTCCTCTACTGGACGTTTTGGAATGAGAAATCAAGTCATCTGCAGACGATTACCAAGATAAGTCACAAAGTTCTATTGCTATAACAACACTAACTCTTTACTTTTTCATATAACCTTTGACAATGGCATGTAAACATGCCGAAATACGAGTAAGGTTAAAATAAATAGATATTGTTAAAGTTATTAAGTATTTAATATACAGATACTCATTAAATATGGACTTTAACGAAGTAAAGCTGGAAATTATAAATAAAATTACCAAGTGTTTTATTTTATTAATAAACTATTAATTTTTAATAGTTGAATATTTATTAATAATGTTTCACCATGTGCCTACCACGCAATTAATTCAAAATATTGTTACGAACCAAAATTAAATATTCAAAATTATTAAATAATTAAACACTTAAAATTAAATATTCAAAGAATTCCATTAATATTTAGGTCTTGCTTATTTCAATAATTGCGCATATAATTATGTTGCAAGTGCTGATGTCAAAACTGCATTTCTGCAAGTGTCAACTTTGTCATACAAAATTAAGAAATATGAAATAAGTTTGCTAAGGGTTATTACAAAATATTGAGGTCGTGCTGATACCAATAAAATGTAAAAAGCCAATCAAAGGTTGGCATGTAATAATTTGATATAATTAAGTGGGAGGACACGAGGACCTGGGAAGGTGTATTTTGAATTTGAAGGAGTTAGTCTGTGTCTGGCATTACTGGGGAAAAGTCCGATCAATTGAAAGATAGTGTCAGTACGCCTCATATTATATAAGTAAGTTGTTTTAATTTATTAAGTTAGTTTAATTTATTAAGTTAGTTTAGATAAGTTAGCAGTAGTAATAATGTATAATAGTTATAGGGATATTTAAATAAATATTCATAAATCTATATGATGAGCACCAGACTTGTAGACAAGATGGCGACCAGGTTTTTCGTTCGTTATTCAAATGTCATGATTAATGTCAGGATGTTATCATCCTTAGAGGTAAAAAACCAATTGTTAAAAAAAGATGTAAATCTCTTGAAGAAAGATAACGAGTTTTTAAAATTGCAATTCGCCTATGAAACAGAAAGCCTAAAAATTAAATTGAAAGAGAAGAACTATCAGCTACTTAAAACACATGAAAATATATATCTGAGGGAGTTCCTCCAGTTATTCAGTGCCAAATTTATAAGCCCCCAACCAGGGGGCTTATGGGAGGAAAAGACTGCGTCATATTTGCAAAACAAAGAAGAATCCTTAAATGAGTGGGGATGCAATGAAGAAATTTTCATCAAAACCGTTGGCGAATTGATCAAGGACTTTTCCCCAGTAATGCCAGACACAGACTAACTCCTTCAAATTCAAAATACACCTTCCCAGGTCCTCGTGTCCTCCCACTTAATTATATCAAATTATTACATGCCAACCTTTGATTGGCTTTTTACATTTTATTGGTATCAGCACGACCTCAATATTTTGTAATAACCCTTAGCAAACTTATTTCATATTTCTTAATTTTGTATGACAAAGTCGACACTTGCAGAAATGCAGTTTTGACATCAGCACTTGCAACATAATTATATGCGCAATTATTGAAATAAGCAAGACCTAAATATTAATGGAATTCTTTGAATATTTAATTTTAAGTGTTTAATTATTTAATAATTTTGAATATTTAATTTTGGTTCGTAACAATATCAGGCATTTTACTTTAGGAATGGAAATTCAACTGATAAAGTTAATTGGATTAAGGTAACAAACATTTATTTTTGCACAATTTGAGTCGTGACATTTACCGATGTTGTAGTACATGTTCCAAGAACTTTTCATACGTTGAATCGTAAAAACAATGGATTTCATGTATAAACGTATCCCCATGTATTTCTATAGATTCTCATATACCGGAAGTAGACCACTGTCTCAGATTGGTAACATAAGTCGCAAATAATTAAACAAAAATTTCCTTTGAATCTTTACAGGTGGTGTAGGTCACTTTGAAGATGTTCAATACTTATGGTATCCCACAAGACCAGGTTCTAACACAGTTTAATCGGAATCAGAAGAGGGATCATTTGCTTATAACTGTACGCAATGCTGTTGCTACTTACATAAAGTTTAATTTGCAATTACTTCAGACGTACACAATGGAAGAATAGATTTTAACATTTATGAGCAACACCCCGAACTTTTGATCTCCATATCAATCAACATCCCCGAAAAATCGGCATGCTACCATGAAGCCTTAAAGCAAACTAAAAGTGTATGTTTTAAGAACGGAAACCTAAGCGACAGGGCTAATTGGATTACGGTAAGAAACAAGTACATTTGTACAATATGATCATTAAATTTACTGATGCTTATAGGAGCTTATTTATAGGCACATTCCTATGCATTTCTACAGGGTTTTATATGCGGGAAGCAGACAAATATCATACCTTGGTAGACAAAATAGGTCTAGAATGCGTCCACAACATTATCATTTTAATCTCTGCAGGTGGAGTAGGCCATTACGAAGAAGTGCAATACCTATTTTATCCTAGAAGTCCCGATTCTAATCCAGTGGAATCAAAATCTGATAAATAAACACGTAAACGTATGGTAATTATGTAGACTAATTTTGCTATTACAGGGTAAATAATATTAGTATATAATATAATATATTTGAGTTTTTAGGAATCCCCCTCCTAAAAAGATGAATTACTTCAAAATATATTTTGGCCAAAAGTTAAGTCAAATAAAGCCTATTTGGATATCGGAAGTAACTTAACCGCTTTACGTCACATATAAGGTTGGTTGTAAATGGATAAATCCAAAAACAGAACTTTTTATTTACTGTAGTAATAAATAAACACGATGAAAGTTCTCGAAAAATAATATAGGAATAGAAAACGTTATTAGCAAAATGTACTTACTTTTTAATTGATGTCATATAATGTAGGATATAATAAATAATAAAAGAATTCACTCTCTTCAATATATTTGTATATGACTTACCACAGGCACTTAACAGTAGTAGTAATAATAGTAACGACGTGTTGATTGTGGTGCGCACGCGCCGTATACTTGAATTTGTCTGTTAAGTGTCATTTATTGTGTTCGTTAGTTCATGTTATTATTTTTGTAAACTTAGAAATAAAAACAGCTTTCTTCAAGATTAAAATGCGTATTCAACTGTTTTATTTGGTAAAAATATCAAATTACAAAATTTTGTTTAGAATAAAAAAAGTGAAGTGTAATTGTAGGTTGATATGGTTTTATGCTTCAGTACGACCAAGTTATTTTGGAAGCTTACGTTTGGTCTAAAGAATGTAGCCAAAATAGTGTTTGGCAATACTCTTATCTCTCGTGCTTCAATCAAATTCAAAAGGAATTTCCTAACGAAGCAGTCCGTGACGACATTTTCAGCCAGCACAATCATCGTATTGTTCAACGATACCGTGCAATAAAAAGTCTCCGCGCAGGAGATCTGTGCTTACAGAGTACACTGTACAGAATATTTAGCCGCGGACGGATGCAAATCTTATAATGTGGAAAACTAGTTCATACAATTTTCTCAAGTTTTCAAGAGCCACTTTAGATGAAAATTAGTTTTAGCAACCACAGCAGAACGAAATTAGGTCATTAACCTAAAGCGTTACTTCAATACTCAAACAATGAAATTATCTAGATAACAAGTTCTATTGTAATATAATTAATGATCAAAGATATCGTTTTTCACAGGTTTGCAAAATAGGGATAGTAACAATTGAACAATTGTGTCGAAAAGATACCGACAACAAAATGCGCTCTCTAACATCGTTAATAGTTCTTTGTTGTGCATTTTCTGCTAGTGTAGCCATAGTAGGTTAAGGTTTTTAAACTAAAAGAACATAGCTCAACTAATTGTATTGTTCTAGCTGAATCCCATAAGAGCAACACGTTATGGACTTATACGTGGTGAGCTAAAACACAGCCTAGCTGATCCAGCTATAGAGTACTATTCCTTCAAAGGAATACCGTACGCTCGACCACCAGTTGGTAAGCTACGGTTTCAGGTGAGTTCTGCTAAAGAAAGAAATACTGCGTAAATTATCAGATGGCAATTTTCGAAACCCCAACTTTAACAACTAGATTTTTATAGTAGTAAATTATTACCATAGACGAGCATAACCATAAATAATATTTCAGGAATCCTTGCCCCCGAAGCCATGGTTAGGCATTAGAAATACAACCGAGCCTGTCATAAAATGCGTTCAAATTAAGGACAACTTTAACGGTCAGGGTGTAGAGGGTAGTGAAGATTGTTTATACGTTGACGTTTTTGAACCCAAAACCGTATGATAATTTGTTTGAATTTTGCTAACATTATTATCATACAGTAGATTTTATTGACATGCTCAGTAATTTCCAATTCTAGGCAAGAAAACACCACAAAGAACTATTACCAGTAATGGTATGGATTCATGGTGGTACCTTTATTTTCGGAACAATGAATATAAGTGGACCTGACTACCTGATGGAAAAACCGGTTGTATTGGTAAATGTTGAGTATCGAGTTAACGTTTTCGGTTTTCTAAGTACCATGGATAAGCATGCTAAAGGAAACCTTGGCCTCAAAGATCAATTACTTGCATTTAAATGGGTAAAAGAAAATATAAAGAATTTTGGTGGGGATCCAAACCAAGTAACCATATTTGGAGAAAGTGCTGGAGGTGCCTCTGTTTTATATCATATGGTATCGCCTAGAACTCAAGGCAAGTAATAAAGGTTATCACAAATTGCTAACGCAATTTTGCTGAACCATCACTGCTTCGAACAGGATTATTTCATAAGGCGATCAGTCAAAGTGGCACCACCTTTAACAGATGGGCTCTTCAAGAAAACCCCAAAGAGATGACTCTGAAGTTAGCAGAAGGTTTGGGGATAGAAGATACCGATAGCAAGATACTAATTGAAAAATTACAAAAAATTGACCACGAAACCATTATGGAAGCTGCTTTCAACAAATCTATAGTTGTAAGCTATATTTACATTATGCAATTTTTTGCTACAGCAATAATTTATGGGGATTTTACACACCCTTCTATGCACAACCGTTTGGACCAATAATTGAATGTGAAAGTGATACCGCTATGATATCTGAGAGCAGCTTTAGTCTTCTAGAAAAAGGGAAATATTCTTATGTTCCTTATATGGCAGGATTTAACACAGAAGAAGGATCGTTCGCATATGACTGTAAGTATTATTGCTATTTCATACATGCAGTTTAGTTTAGAATTGTTTTAGATGTATACAACGGAAGAGTAAACATTAATATTTATAAAGAGCATCCAGAACTTCTGATTCCCATATCAATGAACATACCTAAGGAATCTAACTGCTACCAAGAAACCTTAAATCAAATTAAAACTTTCTATTTTAAGAATGGAAGTTTAACCGATAAAGTTAATTGGATTACGGTATAAAACAATTAATTAGGTTAAACTTGGTGATTAAATTTGTCGATGTTATAGTACATGTCTCAAGAACTGTTTGTACGCGGTATCGTAAAAACCATGGAATTGATGTTTAAAAATATTCCCATGTATTTTTATAGAGTATCCTATACAGGAAGTCGACCTATGTCTTATACCGGTAAACGAGGTTTATATAAAACATATCAGCAAAATTAACATGTGAAATTTTACAGGAGGGGTAGGTCACTTTGAAGAAGTGCAATACTTGTTTTACCCTAGAAAACCAAGTTTGAACCCAAATGAGTCAGAATCTGATAAAATAACACGCAGACGTATGGTAACAATGTGGACCAATTTTGCAAGCACAGGGTAAATAATAATTGGAATATATATTGATAATTTATAAACTTGTGTTTGTAGTAATCCCACTCCTGAAAAAGATGAGTTACTTGAGAACGTCACTTGGCCACAAGCAAACCCTAATAAAGATTATTTGGATATTGGAAGTAACTTAACTGTTCTACAAAATCCCAATCGAAAGGATTCCGAGTTTTGGGAAAATTTGTTTGATTTATGCGGAAATCCACCTTATGTTACTTATTAATGTGTTAAAATTGTATATGGTTTCCACTTTATTAAAGTAGAAAATAGTTCAAAATCTACCAGCTTTGGAAGCATATAGCAATATTTTAGCCTTTCATAAATTACTCTGTTAATGAAATATTGTTTAAAAGTATTAAATATTTTAAAAATCAATTTTTATTAATTTAAATCATTTAAGTATTGCAGTATTTGCTGACAAGTTGATTATATTAAACTGTTAAATCCAATATTATTTATTCTAACAAGAGTCGGCATTTTCCAATATATACTGTAATTTCTCTGGCTCCGGAAACGGCATACCGGGGTGTCGGGGCAATGGGTAAGAAGATGGAGGAAAGATTTCCTTTCTTCTCCACAGAACCTGCACATGGGCATGTCGTTTACTACCCATGGTGTCAAGGTGTTTGTTGAAAAGACCATGGCCAGTCAGAAAACTTCCTACTTATACGTAGGAGTTATTTGGAACGCCAAGGCAACGGTTCTCGAATAAGAAGCTTTGACTGGCGCAGCCCTGGATGCAAGGTCAGGTGGATTTTATACTGGGAAAAAGCGCAGTTTTCAATCTCCCGCCTTGCGATAGTCTTGGTGAGTACGAGAGCCAAAAAAAGAGCGTTTGAAAGCTCTTCCTGGCCAAAGCATCGGTTTCCACGTTTCCACCAATGCTATTGTGGCCAGCCACGTAGAGGGGCTTAACACAATAACGCGAGCCGAGTCTGTTTAGGGCCTCACAACGGACTTGATTTGGTTATAACAGAATCATGAGCCTTGAGGGCCGCTTGGCTATCGCTGCATATATCGATATGCTTATTACAGTAACCTTTGTTTAGGTTCTTCTGGGCTCAAATCAGGATAGCATAAATCTCTTGCCAAGGGCAAAAGGAAATTTTGCACTAGGCCTATCGCCATAAATTTCTGCACCGGAACCTTTTACGGTCTTTAATCCGTCTGTGAACCGCTGACAAAAAAAAGGCTTCGGTTTGGGTCCAGTTTTCCCTTATGAAGATGACAATAGTAAATGGTTTGGTAAAGAAGAATACAGCTGGCATGCAATTTACTTTCGGCCTAGACCGCTTCGTCTTTTGGAAACTACGACCAGCATAATCAGGTAAAAACCGACCTGTAGCTTTGCTGCTTTTACAAGCACTTGCGCTAGAAGTTTGAGCAATATTTGTTCGTATGCCCTGCCTGCCTAACCAGGGCCGTGTGGTTAGATTATTTAAACCTTGGGGCGAACAAGGATGTGATCTTAAAGGATTTTGTTTTCCAGGACAATAATACTTAATCGGCTTATGCCTGTTAGCTGTTCGTGAATCCATACAAACTAACGTTTCGCAAGACATTGAAGCTTGCATCTTCAGAGTGAATAAAAACATGCAAGCTGCAATGTCTTGCGAAACGTTAGTTTGTATGGGTTCACAAACAGCCAACAGCAATAAGCCAATTAGGAAATATTGTCCTGAATGTCGTCAACAAATAAAGTGGTATCCGGAATATCCTGTAAAGAATTTTCTATCGTGCGTTGCCAAATTGCAGGTGCAGACGTGATACCAAACATCAAACGACTACATTCGTATAACCCTTTACTTGTATTTAATGTAAGTAATTGTTGATCTTCCCGTCGCGTCGTATTCGTAAATGTAAGTATGCTTGATTTAGGTCAATTTTTGGGAAATTTTTACCTCCGTCTATGGTAGCAAACAATTCATCAATTGCTGGTAAAACATGTTTGTCTATTTTTAAATTGTGATTAACAGTAATTTTAACATCACCACAAAGGCGTATTTTACCATTGCTTGTAATAATAGGAACTATTGACGTAGGACAATCTGAATTATCAACTGTGGTCAAAATACCTTGCGAGACTGTATCACCAATTTCATTTTCTACTTAAAAAAAAAGAGAAAATGGTACTGTTCTTGCCTTGCGCAATGCAGGTTTAACATTTTATTGTAATGCTGTTAAGTTAATGCATTATTCTTTAGTAATAATTACTTGATTAGAATTGTTTCCTAAATTCAAATCAATTTGCTGAATCCACTCTCTACCTAGTACAATTTAAATTGGTACTGTTTTGTATAAAACATTACATGCCATAAAACGACAAATAGCTATTGAACTGCCACAATAGGTAATTAATTTTAAACGTGCGCACGATTTCAAAATATGGAGAAAAAAATTCACATTTCTACATACTCATGATTGTAACTGAAGCCCCGCTATCGACTTCAAACTGCACGTTCTTACCATTGACTGCAAGATGTACCAAAAATTTTTATCGAAACCTAGCATGTTCTGATACTTGCAATGCTACAATTTCTTCGACATCCATCTGATTTGTGTTAGAGGTAGCTTTCCTGGCTTTAGTGCATACCTTCTGTAAATGCCCCTTACTATTGCAGAATCGACATACCATATTAATTTTATGACATGCATTATGCATTAGAGTAGTAATCAGGGGTACCACATGGGTAACACTGGTTCTAAATGTTCTTATTGCCATTATTACTATTGTATGAAACACTTTTTGTTTTCGTAGTTGAATTGAATTTTTAGTTTTTTTTTCTGAAATTTTGATTTTGAACGCTGCTGACTGTCGCCTTTTCGTTTAGCTGCGCGGCGGCGTCTTTAGCAGATAGTTCCATTCCAACATCAATCTGAACAGCTTTGTCTAAAGTCAAATCCTTATTTTTTTTAAATCTGCTTTAAATGTTTTCTCTTCTTGATCCAAAAACCAGTTGATTACGTAAAGCTGTCTTTAAGTACTGCCAAACTTACAATTATAGCAAGTTTTTGTAAAGCGGTACTGGGGACTGCTATTTTCATTGTATTCTTATTTTGGTAGTTTCTTTTTTGTATTTGTGCTGTTCCATTAAACCATGCAGTAAATGGTCTCAAAATAAAGTAGCTTACTCGTTCGTCATGATAAAAGAAGTCGAAGAAGTAACAGGAATTTCATTAAAATTTATATTGCGTATTGATACCTTGCTGGTTTAAAGCAGTGGTTTCTATGGGAATAATATACTCATCGAGGAAACTGCGATTTCGTATATTGTAACGTAACGTCGTAATGAGACTTAAATTCGCACACTTTAATTATGAATACAGGATTTTACGGAAAGTTATAAACTATCACTTTAACAACTGACACTAACTTTGTCTAAAATGGTAAAATAGAACAAAGAGTTTGCAATCCGAAATCAGAGGCCCCACGTTGGGCCCCACTTTGTAACAGGTTAATTGGGGTGGTTTGAGTGTTACTTGCTTTAATTAGTGAGGAGATTTTAAAAAAGTCATTTTATTAAACTCTATTAATAATAGTTCAAAATACAAAGCACAACCAAAACAAAAAGCAACTGTCTAAATATTTGAATTCCGGGGGTAAACCAGTGGCGTTTCAATGCATATTTACGTAAAAAATGTTGACTATGAGATTTAACAACCTCAGTTTTCACTGAATGACATTTGCATGGAAAACATCTGTTTTCCAGTACTTTGAATTAAACGCAGAATACAAAATTATGCACAATTTTTAATAAAAATTTATTCAAGATTAAAATGAAGCATTATCTTCATCGAAAAATAAATATCTAAAATTCCTATGCAAATAGTTTAAGACTTAATCCAAGGATTTCTATTTACATTCATAAAACTAATACAACAACAAAGAACAAATATTTCTTCGTTATGCTTTTAATAATCCACATAGAATAAAGTTTAATGAAATTTTATTTTTTTTATAATTTTATGTATCCAAATATTACGTTTATTGCCAAAAATACGCTAAGATTCCACACGGTTTATCGTCTAATAAACATTTAATCCTCGTTGTTACACTTTATTACTTTACACCTAGTGACAACGTTTTCCTATAGTTTAATTTCAACAGAATTGTATTTCAGTAGTCACAAAATGAGCAAAAATATCATTTTAGTTCAAATTTTTCTTTTGCTTATAGATGCAAGTTTTTCGGTAAGCTAATTTTATTTATTTTTGTTTAAACATTAACACACTCTTTGTAGTTTAATCCTTTAATACGAAGAACACGGTTTGGATGTGTTCGTGGTACTTTTGAGCGTAGCAAAGCTAATGATTCGATTCAATATTTGTCTTTCATGGGTATCCCTTATGCCCGACCACCTGTCGGGAAATTGCGTTTTCAGGTTCTTATACTCAATTTCTCGTATTACTTCTACCAATACAGTAAATTTTTTTTAGGAGCCAGTATCACCAGAACGGTGGACAGGAATCAAAGAAGCGCATAGTCATGCAGAAAAATGTGTTCAGTTTAGTGACAACTTCAATGGCCCCGATGTAATTGGGTCTGAAGATTGTCTGTACTTAAATGTCTTTATTCCTAAAACTGTACGTACTTAAACCTACGTTCAAAAAAATTTCTCTCATGCTTAATCGTTAATAAATTATAGCAAAGTACCAATCCAAAGCCGGTGATGTTTTGGATACATGGCGGAAACTTCATATTTGGTTCGGACAAGAACGCAGGACCGGACTTCGTTATGGAAAAAGATGTTGTGCTTGTTTCTATACAATACAGGCTAAACGTTTTCGGATTTTTAAGTACATTAGATAAATATGCCACAGGAAATTTTGGACTTAAAGATCAAGTAATGGCACTAAAATGGGTAAAGGAAAATATTAAAAATTTTGAAGGTGACCCAAAAAGGGTTACCATACTTGGAGAAAGTGCAGGTGGGGCTTCAGTTCAATACCATATACTGTCAACTAAAAGTAGAGGTAGGTTGTTGTAATTAAAACCGTTTTTTAAATTTTTTCACAAAGTATAGTAAAGTTACAGTTTTTTCAAATTTTTGAATTCAAAATTGTTAGGAAAAATCACGTTTTGCAATCAAAAACACGCTCAACCTGGGTAGCTTAGCACTAAAGTTTGGTTGCTACAGATACTGTTAAAATAATAGTTCTCCAATTTACGTTATTGTTTTGAAAATTATTTGTATTTGTTTGAAATAAAATATTCCTCTGTTTACCTAAAAATAACCAGTTTTGAAATAAACAAGTTACCAGGTTATTATTTTATAAATTTTAGATGCGTCCTTTAACGTTTACACCGTTCATTCAGTTTTTTAAATTAAATTAGACCACTTGAACTGCTTTATCTTTCCACACGTGTAGTGTAATCAAAAGAGTGATTAATTTCGCAATTCAGCTGACGATTTGTAGTAAAAAAAGTTTCATGTATCTGCTAAGTTTTATATACGATGCCATAATTAACAGCAAACACTTAATTATTCATTGAGTACAGTATAAATAGGGTGCCCCTAGCTGGTCCGATATTAATAAGAAAATTACAACTCTAATCAAGTTTTAACTTGGTAACTACTCTGTTGCACGAACTGAATTTTTTGCCGCGAGTCTCCTAAGCTATACGACCTTCTTGAAATAGTTATCACGAGGTTTCTTTAATGTTTCTTAAATTACTGCTGACGAATTTGTACCTAATAACATAATGTGCTTCTCTCTTATTATTTATTACAAAATTAAATGAAAATCTTTCAGAATTAAGTAAAATTTTCAATTCTTTTAATTAATAATGGTAATTAGTGTAATTAAAGAAAAATAAAGCTCAAATTTAGTTAAAACTTTTCAGCGCCAAAGCATTTATTTAAAATAAGAAACGCGTAAAACCTTTCACAGCAGCCTTCAGGTATTCAGGTAAAGGAATACATTTAGTATCTATCGATACCTGATTCTGAATTATACTGTTAAATTCGGACTGACACGGATTCTAGCTGAATCCTGCCTCACGGTTGACGTGTCTGGTGCCGGGAGCTGTTCTGGTATTTTTGTCAAGCTGGTCTAATCAGTTTGGTAGCGGAAACACAAACTTCAACGGCTGGCGTGGCAGTTTACGTCCTACAGTCCAGCGAACTGGCTTCGTAAAGAACTCATGGAGTGTCTCTGGGTCTGGACTGATGCCAGTTGTTGTCGACTCAAAGAAGTCATTCTTCCATTCCGAGATATTGATTTTATATTCTTAACTTCTACCTTTTGGATCATGTGGTATCGTTGTGGTGGTAACGGTTTTCGAAGTAGGAATGCCTGCGCGCTGTTGGGCCTCGCGTGTCGTACTAGTTGCGACAGCAGAGCGTTAACTTGGAAACTAATAAATACATACTCGCTGATTTTAAATATCATGCTTGTTCTTATTTATATACTGTTGAGCCCGTTAAAAAAATCTAATAAGCTTTTTTATGGAAAACGTCTGCATTTATGTACGTGCAATTAATTTGTCGCTTATTAAAAAAATTTTGTTTCCTAAATTTATTTGGTAAAATGTTATAAAAGTTAGGTAAAAATTTAAGTTTTCTGAATTAATATCACATTTTATGAAAACTTACGGAATATTTTTCTGTAGGACTATTTCAGCGTGCAATTAGTCACAGTGGAAGTACTTTAGATCGCTGGGCACATCAAGACCATCCTCGACAAATGGTAATAAAACTAGCAAAAGGTTTAGGAATTTCTAATACCAGCAGTAAGGAATTAATTGAAAAATTGCAGAAAATTAACTATAAAACAGTCATATCTGCTGCATTTAATGCTTCCATTGTAGTAAGAAAAATATTTTACTTTTATATTAGTAGACTTTTAAAACTGAACACTTAAAATATTCTAGGGATTTTACACACCTTACTATGCTCAACCGTTTTCGACAACCATAGAAAGCGAAAGTGACACTGCTTTTATCAGTAACAGCACCTACGCGCTGCTAGAAAATGGCATTTTTAACGAAGTTCCGTTTATTATGGGCTACAATACTGAAGAAGGTTCTTTTGCATATAATTGTAAGATGTCATCCTATTTCAGCCTGTAAAACTTATACGAAATATGTATAATTTGTCTTTTAGATATAAAAAACGGAAGGGCTGATATTAACAGATACCAAAGCAATCCTGAGTTTTTAATTCCCT
Organism: Ctenicera cuprea; assembly: GCA_958336395.1. Classification (NCBI taxonomy): domain Eukaryota; kingdom Metazoa; phylum Arthropoda; class Insecta; order Coleoptera; family Elateridae; genus Ctenicera; species Ctenicera cuprea. Next base: position 9,435,860 of record OY284488.1, read on the forward strand.
TGGCTCTAAACATCTCCAAGGAGTCGATTTGTTCTGAAGAAGTCCTAGAACAAATTAAATCTTTCTATTTTAACAATGGACCAACAAACGATAAAAAATGTTGGATAAACGTAGTTTGCAATTATTATATTGTCATGCCTGTTTCATAATTTCCAATTTTTTAGTATATGTCCCATGAATTATTTGTACGTGGAATTAGAAAGTCTGTGGACTTTATGTACAACCATATGCCATTATATTATTACAGGTTTTCGTATCGAGGAAGCAGAAATGAATCTCACGTTGGTAAGTATGACTAAAAGCTAGAATTCACATACCGATGTATTAAATTATGTTAAACCAAAAATTGTATGTACAAATAGCAAACACCTAAAACACAAATATGTTTAAGCCACATGCAAAGTACTGTGGCCCAAATATAGTGAAAAAAATGTTGAATAATTTTTCCAGGGGGAGTTGGACATCATGAGGAATTAATGTATCTTTGGTATTCTCGTAGACCAGGAGCAAACACCACGGAAAATAAAGCAGATGCATTGACTCGTAAACGTTTTGTTACTTTGTGGACTAATTTTGCTAAAACTGGGTAAGTTATTTAGTTATGGACATATTTCTTAAAGTACTATTTAAAAAAATTAAGTTTTTTTTAAATGTAATTATTATAATGTTCTCACAATGTTACCATCTCGAACATCCCACACCTGAAAATGTTATTATTATACTTTCAGCGATCCCACTCCTGAAAACGATCCTCTCTTACAAAACATCAAATGGCCAAAAGTAATGGAAAAAAATAAGGTTACGTTTTTGGACATTGACGACACATTAAAAATTGGAAAAAATCCAGATCAAATAGATTACGAATTTTGGGAACAGCTCTTCGAGTTATGTGGAAATCCACCTTATACTGGTTATTAATTATACAGACACAAAATGCGGCCTTTATTTTTAAAAAATTCAAATTTACTGTTGTAGCTGTGAAAACATAATAATGTAATAGATGTAACTTTTAAATCTAAATTTTTGAAACAAAAAGTAAGAAACAAGTTAAGAAAAGCTCGAATATGGTTACTTTGTTTTCTTTTATCCCACACCTACGGAGGAGGGGGACGCAGCCAACTGCCAAGGTCATATCACCCCTATCTAACATCCACGAACAGACACACACACGCACACTAAAACGCACGCCCACATGCACGCACAAACACACGTACGTACAAACCCACGCTTGCACGCACCCAATTTAGCACGCACGCACAGACACTCACGCACGTACGCACCAGCACACTCCTACGAACGCACGCACGCGTGCACGCGCCTACGCACCCACACACGCACGCACATACACACGCACGCACAAACACGGTTTCAGGTTTCGTATAATAAAAGAAGAGTTCTTGGCATAACGATTTTTACTCAGACCTTGATATACCAAATTTCATTAAAATCCGCCCAGTCAATAGTACCTACCTGAGATTTCGTATTACATACACATATAGATAAACATTGTTTAAAACCTAGTTTTTTCGTCAAAATCTCAGAATCTAAAATTTTCTCGATCACAATACATTCTCATACCGAAAGTTTGATAATGTAATAATCAGTAAATAATATTATTCTTGTATTTTGTATCCCGTATACAGGGTGTAAATTTGAAAACGTATAACGGGTTATACCTCTGGAAGTAAAAAAGGTAATAAAATTTTCTAAAAGCCGGTTTTACAACATGAAGGGGGATCATCGTTAAAAAGCTCCTAAAAAATTCTATTTAATGGTAGCTACGTTTTTTTACCTGATTCGTTTCGGGAAAATTAAGAAATAAAACTCAAAAGGCTTAGAACCAATTATTTTAATTCAAATTTAAACATTCTAGATTAAATATTATAAATAATTTTCATTATTCTCTAGACAATAGTAAAGCCTACTCTCAAATTCTCTCCGATCACTTTGGAAGGTTTGACGGGGATTAGATCGGCACTCCTGCCCTATTTGTTGTCGCAGTTGTGCAATGAACCGAGGCTGAGTTTTGTAGACAACATTGATTTTAAACGGCCCAGAGATGGCAAAGCAAAGTCTAATGGGGTCAAATCTGGAGATCTTGAAAGCTATTCTATTGGTACTCTTCTACCAATCCATTGAGTTTTATATCTTAATTTTTCCTAAACGAATCAGGTAAAAACTTTTTTTGCTATTATTGAATAACGTGTTTTAAGAGCTTTTCAATGAGGTATCACAAGGTGGGTGTGACCATTTGAAATTTTTTGATGTGGTAGCTAATGCCTAAAGGGTTGAATGGGGGAAGTTTACCTCATGAGTCATGATGATTTCCCCTCCATGTTGTAGAAACGGTTTCTAGAAATTTTTTAAAAACTCCTTTACTTCCAGAGATATAACGCATTGTACGTTTTCAAACTGACACTCTGTATGTTAATCTATTAATGTATCATAGGACATGGCTAGTTTAGTACCCATAACCCACGAAACGTTAATAGAGTAAATAACAACACGTTGCGTTAGCTACCGATCTCTCGAGAAAATCATACAAACTAGTTTTGGTTGAATAGGAGTAACACTAGTTAGGTCTGTTTTGGATGCTAAGGTGGTTTCTTGGTTGCCTAAAACGGTTTTCTTAAAATAATAGTACAAAACGAACTTTTTATTGGTAATAATTTTTTTCCTTGTAGGAATATACTTTTTAGCTTTTATTTTTCATTCTGTTCATTACACGATGTTATTAAAATTCATTATGTTTCTCCTTAATTTAATGTTTTAATCAGAATTTGTTGAATACTAACAAAAATCACATGTTTTGTTTCATATTTATCAATTAACACGTAGTTCCATTTTTCCAGTCTTTTATGATTGAACTGACTATGAAGAAAAGAAAACTGGAACAGACATGACGTTATGACTCTAATTATGATCAGAAATATTTTTCTTTAAATGAGTAGACACTGGAAAACTAAAAATACTTCATAATTGACTTTTAAATTGCTTATCCATTTTATTGGATTTTCTTAAAAAAAAGGTTAATTTTTGACCTTTTTCTCAGGATTTTCTTTATGCAATTTTTTTTAAACTAAAAAATGTTAAAAACATTTTGAACCAAAATTCACTCAGAATAAGCTACTGGTAAAAACTAAAATTTAAAAAATTTCACGTAAAGGAAAAGAATTCGAACACACAATACCGTAGTCACATTTTTAAATTTTAATGTTTTCCGGTTTTGGAGGTCTTTAAAAAAAACAATTTTACTGCAATCACTTCAAAGTGCTGCAGCTTCATTAGGAAGTATTCTCGGACAAATGTTCTTATAAAATTTTCTTATTGAAACAACCCAAGAAATCATCACCTTAAATTTCTGTCTGTACTTAGAAAACACCCTGTATAAACCTATGCACGTAACCTAACGATAACAAAGTTACAAGCTGTTGTAATTTTATTTTAGATTTGCATTTTCTTTGATTTTCTCAGACATAGTTGGAGAAAAGTGTGAAACTATCGGAGTAAATATTACGTAGAAATAGTCTTATTTTAAAATAGTTTTAAAATAAATATGACAATGCAGTGGCGTAGAAACTGATGTTTTCAAAATTGTCATTAAATTTTTTTAATCTCCATTCAAATTTTGGTAATAAAATACTATTTTGAAGTTTTATTTGGATTAGCCGTTTCTCAGCAATTTTAAATTTAAAAAGTACATATAATTGTAAAATACTTCCATTTTTTTAAATTTAAACAAAGGCTTTGATCAAAATGAGACAATTTTAAATTATTATTACTTAAATGGAGATAACATTGTTAGAGTAATGGATGTACGTTTGATTAAACAGTCAAAGTTTTATCACACAACATGTAAACAATAAATTAAACGGACGGAACATTGAAGTTGGTCAACTTTACGGTAAATAAATCACAAAGCTTCGCAGGTCGTATGTCTAGGACACGTCGAGCAGGACAAGTGGCAAATCATTCGGCGTTTATCTCGGACTGCGGTGCTCTGGTAAGAGCTGGAGGTGCTGCGGTGTTCGGTGAATAAGTGAGATGATTTGTTTCGAAACTCCGGAAAGAGCTAGGTGCAGTACAAGTAAGTCTGTGTAAAACAGTTTAATCGATCCAGCAACAAATTTCAGCAAAGGTTCGGCTTGGGGGACCGTTTTATCGATCTCACAGCAGATGACCTTGGGAGTTTTTGTGGCTGTATTTCAAGATAAGCTCCGTTTTTATTTTAAAAACGGACTGAGCTGTCCGTTGAAAATGCAACCCTATTTGACCGTTGTTGGCATGGTAAAATAACAAACATTAGCCGACGTCGTTTGGCAAAATAACAAAAGCCGCAGCAGGAAACGGAACTCGCCTCTTGTTTATTTATAAGTTCGAGCTTTACTTCGTTGAAGTTCATTTTAATTTATTGTCAATAAAACAAGTCTCAACTTCAGCAGGTTTTTTATTATAGCCTTATACGTATTTCGACATGTTGACATGCCATTTTCAGAGGCAAGAATTAAAGTAAACAGTTGGTATTGCTATAGCAACAATAAATCTTCATAACTTAAACTTGGTTTTCTATATCTGCGTCCAGATTACTTGTTTAGTTTCGCATTTTAATTAAAACGAACGTTTTCAGACGGAATGATCTTAACGTGTAGAAATAGTCTGTTGCTTAGCAATGTAAAAGGCATATAGTCCATAATTCATAATCCACAATTGCCACTTTTTAGTGTCTACTAATTTTTGTTTAGTTATAATTGAATGTGTAGTGAAAGTCGATCGCGGACAGAATTTATGAATCGTGTCAAAAATATAATAAATGTTTTAACATAACAAAGGTGTTTCGAATATGTTTGAAAAGGGTAGCACGTTATTCAATCTCTACGCCACTGTATTATCGTATTTACATTTAAATTATTCTAAAATATACCTACTTTTGACAACTGTTTACCGTGAAAATTTTATCAAGTTTCCTTAAATCCGTTTCTAAAAAAAAACTTAAAACTAAATTAAAAATAAAACTTAAACACGCTGTATCTCAGTAACCTTTACGATAAGTATTTATGAGTATAAGACTTAACGCTTTGTATTTGCACGAGTATTCTACTCTATCGTTATTGTTCCCAAATTTTTTTAAACACTGTATGTATAGCAATAAATATCGTACAGAAAAAAAGTTACAAACTGCACAATTTAGATTCACATCGCAAAAATATTCAAATTATAAAAATTTTGATAATTAGTATTTTTAAAGAAAATACAGTTTCTTCAATGCAAATAATATATTTGAAATCATAATTTTAATGAAATATCGCTTCCATATTTTTATTTCACCTAAATAATTGGTGCATCAGAAAGTGCAGCAATAAAAAAAAAATCGCAATAAAATGTTAGGTCTTGCATGTTGGTGGCGGTAGCTTCGGCAGGTGTTTTTTAAAATCGGTCAGCACCAGGTGCTGCAATCTGCTTTTCTATTGGTCCGAGAACACGAGCCTAATTTTATAGAATTCGAACGTACACCGGATATGGTTGACATTCTATGATATCGCGTATTCAAATTATTATTTGCAAATCATTTTTTTGTGAAAAAGAGAGCCGAAAAGCTTTACATGCTTAGAAATTATAATGATGATGATTGAAGCATAATAAAAATTAAAAAACAACAAGATATAATGTAGAGTTTTTTATATTTTGAGCTCTTATTTCAAATTTTGGGAATGTGCGCATAATTATCACGTTTTAATTAATCAATTACGATATCTAAGAACTTCTTTTTTTTCGTTTTTACATTATTCGTTATTGAATTAGATTTGAACGAATAAATATTATTTGCAATTAACAAATACCAAAAAAGAAAAAATTTGAATTTCTAAAAAATTTCCATAATTAAGATGCTAGTACTTCCTTGCAGGGACCGTTTACAATTTTGACGATTTGTAGCTCTGCAAATTTTTCTTCCCTGCACATTAGATGGAGCGTCACTTCTATAATTCCCCTTTTAACAAATTAAAAAAATTATCACTATTTTGAAAACTATGATTTTTCCAAAAATTATTTTAAACTTCAAAATATTTTAAAATATTCATATATTTTAAAACGTTTCGAAATGTTGAAAATTTCCAAATATTCTACAATTGTAAAACATATTTAATACATATATAAATACATATTTTAATTTCCAAAAATTTAAAAAGTAAAAAATAAATTTAATTTTCTTTTTCTGGTATTTCCAAACATTTTTATTTTCGATGATTTTTAAAATATATTTGCAATTTTTTAAATAATTTAAAAAATGGAAATTTATAGAAAATAGTTGAAATTCCATAGTATTTTCAAAATATTGAACATTTTCATAATTTAAAAATTTATGTTGTTCGGAAAATACTGCAAACTTAAAAAATTTTCAAAATTATAAAAACTTGCATATATTTTATATATTTCAGAAATTACAAACAAATTCTCAAAATGTTAAAAATTTTCAAAAATTGCAAATGTTTAATATTTTTAAATTTCAAAAATATTTTAAGTTTCCAAAATTTTCAAAATTTGAAAAAATTATAAATTTTTATTTTTTAATTTTTTATGAAATTCGCAATAATAACAATTAAAAATTTTTATTTTTAAAAAACATTAAAAACGAATTTTTTCCAAAAATTTAAAAAATCTTTAACATTTCTAGAAAATATGCAAAAAATTACGAAATATTTTAAGATAAATGTCTCATCATGTAACGTATCACACAAAAGCGCATAGATTTTAAAATTTTCAACAAATATTTTACAATTTTCAAAATTTCAAAATTATTTTAATATCAAAAATTTTCATAATTTGATAAAAAATTTATTTCTATATTTTACAATCTTATAAAATTCACAATAATAAAAATTAAAAAGCCGAATTGTGGACTTGAGTAAAGAGTAAAGAGTAAGAGTAAATGGATGAAATTTACCAAAAATTGTAGCGGCCGCCATTTTGAACCTAGAAAGTTCGGTAAAAAAGCTTTCGATTTACTTTAAGCTCTTTTCTCATTTCACTCTATATTAGATTTCAAGAAAATAATTTATAGATGCAAACCTACAATGTCGCATACCGTAAAAGAATAGTAAGAACGAAAACGACCCCCGTTCAGCTGATTAGATGCCCTTAGGTTTTCGGACTAGAAATCGATATAAATGATTTATTTAAAGAGTTATCTAAAGTATGCAATGAATGAAAAATATATTTAAAACGCGTTGTTCAAATTAAATAGTATCGTTTTGTTCCTTAATTATTAAAATAGTTGAAAGTTCTTGTTGATCCTAATAAAGTTCTTTGAATAGTCGATTATACTGATAATGTTTATAACGATCGGCGTCTGCGTTTTTGAATAAATAATTAATCAATTTCAGATTTTTCAAAAATTCCTGGAAAGCGTCAAAATTGGGAGATTAGTAAAAAATAAATTTGTAGTGCACTGCAAGCTCTATCGGCACAAAAAGTTAAAAAATATTATTTAGATTAGTTTCTAGATTCTTAAAAGTAATTTTGTTTCAACGTATACTACCCACAAAGAGCTCTCAACCAAGTACGTGGTGCCGATCAAAAAACAGCTTTTAGAGTAAATGGGCGTTAAAAACGAGATTTTCAAAAAGTTGTAGCGGTGGCCATTTTGCAGCGAAAGTTTAGTAAAAAAGTTTTTGATTTACATTAAGTTCTTCTCTTAGATCTCTTGCTTAAATTTCTAAAATTCAGTTTTTGAAAAAAAAAACGCTATCAGAAGATCATGTATCACTTCCGTTTCCGGTTTTGGATTTTTTTGAAAAGCTTAACTAGAACTACAATTTTCGATAAACCTCTTGATTTAAAATTGCATTAACATACTTTCGTCTTTAGAGGCGTCACCCACACACACACACACACACACACACACACACACACACACACCCACCTACAGACAGATATATTTTTTTAACACCACTTTTTTGAGTTATTTGGACCCCAAAAACGTATATTACCGTTATTATCTAGATTTCGAAAATTTGCATGAAAACAATACTTAGGTACTATACCGAAAGTATGGGAAAGAAAATAGGACAAAATTTTGTTATTTAAATCGGTAAAAATATTTTTTTAAGAATTTTAAAGGTCTTTTAAGTTTTCTAGAAAACTTTCAAACTATTTTAAGTATTTTCAAAAATATCAAAAATTGCGAGGGTGGTCTCGTGGCGGTTCCCTCACAGTATTTTACAAGGCTTTTAACGTGAAACATTCTGTATATGTTTTCAATAAAATAATGAAAATCTGTATATGACTATAACCGCCACTGTCATCTAGTCTCAATGTTTTGGTCTGCACTTCTACACGCGGTATCAAAAAAGCTATGGTGTTAATTAACACTTTATGGAATTTTTTTTATGTTCAGTTTGATGTAAGTTTCGAATTCAAACAATGTTTCCTTTATAGTCAGTGTATACAATATGCTTCATTAAATAATATTTAAATTTAAACTAAATTCTTGGAAGGACATGTGGTTTACTTTTTATTTTGTATTACGGCTATAAATACAGACTCATTAACACATTATGTAAAAACTTTTAATCGTATGCAAATTCACAAAGAAGATGTATATTTAAATTACGGATTAAAATGTTAACTACGACAGTATTACGATTTTTCCACAAAATATTTCATATCTATAAAGAAAAAGAAAATCCTTAACATATAAAACATAATGTTTATGTTTCATTGAATACGTACGTGCGCACCCACGCATTAAACGAACATTTAAATTTTTAAATCTCTCTAGCCTAGCTCTCTGTTTAGTAATCGAGGACGTCCAAAAAAAGTAAAAAATTTCCACAATATTTAAAGAATACGCAACAGCCTGATTACGAAGTTGCAGGTGATGGTGGTGATAGCTACCGTTATTTGGTCCACCTGCCAATAAAAAGCAAACACGAGAAAAAATAAACAAAAAAAACTCATTAAGTGACATCTTTCGTAGCAGCAAAAACTGGCAATCCTGCTGAGCATATAGCCCAAAAACTTCTAAAACTCGTTCCGATCTAATAAATTCCTCAAAATTCTTACGCAAAGAGCGAATGCCCCGAAGCTAGTTCCCAATTGCATCTGATTAGCATAATCTTCAAAACATGATAACATTTGCAATAAATTATTAATTTAATGACATCTAAAAAGTTATCTGGATCGCGATGGACTACACACCCACAGTGATAATCTAGTTTATCATAAAGAATTTTTATTAAGAACTGTTTTTCTCTGTTATGCAAATTTGTAGAACTATTTGGTGATATTTTATAGTAATCTGGAACATCTTACACACCGATGCGCCCCTTGCATCTAAATTTAATGGCTATATTAACTATAATTCCAAAATAATACCGATCTAAATTTAAAGATCATAATATTTTTATCACAAATATATATACAGGCACATCTATGTAAATTTCATAAATTCAAATAAATATGAGCTTTAAAACTTTATAAATTCCTATGTCATAATAATAATTTTTCACCCACACAAATACGAACCATTTATGGTATCGTCGCATATACTTGATTTTAGTTATTTCCTCATTATACACACAGTATGTATAAGTAAAAGTTATTATTTATATACAGGGTGTCCCAGAACTCGCGGAGGAGCTCGTAACTCTAGATTCTACTCTTTAAACTGACACTTCTTTGCCAAGAAAACAATTTCTACCCTCAATGGTTTTGAAACCGCAATGAAATGAAGCTGACCAATAAGAGATGGTTTATTAATTGAAGATAGATGCAGAAATATTAAATGTATGCGTTACTTAGGAAACAAGAATAATTGTTAGATTTTGCAAAAGTTTGTATAAAACATCTGGTCAACTGTAGTTTTTAACATGAATGGCGTTTAATCACTTACCCACATGCAATATTCCTGATTTGAACGCCACAAATTTGTGATGTCTTGAGACAATTAGTAACTAGTTAAAGAATCAGCATTTCACAATAATCTTGAGAAGAATACATTTTCCCTCCACAAATTGCACAAATTATTGAGCTAATTCAGAATGAACTGTCACGCTGAACGTCTGTCACTAAGACATTGAAAATTTATAGTCGGCCATATAAAAATTCGACTTATTTTATATGACGCTTTTAGTTCAGTTACCATATAAACAACTTTTTTTATTTTTTCTACCTTCACGACTAGTTAATTCATTCTTCTGTGATTGGTGGACTTTAATTAGCAATAACTCAAAAAGTATACTAGTTGGAAACATTTTTCATGGACAAATCGAGTCTATTTAAGGAAAAGAATTCACAGTTAAGAGCTCCTCCGCCAGTTCTGTATAGGGTTTTATTGTAAAAAAAACTAGAAAGTGTATTTCACCGTACACTACTTTACGTCATTAATTTGAGTCCGGCAAATGACACATTACAGCACAAGGCCGGGAACTGTTGCCTCGCAACCTTTCGCCAATCACAAAACAAAAAAAATTTTCAAACATTTGGTTGCTATCGTTACTCTAAATAAGGCAACCAGATTATCCTTAATAATTTACTTGATTAAAATATTATCCTTTATTTAAAAATTAAAAAAAGCGATACAGTATGAAATAAAATGTTGTACGTCACACGGCCGTGAGATGATCTTACAATACTCGTCTCGAAATTCCAGATTCGGCTCCTTCGTCGCCTCATCCGGAAACATCTCGACTCGTTATGTAATAAGTCATCTCCCGGCCTTATAACGTAAATAACTATTTTAAGCAACCCGTTGAATCTTACAATAATTTTTGAATTTACAAGCATCATCTCAGTGTTATTTCCGAAAACCAAAAGTTTTTTCACTTCTTTGGAGCCACCAAAGGTTTTGAGTAAAGGCTTCCGGAGTTTCGAGGTTCGAACTTCGACGGGGTTTGTGAGATACAATAAAGGAATGCAATTGTCAGTGTGCTATCTCTTGGAAGAGAAACTTAACTATACGTCCAGAAAGTACGGGCCTAGCATTTTAATCATGTCATTAATAAATCAGGATCAAGGTCGGTTATTTACCAAAATTTATCACATTACCTGCACGTAGCACATGCGATCTATTTTCGTTTAAAATAAACGGTTTCAAACGGCAGAGCCACTGCTGGAATTGTTTTGTTCGCGTTTAAACCTAAACTCAACAACAAAAAATAAAACTCTGTATTTCGAAGTGATTCGAACCGCACTGACTTTTCATAGGATTCGGGAATCTGATTGAATCCGACTACGTTTCAGTATCAAGTTGTGAATTTGTATAAGCCTGGATAATCGAATGAATATATATTTTTCTTAAAATTCCGTATGTTCTTGTATGTCTTTACGAGCTGTTGCTCTAAATGTTTGAGCCAAATTGTATAGAATATTACAACCTTGGGGCAGACAAGGTTTTAATCTGAATGTATCTTGTTTGCCAGGACAAGAATACTTAATCGGCGGCGTACGCCTGTTAGCTGTTTGTGAACCCATACAAACTAACGTTTCGCAAGACATTGCAGCTTGCATCTTCAGAGTGGTCAGTAGTTTTAATAAACCAGAAACACTAAGAAAACGCTGGTTCAAGCTTTTAGAGCAAATGTTTGTAAAGGCAGACAAGCTAAAGGTCGGTTCATACCTTTTTATGCTGGACATAATCCGCAAATGACGACGCGGTCTATACCGAAAGTACATTTTAATATTGACAGGTCCAGAAATTTTCGATTTTAAATAAGTATTTTATACCACAGGTGTTTTAAAACTTTTGCGTTTTTCAAAAATGTTAAGAAAATTTTTATCAATATGAAAATTGTAAAAATGTTGTAAAGTTTTGAAACCATAATTATTGAATATTTTTAAAACTTTTAAAATATTTTAGAAAACTTAAAAGATATTACAAATTTTAAAATTTTGAATAATATAGATTTTGAAGATTTTTATTAATTTTGAACCAATTTTTGAAAATTGAAAACATTTGGAAATATTGAAAATTTTTGAAAATTCATGACATTTTGAAAATTTATTAAGATTTTTATTAATTTCAAACAAATTTTAGAAACTTTGACCATTATCAGGGTGTCAATATAAAATAACGATCTTCGTAGTAACTTCTTTTGAAATGGACTTTCTTTACATGATAATCCGTGAAAATATATATGAAACGTGCTCCTGGCGATCTAGGACGTTTCGCCGTAGTCGTCCCGCCGTCGCCGTTACGCCGTCGGCTGTTTGTCCGTCAACCCAATAATAAATGTTTCCCAAAAAGTATGCAACAAATGGGAAAGTTTTTTATTAATAGTTTTCAAAAATTTTACTCTTTATGAAAGTTATAAGTACATATTTATTAATTTTACTATTAACTTAACCTAACCTAACCTAACCTAACCTAAAAAATAAAATCCAAAATTCAACACTAAGCGCCTAAATACATTTATTAACTAAACAATTAATTACAATATTACAACAATGCCCAAATATTTAAACTAAAGACAATTGTTTAATGGCTTCGCGCAGAAAACTTAATGTTATAAGTGGTTTTTGATATCTAAAGAAATCTATAAAATTATTAACTGGAAGAGACGAAACAATAAATGGCGATGGCGAAACGTCTCATTCCGCGTTCCTGGAAGTCGTCAATCAAAAAATCGCCTCCCTTCAGAGACCGAAAACTGCATAATACCCCAATTTGAATTTTTGTATAGATGTAAATTGCAGAGATGTACTCTGAAAGTTTCAAATTTTTATCATCACATTTATTATTTTAAGACGGCTCTTACAGTTTGACAAACACATTGTTCTTTATGGCGAAATAGAACTTTAGGAAGGCGTAGTTAAAAGTTTGCTTTTTTTGATTGCGTTCGTTTATTATTAACTCGTGCTATTTGCTAAATAATTAAGAAATTAAAAAAATTGACATAGTGAAAAAGAAACGAAATTTCCAAGTAAAAGACGTCAGAGTATATCGACAAGCAGAATGTGCCAGTAACCACCATATGGTAGTAGGTCACCTTATATATACATATAAGAAAAATAAAAAACCGACACAGGAAGATACAGGAAGAGATAGAAGAGATAAACGAAATTGTATTTAAAACTGAACTACTCAAACAATTTAGTACTAGGTGCCTATACAAAAATAGATTGGAAAACAAACTAGATATCAACAAAGACGGAACACCGGAAGAAATGTACGAGCATTTAAAGAAAGTCATTTTTGAAGCAGCGACAGAGGCTCTAGGAACTGAAGATATTTACAACAATTTTCCGAAGATTTAGAAGATCTAACCAAAGAGAAGAAAAAAGCGTATATGAGATGGCTATCGACCCAAACACCCCAAACAAGAGAAGAATATGTTCACCATAGAATAGAAGTAAAAAACAGAGTAAGAGACGAGAAAAACGAATACTGGGACAGACTATGCTATGATATAGACAACACACTAGCATATAACAGATCTTCCGTAGCTTGGAATACAATAAAGAGAATAAGAAATAGTAGGAACACAAAAGGCATAATACAGACAATATCGTCGGAGAGATGGATAGAACACTACTCCAAACTGCTACAAGAAAACAGAAAGGAATACCTAAATGACGAAGAAATTCCAGAGACTAGTGAAGAAGAGGAAATTACTGAGAATGAAATACACAAAGCACCTAAAAAAGCAAAAAATAATAAAAGCCCTGGCCCAGGAAATATAAGAATGGAATTGCTCAAATATGGAGGAAGAAAACTTAGACAATACTTAACAAAAATATTTAATAAAATAGAAAAAGGATATGAAATTCCCCAAGAATGGAGAGAATCATACCTTAGTTCAATATATAAGAAAGGAAATAAACAACAATGTTCTAATTACACAGGCATAAGTGTAATCCCATCCATATCTCGGCTTTTTGCAAGTGTAATAAAAAACAAAATAGAAGAAGAAGGAATAAACTTTAGTGAAGAACAAAGTGGGTTTAGACAAAACAGATCATGTTTAGACAACATACATACAATAAGACAAGTTACTGAAAAAAATAAGGAAAAACAGAAAGACACTCATCTAGGGTTCATAGACCTAGAGAAGGCGTACGATAGCATACCAAGGTCTCTAATATGGCCTGCTATGAGAAGAGTAAGAGTGAAGGAGAAGTGGATAAATATAGTAAAGAGATTGTATGCAAACACTAAATTTAGAATAAAAATAGGGAAAAGAGTTGCTAGAGAAATATTAACAACAAAAGGCTTAAACCAGAGATGTAATCTGTCATGTCTACTCTTTAATATATACTGCTATGATATTTAGAGGTGTTTGATTTGACTGGGGTATTGTGGTTGCTGGAAAGCAATTGTTGGAATGCTTGCTGCAGTTCAATTTACATTTGGAGATTTATGAAGACTTGTAAAATTTTAATATTCTAACTTATAAACTCAGGGTTGCGTATTTTTGCTAGAATTCCTGTTATAAATTCTAATAATTGTTATTTTTCATATGGTTTGTTTTTACTGAAAGAAAAGAAAAACACAACAGATTGATACGAAGTTTATTTATGTTAATTGTAATTAGAATTTAATTCAGAATTGTTAAAAAGGTTTAGTTTATAAGAAGTTTTAGAGTTACTTGATTTGTGCGTCGACTAATGTCAGTTAGGATGTCAGTGTCATTGTGACAAACATATAAAAGGATACTCTTGGACATGAGATTTATGTGTTTGTTTTAAAAAATGAAAATCAAAGAAGGAAGAAAAGAATAGAGAATTTGTTTTAATTAGTTACGGCTCGTTTTTGAAAAAAACGACAGAGAATTTGATATCCTCTGGATAAACAGAAAGAACGAGTTTAAAACGTAATGTAAACTGATTTTTCATATAAGAGAGGAAGAAAATATAAGTGATTATCTACGAATTGTGAAAAGTACAGAAGTATTACAAGTAAAAGGCGATCGAGAAAGTTTCTTCGTTTGTGATGGTGGTAAAAGCAAGTTGGAAATAATATAAAACAGATCAGAAGAAGATTCGGATTAAGGGCGAGTATTTGTTGTTGCTCGAGATGCCAGCAGAGCGAAATAGAGGTTGGACATTCAGCGTTTTGCTAGAGCAAGGAATGTCATAATAAGAAGACGCTAAGATAAGTGTTCTATTTTTAAGAAGGACGATAGTAATAAATAAAACTCATTTAATTTTTCAGAAACCACATTTTGAAATTCATTTAATAAATAAAAACTTATTTTGTAAAGTTGATATCGTTGTGTGTGTTTATTTCTATTTAAAATTAATTTAAATAACTTATTTACAAGCTAATAACGACCCTGAGAAAATTAGAAGAGTCTCATAGAAAGTTTGAATTTAATTGCGTGAATTGCAGACAGTTTAGGGATTGTATTCTAGTAGTCACAAGACCAAGCATATCATTGCAATACATAGAGCAAGCCTTAGAAACATGGTACAAAAAATGCTCGGAATGGGTATATAAATAGAAAACAGTACGCTACACTCTTTACTATTTGCAGACGACAAAGTCATATTTGCGCAAGATCAAGACGACATGGAGTACATGCTCCGAAAACTAAAGGAAGAGTTCGAAAGGTGGGGTTTGACAATAAACTTCCAAAAAACCGAATATCTATGTATTGGAAGAGAGGCAAACAACTTATATATATATAGACGAACAGAAAGTTAAACACTGTGATAATTTTAAATAGGTACCTAGCTACAAACATCAGCTCCACAGGCACGTGCGAAAGGGATATTTCTTCAAGAATTACAATGGGAAAAATGGCCACGAAATCTCTACATAGAATACTATGGATCGAAAATATAAGTCAAAAAACGAAACTACGCATCTTTCATAGTATTGTCGAAAGCATAGTCCTCTACGGCCCGGAAATGTGGCCACAAACACAAACCACCAGAAATAGAATACGGACAGTAGAACTTGACTTTATGAGAAGATGCCTGAAGGTAACTAGAAGAGACAGACTAAGAACAGAAGAGATCTGGAGAAGAATGGGAGTAGAACAATCCATTACCAAAACCTTAGAAAACAGAACATTACAATGGTATGGACACGTAAAGAGAATGCCAGAACAACGTTGGCCAAGAAAAGTTACCGAATGGTCTCCGTTAGGCAGAAGAAAAAGAGGAAGACCAGACTCAAGTTGGGAAAATTATATAAAATCAATAATGGCCGAAAAAGGATTAAAGGAAGGAGACTGGGAAAAAAAAGATTTTTAGAAACAAAAAACAGCAAACCCAAAGCGTAAAACCTGATAGAAGAAGAAGAAGAAGAAAAAATTGACAAGAGTAACTTTTACGCGCACAATATCGGTTGTTCTTTTAGTAAAAACAAAATCCAAGTCCAACGAATATAGTTACTTCTCTTATAGCAATCTCATCATTATTGTTCAGTCCCTCGCTCGCGCGATGATAATACGGAAGATACCAATTCTTATTTAAATTTTAAAATCGGTTTTATGATCTTAATATAATGATTTTTTCAACAACAAAAACTAAAGAAATTGAAATATCGGTATTAAAATTTCAATAAACAGGAGGAAAATTATAAATTAGCAGTTTTATGTTATTTTCCAAAGAAAACCGCTACCAAATTAATAAAATGTGCGAAGAAATCCCTCAAAGTATTTGAAAAGTACATGCTAGAACAGAGGATTTTTTTGTTTTAATAACTTTATTAACGATATGCATATTATACATTCTACGAGCTAACATTAGGTAAATATAGTAATCGGGCTTAGGACTTTATTGGAGAGGGCCCTCATCGGTATCTTTCCATGTTTAATTCGTCGGATCCTTTGGCCATTTCATCTAAAGTCGCCTAGCGTGTGGATCTGCTGTCAGGGGTTCCCTGATTTGGCTGATTTTCCACGGTGTTATGGTGCTTAACAGCACTGTTTGATGAAATCTCTGACATATGGGATGTGTAGGTCGGCATGTAGGGTGCGATTTGACACAAACCATGGCGCATTTGACATATTTCGAAGGGTTTCCACAGTTTCCACAGCTGGCATCCGTATGTCCAGATTAGGCGGATTAAACTTTGTTATAGTGGAATTTTATTCTCTATCGTTAAGGAAAATTTCCTTCCGATAAGACAGTATAGCTTCTTAATCTTGATATGTATTTCTTCGAGCTTTTTGCTAATACGAGCTTTTCAGGTTGAACTCCTGTCGAGATGAGTCCCAGGTATTTCACTTTATTTGATTGTGAAATGGGAGTATTGTTGAGGAAGACAGGTGGACATGTTGGACATTTTGTTGTAAATGTGATGTGTGGTGATTTATCTTTGTTAACCTTTATTCTTCACTATTGTAACCACTTTCCCATTTGTTTTAAGTGAGCTTGAAGCATTGAAGATGCTGTATTGGGATCATCGTTACAAGCAGGAATCGCCGTATCGTTGGCAAATGTGCTTATCATTGTGTCGTAGAAGATTGGAATTTGGCAGGTTAGAGGTAAATAGTAAATGCAACATAGGACTCAGGACACTACCTTGGGGTACACTTGCGTTTATTGGTACCAATCTTTGTTTGAAAGCTTTGATTAGTGAGGTACGGATCAAATATGAGATAAAACTCGTGGGGCAATGTTTTCTCTATTTTGTATAGTAGCCGTCTATGCCAAACACTATCGAATACTGGTCTAAGATATAACGTCACACCAGAACAGAATAGTTTGTTTTGAAGTGCAGTTTGTAAGGAATTTGTTATACGGTGGCATTGCTAAATTGTGGAATGGTGATGTCGAAACCAAATTGGTGGTTGGGTAACCATCCATGTTGTAGTAGTAATTTTTCCAGGGGTCCCTGGTTGGCGCGGCTAGGATGGCCATTCACTGGCGATCGCGGTAGTGCAGGCAGCAATGCTCTCCGTGGTCGGTAGTTGACTGGGTGTCCCAAGGTCGCGCAATACACGGCGCCTCGTGCTGGCGGATAGGCACGTAAATAGTCGGTTTCGGCGGTCGAGCTAATACCTTGGCCGTCGTTAGAGGGGTTGGAAGTCCCCCAAAACTTTAGATAAATGAGCAAAAGGACGAGTGAATGTAACGTCATGGGTTTAGTGTAAGCTGAGGTGGCGTAGTGGCTAAAGGCCCAAAGGGCCCCACCACCCTCCGAAACATAGCGAATAGGCCAAACCTGGAGTGAATGTATCCCGACACCTTGCGGTAAAAAGGGAAATGATTAAGAAAGAAGAAAAAAGTAATTTTTCCAGCATCTTTGATATGACTGAGAGGAGACTGATAGGTGGATACGACTGGATGTCACTGGAAGGTTTACCAGGTTTGGGGATAAGAATTATCTGAGGGAATGTGAGTTGTAGTGGCCAGTATGTTAGCCTCAGAATTCCATTAAACAGGATCCTCAGAATATAATTTCTTGTTCAGGTAGTTGCTTTACTATGATTGGTGGTATTAGGTCTTGTCCTGGAAATTCTTTGTTTCTTAGCAATTTTATTTCATTTCGAATTTTTTTAATGGTAAACTTTTGTATTGACAATGACAACTGTTAAGGCGCTCTTAGCTCATCTTCTATTTCTTGCTCTATTACATAAGAGTTTGGTTTGAAATATTGTGAAATATTCTCATTGTTAGACCTTATGCAATTACCTCCTTGGTCCCGTAGTGATGGTATATGTGTTTTCGGTCGTTTGGTGCCTTTTGTAGCTTTCCAGATCGAATGGTCATGGGTAGATAATGTTTTTATGTAGTCTTGGAATGTTTCGTTGCGTATTTGTGCTAATTTGTTCCTAAGTTTATTGTTTAATTGGCTGAATTTACGTTTATCTTCTATACTATGTGTGCGCTGTCATCTTGCTTTTGCATGCCTTTTAATAGTACCAAGCAAGGTAGACAACAAATACCAATTGTAAAACTGAAAAATCCGTTTTTTGTCAGCTGATAAAAGTCTGTAACATGGTATAAAGTCATACAGATCGCGTGTATTAGTTTAGAAAATAACTGGAACCGCATTACGGTTAAATTTGTTTTTTCAAGCTTTTACCGTAAATAACTTATGTTTCTTCAAATGTGATCTGCGCTGGCATTTCCTGAGCTTCATCACAGCATTATTGTTCAAAATAACCTTGCAGTATGTTTCTCAAGGTCCTTTACACTAGACGCTGCTTCTGCAAGGCTGTAACATACGCAAATATTTTATGGTTCTCCAAATGATGTAGTTCGTATCGTTTTTCAAACGAGGAACAGGTTTGTATTTCCTGTGTATTATTTTAGTATCTAAATTTAGACTCTGAGAATAAAATGACCTTGAAACGCCTGCATGACCTTGAAATGCATTTTTATGGGCTTGCTTCAATTTGCACGATTTTAGCATTAAAACTTTCCCATTTCGTATGCGTTTGAATTATAAAAAAAATAATATGTTGCATAAATACATAATGTCAGTATGATATTAGGATATTACATACAAAACTGGTTTTGAAATTTCTAAAGAAGAACATACGACTATCCTTTTAAGGCCACGGTAAATTAATGCACAAACGCCAGGAAGTAATACGATCTCGTTGGGTTCAAGGTTGCTAATTTCCCATTTTTACCTGAGAGGAATCATTTTCGCTATAATTCTTAACTACCGGATCTTTTTATGTTGACCACTTAAAAAAAAGTAACTCATTGTGTGTGTTATTATAAAAACTTGCTCTAATTCATTAGATACACTTCGCCCAAACATCGCGTTAACCGCTGAGGTATTTCCGGGCTGCAAAAACATAGGACCACAGACTCTAGCGCCGCTATTAATTAGCATGTTAAACTCTTATCTTTGCGGCCTCCTTTTAACCATAGTTCAAGGAGCAAAAAAATGCAAGCTGCGATTTCTTTTTGTTGAATGTCAAGACAAATTCGAAATAAAATTAATGCAATTTTTTGCATTGGTGTGGAACTATAAATTTTAGTAAAGAACATCACAAATGTATAAATAAATTTAACAGAATTTCAGTACCTAGTAATTGTTTTTTGTAGAATTTTTAAATTTATTATCTTGACTTATGCATCCAATGACGAAATATTTTCTCTGACTCATTAATTGTTTTTTTTTAAACTTCCTCAATATATGGAGTCTAGTTACAGTATTAATATCGTAAAAATTACAGAAGTTAAGATTTCGACAGACATGTACTTCAAACTTTTCAGAATTTTATAATATTTTCAAAAATACTCAAAATTTTCAAGATTTTCCAAATTTGCTGAATATTTAAATAAGCCAAATAGTTTTTCGAGTCTGTCGAATATTCGGCATTTTGTGTACTACATGAAAACGATACTTAATTGCAGTCTTATGAAAATTTTAATGGTATAATTAAGTTTAAAGTACATTTAAAAACAAAATTATAATTTTGGTATCCAAACTGGGTGCTGTCCGCTTATGTTAAGCAATGAAGCCACACATGTATTATCACTAAGTATTCGGCATATGGCTGAACAATTGGCTAGAGTTAGGTAATATTCGGCCAAATAGTTGGCTAAGTAGTTGGTCTAATAATGTTCGGTACTCTGCCGAATATTCGAACCAAATCGGTTTCAACATTTCCAAACAATTTCAAAAAACTAAAAATTATTAAATAATTATAAATTTTCAAAAAGTTATATTATTTTTAACAATTGTAATAATGTATGAAAATTTTGAAAATTTTCATATTTTTCAAAAGTTTTCAATATTTTCATAAACTATAAAATATTCAAAAATTGTCAAAATATTTTCAAACTTTCATAAAAGTTTCTAAATATTCTAAATATTTATAAAAATTTAAAAATGTTTTAGATGGTTGACTATTTCCAAAATTTTCAAGGCTTTCAAAATCTTTAAAATATTTACAGAATTTTCAAAACTCAAATTTTCAAATTAAAATAATTTTTAACTTCAAAAATATTTTATATACTTTCAAATACCTTGAAAATTTTCAAAACTTTTGAAAAAGTTTTTAATATTTTAAAATTTTTAACATTTCCAAACAATTTCAAATTTTCCAAATATGTGTTATATATTTTCGTAAACTTTCTAAATATTCAAAAATTGAATATTTTACAAATGAACAAATATTTTAAACAAATTCCAAAAAGATTCCAAATTGCTAAATTCTGCCATCAAAAAACGAAAAATGGTGTGCGTAATTTCACGTAAGTAAATGAATTTTTGCGTCAACACTTATTTTGTGACTTTAAAACAATCCCTTTCGTGAACTAAATAGTTTTTTTTTTAACTTCTGGAATAAACTAATCGAAAATTCAATTTTTGACGTTAATAAATACATTTTAGACGGCTCTGATTGTTTTTTGGTGTGAAAAAACTAGTTACTGTCGTAAGAAAATAAGTTTTTGACAACAAGAATATCTTGACTTAAATAAATGGTATATATAACGTTTACAAAATAACACAAATTTTTAAAAACTAAAAATGACTTAAAAATAGTAGACATATTTGCAGGTTTTGATAATTTACAAATTTTGAAAATTTTGGAAAATTTAATTTATCAAATTTTAAAAATTTCGAAAACTTTTCGTAAAATTTTAAAAATGAAATTATGTTTAAATAAAATGTTGTTTATATGTAAATTTTATTTGATTGGTTGATTTTATATTATTGAATAATTTGAAAATTTCCTGTTAATTGTGAAATTTTGATAAAGTTGAAATTTATGAAAAATTTGAAAGACTTTGAAAATCATGAAAATTTTGAATATCTGAAATACTGAAAATTTTAAAAAAGGCAAATTTTAAATTGTTTCTAAAGTGTGAAGACTTTCGAAGTATTAAAATTTTCGACAATGGACAAAATTGGTGTTGAAAATTTTGAAAACTGAAAATTTTTTAAATTTTGAAAATTTTCGAAAATTCAAATATTTATGAAAATTTCCGATATTATTGTTACTTAACGTTTTGTCGAAAGTATTTTTGTATCAACGTTTTGCTTTTCTGCTTTTCTCATGTGAATCGGATGCGTAGCGAGTGGCTAACGCCCGCTTCAAAATAGGAACATAATTATCCTATCTCGCAATTTTCAGATTTATTTAAAATTTCAAAAACTTTCAAAGTATTTCAGTTTTTAAAAATGTTCTAGTTTTATAACATTATCAAAAACGTTAAAAAATCATCAAAGCATCTTAACAATTTAAAAAAAATCAATAAATGCTAGGAAAGTCCCGTGGCGGTTGCCTGATACCTTTTTGTTTCAATTGTGAGCTCAAAGTTGTACCATTGTTTGTTTCCAAAACAATTTTCCACACAATCAATCATTTGAACAAGGAACTAAACGAAGAACGAATGACCTAAAGAACTGTATTTAATTAGTATAATGAATACATAGTTATATGTAATTAGTTTTTTATTATTTCAATACATATGCATATAACAACATCATTGTTGGTGGTCCGTGCAATTAATTTTAATGTCACAAGAGATAATTATATAGAGCAGGTCATTCCGCCTTTCTGATTATAAACCCTCTTTAAGGGCTGGAATGCATATCAAACGAGATGAATAACTGAATTGTAATAATAATACCAGCTAGAAAAACTTCTAGCGCTTGGAGCAGTACAATTTGTTAAGGCATACGTGTATTTTTGCAATTCCTAACGAGAATTCATGATGTTTTACATAATTTTATAATAATAGGATGTTATAGAGCAAACGTGCTCGAAGGACCACATAAAAAAATTTTGTAATGAAAATTGTCATTTGTTATTTCTGCGTATTAAAATACTTTTCTGACAACACAAAATAAATTCTAAAGCACGTTCTAAACAACGTTGACATTTAACTATGTAAAACAGTAAGATAATAAGTAAATGCGTTTTAAATTGCATATAATATGTCGAGAATTTTTGTAATTCATGGTCTGTCATAGGTAAAATATACTCGTTTTTGTACAGGTGGCGTTAATTTATCCTCCGGATCTTACCTCGATAAGATCTGCGGAAAATCTAAAATTTGAAACAACTGTTAGCTCTAAAAACCCACATCAAGAGTTTTTGTTCCCTAAAGGAGACAACTCGCTTTTAAAGCAAAGATACAAAGTGCATTATAAATTGTTTTTCTGAAAGTTAAGAAAGTTGTTGAAAGGGTGGATTAAAAAGAAAAGGATTTATTGCTGACGTAACGCTTTATGTATTGTGAGAACTTCCTGCAGGAATAAAATTTGAATATGTTTTTATAAAGATTTATTTGTTTAAATTAGCTATTGTTAAGATTTTAAAAATAATTTATTTTAGTTTTTATTCTGATCCAGCAAGGCTGGTGTAACTTTTTTTTTTTTTTTTTTTTTTTTTTTTTTTTTTTTTTTAAAAAGAATCATGAAGCCGTGCGTGAGCACGACCCCATGATTCCTATCCCACCCCCTTACCCGGGCTCAGCGGACTTGCGCTCTTTCACCGGTCTAACATGCACCCCACCCCTGAAGACCCAACATACACACCTACATACACCATCCATGGACCCGTCGGATTTAACTTGTTCAGAAAAATTACCGCCGAGCAGTGGATTCGAACCAGCTGCCATTGAGAGTCTAGTTTCAAAGCCTGGGACTTTAACCACTAGACCACCCGCCGGCCCGGTGTAACTTTTATAACCATACATTTTAAGACTGGATCAATAGATCAATGAAATTTTTTCATATCAGATATAAAATATAAATTAAATCTTATCTCGACATCTACATGTAGTAGAAAATTTACGTGAATAAATGCTGCTACATTTCGAGTTGTTAGGAAAATGTTTTGGAAGATTTATGTGTGATTTTGCATAAAAACGCTATCGGATTCGCAGATAACTCACTACAAGTGACAAGTTTGCAATACCCAAGGCGTTAATGATGTATGATATCAAAATAAATTGATTTTTTTGCGTTACGCTACTGAAAATGGCTGTTTAAAAAGGAGATTATTCACAAAATGTAATAAATCTTTTGGCGGTATTATTCAATAAGCGTCGTGTCGAGAAAACGTTTAGAATTTAAAAAACCTATTCTAGAAGAAAGTGTTCAGGTCGAAATCTCTTTGAAGGCATTAAAACAAAATTGTTTTAACAAACGCTTTTTACTGAATACATTAAATTAAAAAAAATTAGCAATTAGTAGAAAAGGAAGAACGTCATTCTTCTTCAGTGACATTCCGTGGGTTCAAAATTTGGGCAGGCAAAAGAAAAAATTTAACACTAAGATTAAAAACTAAAAAAATTACGGAAACTTTAATTTACCAAGACCTGTTGTTAAATAAATTAGTCTACCCATAAAATCTTTATTAAATTTCACTTTGTCATTAAAGCATTTTTGTTTTAAATGATATTTGACATTTTGCATTAATTTATTTGCAAATGTCAAGTCACTTTTCAAATACTTTCGTTTTAAAATCAAAGGAACGAGATAGATTCGATCTGTGCAATACTATGGCAACCAGCCAGTTTCCTTATAAACAAAGCTTTAGTTTTGTTTGTGTAAATAAAATGAGTTAGCTAATAAATCCATTATCTCACTACTGCAATAATTAACTGCATTACCTAACGCAAATGAATGACATAATAAGTCCTTATCCAAGCAGTCGTAGATTAAAATGCGCTGTTTCTTCTAGAGTGTGTTGTACGAACATACATTGACTGCGAGTTCAGCTGAACCGGCGATCGAAAATGATCCTCGTTTAATTGAAATGTTATTGCACATACTGTATTTTGCTGAGTTGTTGATTGTTATTTTATGCAAGTTTGAGTGTGATTTATATAGCGGTTGGAAAGTGTAACTGTGTTCTTATCGGTTATTTCAGTGTAATTGAGAAACAAAAGTAAGTAAAATGTTTATTACCATTGTTGTTTTTAAACACAAGCATCTACATTTGGCCGGAAACTATAGAAAAAGAAGACAATAGAAAACAAATACAAAAATATAATATAATGTAAAATAAGTTGTAACCGTTAAAAATTAAGAATTTTTTTATTTAATTTTTTTAATATCTTCTTGCCAAAATAAAATGTTTAAACAATATATAAAAAAAACACTTAATGTTTATTATTCTTTTGTTTTCAACGCCAACTTAAAAAAAAATTTGAATATCATTATTAGGTATTCAAGGTTTTTCTAAAAACGCCCTCTGGAGGGCCAAATTTAAAAGTTAATGGGTAAGTACTATACATAGCTGTAAAGGAAATTTAAAGGTCTATCCAAATATGCAAAAATATACAGGGCGTTTTATTAAAAATAAAAAAAATACTATCACTTTCGGTTAAACCGGAAGTCAAAATTAACATCGTTTTATGTCGTAATATGCATTTTTATGTGTGTATTATCCAGAAAAAATTTGAAATTAATAATTTAAAAATTGAGAAAATGGCCGGCTGTTACCTGTTCTCGCGGCCACCCGGTATATGTTTGCATGTATATTGTAACTCAAGGAAGGTTTAAAAAAATTAAATGGCCATGTTAATTGAAACATTTCCTAGTATGGTTTTGAAGCAGCAATTTTTCTATAAATTGACTAAAGTGCTCTTCAAACTTCAAACAATGTCGGTATTTTGTGTGAGCAAACAATTTACTTAAAAGAATATTAAAATATTTACGAAGTCATAAATTATGAAATAGTAAAATACTTATGAATAGCTTGTTTCGGGGGAAGCACTTCGATTAAAAGAATCTTTTTAAACAGTTTTTCCATACTATATTTCGCAAAGACTAAAAAGCAATAAAATAAAAATTACAGGGTGTAAAAGTTCTAGTGACTGCTAAATTAAAATCGCAAACGAATACCAACCTCTTCGAAATCTCTCATTTTAGTAGCAGTGGTGGGCCTTAAAACGATCTCAACAAAAAAGCCCTGTTAATCTAAAGCATACCCTTAAAACAGAATAATAAAGACATAAAATACCTCATTAGTCGTGCAATTAAGCACATCACAATAAACTTTCATTTTACAGCCTCTAGTTAGTCTTGACACGTAGGTACCTTAAATAACCCCGAAATACCCCCACAATAAGTCTAGATGCGTTTGTTCTTTCCGCATATTGAACCATTAAGCCAATGCGTCTGAGACGAAACTTTCTAATCAGGTAAACCGCGCTGTTTTGTATAATGAGGAGTTAAGCACCTTCGATGGAATCTCATTTATTGTTTAACACCCCTATATAATGAATATACATGAACCCCATTGTCCTTAATGTTTTAAGGAATGATATAAGACAACCTGAAATTACACGGCTGTATTTCTTTTCTAGACTGCACAATTTTCTGTATTTAAATTAACTTAAGCGGCGACGGTGGAATGGTAAAATTGTAACGAAACCATTCATGTAAGTCGATAGAAAAGGTATAGTAATTGTACAATTGTAGTAAAGAAATGGCACAAAATTCGGGCTAAGTAACATAATGAAGAAATAATTCACTCTACCTGACATCTACGAGTTGTCACTACGTTAACAAGGTTTAACAATACGCGCTTGCCCTGATGCTTTCAGGGATTTACACAAAGCTGAATTTAAAAAGCTCGGTAAGCATTCCGCCTACTGCTACACGTGTTACCGCATTGTTTGCACAGGAAGTAGGACATGAACTTTACAGTTTACAGTTGTCAACGCTTTGTAATTCTGTTAACTTGCATGGGACAATTAAAATTATGTATGACACCACGTAATAAAGATTTTGAACAATGTAGAACTTCCCTGTAAAAGGAATTCGGTGGAAATTCGCAGAATGTATACAAATAGACAAAATTAGAATTTCACAAAAATACGTTTGTGTGTATAAGAATCCTAGGTAAATTATGGAACGTCACATTACTATTTATTCAAAAGTAACAAAATTATGAACAGTATTTAGTTGATTTAATTCATTTACAGTTCAAACAATAAAAAGGTAAGAGAAGCCGCCGAAAAATTTGGTTTCAAAAACGTTTGGACATTAGAAGGAAATGTGTTCATAAAAAGAAATAACTCTATCTGTAAAGTGACAACCAGGAAAGAATTTTTGGAGTTGTAACATCAAGGTGTGCAGTGCGCGATTGCTTATCTTCGTATATCACTCTTCTTTCTTGCGGTGATTACAGTTCACGACCTCGTCGAATTAATATTTAATTTTGTGAATTCCCATAATTTACCTTATATTGTAGACTTAATTTTTCCCCTTTATTTGATTTAGAGTTTCAGTTTAAAAGTTCACTATAATTCATAATTTAAATTTAGAATTTAACCATAATGAAAATATAACGGTGGTGTGTGACATAGAGGAATTTAAGTGTTTATATGGTATGCACCTCAATTTTATTTCTATTATACAGATGAATATTCGCAGCATAAACAAAAATTATGAGGAGTTTATGGTATTTCTTGAATCACTTTCTGTAAGGTTTGATATAATCATACTTACGGAAACTTGGCAAATTCAATCTAATTTAGACAGATTTACTTTAGATAATTACTCAGTATAATATAGTCATGGAAACTTTAACCAAAATGATGGGGTACTTGTTTATATAAAAAATAGTTACAAACATAGTATGGAGATAATTAAATTGAACTGCGGTGTATCTTGTATACGCCTTAAATGCGTAATGCAATCAATATCGTACGGAATAACAGCCGCTTATTGTCCACATTCTATCAATTTAAATGACTTTTTGAATGACCTTAGAATATATTTACATAATTTAAAAAGCCAACAAATTGAAATCCTAGCTGTAGACATGAACATCAATGTACTAAACACCGATAATATGATCGCTGCTGAGTACTTAAACCTATTAAATGCTCTTGGGTACCTAGCTTATCTAGAAAAACCTACAAGAGTAGCGGGTACTCTAACACAATCATGTCTTGATCATTTTTTTATTAAATGCAATGATAAAATCATAAAGAATTTTTATCCTGTGGTAGTTGAATCAGTAATAACTGACCATTACCCGGTAGTTTTACTAATTAAACAAAATATTAATTATAAGAACTATGCAAGTCCAACTAATTACACTAAAGTCATAACTAAAACAGACTTTGATAAATTAAATAATGAGAACTGGGAACGCGTTTTTGAAACTCATGATACTGATATTGCTGCTAATGTATTCACTGCAAAATTAAAAACTTTTATTTATGATTGTCAAGTAGTTAGTAATATTAAAAGCAAATATAAGCCATGGATAACTAATGTCTTGATAGTTTCAATACGAAAAAGAGATTTATTACATAAACAGATACTAACAAATCCTCAAAATTTTGAGTTACTTAATAACTAAAAAAGATATAGAAATGAAATTACCAAACCTAATAAGAGTAACGAAAGATAACTATTTTAAAAACCAACTCGAAGTCACAAATGGTGATATAAAAAAGACTTGGAACATTATCAACGATGTAACTGGTGCATATTCGAAACAATATATGATTGACACGATCACAGATAATTCGGGAAACTTAATTTGCCGTAATATAGATAAAGCTAATCATTTTAATAACTTTTTTCAAAATATAGCTTTGTAAATGTCTAAGAAAATTAAGATTACTAAATCCTCGCGAACTACCAGATCTATATAATCCTAATTCAATCTTTCTTATCCCGGCAACAGAATCAGAAGTACATAAACACGCCAATTCTTTAAAGAATTCGGAGGCAGCTGGAATTGACGAGTTATCTAATAATACAATAAAAAAATTTGTCCTTTTATACTAGGTCCTTTGAAACACATTATTAACCTATGTTTTGAGAATGGTAACTTTCCCCGAAGATATAAGACTAGTATAATAAAACCAATTTTTAAAAATGGTGACATATCTAAATCTACTAACATTGGAAAAATTATTGAAAAAAGTATAAAAGAAAGAATAGTAAACTTTCTTTTTTTTTTTTTTTTAAAGAATCATGAAGCCGTGCGTGAGCACGACCCCATGATTCCCATCCCACCCGGGCTCAGCACACTAAGGCTTTTCACCGGTCTAACATGCCCCACCCCTGAAAGACATGCAACCCAACAGACACACCTACATACACCATCCATGGACTCGTCAGATTTAACTTATTCAGAAAAATTAGTGACGAGCAGTGGAGTCGAACCAACTGCCATTGAGAGTCTAGTTTCAAAGCCTGGGACTTTAACCACTAGACCACCCGCCGGCCCTGTAAACTTTCTGAATCAATTTAATATTCTCTCGTCTACGCAGTTTGGGTTCCGTGATAAGCTGGGTACCGATGATGCATTATTTGAAATAACGAAAACCTTGCATGAATTACTTGACGGTAACAAAAAAGCTCTTGCAGTATTCTTAGACCTAGCAAAGGCCTTTGATACTGTTGACCATTCCACTCTTTGTCGCAAACTGGATAATATTGGTATTCGGGGACCTGCAAATGATTTGGTTAAATCGTATTTATTTAACAGAAAACAGATAGTTAGTTTAAATGGTGTAAAATGTAATGTATTAGATGTGAAAATGGGAGTTCCACAAGGAACAGTATTAGGTCCAATTCTTTTTCTTATCTACGTAAATGATCTAACTAAGCTTAATTTAGACAGTAAAATAATCTCATTTGCGGATGATACCGCAATTGTTTTTGGAGCAGAGACGTGGGAAGAGTTGACTAGGAAGGTAGAGGATAGCATGGCTGTAGTACAAAACAAAATTTATATGCTTGTCTTTAACTCAGCTACAGAATTATCCAGTTACCGAAATAATTGTACATACATTGAATTGTATTGAGCAGAATAAAATGAACTGCCAATGCTCACATAAAATCTCCCCCACAAATAAAATAAAATATTTAGGGATTTATATTGATTCTAATCTACAATGGAAATGCCACGTTGATGAACTAGTTACAAAAATAAGAAAAACCATTTATAAATTTAAATTACTCCAAAATATTTTGAAACCAAATACAATTAAAATGGTCTATTTTGCTCTAATTCAATCAATAATTAATTACGATATAATAGCGTGGGGTGGAATTGCTAACTGTCATATCTATAACTTAGAAACCCTACAGAAATTGATCATAAAAATAATATTTCATAAAGATTACTACTACCCCTCGGATTTATTATTTCAGGAAGCTAAACTTTTCACTATACACGACAACTTTTTTTAAAATCCATATCAGTATTTACATAGGAACGTCAGTGTATATTACAGTATGCTACAAATGACTATAATACCAGGAGTAAAGCGAACTATAATGTTATACTGCCTAAAAAACAAAAACTTGTACACAGAAACATTCAAGTTATTTATGCTCAAAATTATTCAATTTAATTCCCTCAGACATAAAACACTGTTCCAGCGTTAATACATTTAAAATAAAAACAAAATTTTGGATTAGAGAGTTACTGATATGCACCTCAGTAAACCTACAATACAAAAAGTATATGGTGCACTTACATGTATATTATACTAATGGTATATGTTCAATTAACTGCCTCTATTACGTAAGCTTTATTAGTCGATATACTATGCTTGCTTTCCTCTGTGCCACTCACAAGCCTTTGGCTTATGTGGCCTATTACAATTTTGTTTAAAATTAACAATATTTTTGTAATGTAGAGTATTGAAATAAAATAAATAAATAATAAATAAAATAAATGGAGTAGTATTTACAAAGGAAAAAAGTTTCTCGAGTATTGTTTTAAATATTGCAAAGCCCTTTCAAGTTTTTAAATCATCACGTTAGCAATTGCTGCAAATATTGAATTTTTACAATATACGACTATTGTCGTAAATATTGAATTATAGATGTTGGGCTATTGCTCTAATTCGACACTTGTTTCACCTGCTTCCGTATAAATAACTAGATATTGTAAAATAAAGTTTACCAAAACATACCGTAATAAATCACTAGTGGAATAATGTTCTATTTCGTTAATTCCGACATTAAGCACGTATTGCAGAAAATGGGCGTATGCAGCAATTCTTAATGCGTTGTTTTTAACGCTAGATCTTGTATTGTAATATTTAAAACAATATACGAGTTATTTGTTTTTAATATTTATAGGATATTGTAAAATTTACATTTATTCTCTTAATAAGACCGTTTTCTCTGTTTAACATGAAGAAACGTTATGTTATAATACATCATGTATTTTGAAATACAAATCTAACATTGGTGTTTTTCTTATAAAACAAAGTTTCAGGTAGATTGTTTTACATATTGGCGTAACCCTTCAATCAAGTACATTGGAAGTTGTGATAAATATTGAATTTTTACTATATGCGACTGTTGTGGTAAACAATCTACAATAAAACAACAATCCAGTAAACCACACAAAACACAACCATTGTTACAAATAATCGTACTGAAATCAAATTGGACTATTGCTGTAAACGGCATTATTTAAAACAATACCACAATGCTGTTATAAATAGTCAATTGAAGCAAGTACAGAATTAAAACGATACCCGACTATTGCTGTAAATAGCAAGTGAATTTACGCAATATGCGGGTGTTGTAAATCGAATTAAAACAATACACGACTATTGCTGCAAATAATACATTATCGCAATATTATTGTAAATCGAATTAATGCAATGTCCGACTGTTGTAAATAATGATATAAAACAATACCAGAGTATTGACGAAAATGCGAATTTAAACGATACCCGAATATTGCAGTATTGAATTACCACTTACTGTTTAAAACCACAAAATTTCAGAAAATCTAACCTTTACCATCCAGGCCTACCATACAAAATCAAAATTAATAGAAATCAAAGACAGACGTTCATTTCTACAGTTAGAACAGTTTTTAATGTAACACTTAGAATTGAAAAAATTAATGAATGTGAACAATTTGAAGTAAAAGTGAGTACATTTAATTTGGAGATTATTTGACGTCGATTACGCTGGGTAGGAATGTAACTACAAAATAATAAGCATTTACTCGATTAGTTAGTAGCTGTGCATGTTTAATCAGTCGCTGACTTTGAGTTAGAAAATACCAAAGAAAACGTAGGGCGTAGACTACGGGTTCCGCTACTTAATTAAAATTGTTTTTAAAAATGTTGAAGTTTATTAAAATTTTGAAAATTTTAATAATTTTAATGTTTCAATGAATTTTTTAGAAAATTAAAAAAGCTTTGATAATTATTAAAAATTTTTAAAATTTTCAAATTTTCGAAAATTTTAAAATTTGAACCATTTTAAAATTTTTTTATGATATTCTGTGTTGTTTAGTTGCAACCAATGTTTATCTCTTAAAATATCAAAATCGATTTCATAATTTGGTGATTTTTTTGGCTTCTATTAAATTAACCTGTTCAAGTAAAAGGCCAGAAGAAAATCTCTCGGTAATGTTTTCTCAACGGAAAGTTGTTCCTAATGTAATTTAACATGTTCATATCGATTTTAAAGCCAAAATTCGTAAATGTTTACAAATACAACATGTCGAGAGATTGCATTTGCGTAGATCAGCTATTCTACATGTGTAGAATACGAAATAGATCACCCCTCTTCTACCACCCCCTTTTTGGCGGACCAACCTCATGTTTATGCGGCTTTCGCCGACTGCAATTACTTATCTTTAAGCCAAATTTTGGTTTTCTGCGTTAAGGTGTGTGGACTGTAAAATGTATACAGACGCATAGACTGACACAGAAACAGCCAAACACACAGACACCGCTGTAGCGTCCGCTTTATTGGTCTCCCAAGGCCCTAAAACTTGCTTAGCAGTGAAAATGTTTAGGTTAAAGATGTTCGCTATAAAAATAACTCTTTTTTAGGCGTAACTTGTATGTTGGCCAGTAAGCCCAAAGCGTTCGCTGAATGATCGCATTTGCTCCAAATCGTACATTATGATCACAATACCTTCCTCTACACGTTTCCCAAAGTGTGGGTCGCGACCCCCTGGGGGGTCGCGGTAAGGTATTAGGGGGGTCGCCGGGAATTTCCAAAATAAGACAAAAACACTTTGTTAAATCATGTATTTTTATTTTAATGACGTAAATAAAAATTAACAATTAGTTATCAAATGAAACATGAAACTAAGTATTAATAAGCCCGTAAAAATAAAAGAGACAAATAAAGTAAAATATTTTAATGTTAATGAGACCCATGCGCCTGTTTTTTTGAAACCAGTGTTTCAAATCTAGGCTTTGTATTTGAGACACACACAATTATATCGTTTTCAAGTACGAGGCGATTTCTCACTTTTGTTTTGATGGCAGTCATAGACAAGAAACTTAACTCACATAAATATGCTGTTACAAATGGAACCAAATATTTGACAGCTTCATTCGCCAACTGAGGGTATTCCTGCATCCTTTTGGTCCAAAATTGGTTTGGGTTCTGGGAAAAAAATTCAAGCCTCAACATTCCATCAGTTGATATTTCAATGAGTTTTTCTTTCATATTTATTGGTATTTCAACATGTTGAAAGGAAACGGCTAAAAATGGATTCAGTATCCATCTGTAATTGTCGTTACTATTTTGAATTTCTTCAGGGAAATAATCACAGAGCTGTTGTTTTAAATTGAGCAAAGCAACTTGCATGCCTGTAAAAACTTGTTCAAAATTTGTAACACTATAATTGGATACATCTTCCATAATTTCCTGAATGCACTGGAATGAATCGAACTGCTTTTTGCCAATTGAAGTCGACCATAAATCAAAGTTTCTTATAAATCCCTTAATTTTATCTGTGGCTGTAATTATATTAACGTCGCGACCTTGCAAATTACTATTCAAAATATTTAATGGTTCGAAAGTATCAGCAAGGAAACCTAGCTTCAGAAGCCAAATGGGATCGGAAAATGATTTTCATATGGGGACTTCACATCTTGCAAATAGGTATATTAAAAGCTCTGCTCTTAAGTGAAATACTCTTTTTAAGACGTTACCCCTTGAAAGCCACCTTACTTCGGTGTGATAAACAAGATTTTCAAATAAAGCACCCATCTCTTCGCAGATTTTTCGAAAAATACGGGTCTGCAAAGCTTTTCCCTTAATGGAATTTACAACTTTAATGACGGTTTTCATAACACAGTCCATTTCTGGTGGCAAAACTTTTGACGCAAGAGCTTCTCGATGTAAAAAACAATGTCTCCATGTGACATTAGGCATTATTTCTTGTAATCTGACGATAAGACCAGATTTATGGCCTGTCATAGCTTTAGCGCCAACACTGCATATAGCAATGCATTTCCCCCAGTCAATGTCATATTCACTTGTGCGTTTCACAAAAGTGTCGAATAAACATTTTCCAGTGGTATTGGTCTCCAATGGGGAACAAAATAAAATATCTTCTTTAATGCCATTATTTGTATCATATCTTACAAACGTAATAAATTGGGCACAGTTAGATATATCTGTGGATTCATCCATTTGTAGAGAGAAGTGCGTGCATTTATTAAGATTTTCCACAATTTGTGTTTGAATATCTTCTGCCATATCACTAATTCTTCTTTGGATAGTATTATTTAACAGAGGTATTGTTTTTAACTTTGCAGCCTCTTTCTCACCAAACATTATATGTACCATTTCAACAGCTGCTGGAAAAATAAGATTTTCATCAATTGTGTGCGGGTTACTGGTTTTGACAACTCGATAAGCAACTTTATAACTTGCTAATAATGCTTTTTCATTAGTAGTGGTTGTCAATGAAAAAGTATCTTGCTGCTTGTGAAGTAAGCTCAGCTTTCTTTCAAAGAATTCTACGGGTTTGTCTTTATTTATCTGGGTGTTTGCTATTTAAATGTCGAAGTAGCTTTGATGGCTTCATGCTTTCTTTGGACAAGATTTCTCCACAAATAACACACTGAGGTTTATTGGAAAGAACGGTAAAACCATATTTAAGATATTCATCGCTGTAAAGTCTGTTTTTCTTTTTATTACTGCCACTTTCAGATGTAGATGGTTCTGCACCTCTTTTTAAAAACTTATCCATAATTTGTATTTATCGTAGACGTAAATACGTAAAATATTTACTCACTACCGCAATCACCACAACCAACGCGCTGTTTGGAACTGAAGTCTCATTGAACTTCGCTGCTTATATAAAGCCAAACCGAGGCTTCCAGAACGTTCCAGAGTGCCATCTAGTAGCGAAGTAGCGAGTAGCGCTTTCGCGAATATCGTGGAAAAGTATCGCAATGTAGACACAAACAAAGATATCGCGATGTACCTATAATGTGCAGTCGATTTTTTATTATTTATTTTTATTGTAAATGGTAGTCTGGCAGAAGAACTACTAGTTATTAGTGGGACAGATCGCAATTAAAATAACTGTTGCATTTAATTTTTAATTTATTTAATTTAAACTTAAACAGTAAGGTAAAATAAAATTTGAGAAACAATCAGTTACTTGTAATTTAGTTGGGCTATTTTTGTCGCTATTTTGGTTTGAGTGATGAGTAGGGGGAACTAGGGGGTCGCGAACAAATTTTTTAACAAAAAGGGGTCGCGCTTTAGATAAGTTTGGGAAGCACTGCTCGTGAGTCTACAGTAACACTCCATATAAAGATATTTAAAAAAATATTATTTATGCCAACAGAAATAACATATTCATTTAACAAACGTTTTAGCAATGTAATTTTAATATTTTAATCCTTTAACAGGCCCAAACGGCGCTTCATAAAAATGTACCTTTTTTAAAATTTTCTTACAGACACCAAATCAAAAAACTATTTTCTCCGCCCATAGAATTAGTGTCGTTAAAATAATATCTTCTAAATTTGCAGACTGAAAGTCTTTACCTTAACTAATTTCTAAACACTTTTCATTATTTTAAAATTTTGCTAATTGTGAAAATTTTGGTAATAAATATTAAAAACTGTTGTTTTTCATCTCTTAAAAATTTTTACAATTGTGATAATTTTATAATTATTAATTTTATTCGAGAATTGTTTTATACCACAGTGCAAAACGTCATATTGAAAGCAATGCAGTTTTCACTGTGAATCAATTAAAGACATGCCGTTTTTTGCAAAACGCCCTTGATTATGCTTTTTATGCATTGCACTATACTTTCGGAACTTTAGTTCATAACCTGTGAGCTACCAATAAAAAATCTTTGATCATCATTACCCCACTTATGAGATTTATGATTACAGTGTACATGGTATTTTCTTGACTAAAGAAGCCTAAAATGTTCTTTGGTAAAACGAAAAATTTGCTGCAATATTACCTAATAACAGGATATTTTATAATTTTTTTGAGTTTGACATTAAAAATGTGAAACTTAACAATACTACCAATTTTCAGATTTTCAAAATTTAACTTACTTTTTATTTTATTATAAAGGGCTATTATTTTCCTATATCATTTTTAATTTATGGTTAAATTTGAAGTTTCGGTATCGTTCCGAAAATTTGGCTATTCTATCTAAATACAGATTCTGAGAATTAGACAATTTTTTCAAATTATTTTTCAGAAAACTGCATTTTTCGTTATTGCTAAATTTCAAAATTAGCCCACAAGTTATTAAACATTTGCTTAACTTTTAAAACTAACATAATATATTTCCAAAACTGAAGCTTTTAATAAATTTTAATTGAATTATCGAATAGTTCATTCTTTAAATTTGGACTTGACAATGATGCATTTAACAATTTTGATTGTTATTTAAAATATTTTATCAAAGGTAAATTAAAGCTTTTAGTCGAATCAATTTAAAAGAATCCGTTATCATAATTATCCTTATTAAAAACTTATTTATCTTTCATTTATTACTGCTGATAGTAATAATTTTATTTTAATTCCTTGTGAAAATATTAATGTCGAATCGTTGTAGAACAAAAATTTACTAATTAGATGACATCTCCAAGCTGAAATTCTTAGTTACTTTTTTCATCGAAAAATTAGTCGATTTCGCCGATATCAAAGCAAATATTCACAAAAACAAATTAACACTGAATATCAGTAATTATAAAAACTTATAAAAGAATTTTTCTTGCGTAAGCTAATTAGGTTGGCGGTCTTTTCATTAAAGCTTGACAAAGAAGCAAATTGATCTTCCATTTACAACTTATTGCCAAATTATACTTTATTAACTTTTAAGATAATCATCTATTAATTACAACAACGGCCGGCCTGTGTGTGTGTGTACCATTTTGTTTTTAATTTGTCTACCAGAATTTTAATTGGCGTATATTGGTGTTTTGATACGCATTTTGAAACTTTACAAATTTCTCTAAGATAAGAAACATTTCTATTTGTAAAAAAAATTGAGAAGGTGGTGGAAATACTTTTAGTGGAATTAAAACTCCTAATTTATATCTACTTCGAATTCTTTTATTTCAACAGCTCAAAAATTGCTAATTAAAATGAAATCCGTTACTTTTCATAGATTATGTTGAATTATTACGGTTTTTATTATTAATAGGAGTTAATACAAATAGTTACTTATGATAAATATACTTTAAATTGTACCAAGAACAAAACGTATTTTAGATATTTTATTTATTTTTTGTAAAAGATAATGTGTTGGGAAAACACGTTTTTTCGCAACCGATCAAAAAATTAGCAGTAATGTCATTTGCTAGACCGGAAATACATTCTTACAGATTTAGACCGGAAAATTGAAACAAGGCATTGGTAATAGTCATTTGCGCAACAAGTATGGAATAGTGTAAGTGCCAAGTACGAAAAAAGAAACTTTTCCTACGTGTTGCACAACATTTTTTTGCGTACTAGACATACATGAATAAAAAATTGTAAATTTTAATAGCAAAATATTTTAAGTCACGTTACAGATTGTGAATTCAAAAAATAATAAAAGAATAGCAGGTTGCTTAACATGGTAACATGGCAACGAAAAACATAGCAACGCTGTTAAACTAGAAAAACTGCTCAATAAAAGTGGATGCACAAGCAGTGGAAGTGAATGAAGAATTTTCAAAATATTTTCACAGCAGCTTTGGAAGCTACCTGAAATTTACTTACTGCAAAATCAAGAGATGTTAAATATTAAATGCTGTTTTCAATAAATTAATTTCTGCTCAATGTTAAACAGTTTTTCTATGCAGAAAAGTGTTGCTATGTGAGAGAATGCCAAGAACTAGCGTCTAGCCCCTTGGACGGAAATCGAACCTACCTCATCAAGGTCAGACTTGCGTGTTAGTATTCCGCCAATTCCGCAAATTTGTCTTCGTATTTTTTCTTTAAAAATATAACTGCTATTAACAAATAACTTCGCGTAAACAGCAAAACGCAACAACAGTGTTTTAAAAAGAACTATATAATAAAAAAAAAATTTTGGCCCCAACCGAGACTCGACCCCACAACTACTTATGCAGTGAAATGGTAGTATACCTGAACACACCCGCATATCCATCTGTGCCACTACGAACCTGCCAGTTATCGCTAAATAAGTGCGTATTGAATGCGTGCGCAATAGAAATGCACAAATATAAAGTCCGACCTTGGTGGGATCGATTGATGTCGAAGAGACTAGACGCTGTTATGCCAAGAGATCAGAACACGAATAAAAATTTCCATAGTGCTGAGATTATTTATTTTTGTTTTGTGCTAGTATTTTTCACCTGTCTGTCAAATTTTACCAAAGAGTTTGGGTTTAATTATTGTTTAATTATGGATACTGACGATAGTGACCGTGAAAATATTCCACCTGATATCAGTGAAGCAGTTGCAGCTGCCACTTATGAACAATTACCCAAAAAATCGAGAAAAATTGCACATTTTTTTGCAAAGTTATGTAATAAAAAGAAGGAGAAAACAATCAGTGAATGCTTGATTAGCATACTCGGAAAAAATCTAAGAATCTGCAGTCATTAACTTTATGGAACTTATCTTCAATGCTTAAAGCAATGCTTATAACCAAGAAATATATTGATATTAGCAGATACTCTCCAATGAAGAATCTGTTGGATATACAGGGTGTTCCTAAACAAGTGCGAAAAATGTCTGGAGGTGATTCCCTGGTAAATTTCCTACAGAAAAGCTTACATACATATAAGTCATAAACAGCATAGTTTTTAAATTACAGGGTTTAAAGTTGTAGTATTTTTATAACCAATACTGATAAACAGAATCAAATATATGAAAAACTGTCTTAAATATGCTCTCCTTTTTTAAATCTTTATTGTGTCAAATTACTGACCGTTCAACAGTATTTCAAAATAGTGCTGTTGAGTGGAGAGAGGCGGTAGCTCAGAGGTTGGGCGCTTAGCCTCTAACGCTAATGGTCTGGGGTTCGATACCCCACCGACGCCATGCAGCAATAAAAATCTATGCCGCAACCCGCCACTCACATTCCCTAATCCGGTGTGGGCAGCCGTGGGATCTTATTGCCTGAAACCTTCTCTGGTATTTAGTAATTTAGATTTGACGTTAAACTTAAGGGCTCCTGTACTCCATTTTAGCGCTAAGGAGAGTACGTGGCAGAGAAGAGTGCCGGAGCCAAGCAGTGGGACGTGAAGACTCATTACGATGTAGACGTACACCGAAGCATGTTACAAGTATTATTTTTGCTTACCGCGAAATTTAATTTAAATTCTTTATTTTATTCTTACAATTACGAGAGGCACATCAACTGCTGAAGTCATACTCCTATGGCCCCCAATCTAACATGCAAAAGACTTCACAAATACGCCCTCTTTGGAGGGGATTTTAACACCAAACTTCCACCTTATTGACCTTCGGTCTAATGGAACGAGCGGCCAGCATTTTCAAATTTAAACATGAAAAACAGCTTAAAAATGGACTAAGCACTTTGACCAGACTTACCCATACTTTAACAACTTTTAATTTTTACATTCCTACTAGCAGAATTTGTAGGCTATGCCTCAAGCTTTTTTCGTAACTTTGTTCTTAATAATTTTGACTATTTCTAGGTTTTTATGTACAATTTAAATTCTCACGCCTCACGTTTTCGTTTTATGCTTGTTTTAGCAGTATTTTAAATTTTTCATTATAGTAAAAAATTGGTTTCATCGCCATCCTCCATACAAATTAAAATAATTTATGCGTATAAACCTCTGTTCTCGAGGTCGGTAAATGTTAAAAGCGTAGAACGAAAAATATATTTTACTCAACATTACTGTTAGTGGATTACTAAACATTAAATACATTCCAGTAACTCACTTTGGACTGGAAGTCCTTTTTACTGTTTACAATATATTAACTGACAATAGTCATAGCTTACCCCCAGATAATTATATTGAGCAAGTCATTGTTTGCTATAGCAACAGCAAACATTAAATTATTACAGAATTGTTGGCACTACAACTATCTCCTTGTTAAATTTTAGAATTGAAATTCTTGCTGTGCTTTTTTCAACACTTTTTCATAATTATAACTTTTAGTTCCTAAAATGTAATTGTTTCTACCTTCTTGCCTCCGCATTTTTAATACCTAAATAGCGTCTAAAATCTCCAGCCCTATAGTTCTATTGTTATATAAGTTTAATAATGATTTTTGTTTAGTGCTGTTTTGTATTTGTATATATATTAAATACAGATCCCTTCTGCTGTCTCAATGTTTAGTATCTGCGCATCCAGTAACATGTTTTACACCTCGATACAGGTTATTTATTTATGTCTACGGGTTCTGATGTTTATCTGAAAATCACTTAGGGTGGTCGGGGCCATGAAGCTGCAATACCTGCGGAATGTTTTGCTGTTTTTAACTGCAATGTTTTTAAGAGAAAAGCTTGTGGCATAGTACAGTTTTAGCTACTAAATAGCAGAACCCGTGTTTTACGCTCTACGATTTTTTAGCAACTTCCTTTTGGCAAAGAATAACTAACCTGTATTAAAGAGTTTCCATGTATTGTATATTCTCAAATACGCAAAGTCAGCGACCGAACTAAATATGTGTAACTACTAACATAAATTATTATTCTACTAAGTAATAATTCAAATGTATGGTTTGGTCTACGTTTCCCTTGTACGTCCTGTTCAACAATAATTACTGCGTTGTGATGGAACCAAGGCCGAACCGATTCGTCAGCCCAACATATGTTCCCCCGAGTGCGATGTGCGAATGCCATCTACCGTACATATTATACACATTGAAGCTGCCGACTTCTTAGATGTCAAATTTCTATCTAATGCAGTGTCGGTCGGCTGTACACAGTTAAACCCTATGCAGTTACAGCTGAGGTGAGACTGAGCGTAGGCGGAAAGGTATTAGCACAGATAAGGTTAACACTACAGATATACGACCCTTTATACAAAATGTCCGCTCATATTTGGAGACGAAATTAGCGTTAGTTTGGCTACAACGAACCAGACCAATTTTAGGGCGCTGCTATCGCTATTTGTTTATTACTGTTGAAATGTGTTGGAAACTGTTTCATCGGGGATTTGAGTGCATCTGTCACATCATGAATATAATTTAAGTAGAATTGGCTTCAATATTAATTATTTACGAAAAATTGCGATTTGACAATTAAACATGGCAGATGGCTGTCTAACTTTTGGTTTGAATATGTGCTAAGTAATCTGCTCAATTACAGTCATCTGTGACTTAATTATAAATTGTCATTGTAGCGCCATCTGTTTGCAGATTATTAATCATAAAACAAGCTGCCGATAGCTCACATATTTACCGTATATCTGTAGTGTTAACCTTATCTGTGGTATTAGTAAAGAAATCGTCGGCCGCGCACGTAGGCAGTCGAGCAGAAAGCTAGGTCAAACCGAACATCTGCTTTTAATATACAAGAAGAGTTATTAGCGCGAGATGGTTTTTTCACATCATTATTATAGCAGATAATTAATGCTAAAAGAAAAATTGTTTGTTGGTTTACTATGTACAAATTAGTATAATTACATAGTATTACTTCAGAAGAAAATTATTTGATTTTGTTTTAATATTGTTA
Source organism: Ctenicera cuprea (assembly GCA_958336395.1). Classification (NCBI taxonomy): domain Eukaryota; kingdom Metazoa; phylum Arthropoda; class Insecta; order Coleoptera; family Elateridae; genus Ctenicera; species Ctenicera cuprea. The sequence continues at coordinate 9,477,580 of OY284488.1, forward strand.
TTCTGCCTTTAAATTTACAAGCATGGTATGTTTTATAGTTAAAAATTGGAAATTGTTTTATGACAAAAGTACGAATTTCAGATTTTATTGCACAAATGTTCCTTAAGACTAAAAAAACCCAAGTTAGATTCAAATATTACTGGTTCTAAAACGTAAATGTAGAATCATATGTTACAATCACTGATGAGCAATGTTTCCCATGCAAAAATATTTAAATCGTTTCTCGTTTATTAAATAAACCCGCTAGAATTTTCGATTTTCAAAAATTCATAGAAGGCGTGACAGAAAAAATAGCGGATTTGGATTACAAGCAAGTTGTATCTCACTCTTAGCTCTACTACAAGACAGAAATTTAAAAAAAATGTTTTACTAGCTATTGTTCAATATGTTTTTGAAATTTTCCAAACGACGAAAAATTTTCTCTTTACAGTTTTCATGGTTCCACAACTGTTTGCTGATGTAATAGTAACATTGTGTACTCCTAGGGCTACTATCACAATACCCAGTTTTATTTCGATTTGTTAAATCATTTTTGAGTAAATTTTCACGATCTCAATACATTCTCATTGTCAATGCATATAGGAAATTCAAAATCTGATGCATAAGGAGAAGTTAGATACATTTTGTTAAGATTTCATTTTTTAAATTTCAATAAATTTTATTTTATGCTGTCTGATGTTTTTAATTCCAGCACCGTTTTTTTTTTGAAAAACCCAATAATCTCACATTTTTTACGTTGTGGGTGAGATTTATCTTGACGTCTGAGTTTTTCTGAAAGGTACATTTAACTATTTTACAGTAACTGTTGAAATAGCAAGTTCTTAAAGTTTCCTAATTGTATAAAAATTAATAAAATATTCCAATTGTTAGACACACACACAATATTTGCGAAGTGATGAATCTATTTGTACTCAAAGATTGAGTAGTAACAGCACTATTGATATGTGCTGTAATAAGAAACGTACTGTTTAATTAGTTTGATTGTTCTAAAAGCAAAACTCAAGCAACTCTCAGGAATAATGACTATACGGTTACCATGCAGAATAAAGCAGTTTATGTTGAAAGGTTCCTATTTTTACAAGGATCACTTCAAAACTTTTAATAAAGCAAATTTAAAGGTCAAAAATATTAAGAAAAATCACTTAAAGTAACTCAAAGCCAGATTAGTGTTACTAATAGGAAATGGTAATTAATAACGTAAAGAAATTGGTTGTCAGTTAGAAACATTGCTCCAAGTCGTCGAAACTATTACTCATAGTTGTATGCTTTGATGCAGTTAAAGATCAACTTCATGTTTAATTGTTTATTGTGTAGATTTTGTGTTAGGAATATAACTGTAAGTACCTACTCCACATGATAAGATATAAAAAGTTTCTTAACTTCAAGTATTAGCTTGTTACAAATTTCTATCAATTTTTAACTGCTTTGCAATAAAACGGCTGATTATTTTTATAAATAAGTATTTCAGAACAATTGTCTCGGAACTGCAAACTTTAAATTCTTGTTAACAAAAATATGAAGTGCTGATAGAAGCTCTTAAGTTTTCTTTATCTTATCTACTACAGATGGTTCACTTATATATTTCTGACTTTGCAACAGCTCTGGGATTTATACAATCATTATTATGCTGCCCGTGGTCGATTGCTAAGTGATTGTTTTCTCATGGAGTTCCAGTTAGTGTTTTACTTAGTTTGTTTCCTAAGTGTGGCTTCAAGTAGCGGTGATAATCAAACTATTAATTACTATGTAAATTTAATTAACGAAGAAATTGCCAGGACGGCCACATATCCACTTCCAGTTGATTCGTCCGCATTCAAACCATCCTCTGATAAGATCACAGGTTAATTTTTTATTATATGTTAATTATTTACAATCTTGATTTTGTTTCTATTATTTATTTAATTTATTTAATAAAACGCTTAAGGTGAGACTGAAAAAATTTCCAACATAATGTTTAATAATTTGTTTTAAAAATACCGTAAAACCTAAATAGTACAACCAGTTTTTATCGTTTTATTTATAAGCTAGAGCTATTGCTTGGATGATAAATTTTGCGTCTGGTATTTTGCGCGAGACTTTGTTTTAATAAAGCGTTCGATTTCCTACCACACTGGTATATCTATAACATATCTACGAAATATCTCAGTATGGATATGGTGATATCCATAGCACTGGACGTCATATGGATATCCATAGAAGGTCCATTTGCAACAACTTTGTACTTTAAAATAATATCCAGTGCAGGATATACTACAGAAGTTTGGCAAAAACGCTTTATGGACATTCATGAATGTAAAATTTAAAATAAATTAATCAATATACAGGGTGTCCCGTAAGTAATGGGACAACGTTTAGGTATAGCTTCCTGGGGTCAAAATAGACTAGATTAACCATAACATGCTTTAGTAAAATGTGCTTTCTTAAGAAGTTAAGTTAAGAAGGCTTTAAAGACAAAAATTGTGTTTCTATTTTTGACTAAAACGCAAAAATTGCTGTTGTAATTTTTTACGGTTATATTTTATAGGTCTACAGATACGATGGTATTACTTATTTTTTAGCTGTATAAAGGGGGCGCTCGTTACACAACTTCAGCTTGATGTTATGGCACATAAATTTTTACTGATTACAAATTTGGATATAGAATTTAATTTTAGGAAAAAAAGATATCTATGTTTGTTCAAAGTCAATAAAATAAACCGTTTTCGAGAAATACTATTCAAAAGTTTCGTAAACATTCAAACATATAATTTTTTAATGCATTTTAAATTGTTATTTATGGTGTTGGTAGCTTATTAGCGTTTTATTGTACATAATTCCAGTGTTCGTGCCATTTTGGAAATCTTTAAATTGATTCTTTATGAAAATAAATTGTCCTTTGTTTAATTATTTTAATTTTTTGTAATTTATAAAGACATAACTATTTGACAAAATGCACTGAGTGACTGTATGTTCTAATGTGCACTGAAACTTTAAATAATGTTTCTTGAAAGCGGTTTATTTTATCGAATTTTAACAAGTATACTTTTTTTTGTAAAATAAAATTCTCCATCAGAATTAATAGTCAAAAGCTTCAAAAACCTGACAGCAAAAAAGTTATGTGCCAAAATATCAAGCCGAACTAGCGTAACTTGCGCCCTCTGCAAACATAAAAAACTAAATAACACTATTGTGTCTGCAGACCTATAAAACGCAACCATACAAAATTTCAAGTTGATCCGATTAGCAGTTTTTGAGTTTTAATTAAAAATAGAAATAAAATTGTTGCCTTCAAAGCTTTAATTTTTTAAAAAAGCACTTCTTATTAAGGCATGCTAGGTTTAATCAGTCTGTTTTGATCCCAAAAAGATGTACTTAATCTTTGTCCCATTACTTACGAGACACCCTGTAAATAATCATAAATAGTATCTAATTTAAATAATGGACCGGGTAAAACAGGTTTGAAATGTAATAATTAGGCACTTGAGTTTTTCCATTTGACTTCATCCCTATCTTTTGCTCGCTCTAGCCTACTGTTAATTGCTTCTCCCACCTATTTTGTTGTATCATTTTTTATTTAAGAATTTTTTATTGCAGAATCTAGAACAAAAATGATGTGTGTTAAATTATGGCAATTATAAATACTAAACTTACGTATAAGTAATTCACTCAGTTTTCGTTTTCTAAAACCTTTTTTTTAGCACCGACCTATGTTGGCGGTTTTAGTATAAAAATATGTTCATAACTTTTATTATACATATACCTTGGAATATGAACAGATCATACGCATTTCTAGGTGATGTGTGACTTTTACTTGTTTCAAATAATTTTGGATAAATATGTATCAAAATACCTTGCGTAACTACGGCAAAACTCACAACCTATAACCACTAACTATAACTATGCAAACCCCACCTCACCCGCCCTCCCTGAAAAACACACAAAACGCGACCTCAATGCTCGCCAAAACAAAACCAGACAAAGCATACATCAAGGTTTCCAACTCCATGCAACAGTCAAATAAGTACGTGAGTCGCGACAGTAGGAAAATTACAGTTGAAAACGTTGCAGTAGAACTTCTTAAGGACATCCAATGAATCCTTAAGATTAGATATCCATTTGATGTCCATGTATAGATATTCATTGGAAATTCACTACACATCGTCAGCATGTCCATAAACAAACGGCCATACAATCTACTAAAAATTGACAATATGTGAATATCATATGCTATATAGCTTATAAACGTTCCAAGGCCAAACTAGTGCTATGGTAACTCGCAATTTATCCTTTTAAGTTGAATATGTTTAAACATTGTGCTAGCAGCATAGACTGCTGGAACTAGAACATAAATTAGAATGTAAAATATTTTCAAACAGCAAAAAAGTAAAACAGTCACAAATAATTTAATCTTAAAAAAAATAATTTTTCAATATGTCCTCAGATTATGGGACATTCGACTACATTGTAGTGGGAGCTGGATCAGCTGGTGCTGTTGTTGCAAATAGACTGTCTGAAGACAACAGCCGCACAGTCTTACTTCTAGAAGTTGGAGGCCATGAATCAAATTTCAGTGATATTCCAGCTATGGCTCGACATCTGAGACGGTTAGAATTTAACTGGAACTACAACAGTACCACACAAACCACTGCATGTTTAGGTACAACCATTTTTTAATTAATAAAATTGTTAATTAATTCCTAAACTTAAATTTTAGGAAAGCTGAATAGCCAATGTGCTTATCACCGAGGAAGAGGATTGGGTGGAAGCAGCATTATTAATGCTTTAATGTACGTGCGTGGTAATAAAAGGGATTATGACAACTGGGCCAAACAAGGAAATCCTGGATGGTCGTTTAAAGATGTTCTGCCATATTTCAAAAAATCTGAAGATTCTCACGTTGGTGGTGACGAAGAGTACCATGGAAAAGGGGGATATTTAAACGTAGAGTATCACGACCCTTATAGCCCACAGTTCGATGCCTTCATTGAAGCCAATCTTGAGTTACAAAGAAAAGTTGTAGATTATAATGGAAAGGAGCAACTTGGTGTGGGTCGAACTCAACTTAACAACATTAATGGTAGGAGACATAGTACCGGCCATGCTTTTCTATTACCAATTATGGATCGTTCAAATTTAAACATATCAACTCATAGTCTTACCACAAAAATATTGATAAATCCATTCACCAAGAAAGCTTATGGTGTCCTATTCAGTCATGGTGGACACTTACTAAAAGCTAAAGCACGCAAAGAAATCATTATCTCAGCTGGGGCTTTTAACTCACCCCAATTGTTGATGTTATCCGGGATTGGCCCAAAAGAACATTTACTACAACATGGAATTCCTGTTATACAACCATTATCTGTAGGAAACAACTTGCAAGATCATGCCACCTTTTTCGGTTTAAATTTTGAAACCAATTATAGCGAACCAATTAAAAGTTTGGAACAAAATGTTGAAGAATACTTAAATGGTGTTGGTGAATTTACAATTGCTGGTAATTCACAAGGATTAGGTTTCTTTCAAACCAAACTGGAAACTACACCAGGATATCCTGACATCGAACTTATTATTAACCCTTCAAACAATGTTTACTCTACGGACAATAAACCTAGTCGTATCTTCGATATGTTCCTGATGCTACTTCATCCAAAATCACACGGAACGCTTAGACTAAAATCTAAAAATCCTTACGATTATCCCCTAATTGATCTAAACTATTTGTCCGATCCTCATGGAGAAGATATAGAAACCATGTACCAAGGAATACAATTAGCTCTAGAAATAATCAACACGAACGCATTTAGAAAATTAAATACAACACTTGTGTACGCACCGCTACCAGCATGTCAACACCTTGAATACCCTTCCAAAGAATATTGGTATTGCCAAATAAGACATTTAACAGCGCCGATATATCACGCTGTTGGAACTTGTAAAATGGGTATTAATCCTCGTAAAGGAGCTGTTGTAGATCACAAATTAAGAGTTCATGGAATCAAAAACCTACGGGTTGCTGATGCAAGTATTATTCCCGAAGTCACGTCAGGACATACAAATGCCCCTGCTATTATGATTGGAGAGAAAGTTGCCGATATGATCAAGAATAAGAGATGATTAATTTCATGAGAGTAAAACTGATTTTTAATAGGTTAATTTACTAAACGTATTTAAGTCTGAAATGTAAGCTAAGTAGAAATAAAATTTTATCCCGTTTATTTTTCTTATAGGTAACACATTGCTTATTGCAAAATTCGTTCTCTGCTACTAAGTTTTACAAATAATATCATGATTAATTGCAAACATTCAATCATTCATTAAACAGCGTCCATATGAAGTTCCTCCTAGCTGGTCTGCTAGTACTGAAAATAATTACCAAAGTAAATGCGTTTTCTCTTACTCATTATTCTGCTGTCGAGAACGTTGAATATTATACAAGCTTCTATCACGGCACTTCTTCAATGTTTTCCAAGTTACAGCTAGTGGATTTGTTTCTAATAACGTCGTGTGTCTCTGAAATTATTATTGGATTTATGACTTTTGTAGCAACCTTTCCGAATTATTAAAATTTCTTACTTCTTTTAATTAATTAAGGTTTTTGATGCAATTAAGGGAAACAGATCAAAATTAGCTAAAACCCGTCAACACCAACGTTAACCATTTATTCACTGGTATGGTTGGAACGTTAACCGTTTATTTAAAAATAGAAGCGCGTGAAACCTTTCACAGCAGACTTCAGGTACTTGAGTTTCGAAGTATTTTTAATATTCAACTTGTCACTTTTCGTCATTTCCAGAAGAGTGCCTTAACAGAGATTTTCAAAATGTTTTTTAAACTAACAAATAACTCAAAATAAAATATTTTGTTGGACATTTGCGTATAATTCCAAAATGAATTTCGCTCGTATTAATATAAATTGATCAGTAAGAAAAAATAATTTTTTTTTCTTGAAAAGCTTTTTCTTAACTACACCAAGATCCACCAGCAAAAAAATATACGCACTTTTGTTACAAAGATGTTTTTTTGATGGTCGTCTCCTTCGGGAAATAAATTTATCAGGGTTGTTGTAAGCCTTTTTTAGCTGACAATTGTCAGCGAATGTTTTTTACATCAATGGTTTGGTATTTGTTGTGAGTCTTACTTCAGGAAAGTTTTCGCCTTAAACCGAAGCTATTTTCTTTGATCGCATGTTATTAGTGTAATGGCTATTCCGTGTCGCTAACTCGGCGACGTTGGAATGTCGACTGGCAGTGCAGATGGAAAGAGCATTTAGCGGTCTTTTGTGGTACGCCATACCGTGTACTACATTAAATTTTTGCTAATAAGGTTCTTATACCACGTCTTTTATTAGTGAAATATGATTGTTATTTAATTATTTTCTACTTGCTTAACGCCGCTCCGTATTTTTAACAACAAAAACTTATTACGAACACGTTTGCACAATTTTTATCGATAAACTTTACGGAGATGCAAAAGATCGTCAGCATGTTATGGTGAGACAGTTACGGATTTGCTATAAAAGATAGATGCCGTATCTGTACCTTCGTCAACTATTTCACTATAATAATATTTTAACGTGACTGCTTATGCTATATGATTGTTATTTAATTATTTTCTACTTGCTTAACGCGGCTCCGTATTTTTAACAACAACAACTTATTACGAACACGTTTTGCACAATTTTTATCGATAAACTTTACGGAGATGCAAAAGATCGTCAGCATGTTATGGTGAGACAGTTACGGATTTAATATAAAAGATAGATGACGTCCTTCGTCAACTATTTCACTATAATAATATTTGTAACATGACTGCTTATTTCCGCAACAATAGTTAAATTATAATTTATAATAAACACTTCTTATATAAAATTCAAGGCTTTTACATAAACAAAGTAAGTAATCACAAAAATGTTACTGTTGAAACTATTGCAGATAGGTTTCGCAACCTTTATTGAATAAAGCTAATTGTGGTGATGAAACTAGGCAATGCAGATTCCTATTCTTTGCCTAATTTTAAGTAGAAATGATTAAGGTTTTAATTTACCAAAAAAAAACATTTCAAATATGTAAAAGAACGATCTACCGAAACCCGGAACGATGTTTTTATATTTTAGAGTTCGTAAGCATGTTAAATTTTGTCAGAAGTTCTTCGTTTATTTTTATTAACAAACGTGAAAGTAATTAAACAATGACAATGTTGTGGTATGAAAGCTTTCAAACTTTCTAATGATACGATCTTAAATATTCATATGTAATATGTACATTTTAACGTTGTTAAAGAAACTAAAGCAAATTAACAGCATCAGGTAATGACCATCGCTCTTTTTATAAGCACTATTTGTAACAAAATGCAAATTTAGTGATAGTAAGGAACCGGATTTGTATGCACTAAATATTTGAATATTTCAGCTAAATAAAATACAAGCTTTAAGGTATGAAAATTTACATGCTGAAAAACTATGAATGAAAAAATATTTACTTACTTAAACTTACCTAATCCTGATGCCCGTTGTACCTTTCGGTGTAGGCGTATTTGGCTAGACTGGCTCGGGTTCTATTCTTCATAGTTCTTTCCATGCCCTTCTGTCGTCTGCTAGCTGCCCTACTTCGCTCCAGTTTGCCCCTCTACTTTGTATTGCTTCTTTTACTTCTTCCTGCCACTCTTTTCTCGGTCTTCCTATTTTTCTCTTTTACTTTGAGGTTTTGCCCGTGTACTTTATCCCTGATTCTGTCTAGTCTGCTCTTATTTTCTATTTTTCTCAGAAAACGCATCTCCATGCTTGTTATCTTACTTTGGTGCTTTTCTGTTGTTATCTACGACTCGCTCTCGCTAACCCCAAGTATGGTCATGTCGTCGGCAAATGCTAGTTCTGCTACTTGTATCTTCTGCATTTTTCAGTGCCCTATTGTGAAAGGTTTTATTGTATTCTTACACTGTTTAATTATTTTGTCTAGTATTACTGCGAAAAGTAGTGGGCTCAGTACACATCCTTGTCTTAGTCCTGTTTTAATTTCGAAATCCTCCGACTCTTGATTGTTGCACTTTACGTAACTTTTACAGCATTGGTAAAGAGCCTTGACTGCGTGAATCATATCTTTCTTTACTTCTTTCTTTTCTAAGCATCTCTAAACGTCCTCCCTTTCCACTTTACCGAAGGCTTTTTCTAGGTCTATGTAGCATATGTGTACTTTCTTGTTTGTCGCTATCGCTTTTTCGTTCATTTGTCTCAGGAAGAATATTAGGTCTTGTGTGCTGCTTCCCTTTCTGAATCCGCACTGCGCTTCTTCCAGCGTTACTTCTAACTTTTCTCTTAGCTTTTGTTCTAAGACCCTTGCATATAGTTTGCCAGGTACACCCAGGAGGGAGATGCCTCTAAAATTCCGCACTCTTTTATGTATGGGTGCTGTAATTTCTACCTGCCAGTCTATGGGTGTGCGCCCTTGCTTTAAACACATGTTCATTACTTTCAGTAATTCTTCTTTAGTTGTTTCTCCCGCTTGTTTGATCATTTCTGGTGAGACCATGTCGTGTCCTGCTGCCTTGCCGAGCTTCATTGTTAATATTGCTTTGTCTAGTTCTTCCCTTGTCACATTTGTTTTTATTATTGCTTTTATTATCTTGGTCTTTTGTTTTGTTTTTGCTTGTCTTATCTTGTTTTATATCCTCCCCTTTCAGGAGTGTCATGAAGTATCTTCTCCATCTTTCCATTACTTCTTATTCATCATTCAATATTCTCCCTTTTAAACAAATATTTAATTATTAAAAACAATTCTAAAAAACGTTCACAATCTTGCAAAAAACATGGTTTGTCATGTTCGGGCTAATTCAAATTGGATCTCCACCATGGGGTTCTTGCTTGTTTGAAAAAATATAAAGACATGGGTGCAAAACAGGAAATTTTATGCTATAAGTTACAGGCTTCCGCGGCCGTTGTTAATAACATCTAGGCTTCCGGGTTGGAGCCGCGTCATCGGTGCTTAAACTGCCGACGGTGCGTCCTCGGTTGCAGTTGTGTTCCAGATCCCAAAGCGACCACAGGCCTGAAGATGTCCCGTGCAACCGAGGACGAAAGGTCGGCAGTTTAAGCACCGATGACGCGGCTCCAACCCGGAAGCCTAGATGTTAAATTTTACGCTCATAAATAATCCAAAATAAATTTTAGAACATTGAAAAAATGTGAAAATTTTGGGATTTTCTGTTTTTGGCTCATTAATTTGTCATTTATGTTACAGAGCGCTCGCTTGCGCTTTTAGTAGGTCACGTTTTTAACATTATGAATTTAATTCTTTAATTGAATTTAATACAGTTTCACCCCAATTTAATCACTAAGGTACCTCTGCAAATAAGCGAGTTCCCCATAGGAAGGTTCAATTTGAATCTGTAGCCTGTATTCGCATTGAAACTAGCAGCTAAAACTGTTTACTTTTTAAAATAGTAAATTAACAGGAAAGTAGACAAACCCATTACATTTTACACTTAAAATAAATATGTTATTGCATAAAAATCCGTTAGATGCTGCTCCAACTAATACTTTATGAACGCATTTCATTAATTTTACTTTCGTGCATTTGGTTGCTGATTCAGTTGCAAGTTTCACTTAGTTGCTCAAAGTTCTTCTTATAGAAGTGTATGTCTAGTTAGGTTCAGTGGCTTGACATTTAAAAAATGAATTATGTGCCGGGTATTTATTTAATTTGCTTCTTACATGTTGCTAGTAGTAGTGATGATCCTATTGTTGATTATTACGTAAATTTAATTAACAATGAAACTGCAAGAGCAACAACGTATCCACTTCCACAGAACTCCTTTGCATTCAGGCCAAGTTCTGAAAACTTCTTAGGTGAAAATATTTGTAAAACAATTATATATTTTTTTGTTACTTGATTACTTTCTGTTTTAGATTTTTTTTGTAATTTTGTGGTCAAAGTACAGAAAAATAAGTTTTTTTTTCATATTTAGTTTTTAAGTCTTGGTTACCACTGTTCTTTATTTTATTCCATCCTTTACCTGACTTTTACTTTCCCATACTTCTACTGAAGTAAGCAAATTCATAATTTCAGATTTTAACGGAAATACGCGTTTCAGGATTCAAGGAGCCCCAAAAAAGTGTTTTTAAAAAACCTGAATAGGTAATTAGACATCCTCCTTTGATATAGATTTTTGGTAAGCAATTTTTGAAATATTTTGAATTGATTGTGTTGTAGGCATAGGGTGAAAAATTATTAATAAATATATAACTATTAAAAAAAATTAATAGTTTAATAATAAAATAATACGCTTGGTAATTGTTTCACAATTTGTAGGTTTTTATTTACTCGACTCGAGTTTCATCCATCACGGTTATCGTCAAGAGTTTATAATAAAACTAAACCTAAAAACTTACAGATGTACAGTACTACCCATTCTGTCGTCGCCGATTTTAAGTGTTAACACGTGTTTCTATGCTTTGTATCCTGTAGGTCCAGGAGGGGTGAATTACCTAAATCGGTGTGGTCGTTTACTATATTTTTATTATTATTTATTGCCTTTTTTATTTCTAAATTTTCTAATTTATTTAAACGGTTGCCCTTGTTTTCTACGTGTAAAATTTTGTATCTGTGTGTTTGAAAAAATGATTGTTTGTAATACAATGTTGGGAGATGCCGGTTGATTTATGATTGTATTTATTTGATCTGATTGTAGTAAAACTGCGGCCAGTTTGTCCTATATATATTGCATCACAATTAGAACAGTCTATTTGATAGATACCATTTTTTGAATATTTTTCTATTGTGTCTATATTGTTTACTAGATGTTTATGGAGTTTGTTCGGATTGTGCATAGCTACGTTAATATTTAATTTTTTAAGCCTGTTAGAAACTTTATAGCTAACTCTACCTATATAACTGATTTTTGACCATATTGTTTTTTCAATTGTTGTCTTTTGTCCGTTGTACAAAAGATGTTTTACATTTTCTTTTTGTTTTTTCTTTGAAATGTTATCTACTAATTGCTCCGTGTATCCGTTTTTTAGGGCTATAAATTTAATTGTGCTAAGTTCTTTATTGAAATTTTCGGTAAACAGTGGGATATGAATGGCTCTGTGTATCATACTATTGAAAGCTGATTTTTAAATTTTGATTGGTTGTTTAGAATTTGAATGTATGACCATGTCTGTACTTGTTGGTTTTCTGAAAATATTGTACTCAAATTGTTCCCTACTCTTTTTATGCTTAGATCTAAAAAGTTTAGGGTGTTGTTCTTTTCGGTTTCTATTGTGAATTTAATATTATTATGAATTTTATTAATGTTATCTAAAAATTGTTGTATTTGTCTGTCTGTACCTAAAGTACAGACAGGTGTCGCGGGTTTAATACAAGAATCAAAGAACACATCAGATCAATTAAATACAATCATAAATAAACCGGCATCTCCCAACATTGTATTACAAACAATCATTTTTTCAATCTCACAGATACAAAAATTTTACACGTAGAAAACAAAGGCAACTGTTTAAACAAATTGGTAAATTTAGAAATAAAAAAGGCAATAAATAATAATAAAAATATAGTAAAGGACCACACCGATTTAGGTAATTCACCCCTCCTGGACCTACAGTATACAAAGCATAAAAACACGTGTTAACACTTAAAATCGGCGACGACAGAATGGGTAGTATTGTACATCTGTAAGTTTTTAGTTTTAGTTTTATTGTAAACTCCTGACGATAACCGTGATGGTTGAAATTGGAGTCGAGTAAATAAAAACCATCAAATTGTGAGACAATTAATTACCAAGCGTTTTATTTTATTAATAAACTATTAATTTTTTTTAATAGTTAAATATTTGATTTTTGAAATGTTTGAAACATGTCGTTGTAGTGAATATAAATGCAAATTAAATGTTTTTTTTAAATCTTGTAGTTTTGACTAAGGCCGCTGAGATTTTTGAAAATTTTGACATTTGTGCCCGATTACTGAAAGACAATACATTCAATCAATACAAATTGTCATATTATTTGATAGCTCGTAATAAGTATAATAATCAGTACAGTGGCGGTCCGTCGGATTAGGCCGGTTAGACCTGGCCCAATTCTAGTTCCGAAATAAAATACGAATTTTTTCATAATGTTAACGTAAATATTACTTAACTTTGTTTTTCTAAAATTAGTAAAACAGTAACTAGTAAATTAATTGTTGAAAAGGTGTCGCTCTGCACTTCTTCACAATAATTACTTACTTACTTACTTCCTCTCCTTCCGTTATACCTTTACGGTGTAGGGGTATTGAGCCACTTCCTGCATTCTCTTCTGGTCCTGGAGATATTCTAATTTGGTCTGTGGTTTTTTTCTTCTTTCTGCTATTTCTTTAATGTTATCTTCCCATCCCTCCCTTGATCTCCTTTTTGCTTTTTTTACATCGCTTCTCGTCTCAAATATTTTCTTTGGGTATCGGGTGTCGTTCATTCGGTTCAGATGTTCATATCATTGTAGTTGTTTGTGTTCTATTTCGTCTACTATCGGTCTTAGTTCTAATTTTTCTCTTACACTTCTGTTTCTAACTCTATCCCGTCTTGTTTTACCAATTACTCGTAAAAAGCATAAGAAAGTACCAGTGACCTGTTTCACCCATTTTAATTATTTTTCACGCTACCGGCAATGTAAGTAGGCCTTACATCCATAGCTACAGGGATTGTAAATGGCTAAAAACATTCGTGTACTAGTTACCCTTGACGACGGAACTTAATAGTGTCACTTACATTCCTAGGAAAAATAATGTTGATTTTAACTGTTCGTTGATATGGTAACAAGCACAGACAACTTAGAATAATGGGGCTTTTAAAAAATAATTCCCATGACAGCTGTCAAAACGAACTTTTAAAAATAAGATTAAATTTCTACCTGTAGGCCTACTTACATTGCCGGTGACATTTCCGTGAAAAATTTAATAAGTAACACGGAATGTATCGACTATTAACATTCTCGGCAGGCCACAAGCCTCGGCTTCGCCTCGGCTCGTATTTACCTACTTCGAATGTTATTACGTCTTTACATTCCTTGTTACTTACATAACTATTTCTGCCACACTTCTCTTTTCGTTTCCAGTACGCTTGAACTTACACTTTGCACACGACGTATATTCGGGGGCAATTGAAATATGAGATTTTAAGAAGTTATTAGTCATAGGTAGAACATTATGTCTACAAAATTTGAAACCGCCATCTCACAAAACAAAAGAAATATATCATTTTAAACGTAGCAATGAAAACAACGCTCCGCTGGTCAAAAAAACACCCATTTTTATTTTACTATACTTCCAGTATGGGAATGCAATGTATTGTAATCGCAAAAATGTTTAATTCTGTTCTGTTCTTTTAGTAATTGCGCTTTTACATTAGAACCACACGAAAACAAAATTGTTGTTATTTACCTATTCCGAAAATACATAAAATTGGGTAAATTGTAAATCATGAATTTCAATTTAAAAAATTCATATAAGTTGATGTAAATTAAAAAAAACAATTTGAATAAAACAAATCGACTGTTTTAATTTTTTTTAATAAATCGATTTTCATACTTTTGTTACATCGTATATATATGCTCTATAAATTCTGGTCTTACACATTTCACTCTGCAGTTGTCAAGTCTGTATATAACTACAATTTATTTTTGAAGGTTGTTTCACAAATTTCCAATAAGTTGGTTTTTTTCCGACGGTTGTTCCTCCGCTTCTTTTTCCAGTCTTTTTCCTCCGTATTTTTCCGCGTATCATCTGCGTGTGAGGCGAATTCTCAGGAACTACTGGAATGATTTATATAAAACTTTTACTACACCTAAGTGCAACGAAGTAGGGAAACAGGGAGATAAGAAAATAATAGTGGCAAAAATAGAGTCATTTGATCAGAAAATGCAGATTATGAAAAATAAAGGTAAGCTGAAGAACACGGCCGTGTTCATCGACAGTGATATGACAGTAAGCGAAAGAAAAATACAATCGGCAATTAGATTAACAGCCAATGAGGATACCAGAAAATGATTGCGAACAACAGCGTATACAGATGGAATAAACAAAAAGGAAGTCTGGAGCTACAAACAGAACCGTCCAATTCCACAAAAAACTAACTGATAGGAAGGGGAGAGAGAAAACGCAGATGACAACACAGGCTATGAATAAGGAAATGACAAAAGATAATGAAGTAAGAAATAACACAAAAAAATTTAAAAAAAAGAAGGAAAGGGCGGGCAATAACGAAAAGAAAAAAAGGATATAATAAAAATATGTACTTGGAACGTGAGAACGTTATTGGAAATAGGAAAAATTAATGAAATAGAAATGGAATTACAAAGATATGGGATTGATATCGCGGCGCTGCAGGAAGTGAGATGGAGCGGCAAAGGAAGAATAGATAAAAGAAAGTGTACGATAATTTACTCAGGAAAAGAGAAACAAGGGCAGCAAGGAGTAGCTTGCATTATTTTTGGAGAAGCTAGAAAGAAAATAATGGAAATAAAGCAAATAAATGAAAGAATGTTGTATATAAGATTAGAAGCGAAGCCGTGTAATTTAGCAATATTAAATGTTTATGCACCCACAGAAATTACTGAGCAAGAAGAAAAAGAGCGTTTCTACGAATGTTTAGAACGAGAAATAATGGAAATGAAGAAGGAAGACATAGGAATAGTAGTTGGAGATTTCAACGCACAGATAGGCAAAGAGGAGTACCTGAAGCACGGAGTGGGGAAATTCACAATACACGAACGAACAAATGACAATGGACATAGATTATGTAATTTAGCAACATCAACGAGAATGATAATAAGTAGCACAAAATACAACCATCCCAGGAAATATAAAGTGACATGGGTGTCGCCCGATCAAAGAACGGAATCACAAATAGACCACATGTTAGTAACGGAGAAGAGACAGTCATCAATAATGGATGTGCGTACATATCGAGGAGCATGCGCAGACTCCGATCATTTGATGGTAATGGCCAAGGTGAAACTGAAAGTTAAAAGAATCAGGGAGCGAAGGCAGTGCCAAGAGAGGTGGAATATCGCGAAATTACGAGAAGAGAAAGCAAGAGGGCGGTATATAGAGAAAATAGAAAGGGCACTTGCAAGTAACAATAGTCAGGAGCAGGAAATAGAAGAGAAGTGGAGCACGATAAAAAACACAATAAATCGGGCGGCAAAAGAAGTAATAGGAAATGAGGTACGCAAAAAAACGAAGGAATGGTACAATGATACTTGCAGAAGTACGAATGAAGATAAAATAAAAGCAAGAATGAAATGGATTAAAATGGAGAGGCAGGAACACAAGGATGAATATGTAAGAAAATAAAAGAGTGTAAGAAAGTAAATCGGAAAAGTAAAAGGGAGTGGTTGGAAGATGAATTAAAGGAAATTGAGAAGGAGAGTAAAAATAACAATACGAAAAGGTTTTATCAGAAGATCAAAGAGCAAAACAAAACATATAAGCCAAAATCAAGCGGAATAAAAAATAAGGAAGGTAAAATAATAGAGGAAGAGCAACAGTATAATGCAGTATGGAAAGAACATTTTATGGATCTATTGAAAGAGAAAGAAAGCCGAGAAGAACTGAGAGTTGAATACACTGACGATGCAGAAATTGAGGAACCTACAATTGAGGAAGTTAAGGAAGTTATACGCAACAGCCCAAATGGAAAAGCGCCAGGAAAAAATGGGATAAATATAGAGTTAGTGAAATACGGTGGTGAAAATCTGAAAGAAAGTATATACCAATTAGTAAAAAGGATATGGAGAGAGGAGAAAATGCCAAAAGATTGGAAGGAAGGGCAGATAGTAGCCTTACATAAGAAAGGAGACCAGAAGTAGTGCACAAATTATAGGGGAATAACCTTATTAAACACATCATACAAAATTCTATCAGCAATAATACAAAAGAGGTTAAGGGAAAAGGCGGGCGACGTAATAGGAGGGTATCAATATGGGTTCACAAAAGGCAAATCGACAACGGATGCAATTCATGTGATTAAGCAAGTAATAGAAAAGGCATATGACTATAAAATAAACATTGAGTTGCTGTTTATAGACTTCCAGCAAGCCTTTGATTCAATTAATAGAGAAAAATTAATGTATGCCCTCAAAGAAATAAGGGTACCAGCAAAACTCAGAAGACTCATATGTTTAACAATGAAATCAACAGTAGCGAGTGTTAAAACGCAAAAGGGTGTAACGGAGCAATTTGCAACGGATAAAGGAGTAAGGCAAGGAGACTCATTGTCCGCAACGATCTTTAATATGGCACTTGAGTATATATCAAGAAAAATAAACAGAGGAACCGTAAGAACAAGAGCGGGACAAATGGTGGCATATGCAGACGATGTGGTACTAATAACCAAAAGAAGAGATACAATGACCGAAATGTTGGAAGAGATAATTAAAGAAGGTGAAAGGATAGGACTTAAAATCAATATGAATAAAACAAAATTACTGAGAATAGGGAAGGAAGCAGGAAATAAAAAGATAAGAATAGGAGGAATAGAATTTGAGGAAGTGAGCTAATTTAGGTATTTGGGAGTGTCAATATCAAACAAAAATGAGGGAACAGAAGAGATAAACGAAAAAATAATAAATGCAAATAGAGCTTTCCATGCAAATAAAAACCTTTTTAAGAGCAAAGACATCACACGAAGGACGAAGATGAGAGCATATAAAACATTAATTAGACCATGATGTATGCTGGAGAGGCTATGACCATGACAAAGAAGGAGGAAGAGAAGCTGAGAATAGCAGAAAGGAAAATTTTAAGAAAAATGTTAGGTCCAATCAGGATAAATGAAAATGAATATAGAGCGAGGTATAACGAAGAACTGCTACAAATACTTGATGGTGAAGATATAGTAAGGAAAATAAAACAGCAAAGAGTGAACTGGCTAGGGCACGTGTGGAGAGCTGGGGAGGAGGAAGTGATAAATGTAGTGTTTAACTGGGAACCAGCGGGAAGACGAAGAAAAGGCAGACCAAGATCTAAATGGATTCAAGAGGTTAAAAGTGATTTAGACAAGGCGGGAATACACAACGCAAGGGAAGTGGTATGGAATAGGCAGGAATGGAGAAAAGTGTGTAAAAAAATAGTATAATAGTGATAAAAGTGTAGAGAGTGCAAAAACGGAATGGGGATTGATCCACCCCGTGAAGTGGATCTAGAAAGCTTTAAGCGGCGATACCCCACCTAGGGGTGTTAAGCCACACATACATACAAGTGCAACAAAAATTAGTGGAGCCAAAAAGTTCTTTTCTTACAATTCGACACCGGAAACTGTTTTTTGGTAGCAATTGTTTTAAAATCGGAATACTAAAACTATAAAAAGAAGACAGAAAGAAAGCTCTAAGGTAAATCGAAAGATTTTTTTTAGACATTCTAGCTTTAAAATGACGGCCGCTACCATTTTTTGAAGATCTAACGAATTATTACATGAAAACGAGTTGACAGATAATATTTTTATTGTAGTTTTAGGAGGTCAAATATTACTATTAATTTTCTGAGATTTCACTGACCTAGAAATCAGCCATAATTTGGTTGTGTCGCAGCCGGCTAATTTTTCTGTAACGCCTACTATAAATTTTTGAAAATTTTGGTTTTTAGCCTATTTACTCAAAAACGAGTTATTCGATCAGGTTGAAATTTAATATTGTAAATGCCTTCAGGGTACACAATATTAAAAGCTAGGAGAACTTTGCACAAATTTAAAAAAAAATCGGCGAGTCAGTTTTTGACCAAAAATTTTACAAAACATTAAAACTGCATCACAGTTCTAGTACCGGGTGATCCTAAAATAATGATTCAGAGCAGGCCATGACCGAAGTGTTAAAGTTGGCAATACTTAATATAAGCCAATTGTCAAATGTTGACAGCTGTAAACATTTTTGGTTAGATACATTTAACTTATATCTAACCAAAAATTTTTACAGCTGTCAGCATTTGACAATTGGCTTATATTAAGTATTACCAACTTTAAAACTTCGGTCATGGCATGCCCTGCATCATTTTTTTACGATCACCCGGTACTTCCAAAAATGCTTAGAATTTTTACCATTGTACACCACTAGAGCATTTGCAAAATCTTACAATAATGAGTTGTTTTTCAGTAAATAGCAATTAAAGCTAAATTTTCAAAAATTTGTAGAAAGCATCACAGCGAAATTAGCGAACAAGGATGCAAATCAAATTGTAGCTCTGCGAGCCCACAAAACTGAAAAAAAATGTTTTAGGGAATTTTATTTTATTTCAAAAATTTGAAAGTACTTTTACTAAACAATTTTCATGCTTTCAGAAAATCTCGTAGATATTTTCTGCTTGGTTAGGCTACTACGATAACAAGTTTGATCCAGATTTACTCGTTTTTGAGTAATATAGTCAAAAACCATTAAAAAATCGCAGCGGCCACCATTTGAAAGCTAGAGTATTCGGAAAACGCCTTCAATTTTTCTATCATGCTATTTGGTTCAATTTTTGAAATTCCGTTTTTGAAATCAAATATGCTAAAAAAAATCTTACATCCGTTTCCTATCCGGATGTTAAAAACCAACCGTCTGGTTGGACAAATTTATGTTGTTCGGAGAACAATCCCCAACGCCAATACCGCCCCACCCAAACAATTAAATTTCGCAACTTGAAACATGATTTGGTACCAGAATTTCACCGTCTCTATCCAAATAGCGACTACACTTTTCTACAAACTGTCCCTTTCTCATAGAGCTTTAAGTGTACAAGATTTTTGGAGAGAAAAGCCACCATCTTGATGCAAATCAGTGGTCATTAATTTTACCAGAATTGAATTCATTGAACTATTTCATATTTGTAGGCCTCCAAAGGGGAGTGATTTTTGTAGTCCCATACGGTATATAATGTATAATTATAAATATTCTTCATTTTTACAGATTACGGAACGTTTGACTACATTATAGTAGGAGCTGGATCTGCTGGGTGTGTTATTGCGAATAGACTTTCCGAGGTACAGGAAAACCAAATTCTTCTAATAGAAGCTGGCGGCTACGAAACAGAGTTCAGCGATATTCCGGCTATGATGTTTTCTTTACAAGGATTAGAATTCAACTGGAACTATAACAGTACACCACAAACTAACGCTTGTTTAGGTATGAAACAAAACACTAAAATAAAACTGATGTAAATATGAAGCATTTTAGGGAATGTAAATAGACAATGCGCTTATCCCAGAGGAAAGGGTTTGGGTGGAACTAGCATCATCTACGGTTTAATGTACGTACGTGGTAATAGAATAGATTATGACAATTGGTATAAACAAGGAAATCCTGGCTGGTCATATGAAGACGTTTTACCGTATTTCATAAAGTCGGAGGATTCTCATATTGCTGGTGACGAGGGATACCATGGAAGCGGAGGAAACGTAAATGTAGAGTACATAGAGCCTTTTAGCCCACAATTGGGTGCATTCATTGCGGCCAATTTAGAACTGGGACAGAAGTTTGTCGATTACAATGGTAAAGAGCAACTTGGGGTGGGAATCACTCAACTCAACAACAATTACGGTAGAAGGGTTAGTACCGGCAAGGCATTTTTAACACCAGCTCTAAAACGTCCAAATTTGACAATATTGACCAACAGTTTGGTAACAAGATTACTTATAGAGCCAATTCTTAAAAAAACGTATGGTGTTTTATTTAGTAACAGTGGGAAACAACTAACAGCTAAAGCACGCAAAGAAGTAATAGTTTCGGCAGGAACAATTGGATCGCCCCAACTATTGATGTTGTCTGGAATTGGACCAAAGGAACACTTAGATAATCTTGGAATTCCTGTTATAAAATCTCTACGAGTAGGAGACAACTTCCATGACCATCCAGCCTTTTTCGGCTTACATTTTGAAACTAGCTACATGGAACCGATTAAAAGTTTGGAGGAGTATGTGAGAGAGTATCTGCATGGTTTTGGGCCTCTTACCTTTCCTGGTAGAGTTCAAGGCCTGACATTTCTTCAATCAAGTATGTCTAAAATACTAGGGTATCCGGATTTAGAAATCATCATGGTTCCTTCAAATAATACTAACAGTATTCTTCAACGGGTTTTCCATTTAACAGATGAATCTTACAATAGCACTTTTGGAAGGGTTGATCCCACGCGCAGTTTTACATTTTTCCTTGCACTTCTTCACCCAAAATCGCGTGGAACTATTCGATTAAAATCAAGTGATTCTTATGAATATCCCCTTATTGATCCAAGATTATTATCTGATCCTCACGAGGACGATATAGAAACTATTTACGAAGGGATACAATTAGCGTTGCAAATAGTGAATACAAATGCCTTTAGAACTATAAATGCAAGTCTTATTAACGCCGTACCTCCCGCCTGTCAAAACTACGAATATCTTTCGAAAGCTTATTGGTACTGCTACATACGACAACTCACGTCTACTTTATTTCATCCCGTTGGGTCGTGTAAAATGGGTCCAGATCTTCATGATGGAGCTGTTGTGAATCATGAATTAAAAGTACATGGAATTGCTAATTTACGAGTTGCCGATGCTAGTATTATTCCAGTAATTACTTCAGGACACATAAACGCCGTTGCAATAATGATTGGAGAGAAGGTTTCCGATATGATAAAAAACGAAGAACGATTTCATTTTTAAAGTCGGTACCACTTATGAGATTCTTTATAAATTTGTTAAATAAATCATAATAAAATATCCTAAGTGTGTATTATTTTATTTAATAGTGGTATATATGTGCCTTTTCTTTGCAGCTATTTAATTTACTCTTTTACTTATACTTCTTACCTACCAATAATTTGATTTTGAATGTTTTTTAGGCCAATTGTCGGTGCCTCTTTATCGCTTTTTTTCTGATTAATATATCAGATATAGCACTTGATGAACCGAACAATAAAGAATAAGCTTTTTTTACTTATTTTTTGGTACCCTATTGGTTAGTGCCTCCTGGCACCTACAATACGTAGTGACAACAGAAGGAAAAGGTTTTCTAAAATATTGTTATATAATGGCCGCGCCCGCAAGAGCGCGAGCTATTAGCGCGCAACCTAAACTAACTAATAACGCTATTTTATAGACGCACACTACGGGGGAATCAACTGCTGTGTTTATTAGCCCCCATCTAACAGGCAAAAACGGACACAAACACCCATGGCGAGGGTGGGACTCGAACCCGGCAAGTTTTGGCAGAGCAGCATCGAAACCAGCAGCCTCTACCGCTGCTCTACCGCGCGTCTATTAGGGCTAATATTTCCACAATGTGAACACTTATTCACAAATACTTATTGATTTTGCAAACGCAAAAAAACCTGATCTACATTAAAACAAAATTATATAAACATCTTCAAATGCATTGTTTTAAAAAGTATATTTGTTTTTCACAATTTCAATATTTTCTCATTTTCTAAAATATTTAAAATTTCAAAACTTTGTCAGTTTTTAAAAATTTTCGAATATTTCAAATTTCAGTTGCTAATATAAAAACTATAACCAAATAACGAAATCAGTTTTCGGTTTCAAAATTTAATATTGTTTATAATTAACAAATACTAAATAAAAGTAAAAAAATTTACAAATTTTCAAAAAATTTTTTTGAAATTTAAATTCTGTTAAATTTAAAGTTTAAATTTTTTTAAATTTTTTAATATTTTTCAATTTTATAATTTAATAAGAAAAATTATAGTTACTCGAGTTATGTGAAACTTTAGAATTTGAAGGTGGGGAGCGCAGAAAATCCGCAGTCCTGTGCTGAAGCTCGTCCTTATCATCAAAATATTGGTGTTTGAGCTCCTGTCAGTCAAAGAAGAGTAATAGGATCTTTTTTTTTGAAGGTAAAGAACCTTGCATTTGTATCATGTAGTAGTTTTATTTTGTTAATTGCCGTTAACCTTTTTAGGCACAACCGACGCAAACAGATACCGGGAAAAATGTTTACACCAACGAACTGCACTATGATGAAATTGGTTACTTTCAACAAGATGGCATAACACCGCACTGCCGCAGAAGTCTTCCTTTGTCTAAATTCCTTGTTCTAACCCGTTCTTACCATCCTTTCTTGGCTGAAAAGGTGCTTATATCTCCAGTGCGGAGTCCGAAAGACCCCTATAGCGGCACTGGTTTTCCTTCCTGATCTTGAAATCCAACGGAGGAAAAAATTAAAGCTGGATTATTCATCATTGAACCAACCATAATTTTTGTTTCTACAGAATGAGAGATAAGTGTGCGTTATGCAAAGACATAGGTACGTTTTAAATTTAACAGCCGCCCTTGGAGGATTTTACCGCTGATTGCAATATACTTACGTAGTATACCATACAAATCTATACCGTATATAGTTATCAAACATCTTGGGGTCTAATTATAACGTTATTTGTAAATTCCGCAATATTATAATAAATACAAGGTTACTTACCAGGTAATGAAAACATTAAAATGCAACAATGTTAATGCCTAAACTATCGTTGGTGTATTTTGCAAGCTTTTTGGTATGAAACTAATTACGGCGACGAAAGTATTACAAGTAGTAAAAGTACGGAACAATGCAAATATCTTTAAAACGGCAACTGCGATTTTAACCAATTTTTTTACATAAAGGTCTAGATATACGGCGGATACAATGAAAGTATCGGCGGTTTAAAATGACTTCCGGTTTAGCGGAAAATGATATCAACGTTTTTATTTTTAATGGAACACCCTGTATATTTTTTGATATATCAATAGAACTATTTTTTGTGCGTTCGGTGATATAAAGTGTTATGTTTTTATTTGCAATAATTCTAGAGACATTGAACAATAATGTTTCGTAATTGTTATCTAGCAGCTCATGAAAACAAAAGAATGTGAGAAGCCTAAACAGTTTTGTAAAGTTGTCAAATATGCTTAGTTCGTGTTGTGTTGTTTTGATGTTTGATAGATTGAGCAGTGTGGTTGCAGTATTCAATTAATTAACCAAAATTAATTAAAAAATTGTAGAATTTAACATCAGAAATGGTCCAATTATCAGAAAGATTGCAAATTGTTAAATAAAGTACAAACTTCTTGCTGAATTCTACAACACTCACCAAAACCAACCATAATTAAAATTTGAATTCGTTCTCTTTCTGTTAATTGAACCATATCTAATGTTAGATTCAGCAGTTTCAATTAATTTTGGTTAATTAATTGAATACTGCAACCACACTGCTCAATCTATCAAACATCAAAACAACACAACACAAACCAAGCATATTTGATAACTTTAAAAAACTGTTTAGGCTTCTCACATTCTTTTGTTTTTATGAGCTGCTAGATAACAATTACGAAACGTTATTGTTCAACATCTCTAGAATTATTGCATATATAAACATAAAACCTTATATCACTGAACTAACAAAAAAGAGTTCTATCGATATATCGAAAAATATACAGAGTGTTCTATTTAAATTAAAAAAGTTGATTTCATTTCCAGCTAAACCGGAAGTCTTCTTAAATCACCGATACTTTTATTGTATCCGCAGTATATCAGAACCTTCAAGTAGAAAATGTTGTCAAAATTTCGGTTACCGTATTAAAGATATTTTTGCATAGTTCCGTACTTTTGCCCAACCCTGTATATTCCAATTTTGTCCCCAATTTTAATTACAAATGATTCCGTTTCTAAATTTATAAATAATAAAATTAAAAAAGCTTATTTCAATGGTATATTACTGTTACGTTAAATAATTTATTAAAATCTAATGCGTCATCCAGGAGATTTATAAGAACGATCATAACATACCTAAACTCGCAATTTTTTTAAATGTGTTTTTAAATTCATGATTATGTTAATTTTGGCAGAATTTGGGCGTTCGCTTTTATTAAGCAACGTGAATTTAATTAAACAATGATGAAGTTGTGGTATGAAGGCTTTCAACTTTCTAAGAGATAGTACGGCTGTCAATATATGTAAAGATCAACGTTATTGAAAAAAGTAAAGCAAATTAATAGCATCAGGAAATGACCGTCGCTGTTTTTTAAGCAGAGTTTGTAAACAATTACGCATATAGTGACTGTAGCAAACCGGATTTTTGTACACCAAGAATTAGAGCGTTGCAACTAAACAAAATTAACGCTTTAACTGTATAACTTATGCTGTGAAAATTGTATTTGTATTAAAATTAGCAGTTAGATGAAGGATGTAATCTCATGCATCAGCTAAAACCGTTCACATTTTAGAGTAGTATATTAACTGCAGACTACAAATTAACTCATTACATTTTACACCCAAACTAAATATTTCAATGCATAAAAATCCGTTCATTACTTTTCCTACTAATACTGGTTTAATTCATTCGTAAATTTGATTACTGATTTAGTTCCCAATTTCGATTAGTGGCCGAAACTTCTTTTAATAGAAGTGCGTGTATGGTTAAGTTCAATAGTTTGCTTCAGAAAATGAACATCGTTAGAAGTATTTATTTTATTTGCTTCTTACATTTTGCAAGTAGTAGTGATGATCCTATTGTCGATTATTACGTAAATTTAATTACCAATGAAACGGTAAGAGCAAGCACGTATTCACTTCCACAAGACTCTTCTGCGTTCAGGCCAAATTCTAAAAACTTCTTAGGTGAGTTAATTTGCAGAAATTTGGTGTTGCATTATATCTTAATTTTCTTTCGGTGGTTTGTTACTCACTGTTAAAAATATTGTAATCAGTGTAGATAGTTGGAAAAGAATATAACAAATAAATTTAAATTATTGTTTACCAGCTTCTATACTGTACAGGGTCTAACGCACAATCTTTTACGGCTAAACTAGTGAACTTACATAAATGAGATAAAACTTTTGTAATAGAAATCGTACGCGAAGTATTTAATAAAAATATTTTTTCGAGATTTTCAAATACGAAAGTAGGTCAAGTCAAGTCATTTAAAAAGAAATTTTAAAGCCAACAATTGAAACAAAAAAAATGATGGCTCAAACCATTTCAAAATGGCGGCCAATTATGTCAAAAAAGCGGCCATTACATAAACGTTTTCCCAACCGTACATGAACGTTTGTACCAAGAAAACTCATATTAATCGTTAAAGTCCATTAAATTACCTTTCCAACAATGTACCACATGAAGACAAAAAATCGGAAACATTCAGAAGATATTTTCTCAAAAATCTTAAATAAGATGAGGGGTCAAATAATATCTGATTTTAAAAATCCCACTAAACTGAACCATTTTTGTATTTAAAGTTTTTTGGTATCTCTTACCGTTACAAAATCGCGGCTCAATTTATAAAAATTTCTTTAGTATTATCGGATGAATCTCTGCATCTAAGACAGCAATACAATTTTTTTTTGCTGATTTATAAAGTCTACTCGCATAAGATTTAAATTCACGTGTGAGTTGGAGTTGGAAAACTCAACATCGCACTCGCACTGAACCTTTATTATACCCTGTACTTTTCTGTCTCAACCACGCACTCTTATTTTCCCCGTCCCACTAACAAGCTGTAACATCGCCATTGTTATGGGTCAACTTTTCAGGCTAAGGTTTTCTTAGTAAATTAATTTAGCTATAGCCGCTAAGTACACTTGTAGCATTGTAAGAAAGGATTTTTCTAAAGGTGTTTGGCGAATGACTGGGGTTGGCGCCTGACCGCCGGGGTCGACTCTTTGTTCCGGTCACGTAGGTAGACGCCAGAACGGCCAAGTGACCTAGTGTTACCCCCAGAACGCCGAGAGAGGCGTGAGAGTGGTGAAGAACGTGAGGGTAGATGAGGAGATGACCGCAAGCTGTGGAAGTGCGCAGACCCAGAAAACCACCACGGATTGCGGTGTTAACTGGCTAAGTTAAGATAAAAAACTTCGCAAGTGGTAAACCAGTGAAAGAAGATTGTTGTGCGTAAGCTCTGCGCAGTGCTGTCAAAGAGAGAGAGAAAGAGAGAGCGATTTAAATAAAATCAAATAGATATAGGTAAGTGTTATTTGTGCGTGAGTACTACTTCGCGAGAACAACACCTTTTGTAAGGGAAATAAACTCAGAGCGTTGGAGCCGAGTCATTTCGAATAGCTGGAAGCCGCCATACAACAAGCGCAATTCGAATAATTTCCGCCATCATCAGCGATCCACGGTGCAAATACCACCGTTAGCTGCACTGCACACATCGCGGCCTTGCCCTTCACCGTCGACCAACAAACACCAACAGCTAAGTAGAATATAAGTTAGCATTAAGATTGTATATACTGCTTTTTTTATTTTGTATATAGAATAGTTAGCTAGGTAGGGGCGATAGGGTTAATTGTGTGTTTATTTAATTTAAATGTTTAACAATAAAATTTTTGTAAAGTGCATTTAGCGAGTTTATTTTATGAGAGCAAGAAGTTTACGGGCTAGGAAAGTGACCCAATACCCGTTACCTGAATTGCCCTGAAGTTGTGAGACTGAGCTAGCTGAGGTGCATTACAAATCTAAATTCAACAATAGGTCAAGAAAAAGCACCATTACGCCATCATCCGCCTCCTCATCTTACATTTAAAACAATCACAACACGGTGCACATCTTATTCGTCAAAAACACCAACACACATTTAATAGTTTCCTACCGGGTATAGTAAAGGTTTAGTGCGAGTGCGATGTTGAGTTGTCAAACTTCAACTCGCACGTGGATCTATATGTTGTGTAAATAGACTTTATAAATCAGCACAAAAATCGCTGCAATAGTTGAAACAATACACCGGGTATCGTAGAAATAGCGAATTTTAACAATACTTTGCCTATTGCGTTTTACATTTTAAATCAATACGTCACTTTTTGCTGTAAAGGTAAAACATTATATTGTGTGCTGCTGACATGACATCATTAAAAGATTACATAGCGGTTTAGAACTTTATGTAATGTTTTAAAACATTACAATTTATCGTATGCTGTTAAAATGACGTCATTAATACAAAACATAGTGGTTTAGAACGCCATGTATTGTTTTAAATCATTACATTACATCGTGTGTTGTTGAAATGACGTCATTAAAACAATACATAGCGGTTTAGAACGCTATGTATTGTTTTAAAACATTACATTACATCGTGTGCTGCTAAAATGACAACATTAAAACAATACACAGCGGTTTAAAACGTTATGTATTGTTTTAAAACATTACGTTACTTTGTGTGTTGTTGAAATGACCTCATTAACTCATTACATAGCAGTTTAAAACTCTGCATACTGTTTTAAAACATTATATTACATTGTGTGGAGCTAAAATGACAACAATAAAACAATACACAGCGGTTTAGAACGCTATGTCTTGTTTCAAAACATTGTATTACATAGTGCGTCATTGAAGCGACGTCATTAAAACAATACATAGCTGTTTAAAATTCTGTATACTGTTTTAAAACATTACAATTCATCGTGTGCTGCTGAAACGGCACCAATAAAACTATACACAACGGTTTAGAACGCTATGTATTGCTGTAAAACATTACTTTACATCGTGTGTTGTTGAAATGACGTTATTAAAACAATACATCGCGGTTAAGAACGCTTTTTATTGTTTTAAAACATTACGTTACTTCGTGTGTTGCTAAAATGACGTCATCAAAACAATACACAGCGGTTTAGAACGCTATGTAATGTTTTAATTCGTATGATTTGGTACGACTGTTTTGTAGGCGGGATACGCATCGAGTGCCTTGTCTATCAGTTTTAGAACATTCAGTCTATGCCACGGGTGTTTTCCTGTTTTATTGTGCACATGTCGCTGTGTAATAACACCTATCAACTTAATAATCTTATTCGATTTTAAGATAGCTGCTAAATTTTACCGATAAGTTAATCGCAGATATCGCCTCGATTAATATTTTGAAATATTAGAAGTATTAAAAATTTTAAAAATTTTTTGAAAAATATGCAAATTTTTGATTTTAGTAGTTTCTAATTGCAAATAATATTTATTCGTGTTAATCTAAAATCGATTTTATAATTTGCTGATAAATGGGAAGAGGCGCTAGACATACCTCTCAGCGTAGTTTTACACATTCAAGAATATTTACCTTTTGATTTAATAATCTGCTACACAAAAAGGGTACTGTGGGGTACATTAGCCTAGAAACGCTTAATAACGGCCTTCGGCAAATCAAATAGTGCCTGTGGGGACATTGGTCTGGAAACGCTCCTTCTTTCCCTGTTTCTATACCTCCTTTGCAGACCCATGTTCCTCTTGGTACTGTTCCGGTCTTGTGTTCCCAGGATTTTTTTGCGTTGACGTTTAGAATGAATCAGAAGTTTGCCTCAAAGTTCAATTAAACTTTTTGCGAATTTTAAGAGCACACTCAGACCTTCATGGCAATTCGATTTATTACAAAAATTAAATCCACTCGAAAGTCGTTAGATTTAGGGACTTTCAACAAGAGTATCTTTTTTTTCCTGTATGAAGAATAGATTTGTAAGTGAAAAATTATAAAATCTCAAGTATGTAAAATACCGAACAAAATAACCAAATTGTAATTGTAAGTGGCGCTAGTTGGGCGCTTGGTCTCTAACGCTAAAAGGTCTGGAGTTCGATTCTCTGTCGAAGCCATGCAGCAATAAATATTTATGTCGCAACCCGCCACTCATATTCCCCAATCCGATGTAGGAAGCCGTGGAGTCTTAATGCGTGAAACTTACTCTGGTATTTAGTCTTTTGGATTCGACGTTAAACTGTAGGTCTCCTGTTCTGCACCTTGGCGCTAAGGAAAGTACACACCAGAGAAGAGATTAGGAACAAAATTTCAGAATACGGATTGTTTCTCATCTCCAAAGTTCTAAGTAAATATGACCAAGTTTTGTTGTTTGCCATTCAATGCAGCTGCACTAATGTATTATTTAAAAAACCATGAGTCGGACAACACTCTTACAGGTATAAAAAGCATTTCATGGAACTGACTAAGTCGGTCTGCAGTCTTTAGTAGCTAGTACGTAGTTTGCACCAGTCATGTCAAAGTTCCCCCAACTATTTTGGGTTAACTAATAAATCCTCAAGTCTTTGCATCGTTACGCATTTCTGTTAAGCTTTAAGTTAGGAGCTTATATCTCAATATAAAGGTTGTTATAAAAAATCTTCTTGTGTGAATCTAAACGTGGTTCTGTTAGAACCTTGTAATTTACTTAACTAAATCGTATTATTATTAATGTCGTCTGCAGTTGTGTTTAATTCAACATCAGTTTTGGATTTAATGAAACAAGCCCCTAGCGTGATAATACTACTCTGGTTAGTAGGTTGTAAACAAAAAATCATGAAAATATAAATAAACGATAGTAGAATATTTATAGAAAATTTAAATAAAGTAACTTATTTATAGGAAAGTTATTTATTAGAGCGTTTCATTTTCGGAAGGCTGTAAAGAGCGTTTCCGGACTCATGTGTATCTGAAATTTTCCTAATGCTTTCAAACTATTTACCAAGCTTTTTTATACACCATGTATAACTCAAACTCACTGGCATCTATGTAAATTACGAGTAATAGCTCAAAATTTTTAAGTTGTATAATTTTACGTTTTATCCACTAAATTCTATTTTTTCTATTTACTATTTTAAATTTTACGAAAACGTAACCTATCTCCGAAGATACGCGTACCGCAGTATGAGAAACACCGATTTAACCTTTACAAAATAAATTTTATTACTTTGTCTTTTCAGCATCTGTAAATAATCTATTATGTTTACAGACTATGGAACGTTTGACTACATAATAGTAGGAGCCGGATCTGCTGGATCTGTTATTGCAAACAGACTTTCTGAAGTACCGGAAAACCAAGTCCTTCTAGTAGAAGCTGGTGGTTACCAAACAGAGTTCAGTGATATTCCGGACTCCATGTTTTATTTACAAGGATTAGAATTCAACTGGAACTATAACAGTACACCACAAACTAACGCTTGTTTAGGTATGAAACAAAATAACCAAATAAAATGTATGTAAATTGAAACATTTTAGGAAGTGTAAATAAACAATGCGCTTATCCCAGAGGAAGAGGTTTAGGTGGAACTAGCATCATCAACGGCTTAATGTACGTACGTGGTAATAAGATTGATTATGATAATTGGTATAAACAAGGAAATCCTGGCTGGTCATATCAAGAAATTTTACCATATTTCAAAAAGTCGGAGGATGCTCATATTGTTGGCGACGAGGGATACCATGGAAGGGGAGGATACTTAAATGTAGAGTATAGTGACCCTTACAGCCCACAGTTAGGTGCTTTTCTTGCAGCTAATGTAGAGCTGGGAAGGAAAATTTTAGATTATAATGGCAACGAACAACTTGGGGTGGCACCGACTCAAATGAACACTATTAACGGTAGAAGGGATAGTACCGGTAAGGCTTTTCTCACACCTGCTATAAATCGTCCAAATTTAACAATATTAACCCACAGTTTGGTAACAAGATTACTTATAGATCCATTAATTAAAAAAGCTTATGGTGTGTTTTTCAGTAACAGTGGGCAACAAATAATCGCAAAAGCTCGCAGAGAAGTAATAGTTTCGGCAGGAGCGATAGGATCTCCTCAACTATTAATGCTGTCTGGAATTGGACCAGAGGAGCATTTAGATAGTCTTGGCATTCCTGTTATACAACCGCTTAGTGTCGGAGACAACTTTCATGACCATGCAGCCTTTTTTGGCTTACATTTTGAAACAAATTACATGGAACCTGTAAAGAGTTTAGAGCAGTATGTGAAAGAATATTTACATGGTTTTGGGCCGCTAAGCATTCCAAGTAACGTTCAAGGCTTGGCATTTCTCCAAACAAATATGTCCAAAATACCAGGATATCCTGATATAGAAATCATCATACTTCCTTCAAATAATACTAATAGTTATATTCAAAGAATTTTACACTTAACCGACGAATCGTACAGTAGCATTTTTGGAGGGATTGATCCTACGCGTACTTTTACATTTTTCCTTGCACTCCTTCACCCAAAGTCACGTGGAACTATTAGATTAAAATCTAGCGATCCTTACGGCTATCCCCTTATTGATCCACAATTATTGTCTGATCTTCATGAGGACGATATAAAAACTATTTACGAAGGGATACAATTAGCCTTGCAAATAGTTAACACAAATGCTTTTAGAACAATAAATGCAAGTCTCATCAACGCTGTACATCCCGCTTGCCAAAACTACGAATATCTTTCGAAAGATTATTGGTACTGCTACATTCGACAACTCACGTCTACCATATTTCATCCCGTTGGGTCGTGTAAAATGGGTCCAGATCCTCATGATGGAGCTGTTGTGAATCATGAATTAAAAGTACATGGAATTGCTAATTTACGAGTTGCCGATGCAAGTATTATTCCAGTAATTACTTCAGGACACATAAACGCCGTTGCAATTATGATTGGAGAAAAGGTTTCCGATATGATAAAAAATGAAGAACAATATTATTTTTAAATCGGAACCACTCATATGATTTTTTATACATTTGGTAAATATAACGATACAACATTCTAAATGTGCATTATTTCATTTAATGGTGGTGTACATGTGCCTTTTCCTTGCAGTTGTCCTCTATTAAGTTTGTACATAACACAACTATACTAGATGCAGGAGACTTACATAGTTACAACAATATTCGAATTTGGAAGATCTACTGCTGCTAGTAACGCTTACATTGAAAAAAATAAAATTTGTTATATCCAGGGACTCATTATATACATATACATAAATATTTGTACAATTGCTGCTGTCTTCCTTCTCTTCAATTCTTTCTTTATTCTTCCCTGTTCTTCAAATCTTTATCTTGTAAGTCACTGCTCTCGAGTGTCTTGTCGACTTCGTTTCGCCATGATCTTTTCGGCCTTCCTTTCTCCGTAATCATTTTGATCCATCTGTTTTCCTTTGCTCTTCTAACATGTCCGTATTATAAAAACTTTTTCTTGTCTATGTATGTGGTGACGTACTTTTCGCTTCCCATGCTTCTTGGCATTTCGTCGTTTGTTACTCTATCCAGTCTTGTCAACCTACAACATCTACTCCAATATTTCATTTCCGTCGTTCCCTCTGTATTTCTTGTTAATTATGCTTGTCTTATACAGGTTCTAGTCTGTCCCAATCTGTTTTTGACTTCTTCCTCTGTTGTTGCCTATTGCTTCACCGTAAAACCCAAGTACTCAAATTTCTCGTTTTTTTTTATTCCTAAGTTTTCTTCTATTTCCAGGTCTGCCATGTTTTCTTCTACTGTAGCCAGGTATTCTGTCTTTCCAAAGTTGACATTAATTCTACATTTGTGTATCCTCTTAAAAG
Source organism: Ctenicera cuprea (assembly GCA_958336395.1). Classification (NCBI taxonomy): domain Eukaryota; kingdom Metazoa; phylum Arthropoda; class Insecta; order Coleoptera; family Elateridae; genus Ctenicera; species Ctenicera cuprea. The sequence goes on from OY284488.1 coordinate 9,510,806, forward strand.
GTTTCTTACCACGAAACTAGGACCTTCCTCGCCTGAGCGTTTACTACCTGGTCATTGGCAAAACTTGTGGAGACATGTTCGTTCATGATTGGTACACCTATTCCTTTACATTTCATTTTCCTAATCCGTAAAGAATGTTCTATAAATATTTTGAACAACGTAGGTGATGTGGATCATCCCTGTAGTAGTGCTTTTGTTGTCTCAAATTTGTTCATAAGTTTCTGCCCTACTTTCACTGCTGCCTTGTTGTTTTTATACAAATGCTTTACTGCTCTAATACATTTTTGGGTTATTCTTATTTCCATCTTGGCTTTCCAGAGTTTTTGTCGAGACACAGTATCACAAGCCTTTTGCCGGTCGACGAATGCTGTATGTACTGCTTTGTTTTTTGCCTTTTTTTTTCTCAATTAACTGTTGTATCGTATAGGTTTGTATAGATTTGGATAGATCTTCCCGTCGTAAAACCTGCCCGATCTTCACTGATTTTCCTTTGTATTTGTGCTTCTATCATATTTCGTATTAATTTTCTATACATATATTCTTCCTATTGTTGATATGACACTTATACCCCTATAATATTCACACTTTTTCCAGTTGTTTTTTTTTATAAATCGATGTTATGGCTGCTTGTTTCCATTCCGTGGGTATTTCTTTGCCCATTTATGGCATCTTGGAATATTCTCTGTATGATTTGGAACAAGTTTTCTGTACCGTATTTGATTAACTCCGGTACGATTCCGCCCGGTCCTGCCAATTTACCATTTTTCATTGATTTTACTGTTTTTTTTTATATCTTCTGTTATTATTTCAAACTTATTCTCCCCGCTCTCTCTCTGTCTCCTTGATTCGGAGTATCGTCCTGTTCTGTTTCTATGAAACATTGTCTTTTTTCCGTTAGTAGATCCTTATAATATTTTTTTTATTATACTTATCTGAGAACACCTTGTTTTCATCCGTTTTTACAATGACGTAAAGGTGGCATTTTCAGAACAGCGCACGGAAAACTTTTCCCGATCTCCGATTTTTTTCCGTGGGCTAAATAAAAAAATACAATTAGAGTTAATTATAAGAAAACAATATTTATTTATGTAACTGTTTTGAGATCTCGCCATTCCATAAAAAGTTGATACTCGTGTTCATATATCGACCTGGATTTTGCTGGTATCAAATCAGCACTGGCTTGTGCCGCTTGCTCTAATATGTTTTTAGGAATATCTGGTTTTCTTCCGAGTACATTTTTTAAAACTGACATGAATTAAACTGACAGAAAATAAAACAATGCCGATAATAAATAAATCGTTGTTATAAAAATGTTAACCATGTTTGGTACTATTACGATATATTATTATTACTTTGAAAATAAAATGTTCTAAATTTACTTCTTATCCTATTTCTGTTGTGTTTAGATAAGTATAATAAAAAGTATCGTTCATTACACGTCCAAAAATGGATTTTCCGTGCTTGTATGACTGCCCGTGTTCGGCTTCGCCTCACACGAGAATTTGTCACGCGCGCACGGAAAATTCCTTATTTCCAGACTCCTAATGAAATATACTATTTCATTCTTCCTCTCTAATGTATGTTATTTGTAATTTATTTTTATTGCATTTTAACGCTCTTATCACTCTCTAGGACTCTGAGCGTCCCGTTCCCCTTATATATTGTTCTATATTCTGGCATGCTCCATTCCATTTTTCGTTTCGCAATTCATTAAAAATACATTTAAACATGAACAGACCTTGACGAAAATGCGTAACGTCTCAGATGTTCTTTGAAAACTACCATTAAAATTGAGACATTGACATTTTCCTATTAGTGTTCTAAATACAGAGCACGCCGGTGGAGGCCTGCTCTTATGCATTTTTTGTAGATAGATCTACTTCAAAATTAACAATTTATTGTTAGGATTGATAAAATAGTACTAAAATGTCGAAGAAACTGTTTTACCGATCCTATGCATTGTACATAGGTATACTACAATGTGCTTCAAAACTACTCGAACGCAGGCAGATAACATGGGGGTAGTGAAACTACCTCCCTGAAATGCTCACGTCAGTTTTAGGCTTCATAACGATGAAGAACGGATGTTTATGTGCGTTATCTACGCACTTTAATTCCTAATGCAAGTCAATTATTTTTAATCCTATTATTGCAATCACAGAAGTTTTCTTTCAGAATTTAAATTGTAAGTGGCGGTTTACAATCACTTGTATGGTATTTAATTAATAAGTTCCTAGGCATAGGTTTTGTAGGATTACTTGCAACGTTACTTCAAATAACTGTGGTTTTGTACATTAAATAAATAATCAATCGTAGTCACTAGCGTCTGGTGTCTTCTCCACTAGCCGATCCTACCTTATTCTAACTTTCATGACTTGCGCACCTCCTCGGCATGCAGCTGGAATGTCCGTGAAGCTATCGCCGTCAGCAGAGATCGTAACCTTCCTTAGTCACACGCACGTGTTTTAAAATTGAAAACGTCAGTTGTATATGTTGCTTTAAAAGTTAAATGATCAAAAAGACGTACAATATAAAATAGAAATTATTATTATTTATTAGTACCGCTGGTAGTCAAAGGGTAAAAAAACATTTTTAACATTCCTTCTTGTAAAAAATGAAAATCTGAAGTTACTTTCGCTTTGTATTTTCTACGCTGTACCGTACATGTTATAAATTAAAAAAAAGGGATTTGTTGTTTTGTATTCAATGCAATTTATTAGCAATAAAAAAGTCGGATTTAACAATGTAATTTCACTTTACACTTTCATTAACTTGCTTTACTTTCGATGTAAATATCACATTCCCACAAACAAGCACATTGACAAGTTAACACTGCACAATACGCGCCAATATTAGACGAGGTTGCGCAGGTCAGGATCGGCTGTTGGAGAAGACACCAGACGCTAGTATGGTAGGCCTCCTCTCTTATAGTCACAAAGGGCTCCTTTCCAGTACAAAGGCCGGTTGATTACAGGATTTTTTTAATAAATTAGCAATTTGAAATTTTGTATAATGGAAATGTCTTTCTTTAAGAATCATTTCAGAATTGACTGCTAAAATTTCTTTAATATTATTAGTAAATTTTTGAAAAAGGGAAAATTTAAGACGCTTTCTCAGGATTTTTATATGTTGGTCATTGATAGAGCGCGGATTTCAAGCATTTTGCTTATGCACTATTATAGTCGGCAAATAAAAATTTTCAACAAATGAAAATTCTCCACAATTCATGTAAAATGGAATCATTTGACATTGCTTATTTTTTCTATTTTGCTTATTTTGCTGCTTACACCGCTTATATGCGCTTATTTTAGCATTTATACCGCTAGTTGGTGTTTTTTTATACAGAATTTAACATTTGCCATTTTCAGTTAGAAAAATCTAATGCTTAAATAATAATTAATTTACTATTTTTCGGTTTAAACGACTCAGCGAGCAATTTAGCGAATGTTAGATCAAACATACATCCCTCAGAGAAACAGATAGTGCGCTCGGGGAATCACCAAGTTCTGTGATTTATCGACAATAGTCTATCGCGTTTATTTGTAAAAAACTAAAAACATTGTTTTGTTTTTTGTTAACGTCAGCGATCCAGAGCATTCCATTGTGTTGTGAATAATTTTAATTTGAAATTACAAAATGCATAAAATACAACTTGGCGTAAAGATTCACCGGAATAGGTTATTGAAAATAAAATATTTTGCAGAAGCTGCATGAAAACCGTAAGTTAAACCTTAGTAATATTTATATTTTTAAAAGCTGATTTAATTTCTGTTCTTTTCAGTTTAATTTTTAATAAAAACATGGTTTGAACGGCAATAAAATTTATATTAAAGTATATTTTTATTTGTCCTTAATTACATTTTCTAGTTTTTATATTATATTGAAATAATTGTAACAATACCTTATTCTTTTTAATAATAATAATAATAATAATAATAATATATGTTTATTTCCATAGAACTACAAAATAGTATCGGAATTGTCAATGGTAACATAATAATAATTACAGTAAATTATATCTATTGTTCATCCTATTATTTATTATATCTAAAGTAATTATATAATTGTTTCTTAAACAAATTTATTATTTTTGTAAGAAAAAAAACTCCTGTATGTTATAAAAACAATTATCTATAAGATAATCTTTGAGTTTCTTTTTAAATAAACTAAGAGTTTTGCTTTCTTTGATATTGCTAGGCAGATGATTAAAAATGTTATCTCCTAGGCAATCAGGTGACTTTAAAGAAGCACTCAATCTACAAAAAGAGACATAAATATCATTTTTGTGCCTAGTATTAAAACCATGCACGTCCTTAATCAACATAAATTTACTTCTGTTTTGGAAAACATAAATACTTAATTCATAAATTAATATGCAGCTAATTGTCAAAATTTTTAATGTTTTAAAAACATTTCTGCATGACTGCATGCTCGACAACCCAGCCATACATCTTACGACCCTCTTTTGCGCTACAAAAATATCAGGTGCCATAGTTAATGTGCCCCAGAGGCAGATTCCGTACCTTAATCTTGAGTCTACTTGTGCATGATACAACATTACAAGCTGGTCTTTCTGAAGAATCGATTTTAAGTTTCTAAATAAGTAGGAAAGTGAGCCCAATTTAGAAATAAGCTCTGCACAATGGATATTCCACTTGAGACATTCGTCAAACCATAAACCTAAAAACTTTACCTGATTGTCTTTATTAGATAAAGGGGTGTCGTTAATTTTCAGGTTTAATATATTACATTCCTTTTGAATATTATGAAATCTGATAAATTTCGTTTTTTCTATGTTAAAATATAGCATGTTTGAGGAGAACCACGAAGTTAGTTTCTGAAGAACGTCATTGCACTTAGATTCTAGTGATATATTCGAATTATCTGAGATACACACAGATGTGTCATCGGCATAAAATGTAAAAAGTGCGTCCCTAGTTATCATTTCAAGATCGTTAATATATAGCAGGAAAAGCACGGGTCCCAACACGGAGCCTTGGGGAACTCCCACCTTTATCTCGGTTACTCCAGAGTTAAATTTTCGCACTGTTCCGCCTTCTGTATGCGTTAGAGAGACATACTGCCGCCTCTCTTTTAGAAAAGACGCAATCCAATTCTGTGACGTACCCCTAATTCCGTAAACAGACAGTTTATCCAATAGTACTGCATGATTAACGCAGTCGAATGCCCTGGAGAGGTCACAGAAGACCCCTACAGGGCACTCGCCATATTCCAAAAACTTAATAATTCTGGCGTGAAACTCTAACATTGCCGAACTGGTGGACCTCCCGGTGCGGAAACCGTGCTGGTTCTCGGTCAGAATATCATGACTATTTACAAAATTAAGCAATCGATTTAAAAAACAATATTCAAATATTTTTGAAAACCCACTTGGGACCGTAACTGGCCTATAGTTTTCAGGCGCAAGGGAATCATGCTTTTTATAAATTGGAATAACTTTTCCCAATTTTAAAGCCTGGGAAAAATCGCCATTTTTAAACGATAAATTCACTAAAAATGTGAGTGGAATTGCTAATTCCAAAAGTGATTCTTTAATGAGAAAGTTGGGGATGTCATCTGGTCCGGACGAAGTTTTATTTTTTAGACTCTTATGCAAGATTAGTATTAATTCCTCGGAAGTAAGGGGTCGAAGAAACAGTGTGTCTGCTTGGAAAGGAATGCTGACTTGAACATCAGCGCTATTATTTGGAGGAATTTGTTTAACAATTTCAGCAGGGGCATTTTGAAAAAAATTGTTTAGACTAGAGGCGATGAGTACTGGATCTTCTACTACTTCCCCTTTAATTTTCAATTTTATGTTGTTACAACTATTAGACTTATTTGATAGTTTATTTATGATATTCCACGCCGATTTACTTGGATTATCAGAAAACTGTATTTTATTTTGATAAAATGGTCGTTTAGTCACTTCAAGCAACTTGACATGGTCTTTTTTAGCCTTATCGTATACTAATGATAATATAGGATATGCTTCCTTTAAATTATATATATCTTTTAACTTGGAGCTTGATTTTTTAACATCTCTATTAACCCATTCTTTGCCGTGACTACTTAAGTTTTTAGACTGCTTTACCACGGGAAAGAACAAGTTAAAATAATGTAAAAATATTCTGTAAAAATAATCAAACGCTTCATTCATGTTTTTCATATCGTAAAGGTCTGACCAATCGTGTTTACCGATAAAATCCTTAAAACTTAAGATCTTAGAATTATTAAATTTTCTCTTAAAATATAAAATCTTATCCTTATCCTTACTTGGTATGTCGTATCCTGATATGAATTCCAAAAATACGGTTCTGTGATCTGATATGGTATTGTCGATTACACAGCAAGTGTTGCTTATCATATTTGTAAAGATATTGTCTATAATAGTAATACTAGAGCTTGTAACACGTGTCGGCCACTTTACTTGTGGTTTAAGATTAAAATTACCTAACATGCTACACATTAATTCAAAATCATTATTTTTTTTCTTTATACGAGTCTATATTAAAATCTCCACATAGAATTATTTTAGCCTTTGGTGCATATAACGTATCTAACGCATTATACAACTGCTCTAAAAATATGCTGAAATTACCCGAAGGCGCTCTATAACAATTTAAAATTACAAAAGAATGGTTATTGTTAGCATTCCAACAAATTCCGCACAGTTCAATGTGTTTATCTAAACAAAAATTGCTAAGATCAACTGATTTTACGTGTAAACCATCTTTTGACCAGATTGCTGCTCCGCCGCGTGCAGAGGAGGACCTGCAGTAATACGCACTTAAATTAAATCCAGCAATGTTCATATTTTTAAGGAGATCCGGTTTATCACTTGATTCGGTTAAACACAGAAACTTTAGATTAAAAAAATCAGAAATGTCTGTACACAACATATCGGATTTTTGAGGGTTAATGCTTCTTACATTTAATAGTAACAAATCGGGGTTAAATATCACTGATCTTGGGATGTTTTGATTCGCGGTTGAAAAAACTTATTGATGCATGCTCCTGCAGGCCATACCATGGGGTCCATGGCTTTTTTGAAATTACTCAAAAATAAAGTAACCTTAAATTCATATGCAAAACGCAATAAAAACTTTGGTTGTTTTCCATTTTGCTTATTTTGTGTTTTTTCATGTTTTTTTTTCCTGATATATCAAGCTTATTATAAGCGCTTACCTTATCGAGATAAAAATAAATGCCTCAAAATCCGCACTCTAGTCATTGAACTAACTATAATTTCTGTTTCTACAGAATAACAGATGCGTGTGCATTATGCAAAGACATACGTTTTAAATTTTACAGCCACTCTTGAGGTGTTTTACTGTTGAACGCATTATACTTACGCAGTTTACCATTTTACGGTTTAATTATAATGTTATTTGTAAATTGCGCAACAAAAAAGAAATTACATTAAATAAATTTCATTTAAAATGGGTTGATAGATAATGAAAACACTAAAATACAAGAATGTTACTGCTTAAACTATCGTTGATGTATTTCGGAAACTCTTTGGTATGGAACTAATTACGGTGATGAAAGTATTACAAGCAATATATATTACAATTATTTTCCCAATTTTAATTAGAAATGATTCCATTTCTAATTTACCAAAATAATGAATTTATAAATAATAATGCTTATTTGAATGGTGTACTACTGTTACGTTAGATAATTTGTTAAAATCAAATGAATCATCTAGAAGATTTATAAGAACGATCATGTAATTTTGGCAAAAATTGTTCGTTTATTTTTATTAAGTAACGTGAAACTAATTAAACAATGACGAAGTTGTAGTATGAAAGCTTTCAAACTTTCTAATAGATAATACTGCTGCAAATATATGTAACAATCAACGTTATTAAAAAAAGTAAAGCAAATTAAACAGCATCAGGAAATTACCTTTGCTATTTTGTAAGTAGTGTTTATAAAAAATTACACATTTAGTGACCGTAGTAAACCGGATTTTTATGCACAAAAATTTGAACGTTTTAACTTAACAAAATACAAGCTGTACGTTTATAATTTATGTGTATGCAGTAAATTAACTGCAGAGTACATATTACTGCATTACATTTTACACCCAAAATAAATATTTCATAGCATAAAAATCCGTTCATTACTTTTCCTATTAATACTGGCTTAATTCATAAATGAACGCATTTTATTCATTTCACTTTCGTAAATTTGTTTACTGACTCAGTTCCCAATTTCACTTTGTTGCCGAAACTTCCTTTAATAGAAGTGCGTGTATAGTTAGGTTCAGTAGTTCGCTTCAGAAAATGAACATCGGTCAAAGTATTTATTTAATTTGCTTCTTACATGTTGCAACTAATAGTGATGATCCTATTGTCGATTATTACGTAAATTTAATTACCAACGAAACGGCAAGAGCAAGCACGTATCCACTTCCACAGGACAATTCTGCATTCAGGTCAATTTCTGAAAACTTTTTAGGTTAGTAAATTTAAAAAATAATCTGCCTTCATTTTCTGTTGCTTGATGTTTTCGTTTTTTTGTAGTTTGGTACCGAATGTAGAGAAAAACAAGTTCAAAACATTTTTTTAAGTCGTGGCATCCACTGTTTATGTTCCTTATTCCTCTATCTTCATTTTTCCGCTTTGCATTGTGCCTTTGCCACATTCCCTTCCTTATTTACCACTCCGTTTCTAACTGTCTTTGTTACTTTTTCCATACTTTAATTATTTTAATTTAGTACTTATCCAACCAATATTCTCGTGTTTTTGCCACAAAACACTCTTTCTTTTTAAATTCTCGTAAAATACCTTTAAAAATTTTATGAGCTTACAAATACGAATTAAATTTTCTGGTTAAATAATTTTTATATAAACGGTGTGTTTCCAAAATAATAGTAAACTAGCTAAACTCGTGTTCTTTGCCTCACGCTATTTTCTAATAAAATGTAACTACCTTGTCGCCCTATGTGACGATTACAGAAACACTTAAAATATTAAAAATACTTTGTCCAAATGTAAAAGCCCATCGCGTCGTCGTTGCGACAGTTCCGGATTAAATATACAGAAAATAAGTCCTTAAATATTTATTTTGAACATTTCATTATTTTATAAATATTATGGAATGTAGTAAATACTTAAAACATGTAATTTAAGTATTCCAATATTGAAAAAAATCATTATAGATATTAATAAATGCAAAAACATTTATTTTAAATCTTCAAACATTTATTAACTTTAAACGTATTTACATAAATAAAACTCGAGCATTCGCATCAGGTGGATCAGAAAACTTACATGAATATTACAGCTAACTTTTCAAGAAATCGTTTGGAGCTACGAATTTTGAGCTAGAGATTTTGAAATAAACGTTGCATTTGCCCCCACAGCCTCACGGTTTTGTATCCGATTCCATTTGTTAAATTTATAATGTTAATGCTAGTAAAAAAATAGATTACAGCTTCCGCTTCCGGTTTCAGATTTTTTTTTGACAGTTTATTATTTAGTCGATGCATTTTCGATATATCCCCGCGCTTGTTCGAGTGATGTGAATCAAAAACAATAAAAAAAATTAAACAAAATAAAGGGTAAGGGAGGGGCCCTGAATTGCTGCCTATTTTTGGAAGTTACGTCACAGTTCGTACAGCAGTAAAAATTTTAATAATTTTCTCGGTGCAATTCATTTTAGTAATATATGAATTGTTTGTTCTTAGGGATCTACCGAATAGTGATTTTGGCCATTGGCCGAATACCGAATATTTGACCAGTCTCTCACTCCAAAAACGGTTCGGCTTATTCGAATATTTAACAAGCACTAAAAGCTCCGAATACTCGATGCATCCCTATTTTGTTATTAAAAAAATATATGAATTTGTATTATATTTTATACTCGCTTGATAAGTAGCTGTGCAAAAGTAAAAATAAATACATAAAATAAAATAGGTATGAGAAAATCCTTCAGTTGATGTCTCTTTTTGGTTTTCTGATTTATACATAATTATATGAAATCATCCTGACAACCTAGCAGAACACAAAATAAACAGAATTGCTCGATTCGTTTTCTTGTTATAAAATATTAGTGTTCTAAACACCACAACCTATAAAAGTAAAGGTAATAGTTATTTAAGTAACAAGGAATGTAAAGACGTAATAACATACGAGGTAGGTAAATACGAGCCGAGGCGAAGCCGAAGCTTGTGGCCTGCCGAGAATGTTAATAGTCGATACATTCCGTGTTACTTATTAAATTTTTCACGCTACAGATTGAAATTTAATCATATTTTTAAAAGTTCGTTTTGACTGCTGTCATCGGAATTATTTTTTAAAAGCCCCATTATTCTAAGTTGTCTGTGCCTGTTGAAATAAAATATTGGAATCTGTACCTTGTTGCTTTAATTATTATCCTAGGAGTGTAAATGATACTATTAGGTTCCGTAGGCAAGGGCAAAAAGTAAACTAATGTTATTGGCCATTTTCATCTTTTGTAGCTATGGATATATCGTCTATTTACCTTGCCTGTAGCGTGAAAAAGCGAATACGGGTACTTACGTAGTTATTAATTCTGCTAAGTCTAGTAGGCAGGCATGATACAGAGTGCCCATTTTAAAACTCCAAGCCTAAATTTTTTTAAATAGGCAACACACAATACAAGTCACTGCCGACTATTACTTTAAAACAAAATATTTCTATAATTAAGATCAGGGCAATCATGTTTGCATTAACTTGACAGTTTACTAATCAATTTCGGTAAGCCACATTACTCGAACGGTGCAAAACAAAGATTATCGATCACTAATCTTTGGTGCAAAATGTATTCCAACGCTGACAAAGTGGACATGCTTCTAATTCTGGGTGAATGTCCAAAAAATACGAGTGCTGTCAGTACTTTGTATGCGCAACGCTTTCCAGGTAGACGAATTCCAACAGACAAAACATTTAGAATGCTTCTTCTGAATTTACAAGAGTATGGGCAATTTTCAAAACCAAAAGTAAGGGCACGGCAAGTTACGGTTGAACATAACGAAGTAGCTGTAATTGAAACGGTTACGGATAATCCCCATACAAGTCAAAGAGCGATTGCAAATGCCTTAAACATTAGCAAAGGTTCTGTTTTCAATATTCTTAAGGCGAGCAAATCTCACCCCTACCATGTTTATACCATGCACCATCTTGAAGATAGGGATTATGAGCATCGTGTTCAGTATTGTCAATTTCTTAGACGGCAATTAAACGGCAATGCGGAATTTTTAAGTATGGTATATAATATGGTATAATATGGTTAATCGACATAACTGCCACTATTACGCCCAAGACAATCATCCCTGCTGCATCAGGATAACTCATTTTCAGAGAATATTTTCTCTTAATGTGTGGTGCGGTATGTATTATTGGCGATTGTAATAGGTCCACATTTCTTTAATGGAAATTTAGATGGTGAAATGTATTTAAATTTCTTAATTAATGAACTACCGGCTCTCCTCCAAACAGTTCCTCAAAACGTACGGAATAGCATGTGGTTTTTAAATGATGGTGCACCTCCGCATTTTCATAGGGGTGTGAGAAATTATCTTAACCAACGTTTTGAGGGACGCGTAATTTATTGGACGAGGTGCATTGCATCCTTGGCCTGCCCGTAGTCCCGATTTGACTCCGCTAGACTTCTTTTTGTGGGGCAAAGTAAAAGATGATGTCTATGAAGTGCCCATTCGAAATGAAGAACATTTACGCGAAAGGATAATTCAATGTTGTCGGTCTATCACACCGGAAATGTTAGCTCGTGTTAGAGGTTCGAGGCGTAGAAGAATTATATTCTGCGAAAACGAAGGGGGAAGGCAATTTGAACACCTGCTTCGTTAGGTTTTGTACTATGTTCCTATTAAATTATTGTAGTTATTGTTTTCAAATATTAAATTTGAGTTATTAAAGTAACCTTAAATTTGTACTTAATCATTAGTAGATACATGTACTGTAAAACAACTCTAATCTCAATTTTAAGAAAATGGTAGAAATGCATAGTGATCTGGGGGTTGCATTGTGTGTTGCCTGTTTAAAAAAAATTTAGGCTCGGAGTTTTAAAATGGGAAATCTGTGTAATTGGTATTATAATATATTAATCAAATATACGACGCAATTTAATAAAATACCGGCCTGCTTTGTCCGCGATGGATACAGCGCATGTTATTTGAAACAGCCGCATCAGCCACGCGTTTTATTTGTTTAATGAAAATCCATTTTGATTGTTCTTATTGCAACACAAAAACGATTTTCGTAGTGAACGTGATAGATACAGATTACTAACCTTTTTATTTTAATAATTATCTGTTTGTCCAATTATTGCCTTTACATTTCTTAAGGAATGATTTGAGTATATTTAATAACAATAATAATATATTTAAGAAATATAAAAGTATTTGACTACTTATATCGATCGAGTGTCTTTTCCACATTTGAACTACGACATTAAAGCCGATTTCTCCAAAATGTCCCCGTATTATAACCGGCTCCAGTTTGGTTCCTTGTTTCGGACTCAATCACTTTAAGATTGTTCAACTTTTTTTTTACTTGGGTACTACCAACTATGCTGGAGGTACAAACCAAGGGTGCAAAACCTTAAAACAGGGCGTTGGCTACCTCTCTCCTATGTATGTGTATGGTGCGCGGCGATAGATCGTTTGCATAGACAGACATAGGGGACCTACAGTTTAACGTGGGCTCCGAACCACAGGAAGTGCATGCACTTCTACTTCAGAGAGGATTTCTTGGAGAAAAATCTTCTTTGCTGGTTTCCCGTTGCCTTGCGACAGAGAACGACCGGTCCGGGGATCGAACCCGGATCCGCTGCATTGCTAGCCCGCGCTATTACCACTGATCAACGGCCGCTCTTGATGATGATACTTTAGCACACGAGAATAGAAACCATTCGAAATATTTTTTTACAGCTATATTCTAATACAAGAAGTTAAGGTAAAATCATTTTAATATGAGTGCAACAAAATGGCAATTTTGATTTTAATTGGGCGCTACAGTTAATTAAATAAAGACTCATTTGGACCAACAAAAACTAATCCGAAAAAGCTAACATTTTTTAAGTTGTACAAAAACTTTTTTAAACTACACGGGTTTAAAATTCGTCCTAAGGAGAGCGGAAGATCAAGGGAGTAAAATAGTTTTTAGCCGATACTAAAAATCCGAGTGGTAAGTTGGTAGTACTCTGCTCGGCTTTCTAGAGTGTATGCTTATTTGGCAGATTTTCGGTAAGACCACTAGAGGGCGCCAAGCAGTTGCTTTCGTTTACTGGCAGCTCGGTCTCTAATTTGGTTAGGAAAACAGAACAGCGCCATTCGACGCGCAAAAGGACCGAACACAACAACTTATGAGAAAGATGCAGGCCATAAACCTTTTTTTGATTAGAAGAGTCCCTAATTTAGGTTTATAAATGGAGTTTCAAACTCTAGGAGGACTTAGGCCCACATTTGACTATAACATATCGAAAGCGCAATCTTAACGGTCGACTTGTTCATGAACGCCACTGGACGAGTATATCGGCTTCAAATTAAGATCAGTCGCAGTCAACTTTTTTTGTTAGATAAGAAGGATAGTCTAACAACCCACCTATCAGCTATTTTACTACAGCAATTATTTTGTGCAATATTTTTTCATAAAAAAGTATTAACTAAATCAATTTATTGTAAATAAAACAATTCTTACCTTCAACAGGTTTTCGTATTTTAGTTTTAGCTTTAAACGTAATTCGACATGTTGACATGTTATTTTCAGAGGCAAAATTAAAATTAAATAGTTGGTGTTGCTATAGGAACAATAAATATAACTTGATCTTGGTTTTCTATACTTGCGTCCAAATGACTTGATTTCTCACTTCAAAACGTCCAATAATGGTAAATTTAAAAGATCAATTTGTTCATTCATTAAACGTACAGATTTTTAATGTTTATGAATTTCAAATATTTCTAGTATATCCAACTAAATACATCACTAAATTCTTAAAAAATTGCTATATTTATGCCATACTTGACAATTGTTGTATCAAACTTAATTCTACGTCTGTTCTACATACACTACGGAAATGATCCATATTTAATAAAACAACTTTTTACTTTTTAGATAACTTTATATTAAACTGCTTAGAATTTTACTCCAAAATCCCTGATGGGCAACCGCCACGGTACCTTTTTCGTATATATTAAAGTTTTTGAAAATCTTTTAAATTCCTGAAATGATCAAATATTTTTTGAATCCTAAATTTTTAAATTATTAAAGGTTTTGATAATTTTATGATAAGTTAGACATTTTAGAAGTTTAAAAATTCTCAAAAATTGAAAAATTATATGAACTTCTAAAATTGTTTGAAAATTTTGAATTTCTGAATTCGTTTTTCTAGCTAATTTTGCTATTGACGATTAAGGATTTCACCTTGTTTTGAGTTAAATCAATTAACCTTTTCCATAGTCTGTAACATCGTTTCCAAACCCATGTTCCTATTGGTATGTTCTCTCTCTCTCGCAAGTTGCAACTATGTAAGAAAGCCTATGTTTTTATTAATGATTGGATGTTTAGAATTAGATGTGGCAATCGACTTTATTAAAATTTGAATTTTCTTGGGAAAAATGGTTAAACGACTTTCACCAAGCGTATCGTTTTTGTGTATGAGGAATAGATTTAAAAGTAAAAAATAGGAAAATTTTAAGTGTGTGGGATACAAACCTGGTAAATAGTTTCACGAATTTACGGAAAATGTAAATAATCAAAGTAAAAATTAATCAACCACTCTCACTTTTTATAGCGGAGTTAATAATTAAAGCGTGAGTAGATTGTTTTCTGTTCGGAGGGAAGTGTTTCCGGATTTTATATTTATCTGAAAATTTTCTTAATGTTTTTTGATCTGCTCTCAAAAAATCGACCATGACTTTGAAAACACCCTGTATAATTTTCTGTTTATTTTATCATAGCTACACAAAAACTGTGATATACAAATGTACAAAAATAGATACATTGTAACTATTGTATTTAGTCTTACATTCGATGCCCAAACTTTTTCGATGACCTAATAACTGATCTTTGAATTTATTTCCCGTTTTCCGATGATACGCGTACCCCAGTTTGAGAAACACTAACTTACGTTATAATTTTCACAGATTATGGAACGTTTGACTACATTATAGTAGGAGCCGGATCTGCTGGGTGTGTTATTGCGAATAGACTTTCTGAAGTACAAGAAAACCAAATTCTTTTAGTAGAAGCTGGAGGTTACCAAACAGAGTTCAGTGATATTCCGGCCTCGATGTTCTATTTACAAGGATTAGAATTCAACTGGAACTATAACAGCACACCACAAACTAACGCTTGTTTAGGTATGAAACAAAATAACCAAATAAAATGTATGTAAATTAAAACATTCTAGGGAGTGTAAATAAACAATGCGCTTATCCCAGAGGAAGAGGTTTAGGTGGAACTAGCATCATCAACGGCTTAATGTACGTACGTGGTAATAAGATTGATTATGATAATTGGTATAAGCAAGGAAATCCTGGCTGGTGATATGAAGAAATTTTACCATATTTCAAAAAGTCGGAGGATGCTCATGTTTTTGGTGACGAGGGATACCATGAAAGTGGGGGATACTTAAGTGTAGAGTACAATGAACCTTACAGCCCACAGTTTGGTGCTTTTCTTGCAGCTAATGTAGAACTGGGAAGGAAACTTGTAGATTACAATGGCAAAGAACAACTTGGGGTGGCACCGTCTCAAATGAACACCATTAACGGTAGAAGAGATAGTACCGGTAAAGCTTTTCTCACACCTGCTATAAATCGCCCAAATTTGACAATACTAACCCACAGTTTGGTAACAAGATTACTTATAAATCCATTACATAAAAAAGCTTATGGTGTGCTATTTAGTAATAGCGGGCAACAAATAATTGCAAAAGCTCGCAAAGAAGTAATAGTTTCCGCAGGAGCGATAGGATCTCCCCAACTATTAATGCTCTCTGGAATTGGACCACAGGAGCATTTAGATAGTCTTGGCATTCCTGTTATACAACCGCTACGTGTGGGAGATAACTTTCATGACCATCCGGCCTTTTTTGGTTTACATTTTGAAACAAATTACATGGAACCAATTCAGAGTTTGGAGCAGTATGTGAGAGAATATCTACATGGTTTTGGGCCACTAAGCATTCCAAGTAACGTTCAAGGCTTGGCATTTCTCCAAACAAATATGTCCAAAATACCAGGATATCCTGATATAGAAATCATCATACTTCCTTCAAATAATACTAATAGTTATATTCAAAGGGTTTTACACTTAACCGACGAATCATACAGTAGCATTTTTGGAAAGATTGATGCTACGCGCAGTTTTACATTTTTCCTTGCACTTCTTCACCCAAAGTCACGTGGAACTATTAGATTAAAATCTAGCGATCCTTACGACTATCCCCTTATTGATCCACAATTATTGTCTGATCTTCATGAGGACGATATAGAAACTATTTACGAAGGGATACAATTAGCCTTGCAAATAGTTAACACAAATGCCTTCAGAACAATAAATGCAAGTCTTATCAACGCTGTACATCCCGCTTGCCAAAACTACGAATATCTTTCGAAATCTTATTGGTACTGCTACATACGACAACTCACGTCTACTTTATTTCATCCCGTTGGGTCGTGTAAAATGGGTCCAGATCCTCACGATGGAGCTGTTGTGAATCATGAATTAAAAGTACATGGAATTACTAATTTACGAGTTGCCGATGCAAGTATTATTCCAGTAATTACTTCAGGACACATAAACGCCGTTGCAATTATGATTGGAGAAAAGGTTTCCGATATGATAAAAAACAAAGAACGATTTAATTTTTAAAATTGGTATTTCTTATATGTTTTTTTTTAGAATTGTTAAATAAAACATGATTGAAAATGTGTATTATTTTGATTACTGATACTGTTACAATATAATATGTACCTTCAAAGCCATTCCCTCCACTATCTGCACTACGGCTTGAACAGTATTAAAATAATTTGTGTTAAAAATCTGTAAATGCTCTAAAAAAAAATTGTGTGCTATTTACTGAAATAGTTTAATCAACACACTATTATTAAATATTTTTATTTAATACAAAAATTTCTAGTTTAGTTGCCCGTAGAGAATACTCGTTTATGGTTTAACCCTAATAAGAAAAAGCTAGTTGTCCTTGACATTCTAATAGCATAGTTTTAAAATAAAATTAGAAAACAAGCTGAAGTGGGTTTGGATACTACTGTTTTGCCAATCCTACCCATATGCGGCATATTCTGTGCTTATTCTATACTGAATATGGTACAAGAATATCGCGTGTATGCCCTGTGCGGTTCCTGTTTCACTTGGTCTATCATGGGTTTTGGGGTAAATCAAACCATCAACATCATAGCCAATAAAATAAATTTTTAACGATAGATAGTGGATTTGGCCTTCTGGGCATAGGTACCATTAAAAAAACGCACCGAGTACTCTACCGCTAGGTGTTGTAGAAACGAGTACACAGTAAACAATATGGTATAAAAAATAAGTTTTAGGGCAAATTAAAAATATTTCATTAGCCGCAAAATGTCAGCAATAAAAAACAAAATAGCAAACTCGAACAAATCTATTTTCCGACGTCTGTAACTTTAAAACCAGTAAGATTGAATTACTCTGGGCAGTTCAGAAGCCAGGATTTGACGGAAATGAATAAAAGACTGTGAACAACAATTATGTACAATTTATTGCCTTTGCCTCTATTTATTTACAAATCTAAGATAACTCATTGTAGTTTATGCAATTTAACAATGTTTTATGATTTACAATAATAATAAAGCGTAATGCCCCTTGGAACGGAACGCCACTGGCTGGTTAGTTGACGATAGGTGGTATAGTATAGTATAGTATAGTATTTATTTCGTTTTAGGTACAAACTGGTGTAATAAACACGTCAAGACAACATAATCACATATAAAACTACAGTGTACACAATTAACATGAATTCAAATTAACATTAACATATTATACATACATATATAACAGTCCTCACAATCTACCAAATCTGAAATCAACAACTTCGTCTATACTGTAAAAAGCATGTTTTATCAATTCATCTTTTATTACTGCCTTGAATTTTTCTAGTGACAGGTTTTTGATATTTGTAGGTAAATTGTTAAGAATCTTTGGACCGTAGTAGTTAAAACCATTTTTGCTAGATGCCAGGCGAAAGCGGTTCACTCTGATCTCATTGGCGAAGCGAGTATTATAATCATGAACATCTTCTTGTAATGTAAAAGTATTAAAATTTTTGAACGTGTGCAACAAACAGTGATATATAAACAAACAAGGCAGAGTAAACAGTTTGACTTCGGTAAACTTCAACTTAACGTCGTCTCTATATCCTAGGTTTGTAATTACTCGCAAGACCTTTCTTTGTAAACCGAAAATTCGGTGCATTTTGGAAGAATGACCCCAGACTATCAGACCATACGACATTTGCGAAAATATCAGAGCATGATATGCAATTAATAAACATTTTGAGGACACAAGATCCTTAAGCCGTTTCATCACGTAAATATTTTTGGCAATCATTTTAGATACATGGGCTATATGGACACCCCAGCTAAGAATGGGATCCAAATGAATACCTAGAAATTTGACTGATTCCGGATTATTTACATTATTTAGGGGTCTATGTGTGAAAAACATATCAATCGTTTTATTAGCATTTAATGAGAGTTCATTTGCTGAAAACCAATTTAAGGCATAACATCGCGCCACATTCAAAGAAGTAATAGCTGATGTTAAATTCTTACTTGAAATCACGATCGTGGTGTCATCAGCAAAAAGTATAGTCTCAGCTCTCGGAACAGCTAAATCATTAATATAGATTAAAAACAAAATAGGGCCCAATATTGACCCTTGTGGAACGCCGTTTAAAATAGGATCCGTCCCTGAAGTTTTATTATTAATAGATGTGTACTGGTGCCTATTGGACATAAACGATTGTATCAACTGGCAGCTGGAATCATTAAAATTTAGATTCCTAAGTTTTTTCCCTAAAATTTGGTTTGACACGCAGTCGAATGCTTTTTGGAGGTCGCAAAAAGTCACCCCCACAAATTCCCCTGCTTCCTGGCCTTCAGTTACTTTATTTAACAAGTGTATGATTGCATCAGTTGTTGATTTAGCCGAGCGGAAGCCAAATTGAGTTTGACAAAATAAATAATTTTGTTCAAGGTGATTTGTGATTTGTATCTTCAGTATAGTTTCAAAGATCTTCGATATTACGGGAACTATTGCAATTGGGCGAAAATTGTTAGTGTCACTAGTCGAACCACCTTTATGTAATGGGATTATTTTAGATGTTTTTAGTGTATCTGGATAAATACTTAATTCAATACACATGTTAATGAGCTTAGTCATCGGTATTAAAATAATATTTTTTATACATTTTATTAATTTGGAAGACATGCCAAAATGATCATGGCATTTCTTGTTGTTTAGATTATCAACAACGCTTCTTACATCGTTGAAGCTGACAGTAGAAAATTTAAAACAGGGTTGATCAATGCTTGAGAAATAAATCGCGTCGATTCCAACCGGTGTAGGTAGAGTTGACTTTATTTTGTCAGCGATGGATATAAAGTAGTCATTTAATTCATTTACATCAATGTCTGATGTTACACGATGTTTTTTATTTGGCCGCTGTTCATTTATTACGCTCCAATACGATTTACTTGAGTGCCCTGCGTTATTTATCCGCTTACTATAAAAATTTTGTTCAGCCTGTTTTAGCAAAAACTTGTATTCACTTTTAGCACATTTTAACCGTTGTTGTAAAATACAATTTGAGTACTTATGATGCAATTCAGAAAGTAGTCTCACTCGCTCCCTAATATTACGTAGATGGGGCGTAAACCATTTTTTTTTGTTTATTATATACCATATGAACAGATTTCTTTTCGGTGATAGGAAAAGCTAACTCGATATTTTTAGTTATAATATCCATGAATGTGAAAAATTTTGCATTGATGTCGGTGTGTTTATCCTCTACAAATTGCCAGCTGACTCGATTCATCTGGCAATGAAAAAAAAACCAACCAAGATCATCAAATCTACGAGATAAGACGGGTACACTTACATGCTGTATATTCTACACATCAAGCGTGATGAAAACCGCTTTATGGTCTGACAATCGTGGGTCAAAGACACCTGTGCAAAAAGGTTTATCAAAATTCACCAGAATGTTGTCAATACAGTTTTTCTGCCTTGTATTATCAGTAATTGTCAACCTAAAAGAGAAAGAGTTAATTAAATCAATGAAATCAGAACGCTTTTTATCCTGTAAATTAAACTTGACATTAAAATCACCATTAATAATTATATCATATTTGCAATTTTTTATTCTATTTAGAATTTTGTCAAATATTGCCAGAAACTGTATAAAATCGCCACCCGTGGGTGACCTATACACTGTTATGATTATTAAATTTAAATGTTTTATTTCAATTGCTGCTATTTCACAATGAATTTCTTGCGATAATTTTGATAAGTCATCACGTGGCACAAATTCCACAGCCTGTTTGCACAGTATCAAAACACTCCCTATTTCTGTTTGTGTTCTGCAATAGTAGGAGGCTAATTTATACCCAGCCAATACAAAACTGTGAATTTCATCTTCATATAAAAAATGTTCAGAGAAACAGAGGATGTCGAACTTCACCACGTTTGACATGATAAAAGTCTCAAGCTCCAGGTGTTTGTTCCGGACGGATTGGATATTGATATGGCAAATATTAAATTTGGTTCATATCTTTTCCTCCCTCGAATTCCTGGGTAAAAAACCTTCTTCTTATACTCAACAAATGGTCGCACTACTCCGTTTTCTGGCCATATATCCGGGTTCAAGATCTTCTCGATATCATCCACATCAATTCCCACTTTAAATGCGTTGGTTCTAGATTGATCTCCACTTATTTTGCGACACTCGGTGTTTGAAAACTTGTTAGAGATTAGAAAGTTGGTCATCATTTCTTCGGTTGTTTCAGCACACAGATTGGCTACATAAATCCATTCTTTTGGAGTCGCTGCTGTTAAAGCAGACGAGGTGTTTCTGCCGATTATTTTTCGGTGCCCTTGAGGAGGTACCGCTTGACCGATGTTAGGTTTTTCTTTTTGGGTTACTGAGACTTCCGTTTTGCCCAACTCCTGAAGCTCCCTCATTTTGACGCTCGCACAGGCGACTTCAACTTCGTTTGAGACCAACTGTTCAGTTATTTGGTTCGAATGTTTCGATAATTGCTTATAATTGTTTACCGTCTGGGAGGGTAAACAATCTTTTGCATTGGATACCCGGTTTGCCACATTTGGCCGAAATTTTGCAGTTTGCGCATAGGTATCTGTAACCTTGTTTATAGATGCGGGCTCCTTATTATTGCAGTTGCTATCAACAATAACTTTACGATTTGGTTCGGTAGATGGCAGAACCAGGTCCAGCTTTGAATGAACAATTTTTTGTAATAGCTGATTACTGTTCTTCAATTAGGGTCTATTAAAGTGGATTTTTCGTTTATAATTAACTTTAAGTACCTTATTTCTGTCTTTAAAACATCATAATGATCCTCTGTATTATCTTCAAGCTTATAAGAAGAGTTATCGCCCTTTTGTTTGATAATCACCGGCCGCTGCACGATGTCGGTCAGTTCCTTGCCTTCACTCGTATTACAGCTTGTTTTCTCGTCATCAATTGAGTTGTGCCACTTATCTTTAGCTGCACAACTGTTATGCAAGTACACTTTGCAATTAATACACCACACACGCTGTTTAGAGGTATTTTTACTACACAAACCACACACATTAGACACTGCATCAGTTTGTACGTTCACACCGTCCGCCATCTTGAAGCTGATCTGAAGCTGAGTGGTACGTTTGGTTTGCTGATTGTAGTACGGCTCGGTCAGTTATCGGATCGAATTTATTGATTGGAACTGCGCAAATGTTTGTAATGGCTGCCGCCTTACCTGTAACGTCACTTTCTAAAATCAAAATGAAGTTTTGCACATACAAAATGTTATTTTATTTATTCGAACTAAAAGTCTGTAAGAAAACAATGTATCGTTAAATGTGAATCGGTTTAAGTTGCCATTCACACTCTCGGCTCTCTTTTCTCCAAGAAATCGAATCAGCTGGGACAGAAAATAAGTTTGTGATGTGCTTTTTGGTGGAATTAACAGGAAAATATGTTTTTAGTGGCTTTAAATGTTTGTAGGAATTACTAATAAAAATATATATTTGCAGGGTGATGAGAATCAATTAAAGTAGAAATGTCTAAAATTTAACCTTGATCGGTTTAAATGTATTTAAACCACTTTAAATTCGTTTCTGGAATTTTACGAGTTAAAAATTAGTTAGAAACTAACTTTAAAATAAAATGAGTTTTGCATAGCATAATTCCCATAAACTTGGGTAGATAAATAAAAGAAGTTCCGGTGGAAAAACGGTGAAAATAAAATAAAGAAACTTTCTAGACCTCTGAGGTAAAAATTATATAAAATTAAATTCCTGGAAGTTTAAAAATTTAACTAAGGCCGAAAATTGCCTTTTCAACTTTATCAAAATCTATTAAAGCTGCTGGTTTAACATGTCGTGCAAAACCAAAATAATACATCTTTAATTTTACACAAATTAAGCAAAATATGATCACTGGTATGATAAAATGGATCCATTTCCTTATAAGTGACGTGGCAAATATAATAAACAAATAAAACTTCAAATCTTGTCACCAATGTTGCATATTTAATATTTAAAATGTAAAGCAGCTACATGTTTCGGTCCTACTGTAGGACTATCATTCAGGCCAAGTATAAAATTAAGTTGGCGAAACGAACAAAGTTTTCTGCTTTTTTTTAAAACTAATAAATTGATTAAATATTAACTAATATAAGATACAATGGAAAAAACACATCCAAATGCATAACCATAACTAAAGCAAAATACTAAAAAAAAACGTCTCTTCAACATTTTTTGATTGTGGTGTGGGATGTAGTCGCGTGCTTTTAAGATTTATTAAATTAATTACTTTGTAATTGTGATACATCAGGATGTGTTTTTCCATTGTATCTTATATTAGTTAATATTTAATCAATTTATTAGTTTAAAAAAAAAACAGAAAACTTTGTTTCGCCAACTTAATTTTATACTTGGGTAAGTGTTCCCTTTTGGCCTGTTACGTTGAGCTAGTTGTTAAGGTTTGTTTTTTACAGCCTGAATGATAGTCCTACAGTAGGACCGAAACATGTAGCTGCTTTACATTTTAAATATTAAATATGCAACATTGGTGACGAGATTTGAAGTTTTATTTGTTTATTATATGATCACTGGTAGTTTAAAGTCTTAAATCAAACCAAACTCTAGCGTGCGTGGCGACCGCGTCGCTTGCCGCGCCGGAAGATATACACGAGTCGTGGGTTAAGCTTCCGTATTTGTATAACACATGGATTTTAAAAATAACTGTAGAGAAACACAAAAATCAAATTAAAAACTGAAATAAACAAAAAAATCGCGAGATAGGGCGTTACTCAATGCAAGAGCGTCATGTAAATAGACTGAATTTGCTACACAAAACATATTAAGTAATTTCAGTAAATCACGACACCATGCACACACTTTTCGCCAAAAACACCAATACACGCATTAATAATTTACCGCAGGGTATAATAAAGGTTAAATGTGAGTGCGATGTTGAGTTGTCCAGTTCTAACTCGCACGTGGCTTTAAATGTTATGGGAATAGACTTTATAAATCAGCAAAATCATTTTGGTTTCACTGCCTTAGATGCGGTAAAAGGAGCGATTTATCCTATAATAGGAAATAAGTTTTTTACGATTGAAGCCGCCATTTAGTATTTGTGAGAAATATCGAAAAACTTTAAATACAAAAATTGTTCAGTTTAATGGAACCTTTAAAATGAGGTATCTCTTGACTTCTCGTCTTTTTTAAGATTTTTGATATAATATTTTTTGAATGTTCTTGCTCTTTTGAAGAAGAGCGGGGGTAATAACATTTATTTATTGTCATCATATAGTACATCGTTAGGAGGCTAATTTAATGAACTTCAACGATCAGTACCAATTTTCTTGGTACAATACTTCATGTGCGATTTGGAAAAAGTTTATGTAATGGCCGCTTTTCTGATATAATTGGCCGCCATTTTGAAATAGTTTGAGTTATCAATTTTTTTTCTTTAAGTTGTTGGGTTTAAAAATACCTTTTAAATAAAGTACGACTTGACCTACTTTCGTATTTGAAAATTTCGAGAAACTCCCTTAGCCTTCCTTCCAAAACTGCTATTTCCGAAGCCCCAAAAATTTATATATATATTTACTGAAAACCGCGTACGATTTCTATTACAAATCTTTTATCTCGTTCATGTAGGTTCAATAGTTTAGGCGTTAAATATAGTGCGTTGGTGGTCCGTTAGACACTATATAGTACAATTTTAGCAATTTTAAGCATTACGTACATTATACTACATTATTAGTAATAGGTAAACACTGTTATTATACTAAAAAACGTTAAAAACAGGTCATGGTTCTCTAGTAAATAATCTAAGGGAGATTACAATTTATGTCACGGTATTCTACAAAAACCAAGAGTAAATCTGACTTTGTCGTCAGTATAAATATTTTCATTAATTAACGAAATGTAGTAACATTCATGACGTTCGTGACACCAAAAATAATTCTTAAACCTTCTCTTCTGTTTCTACAATGTGTAACTTTATCAATTTAGCTTTGAAGTCTTGAAATAATACTTTAGTTTTTATAATTTCATTAAATTTAGATCTCAAACATTTATTTTACAATTACAATGACAAAAATTAATTTCATTGCTGTAATATTAAACTTAAGCCAAGGAAAAAAAAATAAGGTTGCTTCATTATGTTATCTTAATATTTACGTTAAATTTACTGTGGTGTGTTGTATAAATATAATATGCATATGACGTGCGTTATCTACATTACTATCACAATTTTGTGTAATTTTTAAGTGTTGCATGATTTTTCCACGTTTAACAAAATAATTTATACTTTGTTTATATTGATAAAATTGCTATTGTAATTTATTTAAATTTTTATTTTAACAATTAAAGTATATGAAATATTTTTATGTATTAAGGTTACTTTAGTGCACACTAAGTAGACATATTTTCGATATGGTGTAAATTGTGCCCTTTGCTAATTATTTTATTGCTGCATTGTTGTAATATACATATCACAAAATTAAACTTACTTATTCCAAAACTGGCAAAGATAATCTTCGTTGTTATTGAAACCAGAACACCATTATGTTACATTAAGCATTAAACAGACTTTAGAAGTTGGCTGAGATAAGATTAAACACATATGTTTAAATCGTTCGCAGAGTTCAAGGTGTACTTAGTTTACACCTAACGGAGAATTCGACAATTTATTTTAGAAAATGAACCCCGCACTGGGATTTTATTTACTTTGCTTCGTAAGTGGTGCTAGTAGTAGTGAAAATGCAACCGTTGATTATTACGTAAATTTAATTAACGAAGAAATTCCCAGAGCTTATACTTATCCACTTCCACGGGATTCGTCAGAGTTCAAAACAGATTCCGATGATATTACAGGTAATAATTTTGAGTTGTAAATGTTTACATCTATATGTAAAGGGTGTCCAACGACTCTAATCCATACCTTAAGAGAATTGTAATTAGGTCCAATGGAGCTACAAATTATCTGCGGTAGCTTCTGAGCAAAGTCTGGTCCTTCGTGCAATTATTGACGTGATACCTCCACCAATGACGCGGGAATTGTTTTATTTGTCTACAAGTTTACCCCTGCTGCGTAAGTTTTCTGCATAAAATAACGCCAGCACGTTACGTGCGGAGAAGAAAAAGGGGTGAGGTCGGGAGACTTGGGTGGCCAACTAACTGGGCCACCTCGTCCAATCTAACGGTTGTGACCAATGTAATTTAAAATGAGTTAAACAAAACGATTGTAAAGTTAGCGAAATTAGACGCAATTCTGGTGACGTTTTTCAACATACTAGTTGGTATCTTTATTTCAATACATTTTTTTGCGTTAAATGTATTTTCATTGTCCTTTATTGCACTAACACTTGTAATGTATATCGCCATATAAGGGTTGAATTTCGGGCACGTGTTTATGGGACACCTTTAACTCTAAGTGACCAAATTAACACGCTCTAAAGCTATGGCCATCAAGCCATAAGACACATTATATGTAAACTTAACAACCTTTTCGTTCCTGTACTTATTTGTTTTTGTAATTTTTCCCCGCTTTTTGTCGGATTTTTTTTCTTTCTCTAATTGTTCTCTATGTCTGTTTGGTTTTCTGTTTGTTTTACCTCTTTTCATTGCGAGCTCTTGACTATGACGACCATGTCACACTTCGTAACAAATTATTTTAATATAACGTTTCCTTACAATGGTTAAAGTTTCTGTAATGTCGTACCCAGTTCTCATCAATTTTGCACAGTGCACATAGTCAAAATATTAATTCAGATTATAGTGCTGATAACAAAGGTGTTTCACAAGAACCAATACCAGGGCCCATATTATTCTTTTTATGTATCAATGACATTGCCACTGTCGATCCTGGTACTGATCTGAGTCAGACGACACTTCTAGTGTATAAAATTTACAAGTACTACCTAATGACGAATTAAATTTTAATGCTTCAAAAACACAATGTTTTGTCTTCCAAGACTATCCATCAACCCCCTAAATCATTTAATTTAGATATTTAAAATATTCAATTAATATAGTGTAATGATGGTGAATTTGTGAATTAACACGTCAAGTGACGCTCACCTCAACTTGAGAACACATTGCTCTAGCTTTATTAACAAGTTACGAGTTTTAACGAGAAACTAATTAAAAATAATAAAATTTATTTTTAATTAAAACGGAGTTACATTAAAATGTTACAAAAGCAATGTCAGAGCTTAAACTAACAGCATAACTAACTTCTAATAGCGTGTAAACTGCTTATATAAACGAAAGTAGCAGAGACTGCAGAATGCAGTTTTATCTTGGTTTCATATTTATCTAGCGTTACTATTCTAGGTACGTAACTCCTCCACCCTTAGATGGAAATATAAATTTGGAAAATTTTATTTTCTAATTTCGATTTTCGACATGTGCTAATGGCACAGCATGTGGTTTTTCAATTAATTCAATTTCAGTATTCTTGATTTTATTAATTTTATGAATAACTTTTTGGTAAAGGAATTTACGTTTACACATAAGTACGACGATAATAATTATTATAAGCATATATATCAATAAACTAGTACTTATCGATCCAATGGCCAAATGATGTGTCTTATGAATATTTTGGATGTCCTTAGGGACTTGTTTTAATTCCTCTTTAACTGATTGTAAATCATGTAGATTGACATGTTTTAAATTGATTTGATTAATTTCTTGCTTAGGGGTTAGACTTAAATCTAAAGCATCAATATGCGGTAAATAACTATTTTTAATATCTACGTTAATATTATGATTAATTAATAACTCATTTTCTTGTACAACAACATAACAAGAGCTGGGTATGATTAACATTTTGGTGCCGATTAAATGCTTTTTATATTCATTAAGGGCACATTTTACAGTGATAATTATCTGGTAAGGAGTTGCGATAATCCATTGGTTATCTATTATTTGAATTATCTTATAGTGATCAAGCCTGAAAGAATACATGTTACATGTTTTATTAAGTATAAAAGACAACAATTGTGTTTCACATAACAGTTTATTAGGTATCGAAAGTGGTGTTGATTTTTTACAAAAATATTCATTTTCTTTTATTTCGAGGCACTGATTGTCTGTTATGGGTATACTTTCTTTTTCGGAGTGAAGGATTTGATTGAAATGTGGTAAGATCATATGAAAATTATTATTGGTAGAAATGGGAATAGGAATTAATTTATACCTTAGGTATTTGGTTTTTGTGATAAGAGGTATTTCAAGAATGAATGTAATTTGTTCTTTAATTTGGTAGAATTTTACTTCTATGATTTTTTCGTAATTAAGAATTTGGGTCTTATCGATGGGATATGGTAAAGATAAATATCTTTTGATATTATTTTCTTGTGATTCCATTAACAGCTTATTTTCTATAAATTGTAGTCCCTGGGTTAGGTCTTCATCTCCTATTAGAGCGGGATGTAGGTCATTTGTTTTTGCAAATACAAACGCTGTTTGCAGATCTTTTAATTTTATTAGAATTAGTTGAAGAAGGACTATCATTTGATTCATTAGTCCTTGAGCATCTACGATTTCTGTGCTTTGTCTTACTACTTTTTGTAGAGAGGTTCGCATTTCTTCTAATTTATTTGTAATAAACTCTTGGTTCGAGTACAAATCCTTAATGGTTTCATTGAATTTTTCGATTGTTGTTAAAAATAGGGATGCTTGATGTTCCATAATTTTCTCATGTTCTTTGGAGGTTTCTTGAAGTTCTTTTATCATATTTTCATATCGCTGTCCATCTTCTGCATCTAGGTTGCCCGTTACAAATTTGATTATTGATCCTAAACCATCGATGGCTCCTCGTTTGATTCGATGTGTTGGAAATAGATGTTTAATGAGGTTTTCATTTTCGGTTACCAAAGTGTTCATTATGTTAAGGTAATTGGAATATTCGTAATTAGAGTAATTTCTAGATTTATAAGTGTTCCTTCTATCGAGGCAAATGGATGATGAACATACGGGGGGTATTTCGGGTCTCTTGATGGTGCGAAGGTTGTAATTAAGTTTTTTCACATTTTCTTTTAGATAATTGAACTCATTTAATAGAGGTTCGTAATTATTTTGAGCAATAAGTGTCCAGGTTGATGCTTGTATCAAAGTTGGTCCTAATTTCAAGGGGTATAGTCCGGGGTTGTTGGATAAGTCTTGTATGACTACATCGTTGGTTAGGCTTAATGACGTGCAGCAGAGGATTCTAGAATAGAAAGTAACTCGTTAACGTGAGCTTTCCGTTCTTTATTAGATTTTTTATGTTTTAATTTACAAACGCTGTGATCAGATATCTCTAATATTTCGTAGGGTCCAACAAATTTGGGTAGGTGTTTTTCTCCTCTTGTTTCTTGGGATTTTAAATAAACAGTCATTCCTGGTAATAAATTGTGTTGTTTCCTTCCTTCGTTTCTTTTGTTGATAAGTGTTTCTTTTTTCTCTTGTTTTTCGCTATGAATTTGTTCATATAGGTCACTTAACTTGTTTTTGTGAGACGTAACGTAATTTTCGTAAAATTTTGTGGTATAATCGAGGTCATATGGATTTCTTGAATCTGTATGTCCGAATAATATTTCTCTAGGGGTATATCCTAAGGATGAGTCTATCGCATTATTGTATCCTAAAATTGCATATTGCATTCGAATCTTTGGCGTTTCCCGGGGATGAGTTTCCTTTAATATACGGTAGTGTTCCAGTAATGTGGAATGGGTTCTTTCTAACAAACTGTTAGATTCATGATGTCCGGGTGTGGTTACATGGAATGTTATTTTGTGTATCTCGAATAAATTGTTTACTTATTAAATTCGCCATCAGCAATGATGTTTGAGGGTACTCCATATTTTGTAAAGTAATCTAATATTTTTTCAGATAGTTCTTTTTTTTATTTCGGGTTTCTTTTTGTAGGTTTTTTCAAAGAAAATTTGATTTTGATGAGTTTGTAGGGGTTTTTCACAAATAGGTATTGACGCTGTGGATTCTTCCTGTGAATGTTGAGTACAATCACTAGGTCCTTCTCTTGGTGGATAATCTTCTAAATTAATAATTGTGGTGTCGATTAGATCTTCGTAATCGGGGGGTGATATTGGTCGTACAGGTGTCATTGTAATGAGTGGTTCGGGTGTTTTCAATGATTCGTGTTGTTCTAAATCTTGAAGCAATTGGTCAAATTCTTCGTCTTCGTGTACGATGCAAGATTCATTATCTTTGTCTCTCGAGGTAATCGGGTTTATGTAGACTCTAGATAGGGCGTCTGCGTTGGTGTTTTTCTGTCCTCTTTTGTATTGAATTTCGAAGTCGAATTCCTCCAATTTAAGGCTCCATCTTGTTAATTTACTGTTAGGTTCTTTTAGGTTGCGTAGCCAGACTAGGGGTCGATGATCGGTATAAAGAGTAAATCTTGTTCCAAAAAGGTACGGTCTAAAATGTTTCGTAGCCCAAACAATTGCCAAGAGTTCTCTTTCGATGGTTGAGTATTTTTGTTCTGTCTCATTCAAGGTACGACTTGCGTATGCGATTGGTTTATCTTTTTGGCTAAGTACGGCTCCTATTGCAACATTCGATGCATCCGTAGTTAATTCGAATGGTTGATTAAAATCGGGGTGAATTAATATTGGTTCATTAATTAAGATATTTTTTGATCTTTCAAAGGCATCTATAAATTCTTTATCATGTATTATTTTGTTGTTCTTCTTGAGGCATCGGGTTAAAGGTTTTGTCAATTTCGAGAAATCTTTAATAAATTTTCTATAATAACCAAGTAGGCCAAGAAATGATTTAATTTCTTTATTTGTTTTAGGTATTGGGAATTTTTGTATGCATTCAATTTTTTTAGGGTTAGGTTTTATTCCTTCCGGTGTTATTATGTGCCCTAGATATTCAAGATCTTTTTTAAGAAATTCGCTTTTGTCTAATTGAATTTTAACGTTTGCTTTTCGAAATCTTTCAAATACGTTTTTCAATCTTGTCATATGTTCTTGTGACGATGAGGAATATATTATTACGTCGTCGAGGTAGACCATGAATTGATTGGTGGTAAGTCCTTGTAGAATATTATTCATAAGTCTTTGAAATGTGGCTGGTGCATTCCGAAGCCCAAAGGGCATTCTTTTGAAATGGAAATGTCCTTCTTCGGTGGAAAATGCGGTTTTTTCACGATCTTCGGGTTCTATTTCGATTTGGTGGAAACCTGAGGCTAAATCGAGGGATGTAAAATAATTGGCTCTGCCAAGCTTATCTAAGATATCTTCGATGTTGGGTAAAGGGTGTTTATATTCGATTGTTTGTTCATTGAGGCGTCGATAATCGATCACGATTCTCCATTTTTGTTTTTCGCTGGCATCAATTTTTTTTTGGTACAATCCATATTGGAAAATTGTAGGGCGATTCACTAGGTTCTATTATTTCCTGTTCCAACATTTTCTCAATTTGTTGTTTAACTTCTCTTCTATGTACCTGTGGGTATCGATATGTTTTCGTAAAAACTGGATCGTTTGTTTTTGTCCTTATATGATGTCGAATTTTATTTGTTGCTGTGAGTGGTAATTCAGGATGGTGAAAAACATCTTTGTATTCATAACAAAGTCCGGTGAGTAGAGTTTGTTCTTCTTCGTTTAGGTGGTTGATACGTAAATTATTTTTAAGATTTTCATTTAATAGTTGGTTTTTCTTTTTATTGTCAACAGATGTAAAATTTACTTGAACTAATTCTTTGTTTTCAAAATCTTCCAAGTGTATGGGGCTTTGAAGGGTAAGACTTACGTTTTTGTCTGAAGTATTAATTATAGTGGTACTAAACCAATTGTTATGTACTTTTACAAGAGCGTTAGGTATTGATATCCCTTGTCCGTAATCTCTTTTCTTACAAATTTTTATACCGTTGAGGCTCTCGGTGGGCATTTTGATTTTCATTTCGGTTCTTGACGGGACCTTAATTACATGTATGGTATCTTTTATTTGTTCTTCTAAATTTTGGTATGCCTTTTTCTGTTGTGCAGATGGATTTGATTTTATTGGTAGAAAGAAAGGTACTGTAGTTTTTTCTGTTTGAATACATTGCTGTCGGAAATCAATGCTTGCTCCTATTTCATTAAGTAGGTCGCTTCCTATAAGTCCTATGTAATTGTCGTGAAAATTATAAAGATAAACTTCATGTACTCCTTCTTCATTAAATAGTGAAGGTATTTGAATGTTGGCTACTTCATCATGGTATGTCTTGCCATGTGATGTTGCAATTTCGACGGGTTTTTTAATTATGGTTTCAGGGAAGTGTTGATGTATGAATTCAGGTCTGATTAGCGTTCTTGTGCTACCCGTGTCTATCATTAATTTGTAATCGGTTTGGGGTATTGTGATATAGGGTAATGTAGGGTTGTTATAATTGCAAAGGGTTATAATTTCTCCGAGGCTAGTATATGAAAATTTTCAAGTTCTTCTACTTGAGGCTCGAATTCTTGTGCGTCATCTACTTCGAATTGTTGATAATCTATGTCGCCATATTTATTTTTGTAGTTTTCTGTATAAAATAATTCCGTGGATGTAAAATTGCGTGGTTGATTAATTGTTTGATTGTAATTTTGTTGGCGAGGTATGTGTCGTTGTACAGTAGGTCTTCTTTGTATTGTAGATGTTTGCATAGGGGTAGGTTTTTCTTTAGGAACAGTTCCCGTAGGTTTGAATACGTTTGGTTGTCTTGAGTTAGATATGTACGTATGTGGGTGTTGGCACATATGTAGGTTGGTGTGATGTTGTGCGAAATGACGTATTCTGACGTGATGCGTTGTTTAATTTTTGCATAGGCGTTTTGTGTAGCGATGACATTTGTGATCGGCGATCTTCTATGTTTTTCTCTTCTAATATAATTTTTAGGGCGTCTTCCATAGATGCGGGATTTCTTGATCTTACGTATCGGCTGAGATCTCCTATTAAACCGGTTAAAAACTGATTTTTTGTGAGGCTGGTATACATGTTCGTTTTTATTTGGATTATATCTCCGTTTGGCTCATTCATAACGAGGTGTGTGAGTAATGATGTTCTTAATGTTATGCATTTGTCGTAAAAATCGAGTGCGTCTTCATTTCTCTGATATAGATTAGTAAGTTCTTGTAATAATGCTTCTTCTGAACGATTATCTCCAAAACTGATTTTTAATTTATTTTTAAGTTCAGCCCAGGTGGTTATATTTTGTCCAAGAGTAACAGCTTCTGCTGCTCCGGTTAATCTTGATAAAGCGGTCGTTAGTAATAAAGTATTGATATGGGCTCGTGGATCATCGGCTGAGAATTGTTCGATTATGGCTCCGGCCTGACGTATCCATTTGACTAATTTTGTAGGGTTTCCGTCGTATTCTCCAATGTTGTTTAAGAGACTAGGATGAAATCCAGGGGGGAAAATTTGTGGATTTGCCATTGTTATGTTTTGTTGGTTTAAATTGTCGATAGGTTCCTCTTCAATAATTCGCAATCTATCGATTTGTCCTATCAAGTCGTCAATAATTGACATAAAATTTGTTTTTGTTCACGGAAATAATTTGCTTAATATTTAAACTAACGGTTAACAATTCTAATTAATTTTTAAAATGAAAAATCATTTTTTGTTATTGTTTCTTAGCAAAGGAAAGGTATATTTACTCCTTGTTAGGAAACGCAATCCATTTACTTTGAAACGGGGCTTTATTTATTTTTAAATTAAGTGCCTACCCATCTAGTGTGAGTACAGTAAGAGATTAAGTTACTCTAGCAGTAACACTTACTGGTTTCGCTTACCGCACTAGACGTGATTTTGTGTTTTAAAGGTTGCAAACGCTAATAATGAAAGCAATTATTAACAACAATTCTCCTGAGAATCTGTTGATAAATGAATTGAATTCGATTATTAGTTGCGTAAAACTAATGAAGATTATTTTAACAATTTAATTATAACTTATGCTCCAAGGTGAGCTATTTATTTGTTTCAAGCATAAGCCACTTTTTCACTTTGTGCCACTTGCTAATAAAATTTTCTTACATTAATATTTCGATGGTTTTCTTCATGCTCGTTGAGCGTGTGACTGGACCCAGCGATGCTTGTCCGGGGCGTTGTCACCGGTGTGGTCAGCTTTCTCGATGTTTGGAGGGCTGGTTCACGTTGTAGGGCTCTCTTAGCGATTTTTGTCCTCTGGAGTCCTATGGAGTCGTTGATCAGTTCTGCTTCCGAGATTTGGACGATGCTTGTTCCTCCTCAGGGTTGTAGAAGTTCTTTGGCTTCTCAAATTAAGCGTTAAAACGCAAGAACAAAGTAATTTTTGACTTTTGAGAAATCCGCCGCGACTGCGCCAGTTACGAGTTTTAACGAGAAACTAATTAAAAATAATAAAATTTATTTTTAATTAAAACGGAGTTACATTAAAATGTTACAAAAGCAATGTCAGAGCTTAAACTAACAGCATAACTAACTTCTAATAGCGTGTAAAATGCTTATATAAACGAAAGTAGCAGAGACTGCAGAATGCAGTTTTATCTTGGTTTCATATTTATCTAGCGTTACTATTCTAGGTACGTAACTAACACAACAAATTTTATTTCGTACTGTGTAATTTAACTTTTTTTTACCAGTTTTGACTATCTATGCCCTGCAATTTTTCTTTATGTTTCGGTTGTTAAAGTATTTATGAGTAGTTTTTCTTTATTCGCAGTTTACGGTTCATTTGACTACGTTATAGTAGGAGCTGGATCTGCAGGAGCCGTTATTGCCAATAGACTTACCGAAGTAAAAGAAAACGAAGTCCTATTACTAGAAGCTGGAGGTCACGAAAACGACTTCAGTGATATTCCAGGAATGGGAAACTTTTTGCTAGGGTTGGAATTTAACTGGAACTACAATAGCACACCACAAAGAAACATATGTCAGGGTACAAAACTTTATAATTTTTAAAATATTCACAAAAAAAGTTTTTATATTTTTCAGGAATGTTAAATAAAGAATGTGCTTATCCAAGAGGAAGAGGTTTGGGCGGAAGCAGCATAGTTAACGGTTTAATATATGCACGTGGTAATAAAAGGGATTATGACAACTGGGCCAATCAAGGAAATCCTGGTTGGTCGTATGAGGATGTTCTACCATACTTCAAGAAGTCGGAAAATTCGCACATCGATGGTGACGAAGGGTACCATGGAAAAAACGGTCCTTTACATGTAGAGTACATTAAACCTAACAGCCCGCAATACTACGCCTTTATTGAAGCAAATTTGGAATTGGGGAGACAAATTGTAGATTACAATGGAAAAGAACAACTTGGGGTGTCTCGTACTCAGTTTAATAATATTCACGGCAGACGAGACAGTACCGGTAAAGCATTTCTTTTACCAGCTGTAAATCGCCCAAATTTAAAAATCCTAACGCACAGTCTTGCTACAAAGATTCTTATAAAACCGATAAGTAAAAGAGCTCATGGTGTTGTATTTAGTCATTCTGGCCAGCTGTACAAGGCTAAAGCACGCAAGGAAGTAATAATTTCCGCGGGTGTCATTGGTTCTCCTCAGTTACTCATGCTTTCGGGAATTGGTCCAAAACTTCATTTGCTAAGTCATGGGATTCCTGTTGTACAACCGTTATCGGTGGGAAACAATTTTCAAGATCATTCCGTATATTTTGCCTTGAACTTTGAAACCAATTATACTGAGCCGATAAGGAGTTTGAACGAATATGTGGAAAACTATTTACATGGTTCTGGCCCATTAACAGGAGGTTCTCAAGGAATAGCATTTGTTGAAACAAACGTATCGAAATTACCAGGTTACCCCGATGTTGAGCTTCTATTTAATCCTTCAAACAATACGGGCAGTTATATTGAAAGAGCTTTCCATCTGACTCAAGAAACGTACAATAGCGTATTTGGACAAGTCGATCCAACTCGTTGCTTCTCTTTGAATCCTGAAATACTTCATCCAAAATCGCGTGGAACTCTTAGATTAAAATCTAAGGATCCTTATGAGTATCCTCTAATCGATTCGAATACTTTATCCGATCCCCAAGGAGAAGATATTGAAACTCTATACCAAGGAATTCAACTAGCCTTGGAAATAGCCAACACAAACGCCTTCAAGAAACTAAATGCAACTCTGATAAATGCTACGCATCCAGCATGTCGGCATCACGAAAACCACTCTAAAGCGTATTGGTATTGTCAAATAAGGCATGCTTCCACTAACATATTTCATCCTGTTGGAACTTGCAAAATGGGCCCAAATCCTCTCAAAGGAGCTGTTGTAAACCATGAAGGAAAAGTATATGGGATAAAAAATTTAAGGGTTGCTGATGCTAGTATTATTCCGGATATTACATCTGGACATATGAATGCCCCCACCGTTATGATTGCAGAAAAAATTTCTGAATTGATAAAAAATGAGAAATAATTTAACTTGTTACTAAGAAGAAAAAAATTTCTGATGTAATTACGAATAATGTATTAAAAAAATCGTACAGCAATAATGTTTGTTTCATTTATAATGTTTATTAAAAACTAATATTGAGTTAGTGTCGAGTCAACGTTACTTTTTGCTTTACAATAATATAGATAACAATAAGCGGTATGTATTGCTATGTTAACTAGTTATTCTGTTCTAATTTCCTTTTTTTAGGATTGAATATTTTTTATTTATTTTTCAAAATTATATTTAATAACATAAAACATGCGCAAACAGATTTTTACACAAAATACGAAAACAGAAAACACAAATAAAACAATTAACAATAGAAAACCCACGCCCTCTTAAGGGCTAATAAGAAAGATGCAGAAAGGCAGCGACCTCCTAGGTTAAATGCATTAGTTACTCCGGGAACCTTACGGATGCGGGTGACAGTTGGGCCGGCGAGATGGTGCTGCAAAAAGTTGGGTTGCGCGTTAAGAACGCACAGGGGGCTGGTAGATTCTGATAGTTGCTTCTTCTTCTTAAGGTGCCACATCCGTTAGCGAATGTTGACGATCATGTTGGCTATGATCACTTTGTCGACTGCTGCTCTGAAAAGTGACCCTGTTGTCTGTCCAAACCATTGCCTCAGATTCTTCAACCATGAGGTTCTCCTTCTTCCAGGGCCCCGCTTGCTTTCGATAGTTGCTTACCCCAGGTCAAAATCTTACGGTCAAATTGGCAGAGCTCTAAGAGATGCCTGATTATTTATTTACTGCTTAATAAGGAAATATCTTCTCAAGATGAGGCATGCATTATTTGAAAACATCACTTTACTTTCTTGTTTAAATGCGTTGTTTACAGACGATTGTTTTTAATTTCCGGTTGCATGGTAATAACTAAACGATACAAACGGAATGCAAAGTTGCTTCTTTTAACAGATTGAAGCGAAGGTTTTAATTCTTATGTTTAGTAATCTAGAATTTGCAATTTTTCCACTTCCATGTGAAAGAGAGGGCGAGCTTCTGCTTCTGTGGAGAAAGAGAAAAAAAAAGAGAAAGACACAACCCAGTGCGTTTACGAAATTAAAAAATGCAGAAAACGGTGTTTGCTTAACAGCGCCTAAATAATCTAGACAATAAGACAAAACGGTTTATTCCATAGTTCGATTCTTGTCTCAAATACTTTAGAGCTAGTAATATTGTGTTCATTGCTATGTTAAAAAGACGGACTGTAGTTGTATGTGCTAAGAAGGAAAGTAAGAAATATCGGCATGTCTACGAGGTAGCAACAAAGAAATCGGTGTTGTAAACGACCACGCCTTTCTTGGCGCTTATTGGCAACTTTGAACTTTTACAGAATTTACTTGACAGCGTAGAGTAAGAATCTTAAGTTGGTTGAAAAAATAAAAATTTGTTAAATCGTGTGACACGTTTGCAAATTTTAAATTCCTTTTTTAGCCCTTATTTCATTCACATCTGGGTATATGCCTACTTTTTGTTTTCTCGGCATTTGTTTCACTTAGGGCAATCTCTTTTGTAGTCGTCTGACACTTCGTATGGCTTTTCTAGTTTTCCAAAATAAATTTTTATCGAACCATATGCTCACTCTAATTTCGCTTCAATTGTGCGATTGTTGTTGTAATACTATCAAATTATGTTTGCCATCCCTTAGCCTTTTGTTTTTCACTTTGTCCCTTAGAACAATTGCAATCTTATTGGTGCGTTTTATTACTCGTTAAGCCATTTGCAGTATATAGTTTTTCGAAAGCTGGCCATCTAATTGTATGCCTTGGTTTACCTTCTTTATCGATTTTCCTTTTCTAATTTTATTACATGTGCCAGTTATATACACGGTGGTCAAAAACAGCATCACTTTTTTGGACAACCAACATTTTCTAAATTACGGAAACAATCCGTTCCAGTTGAAACTCCCCCACTGCGCTATCGCATCAAATTTCTTCCAGATTTCAAAAAACCTCTCTGCTTGGCGTGTTACATTTATAAAAACACAGTTGGAATAAATATCCCTTAACGAAATAACCAACTGGGTTACTATAATGAATGTCGATCTTGATCTTCTAGCGCATAACACGAAAACAAAAACAGAAACTGTTTATACTTGTTTAGACGTTCATAGCAGAAGGCTTGCTTGTTAATGCTCTTGAAAGCTGCCATGAAAACAGAAACAACTGCTTAAGCCAATATAGATTTTCAGCTATCAAAGAAAATAGTAGTGACTCTGGTATTGCAGAAATTTGTAGTATAATAAGAACACTTCATGCATATTTTGGTTCTTCCACGAGTGGGCTTAAACTATTGAAAGATAGACTGAAGACAATAAAAACTGAAAACTAATGGTCAATTTTTATTTACACTGCTGGCAATTGTGTTGCTTACATGAAAGGAAAATGCAACAATAAAAGTTCAACCTACTTCAATTAGTCAAAAAGCACCAGGAATAGCCAGAAGTAGTAAAAGATCACCATCTGGTAGAAGATTTAAAAATGAAGCAAGAAATCAAAATCGCAAACGAAATTTAAGCCCAAATGGTTAGTTAAACAAACCCAATGCTTTATCGCATGGTTTGAATCATTAGGGTGCACTGTTTTAAATATTTACCTTCTTTTATGTATTTTTCATAATAAATAAGTTTGATTAAACGAATATTTATTTAATATGATACTATATCCTACTTTATTATACATACAGACTATTAATTGATTCCAACAACGGAATCTCCCCTTTAAGGTCATAAAAAGACACGAAAATAACAGTAAGTTACAAAACTGCGTCACAAAATTAGAGCGTCATTGTTTAACAAAAATTTGTTATTTTTTATTTTTTCGTATACCTTCTAGTTTTAAAACATTTTTGTAATTTTCAGATTTTTTGAATTTTTTAAATGGCGTAGAGATATTAATACAGCATATCATTTATTAATTTAGTTAATAATTAATAACATTAAAAGCTAAAAAAACATTTCCTTATTTATTAAAAAACAACTTTTTAGCGATTTTAATGTCCTGTCCTGTAACTTGTTAAATTTTTTTTAATTATTATCTTCTCTTTCTCTTAATCGGTACGCTCATTTACCGGATCGGTATAGAGGTAGTCCCATTCACTCCGGGTTTAGCTTATTGCTATGTTCCGGGGGGTAGTGGGGTTATTGAGCTTTTAACCACTATGCCCCCCCAGTTTACGCCAAACCCTTGGCATTACATTCACTCGTCCATTTGCTCATCCATATATACTTTAAGGGGGATTCCAACCCCACTAACGACTGCTGCGTTTGGTAATGCGACATCCGGGACCACCTATTTGCGTGCCATTCCGAAAACGCGAGGTACCGTGTTGACTCGGCTTTCGGACACCCATCCAAGTACTGACCAGGCAGAGCTATGCTTAACTTTGATGATCGCACTCGAATGGTTATTCCAATCGCGCCAACGCGGGATCCAGTATTTGGATATTCTAAAATGTAGAATAATGATGAAAATGTTACAAAAGTACTTGTCGAGTATTATCGCCTATTAAAGTCGAGTTCACATTCCAAAATCAATTTTGTTGTCAAAATAGTGTATTGAGAAGGCTTCTGTGTGACGGTCAAATACTTCTTATAGTATGAATATTCCACTCAACATGTAACAGCCAATGGCAGCCGTTTATTTTCAGGTTCTTGACCAATTAGACCTTGACTGGCCGCGATAAGCCTTTTTTAGGAAGCTCCAGTGTTATCGGCGGTGTATATCAACACGTCAACAAAAATTTTTATTTTTGCATTTAATAATTAAATTCAAACAAATTTAAAATTGAAAGATCAGTGGTGTGTCATGAATTTAATAATTTATAAAAACTAGAACGAAAATATTTAATTTTTTATTTAAATCAACTATACCAGTCAATAAACTCAAAAATTATATTTAAAATATTCTTCATATTAAATTTTTTATCACTAAGAGGAATCCCCCCTTTTCTAGGATTTATACCCAAATGATTAACAATTCAAGCCCCTATTTACAACAATATAATTTTTATGCCAACCACAATAATTATTTTAACCTTAATTACCCTTTGTCCAAACTAACAGACAGCGAGCATGACCTAAAAGAGAGAGTAGAAGAATTTCAATCAAAAGAAATAGGAGTCAACGTGAATGTTATAGACGCATTCAAAATAGGCAAGAATGAAGAAAGAAAAGCAATCATTGCAAAGATTCAAACATGGGAACAGAAACGAGACTTCATGGTGAATAAGAACAACCTGCAAGGGAGAAATATAATTATTGATAACGATCTAACAGCAAAGGAAAGGGAAATTGTTTAATCTCGATATTAAACATGACCAAAACTATTAGTTCGCATAAATTCATTTTAATTTTAATTCTAATAATGCAATGTTTGACCCACATTCTTATAAAGTGTAATATTATCTTTAGTTGCAAAACTGCAATTAAGCATATCGTAGGTCAAGTCTTACGCATTTATGCATAAGCTTGCAGAATTATAAATTGTAAACTACATAAAATGATGTCAAGTCAACCAATTGAAAACCTTTATTGTATATTATTATTAATCAAATTTTGTATAAATACCATGTAACAACATTAAATAAACGAGTTCTTACAAGGCTAGTCAGGAATAAGCTTTAATAACCAGAGTCCGGGTTATCTTGTATTGAACTCCAAAAGTAAATAAATTAACACTAAACATAAATAGTGTTCAATTTATTATTCTAAGATCAGTGCTACGAACGAGAAATAAATAATCTTATTTCCCGTTATCTGATCAGTGCTGAAACTAAAAGGCACAAAAAAGGCGTATATTACCCACCCCGGGAATTACGTCATACGCAGATTCCACTCTGACGGAATTTGTACAGAAATTCAAAATAAAATAAGAGAAATGGCCAAAGAAGAAGAAAGTGCAGGAAGCAAAATCAAGATGGGTTATCAGAAATTAATAGTAAATAATAAGTTGTATGAGTGAAACCACAAAAATAACCAGCTAGCATATAAGGGTGAACGTCAAACAGGAAAGCCAAAAAACTAACAAACAAAGATCAGGACGGAACTACGACAACGGCAAGGAAATGGACAACGACAGTAGAGACACAAAAAGGAAAAATAGCAACAAATAAGAAACAAAAGAGAAAAAAACGAATAGGATAAAATTAGGAACGTGGAATGTAAGAACGTTATTAATACCTGGAAATATGACAGAAGTAGCAAGAGAACTCAAGAGATATAAAATAAGTGTT
The DNA here is from genome assembly GCA_958336395.1 of Ctenicera cuprea. Lineage (NCBI taxonomy): Eukaryota > Metazoa > Arthropoda > Insecta > Coleoptera > Elateridae > Ctenicera > Ctenicera cuprea. The sequence goes on from OY284488.1 coordinate 9,552,245, forward strand.
GCAGCAATTCAAAAGATCAGATGGGAAGGACAAGGGGAAATTAACAAAGGAGAATTTACGGTGCTGTATTCGGGAGAAGAGAAAAGAGGACGAAATGGAACCGCCTTCATAGTATTATGAGAAACACAAGATAAAATAATGCAATTTAAACCAATTAGTGGAAGGTTAGCATATTTGAGAGTAAACAAACAATAAGCCGGCCAATATATCATTTATAAATGTTTATGCTCCCACGGAAGAGTCAAACGAAAAGATAAGAAAGATTTTTATAATGAATTGGAAAAAATAAGTGAAGCTGTACCGAAATACGATACACTAATAGTAATGGGCGACTTCAATGCGCAAGTAGGGAAGGAGGAGTGGTTTTGTGAAGTAGCAGGAAAAATACAATACATGATAACATAAATGATAATGGGAATAAGGTGTGCAACTACGCTGCAATAATGAACATGGTAATAAGCAGTACAAAATTTAAACACAAAACCAAACACAAAGAAACATGGACAATACCCGGTACGGACAGAGGTAACCAGATAGATCATGTGCTAATAACAGAGAAAAGAGCCAATATAATGCAGGACGTTAGAACATACAGAGGCGCAAATACAGATACTGATCACTATTTAGTGGTGGCAACAATAAAGCAAAGAATAGTAATGTAAAGAGAAAGGCACACAATGGAAAGGAAGTGGTCAGTAGAGAAGCTAAACAGGGAGCAACAAAATAATTAATACATAGAAGAAGTAACCAGAGAAGAGGATAAAAAACCATGGAGCAATGACATAGAAAAAGAGTGGAAAAATATTAAAGGAAGCATTACACTGGCAATGAAATCGGTGATTGGATGCAGAAAACCACCGAAAAGAAATGAGTGGTTTAATGAAGAATACGAAGATAGGGTAAAACAAAAGAGAGAGGCAAGGATGAGATGGCTACGAACAAGGAGAGAAGAAGATTTGGAAATATATAGAGAGAAGAAAAAAGAGTCAATCAAGACATGCCAGAAGAAGAAGAAAGAATATATAGAGCAGGAGCTAGAAGAAATCGAAAACAACAGCAGAATCAACGATGCTAGAAAGATGCATAGAAACATAAAACAGACAAAGGGTACAAACAGAATAAAAATAAGAGGAATGAAGAATAGTGAAGGAAGCACTGAACACAACAGTGGAAAAATTAAAAAAATATGGAAGGAACATTTTGCTCAGTTATTAAACGAAGGAGATGAAGGAAATCAAGAAGTTGGTAGTGAGAATCGAGGGGAAGAAATAAGAGAGGAGGATGGAGAAGTCCCTGAACCAACATACGAAGAATTCGTGCAAGTAATTAATAAAATAAGAAGAGGCAAAGCAGCGGGCAGTGATAAGTTACACGGAAAAATGATAAAATATGGTGGGGTAAAATTAAAAAAGTGGCTATATGAATTGATAAAAAAAGTGTGGAAAACAGAAAAAAAGCCAGAGGAGTGGAGAGATAGGGTAGTGGTGCCAATTTTCAAGAAAGGCTACGTAGAAGAGTGTAGCAATTACAGAGGTATCAAACTGTTGAATGTAGCTTATAAAATTTTAACATCGCTTATACAAAGACAATTAGTTAAACATTCAGAAAAGATAATAGGTGACTATCAGTGCGGGTTTAGGCCAGGCAGGTCAACAACGGATGCGACACATATTATGAAACAAATAGTAGAAAAGAGCTACGAGAACAACATACAAATACATGTAATGTTTATTGATTTTAGACAGGCCTTCGACAAAGTGAAGAGAATAGAACTGATGCAAGACTTGAGAAACTTAAACACACCCCAAAAGTTAGTACGACTAATAGAGATGACAATGCGTGTAACGAGAACGATAGTTAGAACACAGGAAGGGGAGACGGAGAAATTTCAAACCAAAGCAGGCATACGACAAGGCGATGCACTGTCGGCAACACTGTTCGGTCTTGTGTTAGAAAGCATAATAAGAAAGACAGACGCGAAAGGGACAATCAACTGTAAGGAAGTGCAAATAACAGCATACGCTGATGACATGGCAATAGTCGCAAGAAGTAGAAGAAAATTAAGTGAAACGCTCAGTCAAATAGAAGAAGAAGCAAGAAATTGCGGTTTGGAAATAAACGAGAGCAAAACAAAATATTTAAGATGTCAAAGAAACAGTCACACGATGCAGAACATAAAAGAAGGCGACCATACGTTTGAGGAGGTACAATATTTTAATTATTTAGGAGTAAATGTGAATAACAAAAATGACAGGAGCATCGAAATAAAAGAAAGGATTCTAAAGCTAAATAGAGCCTACTACAGTAATAAGAGGCAACAGAGTAAGTAAAAGAACAAAAATGAGAACCTACAAGAGCCTAATAAGACCGGTAGCAATGTATGCAGCGGAAACCCTATGAATCACAAAAAGGGATGAAGAGCAAGCGAGCATATGGGAGAGAACAATAATGAGAAATATACTAGGACTAGAAAAGATAGGCAAAAACGAATTTAGACCCAAAATGAACCACGAAATCCTTGAAGAAACAGGAGGGGAAGACATAGTGAAAGCGATAAAAGCACAGAGACTTCGATGGTTAGGACATATTATAAGAATGTAAGAAAATAGAGTGACAAAGATAATAACCGAATGGAGACCCACAGAACCAAGACACAGAGGAAGACCGAAAATGAGATGGTAGGATGAGGTGATAGAGGACTTAAGGAAGATGGATTTACAAAATTGTAGAAGAAAAGTAGGAGATAGAAAAGAATGGAGAGAGCTGGTAAACAAAGCAAAATCACACAGAAACCTATAAAGTAGACAGAAGATAGAAGAAATGGGGATTAATCCACCCCAATAAATGGATTATGAATGCTCCAAAAGAGGAGCGGATCAAAATTCTAAAATAATTCAATGACTTTATTATTATTATTAATAATTTTGTTTTCTTGCTATTTAGTTAATAATAAGGTATGATATTGGTATTAAATTTAAGCGAATAAAATGGAAAGTTTAATACAATAACATGCTTGAACAGATTATTAGAAAAAACACTTAGAAAGTTCATAATTGTTTTGGTTTCAAAGTCAACTTTAAAAATTAATTAATTATGAATATCATTATTTTATGTATTTTTTTTAAGCCCTCTGGTGGCAAATATTAAAAATTAGTGAGTAAGTATTATACATAGCTGTAAAGTAAATTGAAAGGTCTATCTAAATATGCAAAAATATACAGGGTGTTCCATTAAAAATAAAAAAAAATTGTTATCACTTCCGGTTAAACCGGAAGTCCAAATTAACACCGTTTTACGTCGTATTATGCATTTTTATGTGTATATTATCCAAAGAAAACATTTAAAATAAATAATTTAGAAATTGAGAAAATGGCCGGTTGGTACATGTTCTCGTGGTCATCGGGTTGTCGGTAGCAGCAATTTTATATAAGACATCCATCACCTTAATACTAACCAGGAAACAGACGTCACAGGAAAAGTGTTGGCATATTTTTTATTTCCTTCACGAAGTGCTCGTGTAATTGTGCCTATTATTGGAAAACGTTCTGTAACAAACTTTCATCCCGTTGCAACCCAACAACTCTTAAGAAAATTTAAAATTATTTATGTTTTGGCAGAAATTGGCGGGAGGTAAACGCTGCAAACAATTTCTGGTTCCATTTAGAGAATAAAATTAAATCTACAATGTTAGAAAAACAAAGCCTAATACGTTATTTATAAATATTAGACACTATTGGAAAACAGTTTTCATAAACATTCTGTAAAATACGTTTTAACAAAGTTTTCTATGATAATTTTTTTTGTTCTTTTTATTTTTTTTTAACTTGTTTTTAAGGCTGAAATAAGTTTGTAACAACGTATTAGATTTATTGTTAAAAACAATAACAAATACTATCAACACGTTTATTTATACAAAGATATTTCACGCCTGGTTAGTCCATTGTCCAAAACTACTTGAAAGAATTTGAAATAGAATACAATTTAATTCTTTCTATAAACTAACAAAAATTCGAAAGTCAAGGTTCTACTATTGTCAATTTTTCGCTTGAATTGCACAAAACATTCAGGTAATAATTCCCTTAATGTTTAGCTTTGAACCGCTTCTGCTTTTGTATGTTCAGTGACACCCAGAATTATTACCTTTTGAAAACCGTGAATTTATGTCCTATTTACTTCGTCCCAAGGTCCACATATGAATTGTGCCGTGTCCTTTGAAAAGGATCAATGCTGGTGACCGTTTTGACTGAAAGAAATTAATACTTTTGCAAATAAAACAATGGCATACTTACTTTTATGTATTAAGGTTATTGTTGTAGATAACTAACATTATGTAATCAAAGACACTTTGTGTTTTTGTTAATCACCGATTTGCTGTATTAATATACATATCCCGCATAAATAATTAAGCACGGTTTATAATGGAATTACCATAAAACTGATAAGACATGCCCTTTCATTTTAATTTCGAACTTCATTATTATTAAACTAGGACGATAACCACGTACCTAACAATAATAAATCTTTTTGAAATGTATTAATATCAGTTTTAAAGAGCAAGTTATAATTAACAAAAAACTTGGTTACAATGCTAATTTGATAATAATCAAAACAAATATAGAAATAAAAATGCAGCATTTATTTTAGAGATTAAACACGACTCACAAACGTTTTATAAATACACTGATAAAAGCTGCTATTGTATATTTTGCATGGTTTGAGGTGGTGAAGTGCCAGTTTCAGCCTTACATTAATCAGAACTTTATTGTATGCATTTTTAATAATGGTGTTTATGTTCAGTTTTCATTTAACTTGTTTTTTGATTGTTGCGTGCAGTAGTGATGAAGCAACAGTTGATTATTACGTAAATTTGATTAACGAAGAAACTGCGAGGGCGATCACATATCCTCTTCCACATGATTCATCTGCTTTTAGTACCACTTCTGATTTTATTTCAGGTTAGTAACATTTTAACCTTTTTATTATTAACCAAATTAGTTGTTTACTTACCTCGCCACAGCTATTTTTTTAATTTTTAATATTTTCCAAATTTTAAAAATATTTCAGTTTTTAAGATTTTCAAAATTGTGCAAATGTTCAAAATTTTCAGAATCAAAAATTACAGTAATTACAAAATTGCAGCTTTGAAGGCTTACCAATATTTTTAAAATATTTGGTATATCTAAAATTTTTATACGTAACATTTAAACATGAAGGTTTTTCAGTTATCTAAATTTCAAAATTTAGCAATTTTATAACAAAATGTAAAATTAAAAAATTTAATAATTATTGTCATTTTAAAATTTTAACAACTTAAAAAATTACGGTAATTTTATAATTTTAAATTACGCAGTTTCAAGAACTACCTAAAATTTTCCAATCTTAATATTATCAACAAATTTTTAAAAGAGTTTAATCCTGCAAAAGTATGAACCACGAAATTGCCGTAATATTTGTGAATTTGCTAAATTTCAAAGAGCAATTTTGGTGAATTTTTGAAATTTACAAAACTGAAAATTGTTCATGTTTGAACAATATAAAAATTTTGAAAATACCGAAAATATTGACAATTTTTTAAATTTTTCTACATTTTTAAAAATTCAAAGAATATTTTAAATATCGAAATTGTAAAAAATATTTGAGGTACTTTTAATAAATTTGAAAAAGCTAAAGTTTCGAATATATTTACATTTGGTAAATATTTAAAAATTGGGAATTGTTATAAATTTTGGAAGTACCAGTAATTTTGAAAATACCACTACTTTAAAAAGTTGACTTTGATGATTTTAAAAATGATTAAAATTATCTAAACATTAGAACTTTACAAAATTTTCGAAATTTAAAATTTTGCATTTAAAATTAAGGCAATTTTTGGAATTTTTAAAATTTATGTAATTTGTGATTTCGTTTAATTTTTGAATTTTAAAAAATTTGAAAGCATGAAAATTGTCGAAGTTAATATTAAATTATTAAAATTTTGAAAATTTCTAAACGTATTTTAAATTTTCATTATTTTCCAAATAATTAAACCAAAAATTTTGAAAATTAATCTATTACAAAATTTAAAATTTTGCAGGTTCTAAACCTCCACAAAATGTTCAAAATTTACGAAATTTTATAGTTTCAGTATTTATAAATTTAGAAATTTTAAAGATTATTAGTTTATGAAAATTTTGGAAAGTATTTTTAAAACAATTAAAGTTTTCAAAATTGCCAAAGAATTTTTAGTTTGAAATTTAAAATTTTGCAGATTGAAAGTCTGCGAAAAATCGTTAAAGAAAATGTACGGAATTTTCCGGTTTTTTATTTTCCTAAACAAAATTTAAATTACAAATTTGGCGTAATTCTTGGGAATTTTCTAAATTTTAAATAAAGTTAATTTTGGAAATTTAGATATCTGAAAATTGACATTGCTCAGGTTTAGGCCTGGTAAACGTTTAAAAAGATCGAAAACATTTAAAATTTAGAAAGTCAAAATTATAAACTTGGAAATTCCCAACAAATTTAAATAATTTCAAAAAGGTTGAACAAGTTAAGAATTTTTTTGAGTTTTAAATTTGGTAATTTTATGAAATTTGAAAAACTTTTTTAAATTTTGAATATACCGGAAATTTCGACAATTCAATCCAATAATTTTAAACACTTTCAAAAATTTTCAAAAATATATATCTAAATTTAGCTTTAAAACTTTTTATATTTTGCAATTTAAAATCTCTTAAAAATTTGTCGAATTAAAAAAAAAAGTAAAACAAAATTTTAAAATTATTGAAATTAAAAATTTTGTGGTTTTAAAGTTTTTAATATTTAAAGGTCGCCAACGCCCTGAATAAGGTACGGCACTTAAGAAGAAGAAGAATATTTTTAAAAAATATTTCATTTTCACGAAATTACCAGTACTTCGATTTTTTGAAAATTTCTAAATGTCTGAATTAATATTTTTTAAATGCTAAAAATGTACGCATTTAAATTTTAGCATTCGATATTTAAAAACTTCACAATTTTTAAAATTTTGGAAATTTTCAAGTTTCAATAATTAAATTTTGAAGATTTTGAAATTATAAAATTCGCCATTATTTTGGAAAATTATTAAAATTTCAACATTTTCCAAATCAGCCAACTTAAAATTTGTAATTTTCAAAAATTACGTATTTTTTTTAATTTTGCAGATACCAAACTCCCAAAAATGTTCAAACTTTCCGAAATTTGCAATATTCAATATTTATAAATTATTTGATTAGTTTTAGAAATTTACACTCGTTTCAACTAAATTTCGGAAAACGTGGTGCTATATTTTTTAACTTAAGTTGATCCAGTTCACTATTATACAAGCCCAGGGCTCAGTTGGGATGCAACAGTTACAATGGCACTTGCAATTACATTATATTTGTCCTAATTAATACAATTTCCACAATACCTTTTTTAACTTGTATAATTTTTTACAACCATTATCCACAGCACGTTGCTCTTTTTATAATCCTAATTTTTGTAGCCTTACTTCCCCCCCTTGTTTTTTTCCCATTTCCTCGTTTCCCTGTTTTTCCGTATTTTATTTTCACTTATTTTGTTTTCTTCTATTTTATTGTTACCCTGTACCGTTTGTGAGCTACATACAATATTCTTTGCAGAATATGGCACCTTTGACTACATTATAGTAGGAGCTGGATCAGCAGGAGCTGTCATTGCAAGTAGACTTTCTGAAATAACCGAAAACCGAGTTCTTCTGTTGGAAGCTGGTGGCCATGAATCTAATTTTAGCGATATTCCCGGTCAGATGATTTATTTGCAAGAATTAGAATTTAACTGGAATTATGAAGTTATACCGCAAACTACAGTTTGTCAGGGTAATGAAATATATTTCTTACTCAATAAAAATACAAATACATTTCCATAATTTTAGGAATGGTTAATAAGCAATGCTCTTATCCCAGAGGCAAATGTTTGGGCGGAACCAGTTCTATTAACGCATTAATGTATGTGCGTGGAAACAAAAGAGATTTTGATAACTGGGCTAAGCAGGGAAATCCTGGATGGTCGTATAAAGAGGTTCTGCCATATTTCAAGAAATCTGAAAATTCTCATATTGATGGTGACGAGGGTTACCATGGCAAAGGGGGGTATTGGAATGTAAATTACCATAAGCCCATGAGTCCACAGTATAACGCATTTATTGAAGCAAATCTAGAACTGGGAAGAGAAATTGTAGATTACAATGGAGAAGAACAACTAGGAGTAGCAGAAACTCAACTCAGTACTGTTGACGGTAGAAGAGACAGCACCGCTAAGGCATTTCTGCAACCGGCAAAAGATCGTCCAAATTTGACAATATTGACCCACAGTCTTGTTACCAAAATACTTATAACACCTTTAACAAAAAAAGCTCACGGTGTGCTATTTAGTCATGGTGGAAAATTACGTAAAGCGAATGCCCGCAAAGAAATTATTATTTCTGCAGGTTCCATTGGATCCCCTCAGTTGCTAATGCTTTCGGGTGTTGGTCCAATGGACCATTTACTAAGTCTTGGTATTCCAGTTATAAAACCATTATCAGTAGGAGACAACCTGCACGACCATCCAACATACTTTGCGTTGTTTTTCGAAACTAATTTTACTGAACCAGTTAGAAGTTTGAGAGAAAACGTGGAAGACTATTTAGATAATATTGGCCCATTCACGATTGCAGGCAATTCGCAGGGAATAGGCTTCTTTCAAACAAAATTGGCAAAAATACCAGGATATCCGGACGTTGAGTTGATTATAATTCCATCTAATAGTTCAGGTGATTTTGTCCAAAGAGCCTACCACTACAGTAACGAATCGTATAATTCAGTATGGGGAAAAGTTGACGATAGTAAAGCTTTCGCTTTGTATGTTATACTGCTTCATCCAAAATCTCACGGAACTGTTCGGTTACAGTCTAAGAATCCTTACGATTACCCACGAATTGATCCAAGGTCTCTATCCGATCCCCTGGATGAAGATATAGAGACTATGTATCAGGGCATACAACTGGCACTGGAATTGGTTAATACCAATGCTTTTAAAAAACTGAACATACAACTTGCCTACACTCCATTGCCCGCATGTCAACAGCATGAGTATCTGTCTAGGGAATTTTGGTACTGCCAGCTAAGACAACTTACGGCTCATATATTCCATCCCATTGGAACATGTAAAATGGGACCCAATCCTTTCAAGGGTGCTGTTGTAAACCACGAATTAAAAGTTCATGGAATTAAAAATTTAAGAGTTGCTGACGCTAGTATTATTCCACAAGCCACATCCGGACACACAAATGCACCTTCTGTTATGATTGGAGAAAAGGTATCCGATATGATAAAAAATGAAAAACGATAATGTTTACGTTATGTAAGTAGATAGGAAGAACATCCGAAAGGGTGATATGGTGAAAGCTTTATGTAAGCTACAATGTTAAATAAAGAAACTTTTCAGTTGAAATAAATAATTTTTCTACACCTGCTTTTATTGTTTATATATATTTTCGTTTTGATGTAATTTACTGCCAATTTTTGCCTAAAATTAGACATAGCTCTTCTCCGTACTTAGATCACAAAGTTCCATTGATAATCTATGTTTATTTAACGGTTCAGCTAAGAACAAAATCCTATTTAATGGTAATTCTTAATTTAACATGTTCTTTTGGCACACACAACCACAGTATATGTATTTGGCATTTACCACACTGTGAGCTGTTGACAGCTCCGATGGTGCAAAAATGTTTCAGCAGGGGGCCGTGCCCACTCAATAGACTTGTCAACATTCTGAACTGTTTCCAGTTTAAGTTCACCATAAATTTAGTTATTCTATGCGCAGCTGGAATAGCTTGGTATTTGACTACGCCCAGCTACATATTTACTAATTTGCACGTTTGGGAGATATTCCGAACGCCAGTTTTGGACACATTAAACATTTTCTTCAATTCCACTATGGTTAAAAAATGTATGATTGGTAATAAGCAGAGAGATTTGAAAGGATTTGAAGATTAGGATATATCAGAGTTTTGATGACCGTTTCTGAACTGTTGAAGCAGATATACAATTGTAAACTCTTCTGAAATTTTCGTTTAGACCGGCTATTATCACAAAGATATCAGCCTGGAAGACAATTAAGTATTTACCAAGAGCAATTTTAAGTTTGTTTCGGGGGTATTGGTCAGAAACTCCAGGTCCCGTTCCATTCTTTGTCCTGGACAAATCCATAAACTTCACAAAACCACCGGAGTGAAGGAAGGATCGGTCTTCCAAAAGCCACTTTTCCGGCTTAGGATGAAGGTTTTGTATAATTTTGTAGAAAAACAGAGTAGGTAATCTTATTCACATTTCCCATCTAAAAGGCAGGATTGGTCAATCGCGAGGCAATTTTGGTGTGTCCTAAGTTTTCTTGTGTGCTTATTTACTTGTTTAGTTAAGCCTATATTTCGCCGCTTGGCCTCCACTAAAAGGTGGAAAAGCACGAGTGTATGCAGAACCTCCATGGCAGCTGTTGAGGTTGTGCTCGTTGGCCAATTTTCCACAGCTGGATGAGTGCCGCTTTTGTAGTGACTACCTGACAAAACCTGCGTACGTTAGCAACGCAAGAACGTACTACAGCCTTGTAGAACCAATCTACAGAAGGACGGTCAGACCCTTTTCCCTTGTCTTTCCCCATGACTTCCATCAGTGACTTTGGCATCAAAAATATCTCACAGCTACTTAACCTCAGTGCAAGTTTGAATTGGTGTATTCAAGACAACACGCTTCTGAAAGCTTGCACACTTTCCTTTCTTTGTACATAGAACTAGTTTGGAATTTAAAAGTTTGACCGAAAGCTAGTTCTCAGTGCAATATTGTAAAGACCAAGCCATCGACGCATGTTTGTGTGCAAAACGTCTCATTATTAAGCCCCTATAACAAGTCTGCCAGCCACGAGATACTACAGTACCAAGGAAACCGTCAGAATCAGGTCTGATCTGGAGAGCCTGGACTGTTGGCGTATTGTACTTATGATTATGGCCTTAAAATCACTGGCGTTTGTAGCTGGGGGCGATGCTTAAGCACTTGGATATAATCTTTAAAAAATCACGTTCTTCCAAAGTTCAATTAGGCGGTCTAGACTGCAAACAGAACCAGCAGCTGCAGCAGAAGAAAAGGAGAAATCTGCTTTATATGTACCCTTTTCTTACTCTGAGATGGCAAACTGTTGCCAAATACTGATGGATCCAAGCCAAAAATTTACCGTATTACTGAAAACGACTAAGACAAGCTTCAGTACATTCCGAAGGTAGACAAAGGTACGGGGCAGCCTCATACGCAGGCCTGTGTTGACGCAATTTAAAAATAGAATCTCCAGTTCCAAATCAAAGGACTCGCTTTGATACAACAGCGTGTAATTCAGGACTTCACAGAGGTGCTTGCATTAGGGTCGAAAAATTGTAGGAACTAAACTGGCCTGGATTGCTTACCGTTGCCATGTGATGGAAATTATACTGTCCGACGTCTTTTCCTGTATCTTTGTTACAACTGGAGATTCAGGAATTAGACTGTTCAAGCAATTCAAGCGACGAACTTTTGCAAGATCTGGTTATGCCAAGATTACAGCAAGAGATGCTGGTTTATTTACTATATGCCCTTGAAACATAGTAACCCCGGGAAGATTAGTATAATTTTTTACAAATTTTTGCTACTGTTTCTTTTGTTCCTTAGCGGAAAAAAGGGAAAAAATCAGTTCAATCTCGGGGCCCAACACATTACGCAAGATGGATGAGGAAGGTGATTTTTGTTTTGATGATATTCTTTTTGTTTCAAGTTCAATTCAAGCTGAGAAACAAGGAACGTAACCAACTTGTCTCTGTTCGCGCGTTTCGTTTACATCAAACACTGAAACTGGAATTAACACTTTCCTTTCAACGAAATCAAACTTCTGACTCTCCTTAAGACTTATCCCAATTAGACTATAGCTAGCAAAGCGTACGCGGCACTTTGCAGGAATTTTTGATTTTTCTCCGAACACCTGGTTGCTCTAACCTTTTTTGACGGTAGAGTAACCGTACACAAAAGAGAAAATGCCTCTTAAGTTACTACAATCGCTGTTAACCAGCGCTTCTCTACGGGTGTCACGGTTGAATTTGAAGACCTAAATTTGAAAAGCCTTGTGACAGGATGGAATAGTTCTTCCTTTGATGTAGTGATGGAATAAGGAAAGGCAAAATCTCGATCTTTTCTCGATAAACTTCCCGCGTAGTAGACGGACGATTCTGTCTTCAATGAACCTCGAGATCGGTCTTGGATGAAAATAGTAAGCAAAACAGCGGGACGGGGTATCAATCTAATCCAAAAATACTATAGACTGGGTTCAGGTAGGTTCAACGGCATAATCCGTATCTCGAACATTACTGGTGATTTTCCAACTGGATTCTTCGTCGCTATTACGGCAAGTTCTGGAGTGGATCGTTCTGGATTTTCTTGTGTTCTTGCAAGAGCATCGACATCTTAGTTAGGATTTCACTTCCCGCTAACGTTGCTTGATGCGGATTTGGCGTGAGTATAATGCTTTCCTTGTTCAGGAGGAGTTTTGGCTCCTTTACTAAGACGACTGCTTGGTTAGCATTTAAGAAGTCCATACCGAAAATAGCATCGGCGGTGACGATGGATACGTACTCCTAACTTCCCTGGAATGTCCTAACCTGACAAAAAAAATCACACGTACTTTAGGTGTTGGTTGTGCTGCTATTATATATTATTATATAGCATTAATTTAGATTGGTGTGTAGGGACTTGGTGCAGTCTATTTCTTGCCCCACGTAGAATTCAGGGGCACTGAAATCGATCAAAGCATAAAATGGCGGGTCTAAAACGTCCTTCACTGTAAATAACCGAGGGTCCATGGTGGCTACAGCCAGCGGTTCGAGGGTTTTTTTCTAGGAAGCTGTTTGGATTGGTTGTTACCAGCGACGCTCTTGCCGCTGGTGATTGCAGACGTTTTGCTCAGTTGTTTCTACAAATGAGTCGGTTGCTCGCTTGTACGGGTACGCCGAGATCCAGATAAACTAGAGCTGTTCCAAAAATTTCCATTTTCTGATATTGTATGCGTCTTTATACATGTAAGATTGAGCTGATGCTGCATCTTGTAGCTAGCGCTTCATATTTAATTGCCAACTGTAACATTTCTAAAGAATGTCGAAGTCTTTTCACTTTATATAAAATTTATATTCTGGTTTCAAGTTTTTGTAAACTCTTTTCAGTTGTTTGTTCGGAGTTTCCGATGACTGCAAATCAAAGTTTGAGTTGCGGTTACAGTGGGCTGTTGTTTTTTTGGCCCTGCAGACGGCTTTGTTTTTCATCCTCCAACCAAAAGTAAAACCTCGGAGGTAGGTACTGAGCCTTGAAACTGCCAAAAAATTGTTGCAATTTTACTAACTGTCCTGGTCATTGCGATACCGGAGAAGTACCCTGTCTTGGAAGAGTTGGGGTCGGGCTAGTAGCAAATCCTTGTTGGTAAAATTGTAGCATTTGGTTAACTCCTCCACACGTTCCAGAAAAACTATGCGGTCGCTGCTTCTATGTAATCTTATTTGCGACATTTGCGAACGACGTATAATCGGAGCTGGAAGATCCATCTGTTGCTGGTAAACAACACCTGTAGCGTTATCTCCAGATCCTTGGTGCATCTGGTGGTTTTTGTTCGTTACCTGCCTACACTGTAGCTAGACGTGGTCAGTATGATTTTTCTTTGCCGCCACTTGCTAAGGTATATGATTTAAACGAATTAGTTTTAATTGTTGAGTAACAAAATGTGGAATGAAAGCTTATTTGGTGTTTTTTTGGTTTACTAAGTGCTATATCAGGCATTTACAGCCCAAAAACGCTACAAAAAAGCACTAACAATTGACCCAGCAAGCATTCAAAGTAACAATTTTTGGCAGGTGTAATATATAAGAAAATAATTAAATTAAACAACATCACACTGGCACTACGCGTTATTTTTTGTCGTCAATAGTAGTCCCGTGTGCATAACGTTACGCTAATAGCTAGCGCTCTTGCGGGCGCGGCAAGATAAGTGAAAGAGCATTACCAGTAGCATTCCACTATATATACAATAAATATTATTTAAAAAAATCCATGTACACCTTTTAGCATATTTCTTGTTGTCTTTGCTATTTTTTGCGATTGTTTGCAACTTTAATATACTTAAGACAAGTCTTTCAAATTAAGGTTTAATGTTTGCTACCAATTTGGTTATTCTTCTACGCTAGGTTTTACTACTCTAATTAGACGATTGCCCTCTTCGTGCGTTGACTCTTAAAGCCGTTGCCCTTTTATCTCTATTTCTAGGCATTAGATATTTGCAGAACAACTGATAAAAATTTCGTGAATGTTGTCAAAATTCTTTTTAACTAAAATTTCGTATTCTGCCATTGTCTTCTGATTTTTTTTTGCTTTCTTTTAAGGCTATTCATTAGTTGGAAAAATGTATTAAATTTGATTTTGATAGCATTACAACTTTTATAGTCACATTTATTTATATCTGACAACAGGCTAGTCCGTTGTATACAAAAATCTCAAATTCTTTAATTTAAGTAGACTGTAATTTAGTTTATTTTTTAATAATTATGTTAATAAATCCATGAACGGCTACCTAAACCTTTTTTTTTGTGTGTTCAAAGGCAATCAGACAGCTAGAATTTATTTTTCTTGCAGTTTTCATTTGAAAACCTTAAACTTGTGTCTTATTTAAAATAGATCAGTGTTAAGGAAACATTATGACATAAGTAAATTACTACTTTTACGGTTAAAAAATGGTGTTAAGGTTAGGTTTAGACACATAACACAATGTACACAAAGAAATTGTATATTTTTGTTAATCACCTCTTTTCTGTACTTAGTTTATAGACCTAATTCCTTTTATTAAAGTGTTTTATTAATTTAATTTGTTTATTTTAAATTGTTATTAGAAATACGTACAAAAATGTAAATATTTAATAATATATAAAATTAACATAAGAGTATTGTTTCAGGGATTAAACACAATTCGCAGATATTTTCCAAATCTACTGATAAAAATTGTTGTTAGGTATATAATTAAGATGTTTAGAACAATTTTGTAGTTTGAAGCTTCAATCTACTGAAGTGTCCTTTCCATCACAAACTTTCTCAAAAGTTTCAGTACCTTTGATTTTAATAATGAGACTTAAGTTGAGTTTCTATTTAACTTGGTTTTTGATTGCCACATGCAGCAGTGACCAGGCAACAATTGATTATTACGTTAATTTAATTAACGAAGAAACTGCCAGGGCTACAACATATCCTCTTCCACATGATTCATCGGCTTTCAGTACTACTTTTGGTATTATTTCAGGTTAGTATTTCATATGCTTAATTAATAACTACTTTATTCTATTCTCTCGCTATACCAAATGCAACTATGGCAAGGTTATGTACTCGTGTTGAAAGATTCCGAATAATTTCTTTTCTTCCAAGTTTTTCGCTTTGGGGTTACGCGCCGTTGTACTAGTTATGACTAACAGGAAGGTACAATTATATTAAATATATTTACCTAAATAATTACGGTATAGGTGACTAGGAGACTGATAAGGCGGGCGCGGCAGTGGTGTCTGCGTGTCTGTACACGCTTTACAGCCCGAATTGCTCAACTTAGAAAAGCGTAATTATTCTGAAAATATTAAATGTCACACTCTGGTATAAATTCTCATACAAAAGGTAGATACGGAAGGGGTGTTTTACTTCAATAAAGACGTGCTTAAAAAATAATATTAGATTCGTATTCTATGTATGTCAAATAGCCAATCTGAAGTTTTGTTTGGATAGATGATACCTTTACTAAATTGTACACAGATTTCTTTTATTTATTGTTTCCCGCTTTCCTCTATACCAGCTTTATCCATATCATCTTCTTCGACCCTTTCTAAAATCTTCATTTACACAAATAGGATAAACAAACTTTACAGTCAGCACGTTTCAAACTATGTTTCTACAGATTATGGCACCTTTGACTACATTATAGTAGGAGCTGGATCGGCAGGAGCTGTCATTGCAAATAGACTTTCTGAAGTAAAAGAAAACAGAATCCTTCTATTGGAAGCTGGTGGTCATGAATCTAACTTCAGCGATATTCCTGCAATGATGATTTATTTGCAAGGATTGGAATTTAACTGGAATTATAAGGTTACACCGCAAACTACAGTATGCCAAGGTAGTGATTTATACTTGTTAACCAATAAAAATACTGAAAACTTTTGTATTTTTAGGAATGGTCAATAAGCAATGCTCATATCCCAGAGGAAGAGGTTTGGGCGGAAGCAGTATTATTAATGCTTTAATGTATGTACGTGGAAATAAAAGGGATTATGACAATTGGGCTAAGCAAGGAAATCCTGGATGGTCATATGAAGAGGTTTTGCCATATTTCAAAAAATCTGAAAATTCCAATATCGATGGTGACGAGGGTTTCCACGGAAAAGAAGGAAATTTGAATGTAGAATACCATAAGCCTAATAATCCACATTATAATGCCTTTATTGAAGCTAATTTAGAATTAGAGAGAAAAGTTGTGGATTATAATGGGGAAGAACAGTTGGGAGTAGCACCAACTCAATTCAATATTAATAAGGGTAGAAGAGACAGCACCGGTAAAGCATTTCTGCAACCGGCTAAAGACCGTCCAAATTTGACAATATTGACTCACAGTCTTGTTACCAAAGTACTTATAACACCTTTAACAAAAAAAGCTTACGGTGTGATGTTTAGTCACGGTGGAAAGTTATTTAAAGCGAATGCCCGCACAGAAATTATTATTTCTGCCGGCACTATTGGATCCCCCCAGTTGTTAATGCTTTCGGGTATTGGTCCGATAAACCATTTACTACGTCTTGGTATTCCAGTTATACAACCATTATCGGTAGGAGACAATCTTCAAGACCATCCAACGTACTTCGCATTGTTTTTTGAAACTAATTATATCGAACCAGTTAAAACTCAAAAACAAAATGTTGAAGCTTTTTTAGATGCTTATGGTCCATTGACGCTTACAGGCAATCCGCAAGGATTAGGTTTCTTTCAAACTAAACGGGCAAAAATACCAGGATATCCAGATATTGAACTGATCCTCATCGCTGCAAATAGTACAAATAATTTTGTTAAAAGAGCGTTTCACTACAATGACGAATCCTATAATTCCGTATGGGAAAAGGTTAATCGTAGTACTTCTTTCGCTTTATATGTTGTGCTACTCCATCCAAAATCACACGGAACTGTTAGGTTGCAATCGAAAAATCCATACCAGTACCCGCGAATTGATCCAAGATCTCTATCCGATCCTCTAGGAGAAGACATAGAAACTATGTATCAAGGAATACAACTGGCATTGGAAATAGTTAATACAAACGCTTTTAAGAAGCTGAATTCAAAACTTGTGAATACCACACTACCTGCTTGTCAACACCATCCATATTTGTCTAGGGAATTTTGGTACTGCCAGCTAAGACAACTTACAGCTCATATATTTCATCCCATTGGAACATGCAAAATGGGACCTTCACCCTTTCAAGGTGCTGTTGTAAACCATGAATTGAAGGTTCATGGAATTAGAAACTTAAGGGTGGCTGATGCCAGTATTATCCCAGAAACTACATCTGGGCACACAAATGCACCTGCTATTATGATTGGAGAAAAGGTATCCGATATGATAAAGAATGGAAGATGATAACGTTTACGGTAGCTTTGATGAAATATTTAAAATGATGATATGTTAAACATATGTAAGTTAATTGTCTTGAACAAAAGCTGTAACACTATGTGTTATTAACTGGAATTAAATATTTTTTTTATTATTACGGTATGTCTTCATGTTTAAACATGCAATAAACAAATAGGCCCAAGGAGGATTTTTTATAATTTATTTAATATTATTAATCTAAATCTAAAAGAAAATTGCCTAAAAGTTGCAACCTAGATTGCGTTTCACACATCTTAATTTAATGTTTACAAAAAACCCCTCAAACGTTCGACCTGGATGACATTTTATTTGTGTTAATCTAATCCTAAAATATTTCGACCTGGGTGACGTTTGATCCCTTTTACTCTAATTCTATTAAAAACGTGTAAGGTTTCGAGACCTGGATAACGTTTCACACGTCTTAATCTAATGATATATAAAAACCTAAAAGATTTTGATCTGGATGACATCTTATCCGTGCAAATCTAATCCTAAACAAAAACCGCCTAAAAGTTTCGACCTGGATGACGTTTCACAAGTCTTAATATAATCCTTAAAAAAACGCGTAATTGATTTCGGCCTAGATGACATTTTATCCGTTGCGTTGTAACGTTGTAGCGCTAAAAGATTTTATCACTAATTACGTATCGCATTGTTCGCTGGTGTTCCCAGCAACAATAGATTTTTAGCCCAGGATCCTTACTAACTTATTCAGACAAAGTAACTAGCTAGTCTTGTAAACCAATTAAATCAAGAAGGTTACCAGCCTGAAATGAGAACAAACTTTTGGTATTATTGAGATAAATAAACATAAATGTATTTTTACACCATATTTACTAATATTTAGGTTTTGTAATTGGATTTTAAAGTATACAACTTTTTAAAATTTAGCAGTAAACTAAAGTTTAAGTAATTTAATTCATGCAAATTTATATTGCTATTTAAATGTGCAAAATTCGTTTTTTTATGTATTAAGGTTATCATAATTTACATAGTCCATGCATCCTAGTGCTATTATTAGTACGACTGTTTTTGTTAATCATTTTCTATTAATATTTCTATTTTTATTCTATTAATATACAACTTGCATATTTCGCAGTAGTAAAAAGTGTTTCGAATAATGCGCTCTCTTATACCAAAATTCACTAAGAAATGCAGTGGATTTGTATACTTTTCTTTTTCAATTTTGCAAGTGGCGATGATAACTCAACTACTGATTATTACGTGAATTTAATTAAAAAAGAAACTACCAGGGCACTCACATTTTCCCTTCCAGAAGATTCTTCTGCTTTTAAAACGACCACTGACAGAATTTCAGGTGAGAACTCCCAAAGTTGTTAGTTCCTTCATTAATAATAACACTTTTTTCCCCTGGGTTGGTATCAATTGCTTGTCCGGGTTCCGGTTCTGGTACTCCAAAATGTCTTAATCTATGAACTGTCTCATCGTTTTCTTTATAGAACCCGCAGAGCGGGTTTTCTGCAAGTCTTATTGTGTATAGGTGTTTGTTCGTACAACAGTGTTCAGTTAGGATGTCTTAGTTTCTTCCTACTAAACGTGAGGAGATTTACACCGACATTGTTGGACGGTCACACGATAAAAGACTCAAAATGTTTCATACCCGGTTGCTCTATCCAGTACGTGCGTTGAATGTTTCTTAGCCAGCTTCTAGTTTAGTCCCTGACGGTGCTATAGACCGCAGGTTGGTTCCGGTCTTATTAGCAATTCTGCGCTGCCAGCTCTTGCTATGTATTTCTTGGTGCCCTGGAACCCACATCAGGCTTAACATCTGCCAATTCCACTAGTTTCGTGTGGAATTCCAGAACTAATTTTAAATCCTAATCCTATTTCTGCAAGATCTCTGCATCATAACCTGGGCACAGGTAAGAATAGCTGTTATTTCGGTCTGGAACACTGTTGCAAAGCGACCTCAGTTTATTTTAAAAGCACTACTTGGTCGTTGTCTGTAAATGCCCAGCCCTGTACCACTGTCTGTTCTGGATCCATCAGTATACCAGATTTGAGAGAATGAGGTTTTCACTTTATCTGACTGCATCTGCAAAATGTAGTTGTAACTTATTATTTTAAGATCTTTGATACGATCTTCTGGATAGCCAGAGTATTTCCCGTTTCTATGTGTTTCTAGTCGGTACCACTCTAGTTTCGTCTCCGTTTCCATTTTTGTCTAGAAGGGACGTAGATTTAGTAGGATTTCTAACGCAGCTGTTGGGGTAGCAGACATTGCCCCGGTTATTGCAATCAGTACAATTGTCTTACAATACGACAAGCAAATAGATTTGTTGGTACCGAGGTTGTTAAAAGTATCCAATAGTAGTCAGCTCTGTTATTTTGCAAACATTTGATATAGAGTAAAAAGTACTAACGCGATTTCAATTAAACCTAAACGGTAGGTCTACAGTTTTATATCTCTGTAGTCCATTCGTATCATCACTGTCATCTAACAAATTTACAGCAAGCACATTTGGCTGCACTTCTAGTTTACTTGTTTGCACTGCAGTTACTAACTTCTTCTTTGACTGTAGCCATTTTTAAGTCGTCGCGGATTTCACTATTGGGTATAAACCATAAAGCGTTGATTATAGTTCCCAGCACTTTCGATCGCAATTTTTTCAATATTTCAATGTTTGAGGTTGAAGCAGACCCTCACAGCTGTTGCCGTAAGTCCAAATGGGTTTGAACGCTACTTTGTACACTAATAATTTATTATTGAGTAAATGAGTTGAATTGCGCCCCAGCAAGCAATAGTGTTTTCTGAGTTTATGACCAAGTTGTTTTCATTTATTGAAGATATGAGTCTTCCATGTCAACCCTTTTTTCCAAGTACATGGTTAGATATTTCACATTGTCAACCCGAGCTAAATTGTGTCCTTTAATATTGACTTGGAGTGCCACGCCTCTGCACTTTGTGAAAGTCACATGTGCAGAATTGGTTTCGTTTATCTTTATGCACCATGGTTTCGTCCACTGATGTATTTGGTCTAAACTGTCCTCAAGCATCCTCGCAGCAAAATTAGAATCCTTATGTTTGGCAAGTATAGTTTTATCGTCTGTAAATAATGCTGTGCGTGTCTGTTCATTTTTAGGCAAGTCCCATGTAAACAGCAGATATAACGTTTGTTCCAGGACGCTTCCCTGCGGCACTCCTGTTTTTATAGAATACAAGTGAGTTACCTCTTGACCGTATTTGATTCTAAAGTATCTTTGCTGTAGATATAGTTCTATGATGAAATCCCTCATGACAAACCTTATCAAAGGCTTGGCTCACGTCGAGGAATGCCGCTGTACAATATCCCTTTTCGTCAAATATCTGGTTGATAATCTTAGGTACTCGGTGAACTTTTTCAATCGTACCATGGCCTTTTCTAAAACCGAAGCAGCTAACAGGCCTGTAAGATGGTTTGCCTGGTTTTTGTATGACGATTATTTCTGCTGCTTTCCATTGTGGTGGAAAGTATCCGACACATATGACTGCGTTAAATATGACAGTCAGTAGTACTATTTTTCTTCTCGGTATCTCTTTAATCAAACGTCCAGTGATAAGGTCATAACCAGGTGAATTGTTGGGGTTTAGATCATTTCTTATCATATCAGTTATTTCTTTCACTGTAGCCAGTTTGGAAGCGTTGAGATTTGGTACGGTGCTTCTAGTAAATTTTTTATTTCAATTTTTTTTGCTGGCGTGTTTAGAGAAAGCAATGGTCGAAATACCTTTTCCAAGTGTAACCCAAAAGCAGTTGCCTTTTCTGAGTCTGAACGTCCCATGTTTTATCCTTCCTGCGAATGGGAGGAATTGGGTTTGTAGGATGTTTCAGGTTTCTAGTGGCTTTTTAGATGAAAAAGTCGGTTTCTGGTGTTTAAGTGACATTAAAATACTCATGAAAGGATATGTTTTTCAGAGTTTTAATAGTTGTCTTTAGTTTGCTAGATGCCTCGTCATATCTTCTTTTGTCTGCTGGATGTCTGGTATTTTGTCATAGTCGTCGTTTTATAGCAATTTTTCCTGTGATGACTACCGGACAGTTGTCGGGTTTAGCTTCCTATGGCGATTTCTGTATTATGCTGTTGAGATTATTTACAGCTACCTCTATATCTAATTTAGTATTAAGGAGAATATTTAAAATTTATATTCTGATCGACAAGTTGTTTGTAGTACTCCCAATCTGTTCTCTTGTTAAATAATGTTAGCGGTTTCTTTAACTCAATGAATGTTGCGCTAATCGTTGTTATTATCGTGGTATGATAAGAATACAAATCCAAGTTTGATTCAATGGCAAGGTATCCCGCAGTTCCTTTTATAAAGAAATTTAACAGGTCCGAAATTTTTCGTATGTCGGTAAGTGGCCAAGATGGAGTTCTTGCATAATTTGATAAAGCAGTCTACCTTTATCGGGAACTGTTAATCAAGATCCCCATAGTGTATTTTTGGCATTATAATCGTTCGTAATGCATGTAATACTAATTAAGGAAATCGTACTAATGTAAATCCATTAATGATAAAAACAATACCTATCAAAGACAGCTTAATTTTTGCAGGTTCTTTCTTCGTCTTATTCTGCCTTTTCCCATTTTCATTATTTTTTTACATGTGTTTTTCCATCTTTTTCACGATTCAATCACTTGTTTGTACCTTACTGCAAATCCTGTTCGTTACTTGCCATTAGTAATTTGAAAAATCATTTTGTAAACATTTTTAGATTATGGCACATTCGACTACATTATAATAGGAGCCGGATCTGCTGGAACTGTCATTGCAAATAGGCTTTCCGAAATAAAACAGAACCAAATCCTATTATTAGAAGCTGGTGGTCATGAGTCAAATTTCAGTGATATTCCAGGAATGGTGTCATATTTGCCAAATTTGGAATTTAACTGGAACTACCACAGCATACCACAAACCACCGCTTGTCTAGGTAAAAGTGTTTTTGTACTGAATCTCAAAATTATTTTATAGTTATTATTTTATACTTTCAGGAGCACCAAATCGGCAATGCAGTTGTCCTAGAGGAAGAGGTTTGGGTGGATGTAGCATAATAAATTATGGATTTTATGTTCGTGGTAACAAAAGGGATTATGACAATTGGGCCGATCAAGGGAATCCTGGTTGGTCGTATAAAGACGTTTTACCATATTTCATAAAATCTGAAAATTCCCACATTGATGGTGACGAAGGATACCATGGAAAAGGAGGTTATTTAAATGTAGAGTATCATAAGCCTAACAGTCCACAATTTGATGCTTTCATTGAAGCAAATTTAGAACTGGGCAGGAAAATAGTAGATTACAACGGAGTTGAACAGCTTGGTGTGTCTCGTTCTCAATTGAATGTTATTCATGGTAGAAGAGATAGTACCGGCAAGGCGTTTTTATTACCAGCTTTGAAACGTCCAAATTTAAAAATCCTAACCCATAGTCTTGCTACAAAGGTGCTGATAAAACCATTAACCAGAAAAGCGTATGGGGTACTGTTTAGTCATGCTGGACAACTATTAAAAGCAAAAGCACGCAAGGAAATTATTATTTCAGCAGGAGCAATCAATTCTCCACAGCTCCTGATGCTTTCAGGAATTGGACCAAAATCCCATTTACAAAGTCATGAAATTCCTGTCATACAGTCATTACCGGTAGGAGACAATTACCAAGATCATCCTACTTATTTCGGTTTAAATTTTGAAACCAATTATACAGAGCCTGTTAAATCTATAGAACAAGACGTAAAAGAATTTTTAAACGGTTTTGGTCAACTTACAATAGCAGGCAACTCACAAGGAGTGGGGTACTTTCAAACAAATATGTTCAAAGTTGCAAGACATCCTGACATTGAAATCATTATGAACCCTACGAATAATATTATCCCTCTTGTTGACTCAACAAACGATATCATTCCCAGCCGAACTTTTAATTTACTGCTGTCTCTGCTTCATCCAAAATCACGTGGAACAATTAAATTAAAGTCCAAAAATCCCTACGACTATCCTTTAATTGATCCGCGATTTTTTTCTGATTCTGAGGAAGAAGATATCGAAACAATGTACCAAGGAGTACAAATAGAACTACAAATAATTAACACAAACGCATTTAAGAAGTTTAACGCGAGCCTTTCTTTTAATCCACTTTCAGCATGCCAACAGCAAGAATACCTTTCTAGAGAATTTTGGTACTGTCAATTAAGACAACTTATCTCTCTCATGGTCCATCCAGGTGGAACCTGTAAAATGGGTCCAGACCCCTATAAGGGAGCTGTTGTCAACCACGAATTAAAAGTTCATGGAATTACCAATTTAAGAGTTGCTGATGCCAGCGTCATGCCAAATATTGTTGCTGGTCATACAAGTGCTCCTACTATTATGATTGGAGAAAAGGTATCCGAAATGATAAAAAATGAGAAAAATTTTTTAATTTTTTAATTTTGAAGCATAGGTTTCCGAGAACAAAAATAAATACATTTGTTAGAATATGTGTTATATGCTTACATTGTTTATTGAATTGCCAATAAAATCATTTAAATGCACTATTTTATTTAATATAATTTAGAAAAAATAGATCATAAGTTATATTTGTTTTAGAATTGTATAGAATGCATAATAACTTAGGCAGTAGTAAATTCATCATGAAACTGTTAAAAAAATTTCATAGAACAATTAATAGTAGTGACCATTTAATACGAATTGTTTTTACTGTTTGATAATTTCGCAATTCAACGCTCTAGAAAAACCAATGCAGATGGTGTAGTGGAACTCCTAAATATTTGATCTACATATTGTGAAAGATTAAACGTGTTATATATTTTCCCTGTTCTACTGATGTTGAAAGTCAGCTTGGTTTTTTCGAGAACAGAATAAAAAAATATTTCGTAGTAAATCAGTCTAGGACGTTTGGACGCGGCCGATTGGGTGCGGCCATTTGGACACAAGCACGTTTGAGCGCAGATACATGTCGACGCGGGACCGTTTGCCTGCAGGGACATTTGGGCAGAGACGTTTAGATGCGGGCCGTTTTGGAGCAAGGACGTTGCGGCACAATAAAAAATATTATATAATTTTGTATTTTACTTTAATTAATTAACATTTTAATAGCCACTCAATTATTTATTCACATTTAATACAAAGCTCAGAGTTATTACATAAATATAATTAGAAAAATCAACTTTTCTGACACAAAATAATTTTTTTATTTCACAACAATTGAAAATGTCTTACCGTCCTCTACTTAACATTTAACAATTTGTTTTTCAAATTAGATAGTTCAACGATTTTAATAAAAATATTGAATTTTCTATAAAATAACCTACGATAGATTACGTTTGCGCCCAAACCCAAAGTTCCCTGCGCGCAAACGTCCGGTTCCGTAAATAAAATGTTATCTTATAACACCACGTAGTTGTTTCCATTCACACCTAAAAAGAACCCTTGGCAGCATTGGGGTTCATATTTCTGAAAAAAAAGTTTATTTTGTAACTACACAGTGTATTTTGTACCTAATTGGGTCCGTTCCTTCAAAGTGTATTTCCTTTATTAAAACGAATTATTAACGAAAAACAATATTATACCATCGATTAACGGTCATCACTTACTGCAAAATATTATTTTGCAACACTCTCAAACATCGGCACAGTAATTACAAACAGTTCTATTTTGCACTAAATTCCACGGTTACGGTTACGCTTACTGCACCTGGCACCAAATTAATGTCAAAAATGTTGCAATTTCTTTAAATCGACGAACGATACCTGACTTTACACGAATATGATATGTTCCCGGATGGAAACAACATGCATAAAATATCAAGATATGCAATAGGAGAATAACACGTCAACCTTGAAATTTAGTTTCCAATTGGGAATGAAATGCAATAAAGGAATATATTTGAATGGTTTTTCTAAGCCAAAAAAGACAGTACTTTCCGCGGAAAAATCTTTAGTTTTACTTGCCTTTACTTAACTTCACTTTACTTAACCGCTCATTGTTAGAATTTTCTTTATTTTTTTATCGACCGCAATATAATATTTTCCCATAGGCTTTCAAAGGTAGTTTACAACTAATTTATTAACAGTAAAATTTTATTTTTAATAAAACCCACTTCTAATTTTGTTGTAACACTATACCAGATACTTCTTACAAAAACATTTACACACGCCTGATTATGTAATGACTTCAACGATAAAAGATACCAGTTAATCACTTACCTGCAATCAACATATCTCCTAATTTTCAAACCGACACCCACCCGAAATAAGAGCTTGGCAAGTAACCGCAGCGTAACCACCAAACATCGCTGTTTAATTACTCGTTGTTGTGTTACAGACAGCAGTTGACTTTTTTTTAGCTGTTGGGCTGACATCGGGAAAAAATCAATATGAACCTTTAATGACGTGCCGGTTTGAAAAGGTCACTTCGTTTCACTGTTGTAATATAATTTAGTAAATAATCTAACAACTTTTAATAAATGAAATACACATCAATATTACAGAACAGTATAAATATAGACAATAAAAATTGTATACCATTTTTATACATACTCTTATGTTTATTTGCTTCGAATCCTGGCTTCTGAGTTATCCAGGGCAATTCAACCTGTCCAGAACCTTCAGCTCAGAGCGGGGTGACCTGTTACAACACAAATAGGTATCTGACTAACAAAGCGCCAATGCAACTGCATTAGCTGCATTGGCGTAGATACGCCATTGTGCATACATTAATTACATGTCTTACATCTCGACACAGCTTAGTCAGTATAAATTATAAAATAAATCTGGGATGTAGCCCACGGCTTCAGCTACTGTTTATTTTATTTCAATAGGTTTGATGTGCTTGGGGACACACAAGAACCAAACTAACACCCGTTATTTTAATTAGAAAATATCAAGAATCAGAAAACCGGAAAATTGCTTAAAAATAGGGGGTTATAAAGCAGTTCGAAAATGAATTTCGGCGAGAGGGTGTTAATTCAAAATTTTTCCAACAAGTTTCAAGTTTCAAATTGTCATATCGGTTTTGAGTGTTTATCAGATACGTATTATAATTTTTGACATTTAATTTTTTGTTTTAAATATTTTCTATATTTTTGAAGTTTATTTTTAAATTATTAAAATTTGAAAATTTTCTGGATATATAAGTTTACGAAATTTTCCAAAATCTTAATTAAATTTTTATTTTTAAAATTCTTGAAGTATCCTATATTTCGAATATTTTCAAAATATTTTTAATTATCACAAATTTTGAAATATCTGATTTTCAGTAATTTCCAAATTTTTATATTTCCGAAATTCACAAATTATGCGGAAACAGAAATTTTTAAAATTTTATAATTTTTCAATGACAGATTTATCGATTGTATCGTAATTCATCCCAAGTACATAATTTATTTTTTTCACTACTAGTAATATGGCATAGCATTTTGACACATAATAGAATGCTGTGAAATCCAATTTCTCTACCTTTGCTCACTGACAGGTAACTAATTTTTCATTATTAACCACTGGTAAATAATGAACAAATTTATATTTTTTGATAATCCTGTGACAGTTTTAAAGAGAAAATTTTTATAGCACGATTTAATATAATGGAGAGATTCTATTTAATGGTATTTTATGCATAATATAGTTGTTTAAATAAATTAATTTAATTTTAAAAACTTTGGTGTATTTGAATATACGTTTTTCGCGCCGTAATAAATGACAACTCTGTCAATATCAATTTCGCCTATAATACAACCACACAAAGTAAAAAAGAGAATATTGTTAATAATTTCAGTATTTTAGATGAAACCAGTTCTTAAAAACCATGTTTTTGAATACCAATGATGATTTAACAATTTTCAAACAACTGTCATGTCAACAAAACAAAAAACTGTCATTTGTTTTATAATTTGAAATTAACAGAGATTTAAGTTAAAATAGTCGTTTTTCGACAATTATAAGGGTTTATATCACTAGTAGTGAAAAAAAAAGTATATACGCCTCGGTAGAAAAGTCTTATAGCCCTCGGGCCTTCAGCTTCTTAAAAGCGTTTGTATTAACTATTTCCAATGACAGTTGTATTCCTTGATACATAGTTTCTATGTCTTCTCCTAGAGGATCGGATAGAGATCTTGTATCAATTCGTGGGTACTGGTATGGATTTTTCGATTGCAACCTAACAGTTCCGTGTGATTTTGGATGGACTAGCACAACATACAAAGCGAAAGAAGTACTACGATTAACCTTTCCCCACACGGAATTATAGGATTCGTTATTGTAGTGAAACGCTTTTTAGCAAAATTATTTGTACTATTTGCAGCGATGAGGATCAGTTCAATATCTGGATATCCTGGTATTTTTGCCCGTTTAGTTTGAAAGAAACCTAATCCTTGCGGATTGCCTGTAAGCGTCAATAGACCATAAGCATCTAAAAAAGCTTCAGCATTTTGTTTTGGAGTTTAACTAGTTCGGTATAATTAGTTTCAAAAAACAATGCGAAGTACGTTAAATGGTCTTGAAGATTGTCTCCTACCGATAATGGTTGTATAAGTGGAATACCAAGATGTAGCAAGTCGTCCATTGGACCAACACCCGAAAGCATTAACAACTGAGGGGATCCAATGGTGCCGGCGGAAATAACAATTTCTTTGCGGGCATTCGCTTTAAATAACTTTCCACCGTGACTAAACATCACACCGTAAGCTTTTTTTGTTAAAGGTGTTATAAGTACTTTGGTAACAAGACTGTGAGTCAATATTGTCAAATTTGGACGGTCTTTAGCCGGTTGCAGAAATGCTTTACCGGTGCTGTCTCTTCTACCCTTAATAATATTGAATTGAGTTGGTGCTACTCCCAACTGTTCTTCCCCATTATAATCCACAACTTTTCTCTCTAATTCTAAATTAGCTTCAATAAAGGCATTATATTGTGGATTATTAGGCTTATGGTATTTTACATTCAAATTTCCTTCTTTTCCGTGGAAACCCTCGTCACCATCGATATTGGAATTTTCAGATTTGTTGAAATATGGCAAAACCTCTTCATATAACCATCCAGGATTTCCTTGCTTAGCCCAATTGTCATAATCCCTTTTATTTCCACGTACATACATTAAAGCATTAATAATACTGCTTCCGCCCAAACCTCTTCCTCTGGGATATGAGCATTGCTTATTGACCATTCCTAAAAATACAAAAGTTTTCAGTATTTTTATTGGTTAACAAGTATAAATCACTACCTTGGCATACTGTAGTTTGCGGTGTAACCTTATAATTCCAGTTAAATTCCAATCCTTGCAAATAAAGCATCAATGCAGGAATATCGCTGAAGTTAGAT
The DNA here is from genome assembly GCA_958336395.1 of Ctenicera cuprea. NCBI lineage: Eukaryota > Metazoa > Arthropoda > Insecta > Coleoptera > Elateridae > Ctenicera > Ctenicera cuprea. The sequence goes on from OY284488.1 coordinate 9,581,280, forward strand.
TCATGACCACCAGCTTCCAATAGAAGGATTCTGTTTTCTTTTACTTCAGAAAGTCTATTTGCAATGACAGCTCCTGCCGATCCAGCTCCTACTATAATGTAGTCAAAGGTGCCATAATCTGTAGAAACATAGTTTGAAACGTGCTGACTGTAAAGTGTGTTTATCCTATTTGTGTAAATGAAGATTATAGAAAGGGTCGAAGAAGATGATATGGATAAAGCTGGTATAGAGGAAAGCGGGAAACAATAAATAAAAGAAATCTGTGTGCAATTTAGTAAAGGTATCATCTATCCAAACAAAACTTCTAAAACTTGCAATTTGAAGGGAATTAGTTAAAAAATTTCGAAAATGTTTTGGGTTTGAAAATAGCGAGATACACTTGCAAATCAAATCATTTAATAATTTTTAAAATTTTGCTTTCGAAAATGTTGAAATTTTTGAATTTACTGAAAATCGAAATTTATGATAATTTAAAATATTTCCAGAATTTTTTAAATAATCAAAACTACAAAAATTCTATAACTTGTGGTTATTTTTGAACATTTATCATTTTCGAATGTACAAAATTTTAAAAATGTTTGAATTTCGAAACTTATTGTGAAAATATCGAAAGTTTTTAATAGCGAAAATCTCAAATTTCGGATATGTAGAGTGTTTTTAAATATTTTTGAAATTTGCATAATTTCAAAAAAACATTATATAAAATTCATTAAATTTTTTAAAAATTCGAAATTTCGAAAACAGAAAATTTTGGAAGGTTCTCAATTCGTCTGTATATATATTTTCTTTTTTTTTTTATGTATGTTCGGGCATAACTTTTTTGTTTATTAACCGATTTTAATGATTTGGTGTTAGGTTCAGTATAGTTCCAAGGTGGTCCCATTATAATTTCATTGGTATTGGAGCTTGAACTTCGAAGATACTCCTCAAAATCTATTTTTTTAACCGACTTTTTTAGTGTTTCCGTATTTCATCTTCCGTTTCAACTAGCAATCGTTTCCTCATTCGAGAAACACCCTTACTAGGTCTACCCATCACTTAAAATTGTAAAATAATTAACTTTAACTTTATACAACAGTTTAATACTTATTTGTTGTTCCGTTTAATGTAATTAAGAAATTGTTGTTTATTATATAATTATTAATTGTTTTATAATTTTTAAGTCGGTGCCAAGTATAACATAAAAATTCGAATCTAATGTTATATCTATGTTATACTTGGCACCGACTTAAAAATTATAAAACAATTAATAATTATGTAATAAACAACAATTTCTTAATTGCATTAAACGGAACAACAAATAAGTATTAAACTGTTGTATAAAAAACATTTATTTTTTGCTTTTTAGTTAACATATGTCACTTTTGTGTTTTTATTTGAAGTCGGTTTTCTTTTTTTTTTAAAGTTAATTATTTTACAATTTTAAGTGATGGGTAGACCTAGTAAGGGTGTTTCTCGAATGAGGAAACGATTGCTAGTTGAAACGGAAGATGAAATACGGAAACACTAAAAAAGTCGGTTAAAAAAATAGATTTTGAGGAGTATCTTCGAAGTTCAAGCTCCAATACCAATGAAATTATAATGGGACCACCTTGGAACTATACTGAACCTAACACCAAATCATTAAAATCGGTTAATAAACAAAAAAGTTATGCCCGAACATACATAAAAAAAAAAAAGAAAACATATATACAGACGAATTGAGAACCTTCCAAAATTTTCTGTTTTCGAAATTTCGAATTTTTAAAAAATTAAATGAATTTTATATAATGTTTTTTTGAAATTATGCAAATTTCAAAAATATTTAAAAACACTCTACATATCCGAAATTTGAGATTTTCGCTATTAAAAACTTTCGATATTTTCACAATAAGTTTCGAAATTCAAACATTTTTAAAATTTTGTACATTCGAAAATGATAAATGTTCAAAAATAACCACAAGTTATAGAATTTTTGTAGTTTTGATTATTTAAAAAATTCTGGAAATATTTTAAATTATCATAAATTTCGATTTTCAGTAAATTCAAAAATTTCAACATTTTCGAAAGCAAAATTTTAAAAATTATTAAATGATTTGATTTGCAAGTGTATCTCGCTATTTTCAAACCCAAAACATTTTCGAAATTTTTTAACTAATTCCCTTCAAATTGCAAGTTTTAGAAGTTTTGTTTGGATAGATGATACCTTTACTAAATTGCACACAGATTTCTTTTATTTATTGTTTCCCGCTTTCCTCTATACCAGCTTTATCCATATCATCTTCTTCGACCCTTTCTATAATCTTCATTTACACAAATAGGATAAACACACTTTACAGTCAGCACGTTTCAAACTATGTTTCTACAGATTATGGCACCTTTGACTACATTATAGTAGGAGCTGGATCGGCAGGAGCTGTCATTGCAAATAGACTTTCTGAAGTAAAAGAAAACAGAATCCTTCTATTGGAAGCTGGTGGTCATGAATCTAACTTCAGCGATATTCCTGCATTGATGCTTTATTTGCAAGGATTGGAATTTAACTGGAATTATAAGGTTACACCGCAAACTACAGTATGCCAAGGTAGTGATTTATACTTGTTAACCAATAAAAATACTGAAAACTTTTGTATTTTTAGGAATGGTCAATAAGCAATGCTCATATCCCAGAGGAAGAGGTTTGGGCGGAAGCAGTATTATTAATGCTTTAATGTATGTACGTGGAAATAAAAGGGATTATGACAATTGGGCTAAGCAAGGAAATCCTGGATGGTTATATGAAGAGGTTTTGCCATATTTCAACAAATCTGAAAATTCCAATATCGATGGTGACGAGGGTTTCCACGGAAAAGAAGGAAATTTGAATGTAAAATACCATAAGCCTAATAATCCACAATATAATGCCTTTATTGAAGCTAATTTAGAATTAGAGAGAAAAGTTGTGGATTATAATGGGGAAGAACAGTTGGGAGTAGCACCAACTCAATTCAATATTATTAAGGGTAGAAGAGACAGCACCGGTAAAGCATTTCTGCAACCGGCTAAAGACCGTCCAAATTTGACAATATTGACTCACAGTCTTGTTACCAAAGTACTTATAACACCTTTAACAAAAAAAGCTTACGGTGTGATGTTTAGTCACGGTGGAAAGTTATTTAAAGCGAATGCCCGCAAAGAAATTGTTATTTCCGCCGGCACCATTGGATCCCCTCAGTTGTTAATGCTTTCGGGTGTTGGTCCAATGGACGACTTGCTACATCTTGGTATTCCACTTATACAACCATTATCGGTAGGAGACAATCTTCAAGACCATTTAACGTACTTCGCATTGTTTTTTGAAACTAATTATACCGAACTAGTTAAACTCCAAAACAAAATGCTGAAGCTTTTTTAGATGCTTATGGTCTATTGACGCTTACAGGCAATCCGCAAGGATTAGGTTTCTTTCAAACTAAACGGGCAAAAATACCAGGATATCCAGATATTGAACTGATCCTCATCGCTGCAAATAGTACAAATAATTTTGCTAAAAAGCGTTTCACTACAATAACGAATCCTATAATTCCGTGTGGGGAAAGGTTAATCGTAGTACTTCTTTCGCTTTGTATGTTGTGCTAGTCCATCCAAAATCACACGGAACTGTTAGGTTGCAATCGAAAAATCCATACCAGTACCCACGAATTGATACAAGATCTCTATCCGATCCTCTAGGAGAAGACATAGAAACTATGTATCAAGGAATACAACTGTCATTGGAAATAGTTAATACAAACGCTTTTAAGAAGCTGAATTCAAAACTTGTGAATACCACGTTACCTGCTTGTCAACACCATCCGTATTTGTCTAGAGAATTTTGGTACTGCTAGCTAAGACAACTTACAGCGCATATATTCCATCCCATTGGAACTTGCAAAATGGTACCTTGTCCTTTTAAGGGCGCTGTTGTAAACTATGAATTGAAGGTTCATGGAATTAGAAACTTAAGGGTTGCTGATGCCAGTATCATCCCAGAAACTACATCAGGGCATACAAATGCACCTGCTATTATGATTGGAGAAAAAGTATCCGATATGATAAAGAATGGAAGATGATAACGTTTACGGTAGCTTTGATGAAATATTTAAAATGATGATATGTTAAACATATGTAAGTTACATTGTCTTGAACAAAAGCTGTAATACTATGTGTTATTAAGTGGAATTAAATAGTTTTTTTATTATTACGGTGTGTCTTCATGTTTAAACATGCAACAGACAAATAGTTCCAATGATCATTTTTTATAATTTAGAAATAGTTTGCGCTACCAAAATGATTCCAAAATATAGTTGTAATAAATGCAATAAATTACACTTTTTAAATATTATGTTTGTTATCAAATCGATACTAAACCAAATTGTAGCTATATCCATTGTACTACTGCCCTCTTTTCTTGTCTTTGTCACTATTTTTTGCTCTCTGGTTAATTTGTTCTTTATCACGTTTGTTTTATTCATTGCATTCTCTTATTTCAGTGGAAGCGATGTTTAATTAAACTTAATGTAGCGTTCATTTTTTTTGTGTATCAAGCTTGTATTGTAGTTTTTCTTCTTCTTCTTTTCCTATTAGGACTTGGTCCTGTGTTACTGCTTTCTACTTCTCTTGGGATTCCGACGTTCAGGTCTCTTTCCATCTTTTAGGGGGTTGACACAGAGGTTTTCTGTGTTGTGGTTTTTGATCTATAGCCCACTTGCAATTCTAGCTGGGTATATCCTGTGTATATGGTACTTCTATTGCCGTCTTCTGTATGTTGACCATTTGCCTACATCTTTTATTTGTAATTCTCCCCTTATGTCGCTACTTCTGATTTGATTTCGCAGGCTTACTCCTTTTACTGTTTTCAGTATTTTCACCTACGTTTTTTTTGTCTGTCTTTTGGTTTTGGACGTTTCTGCGCGCGTTTAAACAGTACGTTAAAATCGGTCTTACGCATGTTTTGTAAATCCTTTACTATCTTTTAACATACATTTGTCTCCAGATTACCCATCCTTAGCTTCTAAAGATTTTAGATGCTTTGATGGAGTTTGGTCTGACCTCCTTCATCAAGTTTCTGTTGCTTGATATTGGCGTTCCGAGGTAATGAATGCCATCACTTGTTCTATTGACTCATGGCCAATCATCAGTTTACTCAAATAGGGTCTTGCGAAACTACCATTGATTTAGTTTTCTTTGTGGATATAATCATGTTGAATTTTTCAGCGTTCTTTTAAATTTAAATAAAATACGTTGCTGTTATTGAAGCATCGTCAGCGTAACAAAAAATTTACAGAGATTTGTCTGCCATTTGATAACCTTTGATAACCACTTCTTTAACGTCTCTAATTATTTCGTTCATTACTATGTTGAACAATGTCAATCTTAGGCTGACTCCTCGTCGGATTCCGTTTGGTTTGCGTTTTGCTATTTTGGTTAAAGTTTTTTATAATTCTAATATATTATATATAATATTATTGTAGTTTTTTGTATTACCTAAACTCACAGTAGATATAATTATTGTTAAAATGCCAAAACAATTTTTGTGTTTTTATAGCAAGCTATCCAACGTTTTAGAGATTTTTTGGTTAACCTGTTCAAGTAATCAACCAAATTTTGTAGGATTTGGGTACTGAAATTCCTTGTATTTTTAATCCTTGGTGACAAGTTTAACTTCAAAATTCCAAATTGTTACATAAAACTCAAATCAAACCAAAAGAAAAAAATCTCTTGCTCCCACTATATCAACCCCACATGATAGTACACGTGAATTAAAATTATATTGTGGGGTGACCAAACTTCACCAGATACTAACAGAGGGATTTTGGGTCAACTAACTTAAATATTTCGACTTGGATGACGTGTCATCCGTTTTAATCTAATCCGATATGAGAACCGGCTACAGATTTTGACCTGTATGATGTTTCACAAGTCTTGATTTAATTTAAAAACAAATTAAAAAAGTTCGACCTGGGTGACATTTTATTCGTCCTAATCCAATTCCAAAATATTTTAACTTAAATGACGTTTCATCTCTCTTATTCTAATTCTAGAAGAAACGCGTAAGGTGTCGAGACCTGGATAACGTTTCACACGTCTTAATCTAATGCTTAAAATCCCTCTAAAGTGTTTCGACTAGCATGACATCTTATCCGTGTAAATCTAACCTTAAACAACAACCAAATTTTCGAATTTGATGACATTTCACAAATCTTAATCGAATCCTGAAAAACCGACTAAATTATTTAGACCTGGATGACATTTTATCCGTGTTATTATATCCTAAAAGATTTTAACCTGAATGACATTTATTCGCGTTCATCTTTAAATATTTTGACTTGGATAACCTGTTAATCTAAATCTAAAAGAAAACCGCCAAAAAGTTGCAACCTATATTGCGTTTCACACGTCTTAATTTAATTTTTACAAAAACCTTCTCAAACGTTCGACCTGGATGACATTTTATTTGTGTTAATCTAATCCTAAAATATTTCGACCTGGGTGACGTTTGATCCCTTTTACTCTAGTTCTAGAAAAAACGCGTAAGGTTTCGAGACCTGGATAACGTTTCACACGTCTTCATCTAATGATATAAGAAAACCTAAAAAGTTTTCGATCTGGATGTCATTTTATCCGTGCAAATCTAATCCTACACAAAAACCGCCTAAAAGTTTCGACCTGGATGACGTTTCACAAGTTTTAATATAATCCTTACAAAACGCGTATTTTTGATTTCGGCCTAGATGACATTTTATCCGTTATGATGTTGTAGCGCTAAAAGATTTTATCACTAACTACTTATCGCTTTGTTCGCTCGTGTTCCTAGTAACAATAGATTTTTTATCTCAGGATGCTTACTAATTTCTTTAGACAAAGTAACTACCTAGTTTTTTAAACCAATTAACTCAAGAAGGTTACCGGCCTGAAATGAGAACATTCCTTTGGTATTATTGAGACCAATAAACATAAATATATTTTTACACCATATTTACTGATATTTAGGTTTTGGTAATTGGATTTTAAAGTATACAACCTTTTGAATTTAGCAGTAAACTAAGGTTAAATTAATTTAATTCATGCAAATTTATATTGCTATTTAAATGTGCAAAATTCTTTTTTTATGTATTAAGGTTATCATAATTTACATATTGCGTGGAACCTAGTGCTATTATTAGTACGACTGTTTTTGTTAATTGTTTTCTATTAATATTTTTATTTTATTAATATAAAACAGGCATCTTTTGCAGTAGTAAAAAGTTTTTCGAGCAATACGCTCTCTTATACCAAAATTCAATATAAATATCACTAAAAAATGCAGACCAGAAAGTGGATTTGTATACTTTTCTTTTTAAATTTTGCAAGTGGCGATGATAACTCAACTATTGATTATTACGTGAATTTAATTAAAAAAGAAACTACCAGAGCACTCACATTTTCCCTTCCAGAAGATTCTTCTGCTTTTAAAACGGCCACTGACAGAATTTCAGGTGAGAACTCCCAAAGTTGTTATAACGTTCCTTTATTAATAATAACACTTTTTCTCTTGGGTTGGTATCCATTGCTTGTTTGAGGCACCGCGGACTGTAAGGCCTATTGTGCTCCTAGTCATAACCTTTTTGGCCTGGCAATGATAGTCCTGTAAATTTAAAAAGCTCAGGACGTTGTCAATGGAAATTTTGCTGGTCATTTCGGGTTCCAGTTCTGGTACTCCAAAATGTCTTAATCTGTGAGTTGTCTCATCGTTTTCTTCACAGAACCCGCAGCGAGGGTTTTCTGCAAGTCTTATTATGTATAGGTGTTTGTTCGTACAACAGTGTCTAGTTAGGATTCTTGTTGCATGCTTTAGTTTCTTCCTACTAAACGTGAGAAGTTTTCCACCGACATTGTTGGACGGTCATTCGATAAAAGACTTAAAATGTTTCATACCCAGGTGCTCTATCCAGTACTTGCGTTGAATGTTTCTTAGCCAGCTCCTAGTTTAGTCCCTGACGGTGCTATAGACTATCCCGCAAGTTGGTTCCGGTCTTATTAGCAATTCTGCGCTGCCAGCTCTTGCTATGTATTTCTTGGTGCCCTGGAACCCACATCAGGCTTAACCTCTGCCAATTCCACTAGTTTTCTGTGGAATTCCAAAACTAATTTTAAATTCTAATCTTATTTCTGCAAGATCTCTGCATCATAATCGGGCCCAGGTAGGAATAGCTGTTATTTCGGTCTGGAACACTGTTGCAAAGCGACCTCGGTTTATTTTAAAAGCACTTCTTGGTCGTTCTCTGTATATGCCCAGCCCTGTACCACTGTCTGTTCTGGATCCGTCAGTATACCAGATGCCGTACCTCTTTAGTTTAGGGATTAATTTATCCTTCTTCCACTCTTCCCGTTTTAGTATAATTATATCAAACGATATTTGAAAGTAGAATGCGGTTTTCACTTTATCTAACTGCATCTGCAAAATGCAGTTGTAACTTATTATTTTAAGATCTTTGATACGATCTTCTGGATAGCCACAGTATTTCCCGTTTCTATGTGTTTCTAGTCGATACGACTCTAGTTTCGTCTCCGTTTCCATTTTTATCTAGAAGGGAGGTAGATTTAGTAGGATTTCTAACGCAGCTGTTGGGGTAGCAGACATTGCTCCGGTTATTGCAATCAGTATAATTATATATAAAAATTGTTAGCAACAGAAATGGACTTTTGGCGAAGGTCAGCAAGTATTTCAAGACTAGACCATCTAAAACGAAAGACTACGGGAAATAATGAAAGCCCCAACTACAATTATCGACGATATAAGAACTCGACAATTAATATGGTTTGGACAGGTGCAGCGGATAAACCAAGAAAGATTCCCTAAAAAAATGATAGAGTGGAAGCCACCAGGGAGGCACAAAGGAGGAAGACCCAGGCGTAGCTGGCAAGATGAAATAAACAAAGTGATTTAAGGAAGGAATTTAGAGCAAGGAATATGGAACGATAGAGATAGGTTGAGATGGGAAATCGGAAGACGTCGTCAGACATTGTGAAACGATTATTGGTTCACGACGAGAAATGCCGCTACACAATACCCCTTTTCCTCAAATGACTCGTTGATGATCTCACTTCTTTGGTGGACCGAACTGATGTTCAGGAATCATGTTATTTTTTACTGTTACAGTTGTCAGTCTTTTTAAAATGCGTTTCACTGGGGATTTGCTTAGTATTGTTCTCTTCTTGGTAGTTCTTTAATCAAACGTCCAGTGATAACGTCATAACCAGGTGATTTCTTCGAGTTTAGATCATTCCTTATCATAGCAGTTACTTCTTTCACCGTGGCCAGGTTTGGTAGCGCTGAGATTTGGTACGGTGCTTCTAGGAAATTTTTATTACCGTTTTTTTGATGGCGTGTTTTGAGAAAGCAATGGTTGAAATACTTTTTCCAAGTGTAGTGAAAAAACAGCTGCTCCCATGTTTTATCCTCTATGCAAATGTGAAAAATTGGGTTTTTGGTATGTTTGGCTTTTTAGATGGAATAGTCGATTTCTGGTGTATTAATGAAATTTTCAAGACACTCATCAAAGGATAGTTTTTCAGATTTTTAATGGTTGTCTCTACTTCGTTAAATGCCTCGTCATTATCTTCTTTTGTCTGCTGGATGTCTGGTGTTTTGTCATAGTCGTCTTTTTATAGCAAATTTTTTCTTTGGTGTCTACCGGACAGTTGTCGGGTTTAGCTTCCCATGCCGATTCTTGGATTATGCTGTTGGAATTATTTACAGCTACTTCTATATCTAATTTGGTTTTGACGATAATTTTTAGGTTAATTTTCTGATCGACAAAGTGTTTGTAGTACTCCCAATCTGTTCTCTTTTTAAATAATGTTAACGTTTTTTTTTCAACTCAATGAATGCTAATGGTTGCTATTATCGTGGTACGATCAGAGTACAGATTAAAGTTTGATTCAATGGCAAGGTATCCCGCAGCAATTTCTTTTGTTATAAGGAAGTCTTACAAGTTCGGGAGTTTTCTTGGGTAAACCAATAAGTTGGGGTGTACGTTAATAAGTGGCCAAGATGGGGTTCTTGTCTAATTTGATAATGCAGTCCACCTCTACTGTTAATCCAGATCCTCATAGTGTATATTTGGCATTAGTGCATATATTAGTAATTAATGAATTTGTTTCATGTAAATCTATTAATAATAACTAAAGTTAGATACCAAAGACAGCTTATATTTCGTAAGTTCTTTCTTCGTCTCATTCTGCATTTTACAATTATCAATCCTTTTTCTTGTGCTTTTTTTGTTCTTTTGCACCTCTTCCACGATTCCATCACTTGTTTGTACTCTATTGCAAATCCTGTTCGTTGTACTATGTCCTAAGTAATGTAAAACATCAATTTCTAAACATTTTTAGATTATGGTACATTTGACTACATTATAATAGGAGCCGGATCTGCTGGAGCTGTCATTGCAAGTAGGCTTTCTGAAATAAAACAGAACCAAATCCTATTATTAGAAGCTGGCGGTCATGAGTCAAATTTCAGTGATATTCCAGGAATGGTGTCTTATTTGCCAAATTTGGAATTTAACTGGAACTACCACAGCATACCACAAACCACCGCTTGTCTAGGTGAAAGTGTTTTTGTACTGAATCTCAAAGTTATTCTATAATTATTATTTTATACTTTCAGGAGCACCCAATCGGCAATGCAGTTGTCCTAGAGGAAGAGGTTTGGGTGGATGTAGCATAATAAATGATGGATTTTATGTTCGTGGTAACAAAAGGGATTATGACAATTGGGCCGATCAAGGAAATCCTGGTTGGTCGTATAAAGACGTTTTACCATATTTCATAAAATCTGAAAATTCCCACATTGATGGTGACGAAGGATACCATGGAAAAGGAGGTTATTTAAATGTAGAGTATCATAAGCCTAACAGTCCACAATTTGATGCTTTCATTGAAGCAAATTTAGAACTGGGCAGGAAAATAGTAGATTACAACGGAGTTGAACAGCTTGGTGTGTCTCGTTCTCAATTGAATGTTATTCATGGTAGAAGAGATAGTACCGGCAAGGCGTTTTTATTACCAGCTTTGAAACGTCCAAATTTAAAAATCCTAACCCATAGTCTTGCTACAAAGGTGCTGATAAAACCATTAACCAGAAAAGCGTATGGGGTACTGTTTAGTCATGCAGGACAACTATTAAAAGCAAAAGCACGCAGGGAAGTTATTATTTCAGCAGGAGCAATCAATTCTCCACAGCTCCTGATGCTTTCAGGAATTGGACCAAAATCCCATTTACAAAATCATGAAATTCCTGTCATACAGTCATTACCGGTAGGAGACAATTACCAAGATCATCCTACTTATTTCTTAAATGTTGAAACCAATTACACAGAGCCAGTTAAATCTTTAGAGCGAGACGTAAAAGAATTTTTAAACGGTTTTGGTCATCTTACAATAGCAGGCAACTCACAAGGAGTGGGGTACTTTCAAACAAATATGTTCAAAATTGCAAGACATCCTGACATTGAAATCATTATGATACCTTCAAATAATATTATCCCTCTTGTTGAATCAACAAACGATATCATTCCCAGCCGTACTTTTAATTTACTACTGTCTCTGCTTCATCCAAAATCACGTGGAACAATTAAATTGAAGTCAAAAAATCCCTACGATTATCCGTTAATTGATTTGCGATTTTATTCTGATTCTGAGGAAGAAGATATCGAAACAATGTACCAAGGAGTACAAATAGCACTACAAATAATTAACACAAACGCATTTAAGAAGTTTAACGCGAGCCTTTCTTTTAATCCACTTCCAGCATGCCAACAGCAAGAATACCTTTCTAGAGAATTTTGGTACTGTCAATTAAGACAACTTATCTCTAGCGCGGCCCATCCCGTTGGAACCTGTAAAATGGGTCCAGACCCCGATAAGGGAGCTGTTGTCAACCACGAATTAAAGGTTCATGGAATTACCAATTTAAGAGTTGCTGATGCCAGCGTCATGCCAAATATTGTTGCTGGTCATATAAGTGCTCCTACTATTATGATTGGAGAAAAGGTATCCGAAATGATAAAAAATGAGAAAAAAATTTTAATTTTTTAATTTAGAAGCATGTGTTTCTCAAAACAAAAAAATACATTTGTTAAAATATGTGTTATATGCTTACATTGTTTATTCAATTGCCAATAAAATCATTTAAATGCATTATTTTATTTAATAAAATTTAGAAAAAATAGATCAAAGTTTGTTTTAGAATTGTGTAGAATGCAGAATAACTTAAGCAGTAGTAAATTTATCATTAAACTGTTAAAAAAATTTCATAGAACAATTAATAATAGTGACCATTTAATACGAATTGTTTTTACTGTTTGTTAATTTCGCAATTCAATGCTCTAGAAAAACCAATGCAGATGGTACAGTGTAGCTCCCAAATATTCGATCTACATGTTGTGAACGATGAAACGTGTTATATATTTTGCCTGTTCTACTGATGTTGAAAGTCAGCTTGGTTTTTTCGAGAACAGAATAATGATTAGTAAAAATATTTCGTAGTAAATCAGTCTAGGACGTTTTGGACGCGACCGATTGGGTGCGGCCATTTGGAGACAAGTACGTTTGAGCGCAGAGACTTGTCGACGCGGGACCGTTTGTCCGCAGGTACGTTTGGGTGAAGAGACGTTTCGATGCGGGCTACTTTCGAGCAGGGACGGTGCGGCGCAATAAACAAACTTATTTGATTTTATTTTTTACTTTAATTAGTTAACAATTGAATAGCCACTCAATTATTTATTAACATTTAACAGAAAGCTCAGAGTTTTTACATAAATATAATTAGCAAAATCAACTTTTCTGACACAAAATAATTTTTTTATTTCACAATAATTGAAAATGTCTTACCGTCCTCTACTTAACATTTAACAATTTGTTTTTCAAATTAGATAGTTAGTTCTCGCTTGACTTTTAAACCGTAAAGACGTGCTAATCGCCGGCCCAATTCATAAAAGTTCAAGTGATATCGTGCAATAATACTAATAAATAAAAGTGCTTGTGGCTTATCTGTACCGCGGCGGCCTTACAGATAGCGCTATCGCGTGAGTATAAAAATGCAAAATGTCAAACACAAACCCAATATTCGGATATGATTCAAATTATCCAATAAATCAAACCATGTACTATCAACAACAGCAGCCCCCATTTGGAGGTCAAATGTACCTACCAAACTTCTGTTTTCCAATTCCCGCACAATCACAAAATTTTATGCAGCAAACTTTTCAAACACATAATAATCAAACGTCACCACTACGACCTCCAAAACTCAATTTAAATCACCAGAGTGATAATGCAATAAGCGGTAATGCTGCAGCAAACGATATGGAAACAACAAACAAGGATGAATCATCAATAACAAATAACAACCCATGGCAAGTTATAACATCTAAAAAACGGAGAATCAACTCTCCAACAGATATCGGGGAATTCACACTAACTAACACCCATAATAGATTCGACCTATCTCAACCAGAAGATAACAGTAATACTCAAGCTAATAATTCCGCACAACAACCAAAAACGCCAAAACCACCACCTATCTTTATACATGGTGTCCTCGACTATGAACAAATGATGGTAAACTTAACCAAGGTCATAGAAAAAGAACAGTTTTACACCAAAGCCTCAACAAACAACACAATCAAAATTAACGTTCATACCATAGACTCTTATCGCAAGTTACAGAAACATCTCACAGATGGTAAAATAATTCATCATACCTTCCAACTAAAGGAAGATAGGGCATATAGAATTGCAATAAGAAACCTTCACCACTCTATACCAACAGAAGAAATTAAATCTGAATTGGCGGAACTTGGACACGAAGTGCGCAATATCATCAATATACGTCATCGGTCAAAAAAAGACCCATTACCATTGTTCATGGTTGATCTCGAACCAAAAGAGAATAATAAAGAAATATATGAAATAAAATACCTAAACAACATCAAAGTGACAGTTGAAGCACCTAGAAAGAAAAATATAATACCCCAATGCACACGATGCCAGGAATACCAACACACTAAATCTTACCGTACAAAACCTTATGATTGTGTTAAATGTGGTGGAAAACACAACACCAATACTTGTCAAAAATCTCCAAACACCCCTGCCAAATGTGCACCATGCGGAGAAAATCACACAGCTAATTACAAAGGCTGCTCAGTCTACAAAGATCTACAAAGAACAAGACAAGGCCCGAACAGAAGAATAATAAACAATCGCCAACCCCAAATTCCAACTTTAAATGAATTTCCCTCCTTACCAAATCATCCAGCCTACCAAGCTGCACCTCATCTGACACTACCACAAAACAACAGGTCTTTCGCGCAAGCAACCACCGATATGAACAATAACGCCAGTACAAACAGTGTACAAAATATTGGACATCAACTATCACAATTTCTTGCAGAATTCAAAAATATGTTTGCACAATTAATTAATCAAAATAGTATGGTGTTAAACATGCTGTCAACCGTCATATCCAAACTAGCTTAAAAATGGCTACGTCACTACCCATAGCATCGTGGAACGCAAATGGGATAGCAAATCATATCGCAGAGATAACAATATTTTTACAACTACACAAAATTGATATACTGCTCGTCTCCGAAGCCCATGCTACGAATAGAACTGTAATTAAAATACCAAACTTTACAGTTTATCCTACAAATCACCCGGACGGAACTGCCCACGGAGGATCAGCAGTTCTTATTAGAACCGCTCTACAGCACTTAGAATTACAGTCTTATCAAACCAATAAAATTCAGAGCACACTAGTGCAAATAGAAACTAATGCCTAGCCACTAACCGTGGCAGCCGTCTATTGCCCACCTCGACATCGTATCACTCTTGACGAGTACGAAGAGTACTTCCAAAAGTTTGGCAATAAGTTCATAATTGCTGGCGATTGGAACGCCAAGCACTCTGCATGGGGATCACGTCTAATTACTCCAAAAGGGCGGAACCTCCTATGTGCCATACAAAACCTAAACTTAAATTATCTATCAACTTATAACCCAACTTACTGGCCTAGTGATCTTCACAAAATCCCAGATCTGCTAGACTTTGCGATAACGAAAGGCGTTGAATCCAATTATGACTTATCATCGGACCACTCGCCGATAATCATAACAGCAAGTTCTAATGTGATTCATAAAGAAAATTCTCCGAGGCTCACCACTAAGAACACAAACTGGGAATTATTCCAACAACTATTAACTGAACGCACCAACCTTTCAATGAGAATAAAAACACCTGATGAACTAGATGACACAACAGAATATTTAACACGACTTATCCAAAGTGCCGCTCGGGAAGCCACACCCACTGATCCAAATCAACATATGGAAACTGATAACGTACCTCGACATATGAAAGAGCTAGTTATCGTAAAACGAAGAGCAAGAAGCAGATGGCAGAGAACCAGAAATGCTAATGACAAAACAACATACAACAGACTCACTCATCGCCTACAAACCGCACTTAGAAATTCCAGAAATGAATCTTTCAAGTACTACATAACCCAATTATCAACCAACGACTGCTCAATATGGAGAGCTACAAGGAAACTTAAAAGACCCAGAACTGCGGTTCCACCAATCAGAAAAGCCGACACAACATGGGCCAGGACTGACACTGAAAAAGCAAACGTATTCGCCGTGCCAACTGTCCTTACCGATTAAACCATACTCCCCTTCCGAAGTAAAACAGGAACTCGAACATATCAATGTCCATAAATCTCCTGGTTATGATCTTATAACAGGACAAATACTGCGTCATTTTCCCAGGAAAACATTAGTACTGCTCACTACCATCTACAACAGCATGTTACGGCTTTGTTACTTCCCTCTTCAATGGAAATATGCTGTAATCATAATGATAGCCAAGCCTGGCAAACCACCAACAGAACCAACGTCATACCGACCAATAAGTCTTCTTCCTCTCATGTCAAAGATATTTGAAAAACTGCTCCTAAAAAAGAATAGAAGAGACTGTCGATCTACACCAAATCATACCAGCAATTGGTACAACAAGTGGAGAATCTCTGTAAATAACGACAAATCCACCCAAGTCACCTTTACCAACAAGCGAAGTGTATGTCCTCAAGTTACAATTAACAACTCAGTTATACCAGTAAAGTCAGAAGTCAAATATTTAGGGATGCACCTGGACCAGAGACTCACCTGGACAACTCACATAAAAACAAAAAGAAAACACCTTCACCTCAAAGTTAAAGAAATGAGCTGGCTAATTGGAAGGCGATCACAGCTATCCCTATAAAATAAAGTTCTCCTATATAAAGCCATTTTGAAGCCAATTTGGACCTTCGGCATCCAACTATGGGGCTGCACAAAACCGTCAAACACTAAAATTCTGCAGCGATTTCAGTCGAAGACGCTTCGCATGTTGGCAAACGCTCCTTAGTACGTCAATAACCAGACCCTCCATGAAGACTTGGGGATTCCATATGTATCCAGGGAAATCCGAAGATTAGCAACTGTTCTCCACTACACTCTTGTGGGACACGAAAACGATCTTGTGAATCAACTAGCCCAAGAACCAGTCGCACCAAGAAGACTAAATCGCCAGTGGCCACATGATCTCATACCTCGACCCAACCAGGTTTAAGCCTTTTATTCGGGAGTAACATCAATGGATGGACCTCCCTCAAGTCACTAACTATGTCATACGATTTGCTTATTACTCATTTATGTTTTATAAGAGTAGATTGTAAATATGCACTCATGTTAAATAAAAATTTAAAAAAAATAAAAAAAAAATTAGATAGTTCAACGATTTTAATAAAAATATTGCATTTTCTATAAAATAACCTACGATAGATTACGTTTACGCCCAAACCCAAAGTTCCCTGCGCGCAAACGTCCGGTTCCGTAAATAAAATGTTATCTTATAACACCACGTAGTTGTTTCCATTCACACCTAAAAAGAACTCTTGGCAACATTGGGGCTCATATTTCTGCAAAAAAGTTTATTTTGTAACTACAGAGTGTATTTTGTACCTAATTGGGATCTTACCTGCAAAGTGTATTTCCTTTATAAAAACGAATTATCGACGAAAAACAATATTATACCATCGATTAACGGTCATCACTTACTGCAATATATTATTTTACAACACTCTGAAACATCGGCACAGCAATTACAAACAGTTCTATTTTGCAATATAATATTTCATTTTCCAAGAGGCTTTGAAAGGTAGTTTACAACTAATTTATTAACAGTAAAATTCTATAAACCAATTTTACTTTGGCTGATTTTATTTTTAATAAAACCCACTTCTAATTTTGTTGTAACACTATACCAGGTACTTCTTACAAAAACATTTACACACGACTGATTATATAATGACTTCAACGATAAAAGATACCAGTTAATCACTTACCTGCAATCAACATATCTCCTAGTTTTCAAACCGGCACCCACCCGAAATAAGAGCTTGGCAAGTAACCGCAGCGTAACCACCAAACATCGCTGTTTAATTATTCGTTGTGTTACAGACAGCAGTAGACTTTTTTTTCAGCTGTTCGGCTGACATCGGGAAAAAATCAATATGGACCTTTAGTGACGTGCCGTTTTGAAAAGGTCACTTCGTTTCACTGTTGTAATATAATTTAGTAAATCATCTAACAACTTTTAATAAATGAAGTACGCATCAATATTTCAGAACAGTATAAATAGGGGCAACAAAAATTGTATACCATTTTTGTACAAACTCCTATGTTTATTGGCTTCGAATCCTGGCTTCTGAGTTATCTAGGGTAATTCAACCTCTCCAGAACCTTCAGCTTAGAGCGGGGTTGACCTGTTACAACACAAATAGGTGTCTGACTAACAAAGCGCCCCTGCAACTGCATTAGCTGCATTGGCGTAGATACGCCATTGTGCATACATTAAGTACATGTCTTACATCTCGACACAGCTTAGTCAGTATAAGTTAGAAAATAAGCCTGGAATGTAGCCCACACCTTCAGCTACTGTTTATTTATTTCAATAGGTTTGATGTGCTTGGGGACGCACAAGAACCAAACTGACACCCCTTATTGACACATTTGCACCAATAATCAACAAATAAATCCAAAGCTAAAACTTTGCCCAAAGTTATGAGTAAGTTACAAAGTCCAACACGCTAGAATAAACAAAGAAAAACCTTAAAGCTGAACAACTCTCCAAACATTTTTATCATACACTTATAGTTTAACCACAAACCATATATTATTATTAGAGCAGGGGTGCCTCTATTGTAATCATTAATAAATAATAAAAGTACCGTACTACGCCTAAGTGACCCTCTAACCGATAATATCTCAACCAACACTAATATTTCTCTTGCCTTTTGTTTAACTAACATTTCAAGTATATTCAGTGGCGTAACCAAAAATTATGGGGCCTGGGTTCCAGATCTTGGTTGGACCTCTATAACCTACCTACCCCCCCCCCCTCCCGGGCGCTTCCAAGTAGAAGACCAAAATAAAATATTTCACCAAAGAAACACTTGCATATGTTTAAAGAAAAACGCAAAAAACAACAAACAAAATAAGTAGGTACCTTATAGGTCCATATAATGTAGAAACTGTAAAATCAACTAACAATACTTATGCACAGACAAAGACACATCTACATGATGTAACAAAAGTATTAAAGATAACAGTAACAATCAAAAACTAAACAAAAATTTTTTTTCTGGCCTTTGTGCTTGCAAATTTTTTATCAACTTATTTAAGTCCAGATTTTGCGCAGCGCTATTTTTTATTGAAATTATTGCTAAAGACGACAATCTGTCTTGAATCATTGTATTTCTTAAACAGTTTTTGAATATTTTTAATTTCAAAAACGATCTTTTAGCTGTAGCAGATTTTAACAGTTTTGTTGCTCTTTCTAATTTAGGTTTTCGTTCTATGGCACCCGATTTATACGAATATACTTATTTGAACTCCTTTTACCGAATACTTTAGTTCAAACGCTGTTACTAAAGCGACTTAAGCGGTCTTGCAAACTGTATCTAACAACAAGACGGTTGCCATGGTAACGTACCCCCACGCTCGTCACGTTGGCTACTCGGAAGAAAACACTGCCCTATTGCTCACTCACATTATCGCGTAGTGTGAGACTTATTTATTACTTAACAGTACTCTAAATTTTTAAATGTAGCGATATATCGAGATATTCGTCGAAATACAGCCGTCGAAAAAACATAGTTTGGTTTAGAACACAAAACAAACTGACATTTGCCTATTTTTAAGGAAAAAACTATAAAGGGACGGGCCCTTGGCGGGCCCCACGACTCGCAAACCCTGGTTCCGTAGAACCCGCGGAATTCCGGTAGTTACGCCACTGAGTATAATAAAATGCAGCCGCCAAACCATAATTTGGTCTGGTGGCGCACGTGTGCGAAAGGTAATTGCGTACCTCCTGCCAATATAAGCAATGTTTTTAAATCTGCGCGCGGCTAAAGTAATCAAGCGTTATTTAAATGGGCTCATGACCAAGAAAATTGAACTTTTTACAAGTTTTATTGTATATGTTGTATGCTTGCTCAGGTTTCCAGTCTGCAGTCACGCTTTGATTGCAAATAAACCAGTAGGTTAACCTCTAGCACCTTTGGTATTTATAATACGTCACATACTAGTACTTAGTTATTTATAAAGTGTTTAGAATAGGTGTTAGAAATTTGTTGTATGTTGCAGTATGACAAAATGAATCTGAAGGTGTAATTACACTGGTCAACAAAGGTTTTTTTTTCTTACATTCTAATACGTGTACCGTATGTACTTTTGAAAACATTTCCAATATTTTTTACCGTTAGAATCTATTTTCAATAACAGTTTTCTTTTAAAACACATTAATTTTTTTACTGGATTTGACATTTTCTGTTTTACCGCGCTAATGTTAAATACTGAAAAAAAAATTGTGTTGCCAGACTGATTTGAACAAGTTTTGGCATGTTTTCTACGTCACAACCGTAAGCCACGCCTCTCTTTGGTTTTAAACCAATCATATTTCGGAAATTCGTAGATATGCGATTATGCGGTTATATAAGAAGGTACAGAATGATTATTACCAGTATTACAATTTAATTGAGTTTGTTTGTGATAATCTGTTGTGTTTTATATTGACAATGTCTCGTAATTGTATAAATAATTAGAACAGTTTTTGATATGTTTGGGGAGAATTAACTATTCAGCAGCTTAAGCGAAATATTACAACTACAATAGAAACAGCGTACAGAAAGTATAAATGGTATATCAGTGCTGATTTAAAAGTGGTGGCAATTCTGCTTGGTTTACAGCTTGGCTTGAATACACGAAGCATTGTTGTTTCATTTATGAGTAGGACAACTGAACAAGAAATTCTCATTATACATTATATTGTTAAACAGCGGCCACCAAGAGAGCAGCATATTCCTGAGCAAAAGAATATAACTCATCCGGCACAAGTTGAACGTGACAAATTCTTTTATCACCTTTGCATACAAAATTGGGTTTGATAAAAAACGTTGCCAAAGCCATGAACAAAGAAGGACATGGATTTCAATATCTCAAACAAAAATTTCCCAATATCGCCGATGCAAAAATTAAAGAAGGTATTTTTGAGAGACCCGAAATTAATCTATAAATGCGAGATACAGATATTGAAGAGGCTCTAAGTGACTTAGAACGTTCAGCTTGGAATGCTTTTAAAGTGGTAAAACAAAACATTTTGGGAAATACAAAATCTAAAAACTACAAAGAAATTGTCGGTGAACTTCTAGGAGTTGACAAGCATTAGGTTGTAACATGAGCTTTAAAATACACTTCTTAGATTCTCACTTCAATTTTTTTTCTCTAAATCTTGGTGACGTTAGTGATGAGCAGGGAGAACGGTTCCATCAAGACATTGCCACTATCGAAAAACGTTACCAAGAGAAGTGGAACAGCGAAATGCTTGCTGATTACTGCTAGACACTAATGTCAGAAAGTTCCACAGCCCCATTAAAAGGAAAGTGAAGAGAAAAACATTCTAATGGTAATGCAATAGTGTGCCTATTAGTTATTATGCGTAATATGTTTATTCTTCTTTACGTTAATTTTTTTAAAAGCTGACCTGCTGGAAGTAATTTTGTTTAAGATTGTAATTAGAACTAGGAAACAGAAATAAATTGTATATTGATAGTAAAAAAAATAAAAAGTTAAAAATTTGTTGACCAGTGTTAGTTAAAACTTTTTGAGCCGCCCTGCCCTGTATTAAATCATGTATTCCCGATAAATCTTTAAAAATCCATGATATAGTACCGAAGCAATCTGTTTATCTTGTATTGCTGACGTTATCATATTTCTTACTTGAGATAATTACTAAAGATTGCGATATCCCATATTATCTTATATCTCGCTATAAGAAAAATCTAGGATGATTTTATACATCATTTGAAGTATCAGATCGAATCTGTAGGTAGCAGATGTTGTGCAATATAATTAAGACATAAATTAATTGGAATTACTGATCCCTTATGAAACAACAAATACTATTTATCATTGTCTTGTTCGTCTCCCTTGCGCCCTCCCCACTTGTAACTCAAGAACGGGATATGATACCTGTAATCTTCTACAGGTGATTAAATTCTGCGATACAGATATTAGATTAGATAGAGAACACGTAGCTAATTAATGTGTAGCAAAGAACCACGGAAATTTTAGTTTCAATACGCGGGCTGGCGTACGCATCGTAAATAGTTTGGAAGGAATTCCAAATTGGTAAAAGAAAATTGGGCTCGTATTGGTATTTACGACTTCATAAATTAAAATAACTACTATCCAATTAATCGAAGGTTTCAAGGAAGTTTCAGATTAAAAATGCAAGAATAATAAATATGGTTGAGTTGCAGGGTTAATACAAAGCGAAGAAGTGACTCAATCTTAATATTAAATCAATTTCTGCTCAATTTTAATAATTTGGCCACCCTATGCATTAAAAACCTGCTGGTAATAAAAAAAATTACCTCTAACGTCGATAACATTATAAATCGGTTATTTGTATAATAATAGGTTGGAAGAGCATTTTGAAAACTACTTAACATTCTAATGCCTAGATTAAGTTATTATAAAACTATCAGTCAATTATTTTGTAGTTATTTAAATGTATTCCTCTTTTTTCATAGCGCTTCAGTTACCGGGGCTTTTCTTAAATCGCGTTAATTTAATTAAACAGTGTCTTATAACTTGTAATTTAAAATGAGAAACTGCTTTCATAATTTAGCATTAACGTTAAGGTGGGCAACAGCTGAGAAAAACGTTACGAAGCCAAGTGATAATCTTAACTACGCTTGATCGCTCAACCTTAAAATGAGATACTTGATATCTTTCTTGCATAATGAAATAATTGTGAGTTGTTCGCAATTTTAGCCCCTTAAACTCGAGCACGCGAATTTCGTTTATAGAAAATTTACGCTCTTTCAAAATTCCTTTCCATTCGTATTTGAGTTTCGATACCTAATTTTGCCTAAGGTAAAGTCAAAACTTTACGGTCGTAATTCGCTTCGCGCATATTAAATGCCATCAACGTCCTTATAGTGGAAGCTTTGTGATGGCAGGTAACTTACCTGATCCAAAACTGTCATCAGAGAAGCCACTGGTCACTCTACAGGCAACGATCTTATCGGTTCCTTTGTGTTTTGTATAGGCCGAAAGGTTATTGATATTTCTTGCTTCGTTTCCTTTCTGACATGTAAGAACTATTGCCGATTATATTTGATGTGTGAAACATTTTCTAGATCTTGTAACGGATATTAAAGCGAATTGACCAGCTGCAGATTTTTGACACTAAGGTATTTTTGAGATTTTTGGTTTTCATAGGATTTTAAAAATAACATTAACCTTCTCATAAAATTTATTTGAATTATTCAAACTTAACTTGTTTTATTCATAAGTTTTAGCTTTGCTTCGTTGAAGTCCATATTTATTGAGTGTACATACAATACTTTTTACTTGAACAATGTTTATATATTTTAACCTCATACGTATTTCGACATGTTTACATGCCGTTATCAAAAGTTATATTAAAAAGTAAACAGTTATAGTGTTATTATAGCAACTGGCGACTTAATCTTGGTAATGTCTGTCTTACTCCAAAATGTCGAATAGAGGTAAATTTAAGAGATCAATTTGCTCGTTCATTAACATTACAGTTTTTAAATGTTTGTGAATTTCAAAAGCTGCTAGTATATTTACGTTTATCATCACAAAAGTGTAAACATTTTATAGTGTTATTAGATGTCATTAAATGATTGTGTTCTAGTAAGTGTTTAGCGTAATTAAATTTATGTGGATGTTTGTATTTGTAACAACGTACGTATTCTTTGTACCTAATATGAAAATTTCTAATTGTCTGGCCTGTGTAAATCAAATTACAATGCGAACAATTTAATTTGTAAATGCCTGATGTCAGTAAAACATCTGTTTTTGATTTTGCAGTAAACAAAGTGTTTAAAATGTTTTAGTTGTTTAAAAACTTACTTTACATTTATTTGTCTTGTTTCTAATCTTACACCAATTTTTGATTCGTTGCCAAAATATGGTATCGAAGCATATTTAATTGTATCGAATGAAGTTGAAGCATTCGAACGAATTTTTTGAATGGCTAATTTTATCTTTTTCTTTCTCTGCTAAGCAGATATTGTAATATTTTTTTCTGCGGAAAATTTCCGATTATACGAAACTAGGAAGTATATATTTCAAAATTTAATAGTTTGGGCTGTAGAATTTTATCAAGCGCGCCTTCGGGAAGCTCCGTTCGACGTGATAACAAGCATCGAGTCCTGCTCACCGATTAATACATAATTAGGTAAAAATAGAAAAGTTTTGTTTAAATATTGTTAAAAAAACTTTCCTATTATTTACAGATTATAAAAAAACGTTTAACAGGTTTGAACGAATTTTTGTTTTAATTTTTTAAACGTTTTTCTAAAAATTTAGAATTTAAATTTAAATCTAAATTTTTTGTACAACATGATATGTCACCTCAAATCATTACCGCAAATAAATATTAAAAAGATTTTCAAAACTTTTTTGTTTTAATGTTTGTTGTAAACTATTTGTTATAAACAATATTATTTAACTTTTCACTAAAACATATAACCCTCTATATTTTTACAAAACATATAATCAATGTTGTAAATAAATTATTTATTGTTGAAATTTACATTTTTTAATTCATTCTATCTGAAATGGTTCCAGAGTAGTTGTTTTGAAAATTAATCCTTTCGGTTATGCGTCAACACCCTGTATCTCTTTAATAAAGCATCTTAGAACATATGTTACTCGACACTCGTTTATTTTTTATTTTTGCACAGCAACAATCTTCATATACCCCGCTTGAATACCCTGCACATTACATTGTTTTATTAGCCATTGCTTTTATAATATTTAATTTGAAAAAAATATATAACTGTTGTTTCTATTTAACATGTTTCTAGCTTTTAGGTGGCCAAATCTCAGCAGAATCCGTACAGCCACACAGAAACAATCCGCTCCATCCGGAATTGAACTGGAGTGTCCCTTTGCTTAGAACTACGTAATCAACTCAGCTACTGCTTGATTGAAGTGAAACTTCTTGGCCGGCGGGTGCAATATGCAATCGTGGGACCACGCACCATTACAGAAATGGCTGTAACGTAATGTAACGGATACACAGTTGTGGACATCTTTCCCAGCAACCAACTGTTTAAGCTTCTAGCATTCATCAGACTGTCAGTACGCAGATGATCGCGAAGTGGGTTGTACGCGTTTACGTAGACCGAAGAAAGGAATAAAAGATACTTTGTCAGTAGCACTCTCAAAGCTCTAGGCTGATAATTAAAAGACCTACCGACTTGGAGTTTATTTAAACATGTAGCCCATTCATTGCCCTTTATTTTGGTATATAACCTATAAGGTATAAATAAACACAATTACGTTAAAAACAATTTTGTTGTACACTTTTATGATCTCTAAACTAGTTCTGTTAAATTTACATACCAATGTCTTCTTTTTTATGATATCAATTTTGTTTTTTGTTACATTTTGTTAAAAGAGTAAGAATTGTACGTATAATGTTATTTTAATGTAACACGAAATCATTGATGTGATGCAAAAATTTGTTTAAGAAACATAATCGTGCAGAATAGCATTTAAGTTGTCAAGCAATATTGAAAATGCTGCAACATAAAATAATGTTAAATTGAGAACTAAAACCGGACAAGATCCTGTAAAAAAATCAAAATTTAAAGTTTTCGTTCAATATATCATCCCCGTCTACTTGCGCGTTTTTACAATTTTTCATCTACATTCCATGCAACATTTTACACCTTTTTTTTTACACAAATGCAATGTTTTCTAGTGCAGGTGCCGTATTTGCAGTACAGAGATAATAAATGTCTAAGGTTTAATCGGAAGATCGCTTTCAGTGAGAACACGAGAAGAAGTTTTACTTAGAACTTGCGTGCTCGGCACACATTTGTTTTTTTTGTAATATTTCTTCATTACGACTTCTTTCGCGGTTTGCTTAATTTTTAAATCATCTTTTTTGGCTTTTTGTCATCTTCTTTTTGTAAGAACATCTCCCATCATTTTTGTTGGTACCAATTTTTGACCAATCGTGACGTTTTCTTGGAGCATTTTTCTGACTTGTTTCGGTAGTTTAAAACCAACTTCTCTACAATAATTTCAATTTTAGCTAGCTTTTTTAACCGTTATACCACAAGTGAGTTGAGAAATAAGCGGGTTAAATTATAACCTTTCCGCTTAGCACTTCTGTAGTATAGAATTTTAGAATGCGACCTCTATTTAGGTTATGATTTCAGAAAAATGTTTTTGTTTTTTTTTATCTTTCTAGACTATAATTGCCCTGTCGGTAACTTTTTCTTACATATAACATTACCATATCCTCACCCCTTCAAAATTATGTAGGTTTACATTCCAGTTGCACATTAAAACAGCTTTGAAATCAAATCATTTTTTGCACATGTTTAAAAAAAGGAGATTTTAACAGGTAATTAAGCACCTAAATAATCACCTTACTAAGTATTAGTTTTGCCATAAAAACTAATGTGCTTTGCATCTGCAGGAAGTTGTGTTCATATTTGGTTAGAATTAATCATCTGTTGCTAATTTCAGTTATTAACAAAACGTATAATTTTTAGCACTTAAACAATCAAAACTTCTTAGCGTTAACTTTACAAGAATATTAATTATCGGTTGCGGTTTTTTTATGCAAATCTTGTTAATTTGAATTTAATGAGAGAATAATAAAATTCTAATATCCTGTGATTACCAACGCGTATTCTAAATATACAAGAATAATGAGTATCTGTATATAAAACACTTAATAACTTTAACAATATCTATTTATTTTAACCTTATACGTATTTTGGCAAGTTTACATGCCATTGTCAAAGGTTATATGAAAGTAAACAGTTAGTGTTGTTATAGCAATAGAACTTTTTTACTTATCTTGGTAATCGTCTGCAGATGACTTGATTTCTTATTCCAAAATGTCCAGTAGAGGAGAATTTAAGAGATCAATTTGCTTATTCATTAACGGTACAGTTTTTAAATGTTTGTGAATTTCAAAAGCTTCTAGTATAGCTAATTTACGTTTACCATCACAAAAGTGTAAACATTTTATGGTGTTATTAGATGTCATTGAATGATTTTGTTCTAGTAAGTGTTTAGCGTAATTGGATTTATGTGGGTGTTTGTATTTGTAACAACGTACGTGTTCTTTATACCTAATATCAAAATTTCTAATTGTCTGGCCTATATAAACCGAATTACAATGCGAACAATTTAATTTGTAAATGCCTGATTTTAACAAATCGTCTGTTTTTGATTTAGCATTAAACTAAATCAAAAACAGACGATTTGTTAAAATCAGGCATTTACAAATTAAATTGTTCGCATTGTAATTCGGTTTATATAGGCCAGACAATTAGAAATTTTGATATTAGGTATAAAGAACACGTACGTTGTTACAAATACAAACACCCACATAAATCCAATTACGCTAAACACTTACTAGAACAAAATCATTCAATGACATCTAATAACACCATAAAATGTTTACACTTTTGTGATGATAAACGTAAATTAGATATACTAGAAGCTTTTGAAATTCACAAACATTTAAAAACTGTACCGTTAATGAATAAGCAAATTGATCTCTTAAATTCTCCTCTACTGGACATTTTGGAATAAGAAATCAAGTCATCTGCAGACGATTACCAAGATAAGTAAAAAAGTTCTATTGCTATAACAACACTAACTGTTTACTTTCATATAACCTTTGACAATGGCATGTAAACATGCCGAAATACGTATAAGGTTAAAATAAATAGATATTGTTAAAGTTATTAAGTATTTTATATACAGATACTCATTAAATATGGACTTTAACGAAGTAAAGCTGGAATTAATAAATAAAATACAAGAATAAGCTTTTACAAAAGCTATTCACATTGCTGTATCACACAAAATAATAATATTGCATATCTTAAATACGCGTTTTTACAAGCTTAACAATTAAAAAAATCTTTTGGGCAACTGCCACGGCAGCTTCCTCGCCTTTATAAAAATGTTAAAATTGGTTTTAATGTATTTCGAAAATTTAATGGAAATTGAGAATATTTTAAAAAGTTTTGAACAAATTTTAAATATATTTAATAGCGATGTTTCTTGAAAATTTTAAAACTTTGATTACCATGGAATTTTTTTTTAAATTATAAAATTGAAAAAAATATGATTCTTTAATATTTCAAACATTTTGGTAATTATGATTTTCGACAATTATGACAATTTGGGGAAACATAAAATAATATTAAAATTATTGAATAAATTTGAAATATCACAAAATCAAAATCCGAAAATTGCAAGAAATACTATAAACTTGAAAATTTTTGAAAATTAGAGAAACTTAAAAAAAATTTTTCATGTTTTATGGAATTTTGAAAATTTTAAAAAGTTGAAAAGGGAAAAATTTTAAAAATTTAAAATTTTTTTAAAAGTGTTGAAAATACCTATTTGAAAATATTAACAAAATTTTAAATAATCTTGAAATTTTACTAATTTTAAATATTTTATTAATTAAAATTTTAGAAATTCTTAAAACATTATTTGAAATTAAAAAAATAAGAAAGAAATAAGAAAAGTTTTATGACCTTTTGAAAATTTGAAAGTTAAAAAATAAAATTTTTTTACATTTTTGGATTATATGTATAGTAGCTTTGCAGGTCTTAACGGCCCAAGGCTTAAATTTGACATTGAATTAAATCTTCCTTAACCGACGCCATCCACTTCCTCCTTGGCCTACCCTTTTTCCTTTTTGTGCCTGCTTCACTCTCTAGTAAAATTTTGGTAACTCTTCCTTCCGGCAATCTCACGATATGTCCAAGCCATCGTAACCTTTGAACTCTTGCGATGTTTGTTATTTTAGGCTGCCTATACAGTTCCTTGAGTTCTTGATTTGTGCGACTTCTCCATACACCGTCTTCATTTACACCTCCATTAATTCTTCTAAGAATCTTCCTTTTCGATATGTCGAGTTTCTTTTCTGTATCTTAATTAAGGATCCATGTTTCACATGCATATAGGACTGTTGGGCGGATGACTGTTCCATATACTCTTATTTTTGCACTCCTTGGTACTATTTTGGATTTTAACATTGCTGCTAAAGCTCCGGCACTTCTACTTCCTTTAGTCATTAATTTCTTCATTTTCCTCATTTTTGTTTGTTAACGTCACACCAAGGTAGTCAAAACTCTTAACAACTTCAAACTTATATTCTTTTCTTCCCACAGATTTAGATTTAGTTATCTTAAATATTTCTCCAATTTGTGTTTATTTTCCCTCATCTACATGCATTTCGTCTTGTCTTCGTTTATCTCCAACCCGAATTCTTGGGCTTTCATTTCCAGTCTTCGAAAGACATCTTTTAGCTCCCCTGGTCTTCGAGTTAATAGCACCAGATCACCGGCATATGCAACACATTGATGTCTGTGCCCTTAGTATAAATATTACTCTCTCTCTGACGACATCGGCGACAGTGGATTACCTTGTCTTAACCCCCTGTTACCGTCAAAGCTATTAGAGACCCTGCCGTCCATCCTGACCTTACACTTTGTGTTTTTTAGAACAGCTTTAGTTAGGTTGGTTATTTTTCTTGGAAACTCGAAATATTCTGGTATTTCATACAACTTATGCCTCTTGATTGTGTCGCTAGCTTGCTTAAAGTCAATAAACAACATATTCAGTGATAAGTTGAATTCATGGGAGCTTGCAAGAACTTGCTTCATTATGAAAATTTGATCAACCACTGACCTCTTTGCTCTAAACCCAGCTTGGTACTCTCCTAAAATTGTTTCCGTAACACCCTTGATCCGTTCTTTAATTAACATTGCCAATATCTTATATACTGTGTCTTGTAACGCTATCCTCCTGTAGTTTTTACACTCTGTAGTATTTTGTTTCTTGTAGATAGGACACAAAAGAGCTTCTGACCATTGTGTTGGTATTTGTTCCTTCGCCCATATTCGTTGCAATAACTTCGCTATTTCAGTTTGTAGCGCTTCTCCACCTTTTTTCAAGAATTCTGCCACGATACCATTCTCTCCTGGCGACTTATTGTTTTTTGGGCTAGATATTATGCTCATTACCTCATTCCTACTTGGCACCTCATCCTTCGTAGTCTGGTTTACCAACTTCTTCTACCTGCTGTTCTAACCCTTGGCCCTGATCATCTGAATTAAGTACTTTTTTCAAAATATCTCGCCCATCTACCCAATTTCTCATCTATTCCTCCCAGTAGCTGACCATCTTCGTCTCTATAGTACCTTGATACGTTTTGATGGAGGTTGCGCTGCTTTTTAACCTCTTGGTAGAAGTTCCTAATCTCTTTATTAACGAAAAGGTCTTCAATTCTGCTCAGCTTCTGTTCCAAATATAGCCTTTTCTTCCTTCTGCATATTTTTTTTCATTTCTCTTCTTTCTTGTTTATACAGTTCTTCATTGTCTGAATTTGCACTCATCATTTTACTCATTCTGGCCTTATTGCACCTCTGCACTGCTTCCTTGCATTTTTCATCATACCAATCGTTTTGTTTTCGTTGTTTACCTTTCGGAGTATTTGACCTGCAACGTCTTGCATCATCGCTTGTAATTGACTTCATTTTTCCTCAATATCTTCGATATCTAGTTGATTCTGCAGTTTATTTTCTATTGCGCTGCTTTACCTAATTTTGATGTCCTGGTGTTCTAGTGGTTTTGCATTGTACCGCCTGACTTCATCACTTTCATACTTCATTCTTCTTGGTACCTCTTGTTCTACCTTAACTCGAACCAAGAAATTGTCGGAATTGACATTTGCACCTCTATAACTTCTAAAATCTTTAATATTCCTTTTATTTTTATTTTCTACCAACACATGGTCTTTCTGATTGACTGTTTGCCCGTCAGGCGACATCCATGTTCCCTTGTATATGTCCTTATGCCCAAAATATGTACTCATAATCTTCATATTATGTTGATCTGGAAATTCTACTATTTTTGTTCCATTTTCGTGGCTATTTAAGTGTTTACTATTTTGCTAATTTATGCGAAGTTTACAAACTACGAAATAATTTAAAATTAAGAAGTTTTAAAAATTTTGAAAAATTTTAAGATTTTTACAATAATCAAAATTATTGCAAGAATAAAAATTTAGGAAAATGTTGAAAATTTTAAATTTTTTTATTATTTTGATAATTTAAGAAAATTGCAGAAAGGTTTTTTAAATTTTGGAAATTTTACTTAATTTTTAAAATTTTGACCAAATCATTGAAAATGTTTGGTAAATTTTGAAAATTTTACTCCTTTTTCCCCATGTTTTGGAGAAGATGAAAATATAGATTTTAAAACCGAAATATGCACATTTTTGAATAAACAAAAAATTTGGGGGGGGGGGAGGACAGGAAGATCGCGTTTGCGCAGATCGGCTATTCGACACACGTAGATAAGCTGTTTAAGGTTCTTTTTTGAGCGTGTCTATTTTGATATAGAGCACCCCTACCACCTTTGTTTGCAGACCAACCTCATTTTCTAGCAGTGTCATCCTATTGCAATTAGCAATCTTTGAGCCAAGTTTGGTTATTCTACGTTAAGGCGTCTGCATTGTAAAGTGTATGCAGACACATAGACATACAGATAAACAGACAGACAGACGCACAAACACCTCTGCAGGTAAGACCCTAAAACCTTTGTATTGGTTAAAATGTTTAGGTTAAAAATGTTTGCCTTACAGTACCTTTTTTAGGCATAACTCGTATATAGGCCAGTAAGCCCAAAGCGAAAAATACTTAGCTGAATGAACGCATTTATTCCAAATCCTATATGATGATCACAATACCTTCCTCTATAGCTACACTTCGTATAACGAGGAAGATAAAAACAGGTACAATTAGCAGCATAAAAAAACTTTTGACAGTAAGACTTAACATGAATATTAGAAGTGTTAAAATTGATCTTGTAACAGCTTTCTTTTGCAATTAACAGATTTAAGCTCTTGTGCTGGACGTCACAAAAACTCTCATCTTCATAACTAATCTGATAATTTATTCCGATTAATCGTTCAAGCATAAAATGCAAATATTTTTACCATAACAAAATTCGCCGGTTGGATAGTAACAACAAGTTCGAAAGATTTGATCAGTTCATCTAAAATACGTAAAAATAGCTTTGAGTGATGTGATTAAAAATATTAGAATTTATTACTTTTTAAATAAACTTGCCTATACTATTTTTAAATTTTATTAAATTTATCCCAAAATGCCATAAATTTAATACCATATAATTTTTTGCTGTGTTAGTTATTCTTCAGCACTTTTAATAACACATATCAAAATGTACAAAACTCTGTCAGTACAAAAAGAAATAGTGATTCCGTGCAAGATTCCTTGGCATTATTATGAAGCAGTAATGAATTAGATGGAACCATTAAGGCCAATATCTATAGCAATAAATTGATGAGAAACATTTCAATTAAAACGCATTGAAAGGGCTGTGATAGAGGTAACGTATGTCAGATTTGGCATAATTCTTGTAAAAACTTACGCTTTTATCCTTTGTCGGTGTATTAAAACAGAAGATCACGATTCACGTTCACTATTTTTATAACAATGCCAAGAACGCATTTATTAAACGCAACGGTTCTTATCTTTTCTTTGAAAGCATCTGCCGATTGAAGGATTTTTGAAATGTGCGAAGCTCGTTTGTATTATGACTATTATGGGATGTAAAATTAGTCATCTTCATCAAGCGAAACGATTTAGCAAATCATTATAGTGACATATGTATTGTTAACCATTTGGTTTCTTCTACAGTGTGATATCATAACTGAATTTCTGAGAACCCATGGTTTTTGTTTCAAACTGAGATACAAGTCAAATGTGATTGTGAAACAAATACCAAGTGTTTTATTTTTTATTATTATACTATTAATTTTTTAATAGTTAAATATTTATTAATAATGTTTCACCACGTGCCTACCACTCAATCAAAATATTAAGTCGAATGATTATTTCGATTTTTCTAACCTTAAATTGCAGTAGCAAGTGTGTTAACATTATAATTATATAAATATATGTATGTATGCTAAAAACTGGGTTAGCAAATTAGAATAGAAATCAGTTTTACTTTTATTTAATATTTATTGCCTGCCATCAATAAATAATTTCATGACGTCAAAAATAATTTTAAAGGCGTTTAAATTAACTTTTTGACGCCGGAAACTGTATAAATGACAGATCCCGTTAAGTGGCAGCATTTTTTTTTATTGACGTTAAAAACCTTTTTATTGGCTTCTGAAAATAATTTATAAGTAATATAAGTTGCAGGCTTCTGCTACCGTTGTTAATGGCATCTAGGCTTCCGGGTTGGAGCCGCGTCGTCGTTGAATGAACTGCCGACGTTTCGTCCTCGGTCCCACGAGACATCTTCAGGGCTGTTGATACTTTGGAACCTGGAACACAACTGACGAAAAAAGAAAGGAAAAAATAAAATCGGTGTTGGTTCATTTCCCGTGAAGATGCGGTTAGCTATAAGGGTCTTTCGGACTCAGCACTAGAGTCCTAATCCCCTCTTTAGCCGAGAAGAGATGTTAAAGAAGAGTTAGAACAATAAATTTTGGATAAAGGAGGTTTTCCACAGTATTCACCTTTTTGGCTCAGGAAAACTTGCGGTAAAAACCTGAGCCAGAACAGTCGGCCGGGCCAGGAATCGACGCTAGGGCTTGCAGAATGAAAGGAGGGAGCGTTAACTTCGAACCTTTCTCGCCACCGACGGAGGTGACGAGAAAGGTACCGCACCGCGTTTATAAGAGGCGGGTGTGTGATATTGTGTGACTGATGTGTCTGATTGGCTGGCAGGCTGTAGCGGTTGGGGGGCGGGGCTGTTGTGTGTAATGTTGTGCTGTAGAAAATAGTAGTTTGTAAGCATTGTGAAGAAGATAGCTGCGGTCTCGATTAACATTGTTTGAGTTTTATGTATTTCTATGGATTCACAGATCACACGGTTGAGGTAATTAGAACAACGGGCCAAGATTTTAGTCTCGTCATATTAAATGGTATGGCCTGCATCGTGATTATGCTCTGCAATGGCCGACTCTGCGGGACTTTTCAGTCGAGCACAACGCTGGTGTTTAGAGACTCGAACGTTGATCAGCCTCTTCGTCTCACCGATGTAGATTTTCCTACAGGAGCAAGGTACTCTATACACACCGGAAGATTGAAGGATAGGTAACTTGTCTTTGATCAGAGGAGAGATATTTAAAAGTTTTTGAAAAGGTGTAAAACGGATTTTATGTTTTGTTGTTTAAGTAGTCTGCTGATGCAGTCGGTGGTTCTGTGTATGTAAAGTAGAAATGCAATATATATAGGTGATGTAAGTGTATTGGTACGTTCTGTGTTTGCGGGTTGGGTCTTTTGAGTAATATCGTGTTAGATGTTTCGTGTGTTGAATAAGAACTGTTTTAAATAAGAACAGTGGTAATGTGATTAAGTTCGTCCTTTAGATAGGATGGTTTGGAAATGGCAAAGGCTCGGTGAACTAAGGAATTAATGACAGAACGGTTTTGGTCGGGATGATGATGGGCATGTGCGTTCAGGTAGCGGTCTGTATATGTAAGTTTGCGTACACGCAATGTCCCAATGTATCGTCAGGACGACGACTAACTAGGACGTCGAAGAAAAGAAGGTTGTCATTGGATTCAATCTCCATGGTGAAGTGGATGCTGGAATGTTGGGAATTTAAATGTGACAGAAAGTCATAACAAAGGTATCATCAACGTATCTGAACCAACATTTAGGTTTTAAAAGTTTGGATTCTACAGCTTCCTGTTTGAATGCTTCCATAAAAATGTTAGCAACGATAGGATAGAGTGGGAAACCTGTACACGGAGCAGGAAATAGGTGGAAGCTAGGCATGTTTCTACTAGGACGGACAAGTCAGTGGGTTGATTGTGCGAAGAAAAGATGTCTTGAATTAAAGATATGGAATCGGGAACAACAACCTTAGCGAACAGTGATTCGACATCAAAACTGACCAATATATCCTCAGGATTTATAAACAAATTTTGAAGTCGTTGAACAAAATGTTTAGAACTTAGGATTAAATGAACCAGTTTTGCCAACATTAAATTTAGAATTTGGGTAAAGTATTTCGAAAGTTTATAAGTTAGGAAGTTAGTAGCACTAACAAGGGAACGTAAAAAATATTAGGTTTGCTGATTTTAGAAAGTCTGTGCAGTCTGGGTATGTGAGAATGGCCGGGGATCAAGGTTTTTTGGATTCCTTTTGGAATTGAAAAGGATTTTATAAGAGCAGAGATGGATTTTTCGATGCGGGATGTTGGATTAGAGGATAATGTACGGTAACAACACCGCATACGAAATTGGAACCTTTTGGAAAGAATGGAAATTTCGTCTTAGTTCAGTACGTGTTTGGAGTGGTTAATAACAGTCATAGAAAACCGCTCAACAGCTACAGCCTGACAGCCAATCACAGACGCATTAGTCACACGTTATCAAATTCAAATTCAAATTCAAATTCAAATACGTTTATTACAAAAATATATACAGTTAATTACAAGTCAAATTTATTCATTAGAGTATGTATATGTGGGCCGCTTTAGGCTTTCGGCCTCTTCAGCCCTGGTTGTCGTCCTTCGTCGGTGGAATGGTTGCTGCATTTGGTCCTGGTGTTGTAGTTGTTCTGCGTCGTGGAGTTGTCGGTCTTGGAGTTCCTAGGAGTTGCTGGTTATGTGTCTGGAATTGGAAAAATGGTGTAGTATTCCTGTTAACGCATTGTTAGAGGGGTGTCTTCAACAAGGTCAAGAAGGTTGTCGGGGAGGTCGGGGTAGAGTGAAGATAAGAGGGCTGTCGGGGGGTGTTTAAGTTTGCGTCGGGGTTTTCGTGGGACACGGTTTCTTAAAACTTGATTTTGGGTTATATATTTGTGGGATGTTTGGAGGGTGTCTTGGGCGATGGTGTTGTTACCGTTTAAGGTGTGGATTATGTAAGATTTATGAAGTTCTAGGAGGCGTTGGTCGATAGGGGTGGTTTCTGTGTCTTCATGGACGAGGATGCTGGGATGGTATCTGTGGAGTCTGAAGATTCGCCGGAGGATTTGTCTTTCGCAGGAGCGGATTTGGTCTAGAAGATGTGGTTTGAGGGTGGCGTAGATGGGTGCTCGGTAGTCTATTACCGGTCGGACGAAAGTGTTGTAGGTATGGAGGAGGGTGCGGAAGTTACAGCCTTGAAAGCGTCCCTGGATGCGTCGAAGTAGATTGGAGCGGTTTCGGACTTATTTCAGGGTTTCTCGAAGGTCGGGTTCGAGGGAGCAGGTTTTATAAAAGGTGATTCCAAGGTATTTTATTTGGTTTGAGAGAGGAATTTGATAGTTGTTGATGGTTATGTTGATGAGATGGGGGTCGAGTCGTGGGTTCAGGCTTGAGTTTGGGTGTCTGAATAGGATTGATTGGGTTTTGTCGGCGTTGAGTTTAATTCTCCACTTGCGGGTCCATTTGTAGATTTTGTTAAGGGCTGTTTGGATTTGTCTGGAAGCTGCCTCTGAAGATGGTTGTGAAGTCCAAATGGCGGAGTCGTCAGCGAAAAGTCTGGTTTTGGTTCTGGTTGGGTTGGTGATTGGGAAGTCGTGGGAGTATAGGGTGTAGAGTAGAGGTGATAGAACAGCTCCTTGGAGAACGCCTGAGCGGAGGTTGATTGGGAATGAAAATGAGTTGTGGACTTTCACCTTGCAGGTGCGGTTGTTTAGAAAAGAGTCTATCAGTTTGATGAAGGAGGAGTTCAGGTCTAGGGCCAAAAGTTTGTGGATGAGACCGTCGTGCCAAACCTTATCGAATGCACGCTCTATGTCCAGGAAGACTGCAAGCGTACATCGGTTCAGGTTGGCATTTCTGGTCGAGTCGGTATGAAGTTCAAGAATGGGGTTGATGGTGGATCTTTGGGGTCCAAAACCGAATTGTTCGGGGGGGAGGAGATTGTTGGTTTCAAGGGTTTCTAGGAGACGAGAAGCCATAATTCGTTCGAGAATTTTTCCTAGGATGTTAAGTAAAGAAATTGGTCGGTAAGATAGGGGATTTCTGGGGTCCTTGCCGGGTTTGAGGATCATGATTGTGGAGGCTTCTTTCCAAGAAGTGGGGAAGCATGAAGTTTGCAGACAGGAGTTATAGATGATGGAGAGTGCATCAGTGGCTAAGTCAGGAAGGTTTTTCAGAAGAAGAGGTTTTAGTTGGTCAGGTCCAGGTGCTTTGGTATTTTTAAGATTTTTTAGGAGGGCTCTGATCTCGTCGGGACTTGTGGGGTTTATTAAGAAGTCGTTGTCGGGAACTTGGGCTTCTGGCAGTGGGTTTAGGCGAAATTCGGTGATGGTGTTGGAGACTTCGTTTAGGAAGCGTTGATTGAATGAGGGGTCGTCAGGGATTTGGTGGATGTTTTGAAGAGTTTGGGCGAAGCAGTTTGCTTTCTCTTGGGGGTTGTTTAAGATGGTGTTGTTGAAATTAAGGTGATGGTTAGGATTTGATTTTTGGCCTGTTAGGGTTTTGAACTTGTTCCAGAAGAGTTTTCCGTTGCGGTAGTCCAGGGATTGGCAAGTATTGGTCCATTGGTTTAGTCGGAATTCGTTTATGTCGCGCCGGATTTGGACGTTTAGTCTGTTGGAGTTGGTTTTAAAAATGGGGAAACGAGTTCGGGAATAGTCGTGGTAAGCTTGGCATTTTTGTCGTATGAGGTTTAGGATTCGTTGAGGAAGGGGAGTTCTATGTTTAGGAATGGGTTTGGTTGGAATATGCTCGGTTTTGGCTTGGTCAATGAGAGAAGTAAGCTGAGAAATTTGGTAGTCTATGGTTGCTGGGTCCTCTGTTGGGGCTATGTCAGGAAGGTTCTGGGAAATGAATTCTTTGTATTCGTTCCAGTTTGCATTGGGGTAGTCAAAAATTATAACATTGTCGGGAGGGGGCTGGTGACCAGGGAAGAGAAGGTTTGAAATGACCGGAAGGTGGTTGGAGGTAATGGTCGTTCCGATAGAGGAATCCGGGTTCACGAAAGGGGTTAGTTGGTCTGTGATTAAAATGTGGCCTACTATAGAACATCCGTTGTAAGTAATGCATGTCAGTTGGTCGTTGTGTAAGCGGGAGAGGGGGAGATTATTCAGGGAGTTGACAAGAAATCTGCCGTTCCGGTTGATGATAGTATCACCGAAGTCTGTGTGGCGGGAATTGAAGTCTCCCAAAAGGATGCAGTGATTGATTTGGGAGGCGTAATTGATGAGGTCATGAGAAATTAGGGATGCTGGGGGGTTGTAGTAACAGATGATGGTTATTTGGAGATTGTTTATGTGGAGGTTTGCTGCGATAGCTTCGAGGTGAGAAATTTGGGGCGGGAGGGGGTGGGGCGAAGATGCAAGTTGGGAGTAAATGAGTAGTGAGACACCATAGATGGCTCTGTTGTGAAGGTTGGGCTTTTGATAAGTATGGTATTCAGGGATGTTGATGTCACGTTTGGTTTGTGTTTCGGTGATAGCTAGGAAAGAAAGATTGTCGGTGGAGAGAAGGTTCTTTAAGGCTGGGAACTTGCGGGAGACCCCGCAAGCGTTGATCGTTCCAAAGCAGAGGTTAGCCATTGAAAATCCGGGGACGAAAAATAAAAGGGGGAGTGGGAGGCGGGGAGTTAGTTGAAGGTGAAAAGAACTTTGTTGCCGGAGTGTGATATCCTTAGAAAGCGGTCAAGGCAAAATCGAGCGGATTGCTCTAGGGTGGTCTGAATTTTTTGTTTCTGTAGGGGGAAGAGGTCGAAGAGGGTTTTTGTTATAAAGTGGATGAATTGCTTAACAGAAAGGAAGGGTTCGTGGTCTTCGTTCAGGTCGGCGTCGGAGTTTTCTGGGTCGGTGGCAGTTTCAATAATTTTAGTCGGGACTACGGGAGTTTCGGGGGTGATGTTTTGCGGTTTTGGGAAGAGAGGGCAATCTCGGGACCAGGCTGGGTGGGTTCCCTTGCAGAGGGGGCAGACGGGGATTTGATTGGGGCATTTGTTGGGGGGGTGGCTGTTTGGGCAGGTAGGACATTGGAATTTGTTGGTGCATTCGTTGGGAGAGTGGCCAAATTGAAAACATTTGGAACATTGCAAGGGGGTTGGTGAGGGGGGGGGGGGGGATGGCTCGCAGGTGTGTTTGCGGCCAAAAATGAGGAGGCCGTTGATGAGTAGGTCATCGATGGTGGATTTGTCTGTGGATATGATGCGGACAAGGGGAGTGGGGCGGTCTGTTTTTTTAGAAATTATTCTCCAGCATTTAATGATCTGGAGTTGGGGGCATTGAATTTTGATGTCTTCGGGAGTAATCTCCTGATCGACATCACGGGCGACGATGGAAAAGGAAGGTTTCCTGGGGGAGACTGGTGGAGTGGGGGATTTTCTGTTGAGGGGGGACACTTCTAAAATTTTGCTGTTTGTGGCGGTACGGAGTTTGGTCTGCGTCAGTCCGTCCAGTGGTTCTCTGGTAACTAGGAGCGCAGTTTTGTTGTAGTTGACTACAAGGGTTAGAATGCCCTTGTAGCCGTGGGAGATCAGTAGTGAATAAAAAGACTTTTGGGAGGAGTAGGCGCCAGGAAGATTTTTAATTGAATATCGGTAGGTTTCGGGTTGGGATAAATCGGAGGTGGTGGAGGATTTGCGGGACCGAGAAATAGTGAACGACTCACCGCTTCCGTTGCTGTCGTCGTTGCTGGCGGCGGCCCTCATCTCGTCGAGTTGCTTCTGCTTCAGTCGGGTGGTCCGGGTGTCGGCCATCTTCACGTTCGAAGGCTCACAAGTTTCCCGGGTTCCGGTGACTGCTGCGGTGGCTTCTCAGTATTCGATGTGGACTGCTTGGCTAGTTGCACAGGAATCTGACACGTTATCACACAACCGCTCCTTGTAAACGCGGTGCCTGCGTCCGAGAGAGATGGCTCCGCAGTTAACGCGTCTGTCTTTCATTCGGGAGGACCTGGGTTCGATTCCCAGCCCGGCCGACTGTTCTGGTTCAGGTTTTTCCGCCTGGGACAAAAAGTGAATACTGGGACAGTACTTTGCCGCGCAACAACTTCCTTTATCGAAATTCCTTGTTCTAACTCATCCTTACCATCTTTTCACGGCTAAAGTGGGGCTTAGAACTCCGGTGCGGAGTCCGAAAGACCCCTATAGCGGCCCGTTCCCAACGCCGACTTTCCTTTTTATTCTTTCTCGCCGGTTGTGTTCAGGATTCGAAAGTGACCACAATCCTGAAAATATTCTGTGCAACCAAGGATGTTGGCAGTTCATTCGCCGATGACGCGGCTCCAATTCGAAAGCCTAAATGCCAATTTAGAAATAGTTCACGAATATTTTTTGTTTGTTATTTTATTACATTATTTTACAATGCCTGAAGGATTTCAGACGTCAAAAAATAATTTTTTTGCCTATTCAACTGAGTATTTAAATATATTTTTACCAGAAGTTTGATGGTATTTGGACAACATAGAATCAGTTTTAAGGTCAAAAAATGAATTTACTACGTCTGGAATTCAATTTGCGACATCTAAAATTAAGTTTTTGACATCAGAATGTATTTAAAAACTCAATACAAATTCAATGGCGTGTTTCAGAATTCAGGGTAAAAAGTAAAACGGCGTTCCACAGATTTGACACAAAATGTAACATTGTAAATAATAATAAATAATGAAGTAGTAACTCCGCCATAGCCGGTCCCAAGCCCGGTTGAGAAAGGAGGAGGGACGTCCCTCAACAAGCAAATGCTATTAGCAATATTAACAACTTTTTTGACCCCTAATAATTTTTATTCCAAAAAAAACTTTAAATGTTTCATTGTTCCCTACTTAACATTTAACAATTTGTTTTCAACGATCTCAATACAAATATTAAATTTTCTATAAAATACTTACAATAGAATACACTTGCGGTCACATGTATCTGCGCCCAAACGGTTTGCGCCAAAACGTCCATGCGGCCAAACGTTCCTGCGCCTAAACGTCCCTGCGCCTAAACCTTCCTGTGCCTAAGCGTTTCTGCCGCCAAACGTCCCTGCGCTTAAACGTCCCTATGCCGAATCATTCCTACGTCGAAACGACCGCACCCAAACGGTTGACTTCGTGTTGTAAGTAGATATTCAGACTGCCACTTAAGGTATTGTAAATTAAATACAAAATATGAAATGGGCAGACATATTTAAAGTAAATAGTCGATTTTGTCTCTCAACTCAAAGGGGGAACATAGATTTTTTTAAATATAAACATCCTTTATTTAACACTTGAAACAAACGCTTGTTTTATTTTTTTTGTCACTTTTTTTACTTTTTATTTTTATATTATTTATTAGCTTAATTTTTTACTTATTCCAGCGTTGTTACTAAAAATTCAAATATCTTGTTCTGCCAACGGTATCAATATTATGTTGCCTACTAATGAGGAATACGCGGATATCATGATAGTGTATAGCAAGGTTCGCCAAAGTTCGAATTGCAAACATTTTTTAGATGAACGACAAATTTTCCCAAACTATTACAATAACAATTACTGTAGGTATCAGTGTAGTACAGAACAATAGCCGTATAAAGTTATAACAATTAACTTACCTGTAATTTATTTCATAACCGATTAAAAATTTTTTTTAGCTTAACGTAACAAACCATTTAAACCACTGCCAGTTAATTAAATAGAAAACCAGTTTTAAAACTAATAAAAGTGCTACACACAAGGTGCTCCCATTTAAGAAAAAAAATTACCTCCCCCGCTCGTTTGCGGGTGAGAGATATAATCGACATTTTCTGTAGAAAATGCATGACCGTTGCTGCAATTTCATACTTTGTATTCAAATTTACAATATATTAAGAGGACAGCAGTCTAAATATCTGCTTCTAACATCCTTCGCTGAACACGCAGTATAGGAGGTTGCAGCATGTTTCGTGCATATAGAGGGTGTTTTTAAAATACACGGCAATACTGCAGGTGGTGTCTATTAGCACAAAATGGCCTCAAAAAATTTTTTTACAATTATGCGTTTGTATGCATAGTTTATTTCAAAAATTAATGTTGATATTTTTCTGCGTAAATTTTAAAACGGCTGAAATTAATCTTTAGTATTAAAAAAATAAGGCAATTTTATTTAAATTAATAATGGAGGACAACTACTGGTTCCACAGCAAATTTACTTATAAAAATGGTTAAAGATTTTTCTATTCAATCTCCTGTAATATTGCCGTGTAGTTTACAAACACCCAGTATTGGAGGTTTCTTTTCGGCATATTTTAGTGTATATAGACAGTATCCTATCGCCGTTTTTTCCCCAAGTCCTAGTAACAATATTGCACTTCTACCCCTACTACATTCCGCTGGATGGGCTCACCCTTAATAGTGGTGAATATCATCGGCATAAAATAGTACAAAAACCATAGCATTTATTATAATTTCGATGTAAGTCCCATCAAGCAATTAATAGTTATATGAACTAAAATACTTTCCTGGCCACTTCAAAAAATTCTAGACTCAATCAATGCAAAAATCCAACAGTAATTACAATTTTAATGCTGAATATAAACAATATATTGCGTATTGTTACTCAATTTAGTAAATGTGGTAGAGTTAAAATTACAATAGTACAACTACTCCACCGCCCGCCACTGTATATTATTTAATGATTAGGAAATTGACTTGATTTAAAAGCTACATACATATCGCATTGGTATCATTTTAAAAGATCAAGTTGAATTTCCCGAAATGTGGCTACGTAACTGATTATTAAAGTAAAACTTTGCAATTGCATCAACATAACGTTGTTTTTCTATTATTTCTACCACTTCATATTTTTACACAATTTAATTAAAATAAAAACCTTATCCTTATCAAGAACAATTAGCAATATTTATTAGCTATTTATAATAGACATTTATTAAAAATCCTTACTAAGAAACACAATTAAAATTTTAACAATGTTTTTCTACAGCGGTGGTCCGATCTTTAAGATCAGATATTTAAGTGTCTAAAACTAGTGTTTTATAACTATCGATTTTGCTTTTAGATTAGTTAAACGATCGGCACATTTTTTCTATAGTGATTTCGCAGATAACATTAATTGAAGAATTTTAAGTGTACGATCTTATATGTGAAATAAAAAAAATAAATAAATAACGTCAATTTAATTTGACTTAACAGAGGCGTACAAATTTTTTATTTCGCAAAACGATTGTAACAAAAACCAAAGCTTTATAATATGCGCAATCGGTTAGTGCGGAAAATGGAAAAAAACGTGGTAAAAATACAGGAATAAATAATTGCCAATGCGAAGGTTTGGGGTTCAAATCTCTGCCAGGGCATATGACCTCATTAGACTGCCACCCATGAGTTTAAGGTAAAAAAAACGCACTAAAAATATAAAACTATCCTCGTTTTGAAGTCTTAAAAAAGCTGTCGGACAACTACCACTAGACCTTCTTTGCATTTACTGAAATTTTTTAACAAATATGATATTTTAAAAATTGTTAAAATCTTGAATCTGTGAATTTTTGATAATTTGGAATCATTATAAAATATAGACATTTTGTAAAAAATAAAATTTTGAAAAATATGCAGAAATTCAAATGGTACTAAAATTTTTTTGAACAATTTCAGATTTTTGTAAATATTTTGAAACTAACTAATTTTCATGATTTTTAAAATGTTTTGAAAATTCTAATAATTTTTCTAAATTTGGAAGTTTTAGAAATTTTGTAAATACTTTTGATAACCTTCGATCATTTTTAAATATATTTGAAATTCTGAATATCTTGAAAATTATTGACATTTGGAAAATTTATTGGATATTAAAAAATTTTGAAAATGTTTCAAAAATTTTAAATTCTAATTTGAAACTAAATTTCGAATGTTTATTAATTTTAAAAATTCAAAATATTTATTAAAAGAATGAAATGTCTTAAAAATTTTGAAAATTTTGGAATATTTAAAAAAAATTAAAAAAAGTTTTTTTGAAAATAATGATATTTCGGGTGAACAGCCAAAAGGAAACCTCCCAGAGGTGTTTTCTCAAATGTAAAATGGTTCCTATTGTCATATAATCTGTCAACGCCGATTTTGAAAAGAAAAATCGTAAATTTTTGAAAAAACAAATAATCGACGCACATCGGTTAATTGACAAAACGTAGAACACGCATCTGAGCTTCATTTTAGAAC
This sequence comes from Ctenicera cuprea, assembly GCA_958336395.1. NCBI lineage: Eukaryota > Metazoa > Arthropoda > Insecta > Coleoptera > Elateridae > Ctenicera > Ctenicera cuprea. Next base: position 9,625,073 of record OY284488.1, read on the forward strand.
GCTTCTATATTAAAGTAGAGCACCTACGTCCCCCTGCTTCTCTAATGTTTTGAAGTAGTTATCTTGCTTTTACGGTATCTAGAATTTTGCATTTGCAAACAATGTTTAGACGCTAAAAGCTAAAAATCGATTTTCTAAAAAAATTATATTCGTTTGTGTTAGCCATTACTTAATTAAACTGTTCAGGTAAAGGACCACTCCTTTATACATCTTTTCTGAATCTTAAATTCAGTTTTTATTAATTTTTAAATATTTATTTTATGAATTTTTTTACGTTATTGTCCATTTTATGAAAATTTATAAAGCACCTATTTGAAAATTTTTGTAAAACTTGAAATTATTGAAAAGTATTAAAATTTTAATTTAAAAAAAAAAACATGCAATTAAACACATGTGTGTGAATGACATTGAATGAATGGGCATGAAGGGTGGCATAAGCTTCAGGAGCGTAGCGGTCTAAAGGCCAACTACCTCCTATTACACAAGCGAGACGCTAACCGGAGTGAAAGTCCTCGACACCTTCGGGTATAAGAGGTGAAAGATAAAGAAGAAGTAAAACTTTAAAATTTGTAAAGAACAGAATATCTCTAAAATCTTTCTAATTTTAGAATTTTAAAAAATTTTAAAGATTATCAAATTTTGAAAATTTTTTTAATAATCAAAAAACATTGTTAAAGTTTTTAAAATTTTGAGTGTTAAAAATATCAAAAATTGCTAAAATGTTTTTGAAAATTTCAGATTTTTTTCGGGTTTTTAAATCTTGAAAAAAAATGTTTGTAAAACTGGGAATTTTAAAAATATTGAAAATACCACAAAATTTTAACCTTTGATTATTTTGAAAAATGTTTACGATTTTGCAAATTTTTGAAATTCTGGAAATCTGTTTTTTTTGTTAATTTATGAACGTTTCAAAACTTTGAATTTTTAAAATTTGCAAATGTTTGAATTTTGCAAGTTTATTAATATGGAAAATTTTTGATAATTTAAAAAAAATTTAAGATTACGGTAATTTATTAACATAAACGACAAAATTTTTTTTTAATTTTTGAAAATTTGATAAATTTGGAAAAATGTCAAGAAAATTAAAAGTTGTTTTGAAAATAATGATATTTCAAGTAAACAAGCAAAAGGAAACCTATTAGTAGTGTAGTGTTTTGTTGGAAATTTTTGAAATTATTAGAAATCTAAAAAAATTTCGATGTTTTCATAATCTTTGATCATCTTAAAAATTTGCCCAAATTTTTGAAAATATTTGAAAGGTGTTCCTATTTTTATTTAATTCGTTTATACCGATTTTGAAGATGAATATCCTAAATTAATTTAAAAGCAAAAATTCAATGGTGGATGTGACCGGAGGGCGGTAGGGAAATGGTTCCTACACAGATCGGCTATTCGACATGCGTAGAATACGAATCTGAGCTTCTTTTTCGAGCGTGTTTCTCTATTTTTGACGGACCAATCTTGTTTTGTTTCGGTTTCATCCCGGTGTGACTACTAATCTATTAACGGTACATTGGAGTCTCTGCATTAGAGAAACACTCACAGGCACCATAGCAAAACCCGTTTTTTCGGTGTTCTCGGACCCTAAAATATGTATTTCCGTCAAAAATTCAATTTTTAACATTTTGATGAAAACAATACATATACTCCCTAAAGCAAGGAAGGCAAAAAACATAAAATGGAAAAATATGTGCGATGTGGTCGTAAGTTTATTTTGAAATTAATAAAAATGCCACACACACTGCGTAACCCGCTGTGTAATGAAAGAGATAGTAAAAGTTATTGGCATGTTATCTTAACTTTATAAAAGTTGACAAGCATAATGTTGGTCCGTTAGGGGTGGTTGAGTCAATTTAATGAATAAAATATTAATTTTTCTTATTTTTGAATTACCAACGTGACATCTACCAAAATATATACATTTTTAGTGCTAAAATTAATACCACATTTAAGTAATTGAAATTTTTAGATTAAAATATAACTGCAATTATTAAATACTAAACTAAAGTTGGGAAAAAAATACATAGAAATTAAAATTTTGTAGCTAAAATGCAGTAATACATTATCGGTGTTAAAACGATAAATTTATTATTAAAATTCGGTCATGATGTATAATTATGAGTTCCTACCAGCGTATTCTGGAACGCTTTAAGCGTCCATTTAAAATAACAACTTAAAATTCTGTATAATATTTTCCACGAGTGGCTATTTTATTGCTTGGAACATTAAAATAAGAAAGAAATTAAAATATATTTAAGCATATTAGACATATCAAGCATTTTATAGCGGCGTCAATAGAAAGCCCACTTCAGAAGCTTGTAACTATTTAAGACAATATGTGGTCCGTCTCATGCGGGGATATTAAGGGGACATCCCAGGGACGAACATTTAAAAATTTTATATTTAATTATGAGATAAAATCAGTGGGTGACCTGCACGTTTTCAAGTCATAACTTACTGTATTTAAGAGAATACCTTTCTACACGTAAAACATATATTGTAATAATTAGAACTTTGAGTTGCTTCATTGTGGAGATATAACATGCGGAATGTAAATAAATTAAAACAGAAATTCAGGATTTAGTTGTATTTTTGAAAATTGCATTTTACCTGCACATCTTTGCAATTCTATCCTAAGCCACTGTATAATTGTTACCTTCCTCGCTATATGTAAATACAGCTACAGAGGAAGGTATTGTGATCGTCATGCAGGATTTAGAGCAAATGCGAAGTGTTTTTTGCTTTGAGTTTACTGGCCGATATACGGGTTATGCCTAAAAAAAAGTTACTTTTATGCCAAACATTTTTAACCTAAAAATTTTGTTTAATAAGCAGGTTTTACGGCCTTGGGAGACCGATAAAGCGGACGCTGCAGTCTGTATATACTTTACGGTCAACCCGCCCTAACGCAGAAAAACCAAATTTGGCTCAAATATTCTTAATTGCAAAAGATTTAGTTCGCAAGAAAATGAGGTTGGTCCGCCAAAAAAAGGGGTAGACGATGGGTGCTCTGTGACAATATAGACGCGCTCACAAAAAAAAACCTTGAATTTGTATTCTACGCCTGTCGAATTGCAGATCTGCGCAATCGAAATCTTCCTATCCCCCTCCACTTCCCCCATCATTTTTTTTTATGTATGACGAATATTCGGCTTCATAATCGGTATGAGCATGTTAAATGACTATATGAACAACTTTACATTAAGAAAACATCACTGAAAGGTTTTCTTTTGATCGTTTACCTAAACAGTTTAAATGAGATGTTGCACAAATACGGCTATCAGCCAAAGGTCTCTAGGACGTGAAAAATCGATTTTGAGATTTTAATGCATAAACATTGGTTGCAACTAGAATACACAAAATATCAGAAAAGCGGATCTTGCATTTAAAAATGGCTGGGGAGGCTCTACTTCATTATAGACGCGCTCGAAAAATAACTTAAGATTAGTATTCTACACATGTCGAATGGCCGATCTGTTTAAACGCGATTTCCTTATTACTTCCCACTGACATTCTTCATCGATGTTTGTTTTTTCAAAAATTTACGAATTTCGGTTTCAAAATCGGTATGAGCATGTTAAATGACAATAGGAACAACTTTATCTTGGAAAACACCACTTGGGGGGAAGGGGGCTCATTTTGTTCGTTTACCAGAACAGATTAATTAAGTAATTACCAAAAAAAACGGGAATTTTTAAAATTTCAAAAATTTTCGAATTTTCATAAAATTTGAAATTTTTTATTTTATTTTTTAATAATTATTAAATTTTTTTATATTTATTTCACAAATTTTAAAATATTTAAAAAATTTCAAAACTACCAACTATTTAAAATTTTCAAAAACTTCAATGTCAAAAATTTCAATTTTAAAAATTTACAAAATTCTAAAATATTTTCAACACAATATTTTTTAAATGTTTTAATTTCCTGCAAATAACAACATTTTATGTTTTTTTAAATTTTTAAGTATTTAAAAATTTTTTAAAATTTTCAAAATTTTCATAAACTCGCAATTTTTGTTTTCAATCTCAAAATACTTACAAAATTTTCAAAAATTTTAGAAACCTACATTAGTGTACATTTTCACGTGCTTATAATTTCCGAAAATCTTCAAATCTTTAAAATTTTTGAAATGTTAAGTTTTTAAATTTTCTTTACAAATTTTCAAATATATTGTATAACTTTTATAATTAAAAAATTTTCCAAAAGTTGTCAAAATCTAAATTATCAAAATTTTAAATTATATTTAACGGAAATTTTTAAACATTGTAACAATTTCGCGCTATTTACAAAATTTTGGATATGAAAATATATTGAAAAGTTTTCAGTTTCTATATGTCTAAAATATTTTCAAAATGTTCAAAACCCAAAATGTTTTACATTTTCAAAAGTTTTCATGATTTCCGAAAAACTTTAAAGCTTCAAAATTTTTTAAATTTTTAAAAATTTTCAATATTTAAAATTTCATGATTTAAAAAAAAATTCATATAATCAGAATTTTCCAAAATTTTTGAAAAGAAACCATAATTTTTAAACTTTTAAAAAACATCCGGTAGAAAATATATTCGAAATTTTAAAAATATTCAAAATTTTCAGAAAATTGCAAAATTTTCAAAATATAATAAAAATTTTCAAAAATTCTATAAATGCGAGTAAGGTCCCGTGGCGGTTGCCAATTTTTTGAGGTTTGTTTAAAAAACATTTCAATTCGACCCTGGTTGAATTTGAACTTTATTGTATATAAACATTTATTTAAATAAAACTGACAGTCGAGACCAATAAAATAATAAAACGTAATTATTTATATAAAACAGCATCTTTTACATCGTTAGAACACACCATTCAAAATCCTCATTCTATGTTATTAATGTGATTTACCGCCTTAGAAATTTGTCGAGTCAACCATAACTAATAAGACATAATCACCGTTGTGGAATTCTGGTAAGCGATTTTGATGACATCTTTATAAACTGGTTGAAAATATGCAAAACTGATAGAGTCTAATATGCATTTAGATTAGGATAATTAAGTTTTCGGTTATTTCGTCGGCAAGAATTGTGTTCGTTGACAACTTATGAGTTAATATTATTATTAAGAGGACTCGACTCTTTTCCATTGTTTAAAATTTGAATTGCTCAATAAATATATTGGTGCATCTGCTGTTTGTGCATTTTTCTGACAATTATTGAAGTGAACCGAAAATTTAATTCGTGGAACGTGCTTTATCTGCATACAAATTCCTAAAAATTAAATTTGCACAACAAAACTAAAATTTTGGTAAATTCCAAAAGAAAGGGAGGGCAAAAATCTAAAATAATCAAGCAGATATTTCCATGAAGGAATGTCCTTGATGGTTATTATAATAATATTATAAACTGGGCAACAAAATTTTTTATATTACACTCTATTACGTGTATCGTATGAACCTTTTCCTGCTGTGCTGATTCTGAAAACATTTTCAATTTTTTTCTACCACGTCAAAATTTTGAGAAATTTTCAATAACGATTTTCTCCTAAAATATATTAATTTTTTACTTTAATGTTAAATACAGTAGTAGGCGGAATAAAAAGCCGTGGAAAAAAAAGCCGGGGTATAAAAAGCCGGGAAAAAAGCCGCGGAAAAAAAAAGCCGACGGAAAAAAAGCCGGCGGAAAAAAAACCGATGGTATAAATATTTAACATATTTAGTAAATAAATACTTATTAAATCCCAAAATAACAACTACTACAATAATTTGCACAAACTTTATTTTATGTCAGAAGACAAACTGTTATAATAATACACATTATTATACATTATTATTATATTATTATATTATAATACACACAATTATAGTAATACACATTAAAATTATAATAATAATTATAATAATAATATAGAGACTTACACCTAACTTATCCTAATCTATTATCTACTAATTGGCACGTAATCTCATAGTGTGGCCCACTGCCGAGAGAAAACGTCCGACGTCACCCTCATATTCCCTGCACAAATTATTCAACCTCGTCTGCATATCTTCATACACATTTCTTTTTTTCTTCGCTACAACACCTGAGTTGTTCTGTTCTGTTTTTGTTGAGTCTGCAGCGACCTCTTGCCTCATTTTTGATATTAATTTCCAAACGGTGGGATGGTTTTCACCAACCAAATTGGAGAATCGGTTGTTCCATCCCTCCGTCTGGTTGTTGGTGCGATCTTGACCTTGTAGGGTGGCTTGGTGGACATTCCATACATCAACCGGAAACATTGGAGAAATGTTTCTCATTCTCAGAGCAGCATCATTACCATTTCTAACCCTTCTAAAAGTGCCTGACACATATGTGGCGTTGAAATAATTTAGCAGATCTTCTGCTTCTGCGGGTGCCACCTGTCTTAAATGTGCCATTCCTCTCCGAACATCTTCTGGTGGAAGAAACGCCAGTCCATCCATCATCCCACAGAAATGGTTGAACGCTTCATTTTCTTTGTAAAGATTTACAAGCCCTAATTCTTGTATTTTACGGAAGGTACTCTGGGTGAGGTGGTAGAAGCATCCCCGGACTGATGTTTCCTCCCCTATCACAGCTTTCACGGCTTGTATGGCCGCTCTTTCAAAATCTATATGTACAACTCGGGGATCGGGGTCAACTAGGGTAATTGTAAGCGCATTTTGAAAACTGCATTCAATTTATAAGAAAAAGTATTCTTGTTTTTTTCGTAAAATGCTCTGTTTTCGAGATATTTCAATTTTCAGATTTAGAAATGCACCTTCTAAAAGCAAAATTATTTACAATTATTAACTAAAAATGTAAAATGTAAAACATTTTTTTAAATACCTACCTATTATATACATTTTTATGGGCATAGATCATATCGTTGAAGTTTTTAGTAATCAGGTAGTTGGTAGATTACCGAATAAATGTAATTGAGTAAAAGAAAAACACTCTTTACATTTCCCCTTAGAAAGCAAACAGGTTTCTAAATTTAGTAGTAGTGGTAGTAGTTAGATGTAAGTCTCTATATTATTATTGATATTATTATAATTTTAATGTGCATATAAACAGTTTGTCTTCTGACATAAAATAAAGTTTGTACAAATTATTGTAGTAGTTGTTATTTTGGGATTCAATAAAAATGAAACTTCGCAATTTTTTAGTCATTCTATGCTCCCTTAGTAGTGGATCAAATCATTGTTTTCTTTGCTTCAAGTATTTATTTATTAAATATGTTAAATATTTATACCATCGGCTTTTTTTCCGCCGGCTTTTTTTTCCGTCGGCTTTTTTTTCCGCGGCTTTTTTTTCCACGGCTTTTTATTCCTGGATTCGTTAAATACGGAAAGAAATCTTGTGTTGTCTGACTTGTATGAACAGGTCTGAACAAGTTTTGGCATGTTTTCTACGTCACACGGTAAGCCACACCTCTCTTTGCTGTTACACCAATCACAGTTTGGAAATTCGTAAATATGCGATTATGCGGGTATAGGTATAAGAAAGTACAGAACGATTATTACGAATATAAAATATGAATTGAGTCAGTTTGTGATAATCTGTTGTGTTGTATATTGACAATGTCTGGTAACTATATAAATGACCCGAACAGTTTTTGTTATGTTCGCGGAGATTTAACTATTCAGCAGCTTAAGCGAAATATTACATCTACAATGGAAAAAGCCTCGGAAAAAGCATACTACTACTACTTCGGTGGTAAATTTAAAAATTAAGACGAATTTTTAACTCCTAAAATTTGCTGTGCGCGTTGTGATGTTACTCTAAGAAGCTGGTTGAATGCTCAGAGCACTGCTATGCCGTTTGCGGTTCCTATACATTAGCATGAGCAAACGGGCCAAACGACGAACTGCTACTTTTGTTGCACCAAAACCTTCGGGGTTTCTGGCAAAAATAAGAAGAAAAATTGCTTATCCCAGTTTGCCTTCTGCTATTCGTCCAGTACCTTATTCGACAGCCTTTGCGGTACCAACATGTCCTAACGTTTTGAAAGAAGAACACGTTAATACAGAAACAGAAGGAGCAACTCAAGAACCGTCAAATAATGATGAGCACTTTTTACCATCTCAAGAAGACAAACATCATTTAATAACTCACTTAGAACTAAATAACCTGGTTCGAGATTTGAATTTATCGAAAACTCATACAGAGATACTTTGATCAAGATAACAAGGATGGAAGTTGTTAGCTTCAGATACGCATATTTCAGTATACTGCAATTGTAAGAACGAATTGTCACAGTATTTCTCAACTGAAGAGGGTCTTTCCTTTTGCAACAGTATTGACAATTTACTGCTTGCATTAGGCTATGAATACCATGCAGAAGAATGGCGTCTATTAATCGATGCTATGAAACTGAGCTTAAAAGCTGTTCTTCTACATAATTCCTGTTGGACATGCTGTTCACGTGAAGAAAACCTATTAAAATACGGTATGCCTTCTTAACAAAATTAATTACAGAAAGTATAAATGGTACATCAGTGCTGATTTAAAAGTTGTGCTTAAGTGCTTGATTTACAACTTAGATACACCAAGCATTGTAGTTTCATTTGTGAGTGGGACAGCCGAGCAAGAAATTCTTATTATATTGTTAAACAATGGCCACCAAGAGAGCAGCATATTCCTGGGCAAAAGAACATAATAATCCATCCGGCACTAGTTGAGCGTGACAAAATTTTCTTACCACCGTTGCATATAAAAAAAGCCATGACCGAAGAAGGATTTCAATAACTTAAACAAAAATTTACCAATATCACCGATGTAAAAATTATAAAAGGACCCCAAATTAATCTATTAATGCGAGATACAGAATTTGAAAAAGTTCTAAGCGAAAGCAAAACTTTTTGGGAAATAGTATGGGACATAAGTTTTGAGAAAAAAAATCAACAGGCTTAATCAGCAAAATAACGAAATTTTATTCAGACTTAAATATTAATAGTTAATTTTACATCTTTTGGCAACATGAAAACTAATCTACAAAACTGATAGCGGACCATGGTCCTCAATGGCACGCAATTTGGCTAAGTCTTGTCTCATCTTCCTTTGGACGATGTTCTGGTCCACTTCCCGAATTTTCCTAAAAATTCGTGCCTGCAATTGTTGTTCATTTTGGGCCTGCCAACCGTTTTCATAAACCTTTCGACACAATAATGACCAAAATTCTTCTATTGGCCGAGCTTGAGGGACATTTGGGGGGTTATCTTCTCTCGGTACATAATTGACGTTATTCTGCTCCAACCATACCCGAGTCCTCATGGCATAATGGCACGAAGCAAGATCAGGCCAAAATATTATATCGTCGTTCTGATGATGGATATTAATAAAATTAAGCATTTTCGGTAAACATCTTTGGGTATAAATCTCAGCATTTGCAGCTTCTCCCCGAACTCGGCCAACATAGGGATTGTACCAGTCTATTAATCCTGTTTTGTGCCAAGAGACGAGGTCTTCCAGTTTTCGGCAAATTACAAGGTATACCCTCTTCGCATTCTCTTATTGTTCTATAAATCGTTGCCTGGCTAACATTTTCATCTCTGAACAAGTTAACAATTTCACGTTTGGGCAACCGTCCAACAATGCGATAGATACTTTGGCGAATTTCAAGTTTGTACGACATTTTGAATTTAGTTATTGAATAAATTTGACATTTATCAATAAAAACAAAACATGATTTGTTTACCGGTTTCGTGGTAACTAGATCAGACATCAAAATCGAGTAGAAATTTCAAGGCATACTTTTTCTCAAAACTTATGTCCCAAAATCTGAAAACTACAAAGATTTATTCGGTAAAATTCTTAGGAGTTATCAAGCATTAGGTTGTAACATGAACGATGAACGTTAGTGATGAGCACGGAGAACGGTTCCATCAAGACATTGCCACTATCGAAAAACGTAACCAAGGGAAATGAATCAGCGAATTGCTTGCTGATTTCTGCTGGACACTGATATCAGAAAGTTCTACAGCCGTATACAACATGAAAGTGAAGAGAAAAACGTTCTAATTGTAATGCAATACTGTACCTATTAGTTATTATGCGCAATATATTTTACTCATTCTTTAAGTTAATTTTTCCAAAACCTGACCTGCTAGAAGTAATTTCTTTTTAAGATTGCAATTATAACAAGAAAACAAAAGTAAATTGTATATAGATAGTAAAGAAAAAATAGAAAGATAAAAATTTGTTGACCGGTGCAATTTTTATTACAGAAATAAATTAAACTGCTGTATTCAAAAGTTGCTCGATATATTTAACCCTGCTGTAATAATTTCAAGCCATTTATTAATACTCGTTTTAACAGGTCAGAATTTCAGTCACGTTAATTAAAATTTTCGCCTTGTTTGGCTTCTTTTAGCCACCAAAATTGTACATCACAACAACAATTATAAATTGCGTGTCAACATGTAACGGAACTCGAGCATATCATAAAGTAAAGGTAAATTGCTCTGAATTCTTCTTCGCATAACAAATTGCCGAAAGCAAGCCTGGTGACAAGCAAAGATGCTGATACAAAACTGCTAATATCTTGTCGGCCTGTTGGCTTTATAAAATTAACATTTCTCGGCATAGAACTTTTAAAAGTAATTTCTTGTTCGATCTATATTACCAATGCAATGGCGCTGTTGGAAATCTCCGTGTTTTTAAGGGATTCACGCAGAGCTGTATTTAAATTTAGAGGAATGAAATAATAAATAATAATAAAATAATAAATTGCAGTGGCGTTTCGTGGGTTCAAAATGTGGGTAGGCAATGGTAAAAATTATTGACTATTAACATTGAAAAGTAAAAAACTTACGGCAACTCCAATTTACCAAGAACTGTTGTTAAATAAATTAATCTACGCATAAAATCCCTATCAAATTTCACTTTGTCATTATGCACTTTAATTTGACAACGTAAACCATCGTCTGAAGCTAAGTTGATGCGTGATTTGCCAAATAATTTTAATCTAGCAGTTGCAGGTAAATGTTTTTTAGTTAGCCAGTCCATTTACTACATCATTCGGTATTATATATATTTTATTATTATTATATATTATATATATTATAAACTTTTCTATTAAAAGCGAGAATTTCCATATTTACAAATTGCGTATGAAATAAATAAACAAAACAATAGCTGCACGTTGCACCCAACTGCTGCGGCGCAAGTAAAGTAAATAAAGAGACCGTGCCTTTGTCGTAATTATTGCGTTCTGAAATCACTACTATTTTTTTGCATCTGTTCATCTGATCATTGCACTATCTGTATTAATGTGCATGCAAACGTATTAAGTATAATAGATTGGTTGATTGTGTCGTAGCTGGAATCATTTGGCCCCATAAGCGCGGCCTTCGCGTATGCAAAACTGTATTTAAAGGCAACGGTTTATTTATTTGGCGCCTAATTTTTAATGCAACGCGGTGGTATTAAAAAGTAAAAACTGTGTAAAAGTAACTTTTTTTTATTGAAAGTTACTATTTGATTTTTTTTAACTTATGAGTCGGCCCTGCCTACCCTGTCTAATAGGACGGATGGCCACTTATAAAATGTATCTCCAAAGGAACTATAATAGGGGGGAAATGAGAGCCGTTATGTCAACCACGAAGATTATGTTAGTGTGCCAGTACATTCCCAGAGAAAATACAAACTTGTCTATAATCACCATTGTAAAAAATTAAATAATGCGAAGGAAGTTGAAGTGAAATTGTTAAAAACATGAATTATTTGTTTAATTTTGCACCGTATACAAAATAGTTATTTACGATATAAGTGTTGAAAGTGAGATTTTAATTTGGAATTTTGCTAAACCAGCGATAGCGAGTTGAGCAGCCCCCACGAACAAAATAAAATCACTTTTAACATGTATATCGTACACTATTTTTTATACAACTGTTTATATTTAATTTAAAAAGGAATTCATAATTTTTATTTTAAATTGTTTCACAAAAATCAGCTATGTCTTGATGTAGTCACGTTAATGCAGTGACAATTAAAAATTGTTAATTGGAAACTTTAGAAAACACAGCAGTCGTAGTAATGTTGCAATAGCAACGAGAAATTCGTTAACTACTTCCCAAGGCATTAATATCAGTAACTAGTGTTACCTCGCCGAAATTCGACGGCAGACTCAGCGTTGACCGACCCGGCGAAATGCTAAGTTACGTGATGCATTAGTTCCAATAATGAGACGCGGCGTTAGTGTAGATGTTGTCTCAAGGGAAGCGCGTCTAGCAGATTTTCATATATATTATAAATTAAAATAATTATTATTAAAAAATCGCCGTAGAATAAAAATATAAAAATGTTTCATGTTCCATCTGTGGATAGAGACCTTTCATTTAAAAAAAAATGGTCCAAATTGGTGAAGCGGTAGCCGCTGGAGGATCCGGAGAAAACTTACCTTTGAGCTTTTATATATGTATGGATTGTTCTAATTCTAATGTGTATGTTACTATTTATAAATAAATTATAAACTAATTACCATTAGTGTTAAAAATCTTTTTTTATTAGTGTTAAAAATATTTTGAACATGCTACCTTATAAACTTGAATTTCTAACTGAAAGTGTCATTTTTGATGTCAGTTGTATAAAAATAATATTTTTTTATTGGTGTCCTCTCATATTGTTCGCATTATACAGTCGAACGAAAAAGGTAACTTCTTTTGATTCCTTGTTTTTACATTTCTCTTAGAAGAAATTGTGCAAACTTAAAAAAAATTGAAACAGTTTTTTTTAATTCTCTAGAGAAAAACCCTGGTAACGTAAATAATATTAATTTTAGAGAAGCTACAATAAGCATTAAAAGATTACGTTGAAGTTATTTTCCACGAATTTATTAAAAGCAACCAAATTTTCTTTAAATTAACAGCTATAAATACAAGGGCGTGTTTTGATTGGAAATTTTGTCATCATAACATCTTTAAAATATAATAACAATGTATAGAAAAAAATTCTTGTTTTATGTTTTAGCTACTTATAGTGATTTAAAAGTGTTTAAAAAATGCGCGTTTATCTTTTTTTGCCACTGATGATACTCAGGGCTTTTTTGAGATGTACAGTGTGTGCAGCAGTTGTGTCTAGATAAATGGGACTGACAGCTTTAGGTGGAATTATGACAGGGGAATTACAAAGTAGTGCCCTCTAATGTGCGGCGAGAAAAGTTGCAAAGCAACAAACCGATATATAGCTGTGAAAGGAACCCGCTAAGCGAGTATCTACAATCACTAGCGGTCTCTACGTACAGCACACGAAACGCCGTGTTGCAAAAGTAAATCAAGAAAAAGATTTTGGTTTCAACTATAGCTAGGATAGACCACGACATGTTTCGTTCTATTGGAACTCATCAGGTGGACGCCTGTCTGTTTTGGTTTCAACTGTAGCTAGGTTTGCGTCCACCTGATGAGTTCCAATAGAACGAAACATGTCGTGGTCTATCCTAGTTATAGTTGAAACCAAAATCTTTTTCTTGAGCTTTAGGTGGATTTTGAACCACCTAAAGCACCTGCTGTTGGTACCTCAATTTTTAGCGATGCCTAGTCGCGAAAACTTGACCAGACTGTAGAATGCCTAAATTATTCTGCAAACATTAGATCTTTCAAACAGCGCCGTCGCGTCGCAAGGCCATTTCAAGCACTTAAGCAAAAAATATACCCAGCCTTTTTTTGTCAAAAAGGGTGTAACCTCTCGGGTAAGCTTCGGGTAAAAAGTAAATTAAGAATAAAATCCTGTAATAGAAATAAAAAGCTGTCGGAAACCGGTACGGGAGCTTCCTCGCATACACCCGCTGCTTCCTTTCCTTTTCTCTGAATCAAACTGCAGTTATTTTTTGAATTTTTGAGAAATTTTGGTTTTAAAAATTCTTAGAAAATTTCTTAATAAAAATTTCGAAATGGTTTGGAAATCTAGAAAATTTAAAAACCTTTAAAATTTGTTTGTACATTTTGAACTGTGTTTTGTAAATACTGGAAATCTACAAACATTAAAAATTGCTAAAATTTTAAATTTTGAAATGTTTTGTAAGTTTTGAAAATTTTGAAAATATTGAAGTTCAAAAAAAGCTTGAAAATAATTGAAAATTTCTAAATTTTTTAATTTTTTTTTAGACAACCTGTGATTTTAAAAGTTGTTGAAAATTGGCTTTGTGAATTTTGAACTGTATTTTGAAAATACTAAAAATCTAGAATAACTTTAAAATGTAAATTCTGAAATGTCTTTTGTAAATTAAAAAATATGTAACTTTGACAATATTGAAATATTTACAACTTTTAAAATTGTAAGTTTGGAAAGTTGTTTGGTGCTTTTATGAACAATTTTAAAATTAAAAAAATTTTTAAAATTATTGTAGTTTGAAATTTCTCAAAATGCTTTCAAAATTGATTGTGAAATGGTTTAAATTTAGAAATATGTTATGATGTTACGAAAGTTTTGAAGATTAAGATTTCTTAAAATGTTTAAAATTGTAGATTATCAATATGTTTGTATTGTATTGTATTATATAAAATCTTTGTAATATTTGTAATTTTTTTAACTTATTAAAATTTTTGCAAATATTTAATTATGAAACAATATTTAAAACGGAAAAACAGCAATATAATTCTCCGATAAAGAAAAAACGAAAAAACGCCCCATAAACAAAAATACGTCTATTTTCTTGCTGGTAGATCACAGTATAAAAAAGAAAGAGCTTTCACTGAAAAGAATGTTTTTTTCTTTCCGATTGATTCCTATAATAGTATACTATGCAACAAGTTTTTTTTTTTATAAAGAATCATGAAGCCGTGCGTGAGCACGACCCCATGATTCCCATCCCACCCCCTTACCCGGGCTCAGCACACTCAGTGCTATACACCGGTTTAACATGCACCCCACCCCTGAAGACATGCAACCCAACATACACACCTACATACACCATCCATGGACCCGTCGGATTTAACTTGTTCAGAAAAATTACCGCCGAGCAGTGGACTCGAACCAACTGCCATTGGGAGTCTAGTTTCAAAGCCTGGGACTTTAACCACTAAACCACCCGCCAGCCCGCAACAAGTTTTAGAAACGGCATTTTAGTCACGAGTTTTATTAGGCACGAGCGGAGCGAGTGTTTATTAAAACGAGTATCTAGAAAAGTTTATAAAACGAATTGCATACTATGCTTTACTTTTTCTACGACCATCACAAAAATACTAAAATTTGGAAATTATTTTATTATCTTAAGCAATAGTAATTACTTTGACAGATTGATAAGGACTAACTTGATTTTCAGTTGATTTTCAATTGATTTTTGCGATTACAAACCTAGAGCTAACTTCAGCCCGTGACTAAAGCGCACAAAGTCACGGCTTGCCGAGGTGTGTTTAGAAGGTCACTTAGCGTCATGGACGGAAGTAGAAAAATTTCATTTTGGGATCATATGCAAATGTTAAACAAGATTGTTTACTGCGTAACCATTACTTACATTTTGAAAATCTCCATTAAGTCAGTATTCTGGAAATATGGAAAACTGCTGTTTAACTAATCTTTCTCCCCCCTTGTTTTAATTTTAAAATTTTATACAGAGATTATTTTTTTTAATTAATGGGGCTGTTTTTTTAGGAATTTATTTTCAGTTTTACAGACTTTTATTTCTGGAAGCAGCTACCATTGCGGAGACGCGCGTGTCGTCTATAATGTTACCAAATAAACAAGCAGGGGGCGTAGTCCACGGGTTAGCTATAAATTAAAACGTAGGGACGACATAAATGTAAACCAGCACTGTACGCGGGTTATTTTTTCCCTTATACATAATTTCTGGCTGAAAATTTTTCTCTTAAGTATCTGGTTTTATTTAATCCCAAATAATCTTTTGCGAAAAGGATACGAAAAATATTTGTGAGAACTTCTTTTGATTTAAACTCTTGTGACTGACGACGCATTTGTTATTATCAAAAATATTTTTTCGCAATGCAACTTCTTCATCTGCCTCTGCTTAAAAATTACATCAATGTGGAATCTGATGCAGCTTTGTGATGTTTTTCACAGCTCCCATTCCCGAATTAAAAATTTGCTTTGATCTTATTGTTTACTTACTAAATTAACTGCACGAATTTTTTGATCGACAGCTTTTGTTATAACCTCCATAATTTTCGTACATACTGCCATATTTGCCTGTGATTTTTCGGTATCGTTTACAAAATCCCTTAAACTGTTTTTGCAAATAAGCTGCTTGCAGGGTTTCATTATGTCAAATTTAAATTTTGTTGCAAGCTCACGTTCTGAGCTTGTTCTTTCCAAAATATCCAGGCTTCTAGGTTCTTTTAGCAAATTACAAAATTGTACATTTTTTCTACCGCTAATAATAAATGAGCAAACCAACTGGCCCCAAATTTATAATCAACCTGTATATCGTTTCCTTCCTCCCATGAATGAAGCTCACATTCTGTACAAAGCAACATCTTCAAATTTACTGTAAAATATGAAACGGCTGTTAGTTCCATGTTTACAGTTTTGCTTTAGTTTACATTTTTTATGTAAGACATATTTGTTGTTTGAGTTGAAGTTCATCAGTTTGCGTAAAATCATGTCAGATACGTAGGAGAAACGAGTATAAGTAAAAAAATTATTACGATGACCTTGAAAGGCTGTGAGTCAAAAATTGCCTTTCATGGTCATTATCTGTCCGAAAAACTTAACTTTCAGTGAACTCTTTTAATTTTTTTAAACGCCGCGAACGTAAAAACATAAATAATAATAACAGCACAGTTTCGGCCCGTTTATGTGACAAATCCAGATTAATATTTTGGCAACCGTTATTTGTTTTCGGTATAAAGATAAGCTGATGTGCTGCTGCTTGATAATAAAGTATAAAGTTGTCAGCTACTAATGCAGGAATTTGCATGTTTGACTATATTAGAAAGTATAATTTCTGTCAGCGTGAAAATTTACAAGGTGCGCATTTTATAGATCCTCAGAAAATATTTCACATGTTACATGACATCAATTTGTACAATTTTATCTCCAAGTACATGTGATGCACAGCTACTTATAGGTGTTAACTACGCAGATTCGCTATAATAATCCGAATACTATTTTTCTCTTTTGACATCTAAATTATCCTAGGAAGCCGAATAATAAAGAAGTCACAGTTGACACATCGGAATAATTCGGTTTATAGGGATAGTGTCATATTTTAATTTTAATAGGAGTGCATGACTGTAATTACTTACGAATCAAGCCGACTCTTGGGGACAGGTGTAAAAGACCGGTCTTTGCGTGCCAATCTGCCAAAATACCAACCCAGAAGTATGCTGCCGTATCAACTGAATTAATTAACAATTTAATATGTCGTAGAATAAGACAGCTGAACGCGACACGTGCTAGCGATCCGAACTGGATTAGTTCTATATGTGTTTGATTATCTTTGCTGAACGTTTTTCACCGATGCGGAAGAAATGCAGTTCTTCAACATCCCCGAACGGTATTTTAATGATACATAATACAAGGACACTGATTTTGGGAATAAAATTGGTGCACATTCCACAACAACCTGTTGGCAACTTTCTAAGAAAAATTAATATAGGAACATAACGTGAAAAATTACAAATAATTAACCAATTTTTTTTTAAGTTTAGATATGGTGTAATATGGACGACAATGTTAATGTAGTTTTATTTTCATATGGAAAATCTCATAATTGCCTAGTAGTTGGCGAAATTTGGCAGGAACAGTTAATTAATTGAGTGGTGCGATGGCCAGCAGGGTCACCCGATTTGGTGCCGTTGGATTTTTTTTTGTGGGGGGTTATAAAAAGCTTTCTAACCTAAAAGATAACTACCATGGTCTGTTTAAAACGCCCAAAGAAAATATTTGTTTTGTATTGGAATAATAAGAATAAAATATTAATTATTAAAGTCATTTTGTTATACAAAAATGTATGTATAACCAAAAGTTATAGCAACAATAGAAAATTCAAAACTATACATTTTATTATTTAATCTTAAGAACAAAACACACAAACTTTGTATACAAACTTAAGCAGTTCGACGTTTAACAAGAGAAGTTTTTAGTATGCAAAGCGTTTTAAAAAGTATTTCTTTTATAACTATTTTGATTTGTTTTCATTTAATAGGGTTATATAAAAATTTGCTAGAAATGCTTCGTTAGGGAGCTACAGCTGTCAGTTTATAAAAAGATGTATTTAACACTTCAAACAATTTCTAAATTATCAAGGTTTGAAAAGATTAAAAATACTTTGAAAAATTACAAAATTTTCATAACCTTTCAAAATCTTCTTCAAAATGAACAAAAAGTGTGAATAATTTCAAATAAGCATTTGAAAGTATAACATTAAAGGGGAATTACACTAGTAACGCCCTCTATGATGTGCGGCGAGAAAAAGTTGCAAAGCAACAAACCGGCAAAGTTGTGATCGGAACCTGCTAAGCAGGTATCTGTGATCACACCGGCCTCTAAGCACAAAACACAGAAACGCCCGTGTGGCAAGAAATAAGAAAGAAGAGATTTGGTTTCAATTATGGCTAGAATAGACCACTACATGTTTCGTTCTTATTTGAACTCATCTGCTGGACATAATTCTAACCATTATTGAAACCGGGAAATTTGTGATCGGAACCTGCTAAGCAGGTATCTGTGATCACACCGGCCTCTAAGCACAAAACACAGAAACGCCCGTGTCCACCTGATGAGTTCAAATAAGAACGAAACATGTAGTGGTCTATTCTAGCCATAATTGAAACCAAATCTCTTCTTTCTTATTTCTTGCCACACGGGCGTTTCTGTGTTTTGTGCTTAGAGGCCGGTGCGATCGCAGATACCTGCTTAGCAGGTTCAGATCACAACTTTGCCGGTTTGTTGCTTTGCAACTTTTTCTCGCCGCACATCATAGAGGGCGTTACTAGTGTAATTCCCCTTTAATGTTATACTTTCTGGCATTATATCTGCTTGTTTGCTTTTGGTTCCAATTATGGTTAGAATTATGTCCACCTGATGAGTTCAAATAAGAACGAAACATGTAGTGGTCTATTCTAGCCATAATTGAAACCAAATCTCTTCTTTCTTATTTGAAAGTATGTTAAATAATTACTAATTATTGATTATAAGTACATCAAATACTTTATTAAAAGTTATCAAAAAATTTAAAATTTACATTTACACTTAAAAAATTGCAAAATATTTTCAAAATAGTAGCAACCAATTTTCAAAAATTACAAAATAGATTTCATAATAGGTATTTTAAAATTTTTTACAAATTGAAAATTTCCTAAATTTGTCCCATATGCCGATAAGTATTTTAAAAATTACAAATATTTTTAGTTATTTTCAAAAACTAATCAAAAGTTAACCAATTTTCGTAACTTTCAAACAATTTTCAGACTTTTTAAAAATCTTAAAATTGTTAAAACTGTAGCGTGAGCGAACCAAAGAGAGAACAGCACATTTTGGGCATAGACCCACGAGCACAATCAGCTGCATACTGCAGATTCAGATTCAGAATTAGATTCAGATTCAGAATTATATTCAGATTCAGATTCAGATGCAGATGCAGATTCAAATTCAGATTCAGACTCAGATTCAGACTCAGACTGAGATTCAGATTCAGATTTAGCTTTAGTTTTAGATTTAGAATCGGATTTAGATTTAGGTTTATTTCTCTATTAATTTGTACATCGATAGTCAAACACAAATTCATAAATAATAATTAATTAGGCATAGGCTTTATGGTTATAATAATTTTACAGATTTAAATTTGTTGGTGTTACGCTCTAGTTAAACATATTTGCTTGAAAATAGCCATGATACGTATTTCTAAGTAATCAATAGAAACCTGATGTCGTAATTTTCCTTGGAAGTAACACACACTGAAAATTTTTTTTCTTGCAATGTAAATATGATGTGTCCAGCTTAAATTATTTTCAATATTAAATCCTAAATACCTAACATTATTTACCAGAATCTAACTTACAGATTCGTATCTGACTAATGGCGTCGTATCTTCGAATATATGATTATTTTTTGTTTTTAACACACATAAGTGAGATCTTGATTCGTTTAGCATTAAGCTATTTGTTTTACACTAATTATTAATTTCATGATTGGCACAGTTACACAAACGCCCTGCATTTACTGGGTTGTTTTTAGATATAAAAGAAGCACAGTTATCGGAATATAGGATAAGAACACAGTCACCACCAACACGTTTTGGGAGATCATTAATATACAGTAAAACTAATACGGGGCCCAAGGTACAACCTTGTGGAATCCCATACTTTATTATTTCTGCTTGAGATTTAGCTGCTGCAGAATTAGTAATAAAAATTCTATTATCTGTATTAAAATTATAACTTAAATATCAAACATCAAGATGCAACTCTTTTGCTAATTATAATTTATTTCTCAGAACATCAAAACATTAAGGTTGCACCTTAATTGTTTCCTTAGGGAAACTTTCTTGAAGACAACAAGGCACCTCCGCCAATTATTGTTATTCCCTTTCCGCCCAACTAATAACAGCGCCACATGAACATAAAATCACACATCAACACCTCTGACATACATAACGCATCTGCCTCTAGGATTTTACGTATTAAACACCTGGTTAATAATACGTTGCTTTTCAAAGAGTGAAACACACGCGTCGGTGCGTTACCAACTATCATGTGAGGAGCAGTTGTGAATTACCAGTTAAGGGATAATTTTGGGATTTTTCTCAGAGGAAACGTGTAGTTAACGTCATCATAGGAAATAGTAAATTGTTGGAATTTTTTATTAATTTTACTATCACTTTTCAATTCAGGCTCTCTATTATTATTGTTAAATATGTTAACCAGGACATAAAATTACTGCAATGTCAATAAAATTACTATAATATAAATAATTAAATATTTAAAATTGATTGGAAAGTTTTAGTTATCGGACATCTGCTTAGAATAATCAATTTTTTGGTAGATTTTAAAATACGCAGTAAAACATAGAACAAATTATTATAAACAACCTTCCGGTCTCCGGTCTCTGATCTCCGGTCTCCGGTCTCCGGTCTCCGGTCTCCGGTCTCCGGTCTCCGGTCTCCGGTCTCCGGTCTCCGGTCTCCGGTCTCCGGTCTCCGGTCTCCGGTCTCCGGTCTCCGGTCTCCGGTCTCCGGTCTCCGGTCTCCGGTCTCCGGTCTCCGGTCTCCGGTCTCCGGTCTCCGGTCTCCGGTCTCCGGTCTCCGGTCTCCGGTTTCCGGTCTCCGGTCTCCGGTCTCCGGTCTCCGGTCTCCGGTCTCCGGTCTCCGGTCTCCGGTATCCGGTCTCAGGTCTCCTGTCTCCGGTCTCCGGTCTCCGGTCTCAGGTCTCAGGTCTCAGGTCTCAGGTCTCAGGTCTCAGGTCTCAGGTCTCCGGTCTTCGGTCGCCGGTCTTCGGTCTCCGTTTTCTTGTTTCTGGTGTCTAGTCCCTTGTCTCTGGTCTCTGATATCTGATCTCTGGACTTTGGAATTAGTTAACTTCTGATTGACCAATTAATTAGATTGAGGTAGCTTATACGAAAAATTGCGCTTTTCTGTGAAAAGAATTGTAGAGCTGTCAAAGGAAAAATAATAATAAAACCAAATTTTAACGAAATTTCTGGTATTTATACAAGCTTGGTTTTATCACAAAGCGTCAGGTTAAATTGCCTCTGGGTTAAAATAATTATTTTTAGGTAGGTACTCCAGTGTAGTTGTTGAACAATTTACATCAAAAAACTATGGAATCAGGCTCTGTAATTACGGAATTTGATAATCACAACTAAAGATTTCTCCCGTTTTTAGACCAAAATCAACTAAAACTCAAAAAAAATAAACAATTTAAGTACAGTTGCGTATTTCTCAGATCGTTAAACCAAAATAAACTAAAATTCAGGAAGGTAATCGGATTAAGTACAATTGGAAATTGCTCCTGTTGCTGAATTAAAATCTCTAGGAAATACTCGGTTCTAATCAGAACCTAAAAAAGAATTCTCATTTCGGGTCAAGACCTCGCGAGGAAAATAGTTACAGAATGTTTCTGGATAGAGATTCTGACTTTATACTCGAGAAAACTGGCAGGGGGGAAAATAACCCAACAAAATAATTCTCCGCCAATTTAGAAATCGTCCTCGCTCCTGTTACTTGTTACACCTTCTTGGTCACAACTGTCAACTATCATTTTGGCCACAACCTCGACCTTGATCACTACGTCCAGTTATTTATTATCTTTGCGCGACGCCACCTCGGTAACAACGCGCACTTTTTGTTTTATTTATAACTCCCAATTTCTTTCTTGGCCACAACCTTTAATTATCTTTTTGGTCACATCGCCCTCTTTCCTCGATCGCAACTAAGGCTGTACAATTATTAAATTAAATCTACAACACTGGGGGTTGGGACTAATAAGGTAGTTAGGGAATGGTGACTACAGAGAGAATATTGGAAACTGTAACAAAAACAAAACGTGGAAATTGTGACCAAGGTGGCCGTAGTCACCAAAATAATAATTGGGCGTTGTAACCAAGGTAGCGGTTGTCGTCAAAGAGGTAATTGAAGGATGTGACCAAAAAGGCTGTTGGGCCTAAAAGACAATAGGGATTGTAAACTAAACGAAACCGGGTGTTGTTACCAAAGTCGTCGAAGTGTCTTAAGCGAAAAATGGGCGTTGTGACCAATGTGGCGGTTGTCACGAAAGAAGTTCAGCAACCGCTCTCGCAATGTTAACTTAATGAAATGACCAGTTTGTCCGATGTAGTTTGGACCACTAGAGCAAGAGATGTTGTAAATCCCGGCTGATTTTAAGCTTGATACTTGGTCCTTTGCAGATCTAAAACCGTTTCCCAGAGTTTCTAATAATCCGCCAACTACCAAATATCATGCTAAAAATCAGTCGGGATCTACAACACCCTTGCTCGTGTGGTTAAAACTACAGCAGACACACTGGTCGTTCCATTGAGTTAAGAGTGCAAGAGCACAAAGGTGATTGCAAACACAGATGCATCACAGAATCTGCGGAGGCTGAACATACTGGTTTAACTGGGCATAAGATGGACTTTGACAATGCTCGAGTACTCGCCAGAATATCTCATTACTTCCCTCGTATCTTACGTGAAGCAATTGAAATTGAGAATCAACCTAACAACATAAACAGAGAGGATGGTTTTAGACTCGAACCGTCTCCGCCCAACGGTGACAGCCAACCAGAACTCCGCCGTTCTGCCCGACTGGCTCAAAGGGGCTTAAATACCTCCGCATCCCGGACTTGAATTCAGTGCTTTACTCACCATGAAGATACAAGCTGCAATGTCTTTAGAAGCGTTAGTTTGTATGAATTCACTAACAGGCATGATTAAGTATTCTTTTCCTGACAAACAAGACATAATATACTAGGCGCACGGCCCTGTTCAGGCAGGCAGGGCCCATCAACAATTATGGCTCTAACTTTTAGAGCAAATTCTTGTAAAGGCAGACTAGCTACAGGTCGGTACTATGCTGGGTGTAAGCCCCAACTGACGACGCGGTCTAAGTCGAAAGTAAATTATAATATTGATGTTTCACTATTTTGATAACATGCTGTATTCTCACAGCACAAACCGGAAGAACTACCACTAAATTTGCATATAAATAATTACTTGAAATTTTCAGCAGTCATGTGCAAATTTTATAATTTAATAAACGCATGCTTGCAACATGGCTTACGTGTATTGAAGGCATATATTTAAAACTAGCTCATCTGAAGCATAAAACTGTCAAATTTTACTGTTGTGCATCTGAAAGGTGATAAAATTATTTCAGTCTTCATTCTGATAGACAAACAGCATTTGGTTTCTACTAGTATTTAAAAAAAACCACCTAGTTTTTAGAATAACTCCAGAAGAAGTTTGCACCTTGCTGCTTTTACCGTTAAATGCCTCAATGTATTTCACAACCTTTATGTTGCTGGATTGTAAAAAAAAGCTCGTTATACTTTACTTTTTGTAATAATTTGAATAGCCAGAACTCAACGCACGCTGCAAGGAATACCTGCGGTTGAAAATCAAATCAGAAAGCAGAGCACGCTCTAGGATCTACTACTACGTCTGTGTTGTAGATATATATCGGATTTCTATGCAAATCTTTTCCTATTTGATTTAAGGTTTTTGAAATCGAAATATATCTAAGGAATTCTTTGCGCATGTTATTCATAAACGTTTTTTGATACGAATTTTCTCACGGTGTAAATTTAATATTTTAATCTTATATTTTTACAGTCGCCTACATAATGTTATTTTTTGATTTTATTAAATTTGCATGATGTTATTATTTTGTGATTAAATAATTAGTCGAATTAGCACATGAAAATCCGAACGCTAAAAATAATAGATATAATAAATATTGGTAGAAGCGTGTCTATTTAATATTTACCATGAATACTAATTAACGTTAGTTCAGTTTTCTCACTGCATGCTTCTATATTATAATAATAATCGAGTGTTAATTTTATTCAGAATCGACGCTCTCGCTGTATATTTTTGCAGACAACTTATTAATATTAATCCGGTTATGTTATCTCCGTATATTTTTCTGTCACCAGCGCTGACATTGGCGATTCATTAAAACGAAAATTTAGAGCATCTCAGAGTTACAATCCTTAAAATGTTTCTTGCTGCAACAAATTCGGCGCATTATAGTAGTTTATCATATTGTAACTATTGACATCAGCTAATTACCAAGTATATTGTCGCAAAATTCAAACAATAGTGGGTCATTCTTGTAGAATTTGATAGATAAATAATATTCCAAGCTAGATTTAGTGGTTATAATTGACAAGCCTAACGTATGCGTTTTTTTCACTTTATGCTACGGAAAATCTTTGAAAATACAATCAGACAACAGACAGTATTGTTAGCAGCAGCACCTAAGAATTTTGGGTAAAATGTTAGGTGAATTTTAATACCTGCACAAGCTATTTGAAACTTACAGAATCCTTATTTTTATAAAAATGACGTCAAGTAAAATTGCACTAGTACCCTATCCCATTGTAAAAATAGTTTTGCACATATTTTATAATTGCTACAAGTGTTGCATAACTGATTTATACGAATGAACTTGACCAAACACTAGTTAACCACAAACCATCCACAAACGCTCCGCTACCTACAACGTTAACGGGCACGTTTCCATCAACAAAGCCAGTTTCACCAAATAAATACAGACGTTTCTATTCCGTAAAAATTTTTTACGTGAGGTAACGTCGCAGCAAAATGTTTTTATGATTCCATAAAAAGCCGACTTTTAAAATAGTTTTTATAATTTTTTTTTGAAAATTATTAAACAAATTTTTACACCGGCTTGAAAAACTTGTAAAAAATTCAAAAATGTAGAATACTACAAAGACCTTTTACGCTTTTGGTATTTTTGTAAATATAATTTGCCATTAAAATTTAAAAAAGATAAATGCAATATTGTGAAAATTTGTTCGGACTTTTGGAAATGTAACAAAAATATTCCTCAAAAACTGGCAACCTGATTTTTTTAATTTTATTGCCTCTACGAGCTACCTTCTGTCTAAAATCGCTAGTTTCATTGCGATGCTATTTAAAAGCATATTTATTTAAAAATCAAGTTGTCAGATGGGGATGAAATTTGATATTAAAAATGACCTAAGAGTACACCATGTTACAAACTACGGAATTTTTGGAATTTCTAAACCTGTGAACTGAAAACATTTTCAAAATTTTCAAAGTTTTATTAAAATATTGCTCAAAAATCGGCTACACCAATTTTGTTTAAACTTTGCTAACCACTAGAGTTAGGAACAAGCTGATATTTAATTCATGCTCCAGTTTAATAATTCCTGCCACGCTTTCTATGAATTTTTGAAAACTTAAAAATAGGTTAAACTTATGAGTTATACTAGAATAACGTTCACAATTAATTCTTAGGTCCGAAAATATTTGGGGGAAGGAGGGAGGGTAATTTTGCCCTTCCCACCAAATTTCGTTTATACGAATTTGTTCTTCCATGTGTAATACCAAGGAAAATTTATTCAAAAAATTATACATCCTAGCTACAGTACGCCATGCGTTAACTGCGCTGCAGAGTTGCCTGTTGTTAGCACCGTTTGCGTCAATAATATGTCGCTAAAGTTGAGTAGATAAACGTTTCGCAGGATTTGTTGTTATTGCTGATAAATGTACTCAAAATTATATAAATAATTTAAAAAAATATAACGTAGAAAAGTAAAAAAATTATGTCGATAATTCAGCGTAAAATAGTGCTTGCGTTAAATTGCATCATCAAATATTTACTAGCAAAATCTATTTCCATACCCGAATAGTATCAAAACTTGCCGTTTAAATAAACCCAGGTTTTGTATAAGTTCATAAAAATATAACGACCTAGGACACTGTATTAATACGTTAATAAATATATCAAATCGTTTGCAAGTCTTGTAACTGCCTAAAGAAAAAATACCTGAAACGTTTAAATGTATATAAATGACAAATTTTTTATTAAATCACTGAATTGTTTCGATAACAGATTTACATTATGTAAATTGATATGTTTTTGTTCTTATGCAACAAACTAAATGTACGGTGTGAACTACATCAGTTACGCTATGATGTAAACGCTGCTAACTTTAAAACAAAGGGAAATTTACTTAAATACCAAATGAAATGACATTTCATAAACAAAATCAGTTTTAACTTATAAGTGACTCAAATTGCTTTAATTTAACTAACACAGTGTAAAAGCAGGTAAGATGATGTCCAAATATCTTCAAAATTTGGCTTTCTACTGAATCCCTCTTACAGATTTATAACGTTTATGTACAAAACAGCAATGTCGGCAACGCATCCTAAGATAAATTTAACCAAAACAGGTAATTAAGTAGATAGTTGGGTGCTTAGGATGAAACGTGCACAAACCATGTACAAACGTGTACCGAGGTATATAAGCATGTACAAATGGCAGAATGCTAAAAATAGCAAAGAAAACCCGCAACCACTAAAATTAAATTACCTTCGGTGATGGTGCCCTGCTAATTCAATGATTGAAAGCTTCCAATAAATAATAATCGGCTTTAAATTACTGTTATTTTAGGGGATTTAATTCCCAGAAAAGTCTCTAGAACAATATTTTCCAAATATCCAAATCTACAACAATATCTTGTTTCACAAATGTAAGGAATTATTACTGATGATTATGAAAAAACTTTCAGAAAATTCTCAAAATTTTAACATTCCAATCGAACGTTTTAAGAATCAAAATCAAAGTGGATGTACGAAGGCTGAGTAAGAAGTTTGGTAAAATTGCAACAGAGGGCGTCACAACCACAAATCCCAGACGACATTTCTCAATTCCATCTGTTACTAGCCCACAATTTTAAGAAAGATCTGTCATTTAGTTCAGTCTTGACAGCCATTGACAGCAGACAACCTCTCGTATTTTTCAAAGATGGAAAAAAGTGAATTTCGTGTGTTAATTAAACATTATTTTCTGCGTGGGAAACCATTACGCAAACAAAAAGCAAGCTTGATAAATATTATGGGGACTCTTTATCGACACCATCGATTAAAATGATTAACAAGTGGTTTACTGATTTTCGTTGTGGTACAAGCACAACTGATGCCGAACATTCAGGATGTCCAACTGAGGTGACAACACCAGAAATGATTGACAAAATACATGATATTTTATTGCAAGAGCGCAGAGTGAAAGCGCACGAGATAGTGCGCATCTCAGATGGACGTGTGCGCAATATATTACAAAAACATTTGGATATGAAAAAGCTATACGCGCGATGGGTGCCGCGTTTGCTCTCAATCGACCAAACACGCACACGTGTGACCATGGGCGCCCGCAGAAATATATAACAGGGGGTGGGGGGCGCTGAGTTTGAGTCGTCGCACTGCGGGGGGTTCGAAGGGTGGCTGCCTCCCGTTATGTGCCGCAGACGATTTTCCTATATTTCCG
The DNA here is from genome assembly GCA_958336395.1 of Ctenicera cuprea. Classification (NCBI taxonomy): domain Eukaryota; kingdom Metazoa; phylum Arthropoda; class Insecta; order Coleoptera; family Elateridae; genus Ctenicera; species Ctenicera cuprea. Next base: position 9,652,973 of record OY284488.1, read on the forward strand.
TCTACAGCCAAAGCCCGCCAAAGGCAGCGATAAATATTCTGGAACGGTATGTGCTCTTGTCTTAAAGCTTGGTCACATTTGATCTGGTATTCGCAAAAGTAGAAAACAATATTTTTTATGAATCTACTCAAATTTTTACACAAATTTAAATCAATTAAAAACATTAATAGGTAAATTAGAAATTAGTAAATTAGTACTTGAATGAAATTTCTCTATACTGGTCTCATATCCCAGGGGGGCAACGGCCCAACCTGGTCCTCCCCTGCGGGCGCCCATGCGTGTAACAACTCAGGTTTTGCAATGTTCAAGGACAATAAAAAGAAGTTTTGGCGTCGTTTCATAACTGCGGACGAAACATGGATCCATCACTATACACAGAAGACCAAGGAACAGTCTAAACAGGGATTTCTACTGGAGAACCTACGCCGAAGAAAGCTAAGGCGTTTTTGTTGGCCACAGTTTTTTAGGATACACGCAGCATAATCCACATCGATCACCTTAAAAAACCAACGGTGAAATATATTGCAACTTGTTCGACCGTTTCAACGACGTTTTGAAAAAACTACCGCATTTGTCGAAAAAAAGTTCTCTTTCATAGACAATGCACGGGTGCATACTTGTGTGTGATTGCCATGACCAAAATCTATGAATTACGCTGCGAATTGCTTTCAAATCTACCATATTCTCCAGACTTAGCTCCCTGCGACTATTTCCTGTATCCGAACTTGAAGAAATGGCTCGGCGGAAAGAGATTTGGCTCTAATGAGGAGATCATCGATGCAACAAACGCCTATTTTGAAGCGTTGGAAAAATCTCATTATTCGGAAGGGAGCGAAAAATTGGGAAAACGTTGGAATAAGTGTATTGACCTAAAAAGTGACTACGTTGAAAAGTAAATTGTTTTTTGACCGAACAAATTATTTCGTGTTGCATTTTTACCATTTTCTCATTCTGTCCCCATATAACCTGATTACCAAAAACTTACCAGGAAATTAGGAACTACAAAATCGGAAGCGGGAACAACCACACTCGAAATACAAAAATTACTAAACTGAACAACCAAAATAATAAAAGATGTACAACGGGTCACCTGACTACCAGGAGTAGAACTAATTAAAAATTGAACCGTAACAAGCACTTGCAACGTGGTGATTCGTCGATATATCATAAATGGAATATGCATCACGACGTCTTAAGTACCAAGCCCAACAGACCATTTTATGGACAACAAAATTAATTGATTAATTACAATTAAATAAAAACTTTTACTTATTATCCTGACTATAGTATGGACTTTTTTAATGGAAACGCCTAATCTATTTTCTATTTTATATGGACATAAACAGAAAATTAAGAAATTAAAAACAATGTTATAAAGCACTTAGACAAATTGGCTTGGTTGATTTCTCTGACCCAATAAAAATCGGCAGCAACCAGGCAAGGACATAAAGAACTTTTGTAATTAAAAACATTTGAGGTATTCCTTCGCAGAACTTATACCATGACATGCAGCAACAATGTTGGTCAAGCACTAAAATACATATGTTTTGGAACACTTTATCAGCCCTGCCAGAGAATAAATTAATATTATCTTTCAATTTATCAAGCAAAACTGCTGTTCGCCTTAATTAAATTGCGTAAGTTTATAGAAGCAATAAAACGTAGCCAGGTTTTTATGTACGGTTCATTTACATATTGTCAGAAACTGGGATGATTCCAAAATCTAAAAAACGTTCCTGGTGACAATTTTATGGTTTCTCGGTAAAACTAAAATAGAGTTGTTGAAAATGCCCGATTAGGTTTCAGTTATTGCATTTCTGGGATTAAAACTTAAAAGCCTTGTGGTGGTCAAATCCTTGCTTGGGGCTACTTCTTGGCTCCACCGTTAGATTTTAATGCAAATGAGTTCGATTAGTAGATTGATTCGAATGGTTTATGTGGTTAGGATTGCGGCTGCTGCTGTAATTTAATGTCAAAGCAAGAACTGACCAAGTGACCAACGGTTTTACTACTACAGAAGATTAGTTAATTATTGGGTTAATTTAATTATCACTTATTTTGCATAATCTTCCGATAAAGATGAGAGATTAAAAAATTAAGACGGGAAATTTCTGCGTTGACATCTTCACATTAGAAATTTTCATTTTATTTTTCTTTGGAATACTTCTAAAGTTGTCCAAACAAAACCGATCCTAAACGACATTTTAATTTGTAAGATTCCCCGTTAGATATCCAACAGGAACTTTTATGTCAAAAGTAAAGGGAAGTGCAAGCTACGGGGTGGAACTGCACATGCCGTCGCTCTTATACAGTTCGTATATATGAGGGGTGGTTGTTGGTGCATTACCAGGTGTTTACTGCTATGGGGTGCAGGGTTGATGCATTGATTTAAACTTGATTCGTCTAATGCTGGCACATGTTGGGGTGTGGCCCACGTAGGTGAAATAGCATAACGTTTGGGCGAGCAATCAGTGACACTCAAACGTTAAACTCCTAAATATAATTTGTTTTAATTTAAATCTTATAAGCCTTTCGTACGGTTTTTAAGACAAATTCCCTAATTCATTTGTTGCCTAGCAACAACGAAAATTTGAGTCAACAGCATTTTGTTTATATCAGAAAAAATCTGTAGTTGCGAAAAAAATCCGTTGCTGAAATAAATGTATAATATATTTCCGTTGCCAGGAAAATTTGTTTACAACAGTTACATTGTTACAGTTAATAACATTTAGAAAATTTGTGTTTGAACTATTCGAAAATTCATCTTGCCAAATATAACTCGACCTCAAATTGTTCTCTTGGTAAGTTTTAGTTGTATATCACTCAACATTATTGCTTATTGGCAAACGCACTCGAAACAAAGCATGCAAAACTCCCTCCTGCTCCGCAGTCGGGATTTTTATATCCATCCTTTGTGTTGTCGAGCGTTGTCAAGCAACAACGTTTCGTGTATAGAACTAAAATTTTCCAATAAAAATGTGAGGTATTGTTGTTATATTGTATATGAGAAATAAAATACTTTTTTTTTGTTTTTTAGTGTTCGAAGTTTTTGGAAAGTTTTAGGAATATTATAATTAATTTCAAAAGTTTTAGTACGTCTTCGGTAGTTGTCAGTACTCTAAAGTTTAGAATTTTGGTTATTTTAAAAACTTATGCGGTGTTAAAGCAGAGAATTTCAAAAAATTGGTAATTTTGAAAAAACAGTTTTGGACTCATTTAAACATATGAAATATATTAAAAAATGTTTTTAATTGCACAGTAAGTATGTGTCTGTAAAAAACATTTTAACGGTGTTGAAAAAGTATAATTTAATGTTTTACATATACTGTAGAATTTTTAAATATTTTTTAAAAATTTAAGCTTGATTCTGTAACATAATATCAAAAATGGCTCCTTTTAATATTTTAGTGCCTAATAAATTTTAATTGCAATAATTTAAAAATTAAAATCGTTAATCCGATTTTTTTAAGAAAACCGTTTTGGATTCACTGATTTAATATCGTGGAGCGTGCCGGTTATAAAGTGCACAATGCGTGAATTGCGACGCATGTGTGTTTCTAGTTATACTTGTTGGATTAGGGCTGGTTAGAACGCTTTGTCATTTCACGTGCACAACTATTGTCAAATAAGAAGCATTGTTACTCCCTACTGTATAATAATTATAGTATTCGTTATTTCTGCAGCACTAGTACTTTAATTTTTTAGGACTGCAATTTAATTTTTATTTCGGTTTTAATTTTCATTGGCGTGTTCATTGGGGTGTTTAGTCGAAATTCAAGACCGGTTGAAAAGTTTTGCAAATGCCTCTCATAAAATTGTTATTTTACATTCTTATTCAAACGCCACAATTCATATTTAAAGCAGTGATTTAATTTACTAGAAGCTACCCTGTTAAAAATTTTATTTGGCTGGTAATAAATACTTAAGACTACTAGAATGACCCAAAAACGTGATGCCCAGAAATGTTTCTATGCAGCTCAAGAACTACAACAAAATCTCCGTTATTTAGAAATATGTCTTCGTCTTTCAAAAAAGCTGTCGCACAACCGCCCTGGGACCTTCCTCGCATTTATAGGAGTTTTTGAAAATGTTTAAATTATTTCAAAAGCTTTGACAATTTTATGGAAATTTAGAATATTTGCAAAACTCTCGAAACAATGTCGAATATATTTTATACAGGACGTTTTTTAAAAATTTAACAATTTCTTTTAAATTTTGTAAATTAAACTAAAAATTTTAATATTTTTGAAACTGGAAAATTTTGAAAATTTAAACGTTTTAGAAAATGTATTTGAATTTAATATATGTTTTATTAATTTTTGAGAACTAATAAGTTTTGAAATAATTTAAAATTTTTAAAATTTGGAAATTAAAAAAATGTAGAGTATAAAGAATTTTTTATTGTTTTTAGTATTTGTTAATTGTAAACAATATTTATTCGTTGAAATCTAAAATCGAGTTCATTGTTTGGCTGTAGTCTTTATTTTGGCGATTATCCAATTAAACTGTTCAGGAACACGACCAAAAAGGAACCTCCCAGACGTGCTTTGTCAATGGAAGATTGTTCCTATTGTCATTTAACATGTTCATACCGATTTTGAAGCCGAAATTCATATATGTTTTTATTATAAAAGAATTCGTTGGGTGGTGGTAGGAGGATCGGGCATGCGCAGATCGGCTATTCAACATGGGTAGAATACGAATCTAAGGTTGTTTTTTGAGCGCATCCATTTTGAACTAGGCACCCTCCCCTTCCCCATTTTTTAGGTAGACGAGTGGTTTTAATGTTTTGTGTTTTCTAGTTGCAACTAATGTAATCTCTTCTGATAAACGATCAAAAAGCAACTTACCAGTGTTGTTTCCCAGTAGAAACTTGTTCCTATTGTTGTTCTATGTTTATGCCGATTTTGAAGACAAAATTCGTAATTTTTTTAAAAGGAAAATCAAGTGGAGAGGTAGTAGACGTGATATAAAAATCGCGTTTGCGCAGCTCGAACATTCGACATGTGTAGAATACTAATCTAAAATTCTTTTTCGAGCGCATCTGTATTGAAGTTGAACACCTCTCTCGCTTCCATTTTTTAATGTAGTCGCCCGCTTTTATGATATCTTGTATTTTCTAGCTGCCACCAATACTTATAGCTATTAAAATATCAAAATCGATTTTTCACGTTTTATAGACCTTTGGTCGTATTTTGGCAACTACTCAATTAAACTGTTCAGTTAAACAACGAAAATGAAACCGCTCAGTGATGTTTTGTCAATGGAAAGTTGTTCCTACTGTCACTTAACGTGATCATGCCGATTTTCAAACCGAAATTAGGAAATTTATGAAAAAAACAAAAATCGATGGCGGGGAGGCAATGGAGTGTGATAATAAGTAGTGGAAAGGCGTAGAACACAAATTCAGGGTTCTTTTTCGAACGCGTCTTTTTTGACATAAAGCACTCCTTCCGCCCTCCCTTCCTTTTCTCCCTTCTTTAAACTCCCTCTCTTCCCTCTCCTTCCTCCCTTCCCACCCTTTCCCTTCCCATACCTCCCCTTTCTCCTCCTCTCATCCTTCCCATCCCTCCCTCCCACCCTTCCCGCCCCCTCCCTGCCATCGATCTTTCCTCTTTCCCTTCCTTCACCTTTCTCCTCTCCCCCTTACCCGCCCCACCTCTCCCTTCTCTCCCGCCCCTCCGACCGCTCCTTCTCCACCCGCTCTCTTTTCTTTGGCGGACCAACATCATTTTCTCGCGCTGTCAACCTATTACAATTAACAATTTTATAGCCAAATTTGCAAAAGCTGCATGAAAACCGTAAGTTACGCTTTTGCTATAATTCTTATTTTTTTTAGCTGATTTAAAAAACTTCTGTCGTTCTCTCGTAATATGCTTTAGTTAAATTTTTAATAAAAACATGGTTTGAACGGCAAGGAAATTTATAGCAAAGTATATTTTTATTTGTTGTTAGTTACATTTTCTAGTTTTTATTTTATTTTGAAATATTTCGAACAATACCATATTCGCACGCAAAACAAATACAATTTTGGGTTTTTTTGACTGTTTTGTGATTTTCCATGCTTTTTTCTGATATATCAAGCTCATTATAAACGCTTATTTTCAAAAAATTAATGCTTTTAAATCCGCACTCTGCTGATAACCGTAGTGAACCTTCAGAATTAACAGGTTAAAAATTCTTGTTGCATTTTAATTGTATTAATATTATCTTAGAGAAAGTCATGTTAATTATGACGAATAAGATTAAAACTGTAGGACCGTTCAAGGACGCCTAAAGCTACTGTAGCGTAACGTGACATTTCTAATCAGTATTTTTCACCTAGATTAAGATCAGCATTTTAACGTCCTGTTAATGTAACGCATCCCAGAGCAACTGAGTAGCTGAAACCGTGTTCTAGTGCAGCAATCTAGAAATCTTTCTCTGATATTTTTGTCGTACCTTCTGTCAGGTAATGTTTAATTTTTCTTAAATCGAGCTACAAGTAGAAATAGGTGTTTTGATTCGAAATTAATAAATTAACGTCAACATTTAAATTTGTTTAGTTTTTGGTTTTATTGTTTTTATTGTGTGACTGGCAAGGAGGCTTGCACCGTTAGATGCAATTGCCTAAAAAGCAGGTCTTCCATGTAGGTACACACACTTTGCAAATGCGGGGGATGTTCTTGTGAAAACTAAAGATGAGTGAACAGCTGTTTTCTTTGCAATTTTTTTCCAAACACAAGTAACACTGCAAAATTACTCGGCTACGCAGTGCCGATGTGTGTTTTGAGGTTGGGTTTAAACTTCTCGGGGTCGATTTACACGGGGTAAGTCAAAAAATATTTCAAAAATTTGCGATTTTTCTGAAGTTACACCGCATGTTTTTAGCCATTTGTGAAAATGGCTCCTATATAGTGCTAATGGCAGAGATGGGAATGACCTTCACCTTTCAAAAATTTCCTCAAAGTTCATATTCCACAAAAACTTCTTGGCCCCACTTTTTACACGAAGTGCATAATTTATCAGCCAATCCGCCTGACTATAATAATAATGTTTAGTTAAAGATTAAATGATGGTAATTAAATTCAAAAAAATTGGTGCCGGCCCAAAAATTATTTTAATTTGTAAAATCCAGAATGAACTTTTAATTATTGTTATTTTGTAATTTATTCCTCAATTCAGTATTGATTTGAAATTTAATACATATTTTCTAGAATGTTGGAATTGGTTTCGAAATTTTCTCTAAACAAATTAAAATTTTTTTTTTCTTAAAATGTTTAAAACTTTCTACTAGCTTAGTCACACGATTAACGTTATTTATCGTCCTCCGCTTATTGCAGAGAGGGGCACGATTTTTCGGTTTTCAAAAATTCATATAAGATGTCACAGATAAATCACCGGGCTGAAACTAGCCAAATTGTAGCCCATCCAAAGCTTTATAAGATTACAGCATTTTATAAAAAATGGTGTAGCCAGTTTTTGAGTAACACTTTTTGGAAATTTTTTCTATCAAATTGTTTTTAAGTAATAAGATGCTAACATCAAAATTTTCAAAAAACCGCGGCGGCCGCGATTTTGAAGTTAGAAAAATAAAAAAATGAGCGAAACACTTCGCCTGGACTTTCCTATACATTTAAATACATTGTTTTATATTTTCCAACACTTTCGATATACACCTGTCTAGACACGACTAGTTAAAGTAAATAGTTCTTATAAGTTGTAACATCTTGAAGCAGTTGAAGAAACACCGACCGCTGCGCTGCAAGCATAAGGTTGGGTAAAATATTCGGACTGAATCAACGGAAGCGCGGAAATTGATATTTGAAAATATATTAATAACTCGAGAGGTATTAATTTTAGCAAGAAATTACTCTTATTAATTTGTATTTAGAATTTCAAAACCTTTCTGATTTTAAATCCAAAATGCCACGTTTCCATTTAAAAAAAAGTTATTTTTTACCGTGGCCGCCATATTAAAATTGGAAGCTCAAGTTTTTTTCTTAAATACAATTGAGAAGAATTTGCCCTATAACTTTGCTCTTGGGTTTGCGAGTCTATCTATTAAAATAAAAAAGTTAGCCTACACTGAAGGACAAAAAAATTATTAAGGGGCAAAAATTCGATTTTTTGATTTTTTGTAAAAAGATTCTCCTAGAGCAAAGAAAACAAAAAACCAAATTTTAAATTTTTTGCGAAAAAATTTGGGGGGAGGGGAAACAGTAGCCCCCCTAAATATTAAAGTATCAAAAAAATATTATGATATTTGGATTTTGTTGTCAAGGATGAGCTATATTGCTTTAACAGAAATATTTTATTGCCCCCCGTTAAATAAATAAAAGGGTACCAATTTTCAATTTTCAAAAATTCATAGAGGGCGTCACAGTGAAATTATAGCAATGCGCAAAAAAATAAATTGTAGAAGATTCCCAGCTCTATCGGCTTAAAAAGTTTAAACAAAAACGTTTGGGCGGTTTTTGAAAAATATTTTTTTGAAAAATTCACTAATTTTGGAGTAATGTCATTGCGATCGTTTTTATATTTTCAAAATTAATTATATTTCATGGTATAGTACCCTTGAAGGACTACCAAACAAGATTCAGTTGATTCCTATCAGATAACTGGTTTTTGAGTAAATGGGCGTTAAAGTCGAAATGTTCAAAAATTCATAGCGGCCGACATTTTAAAGCTAGAGAGTTTGGTAAAAAATCGTTTGATTTGTCCTAAGGCCTTCTTTAATCTCACTATTAAAATTTCCAAAATTCAGTTTCTGAAAAAAATGCTACCAAAAAAACATGTCTAACTTCCGCTTCCGGTTTTGGTTTTTTTAACGGCTTATTTTGTCGATGAATTTTTGATATACCTCCTCATTCCAAAGCACATCAAAATCGGTCCAGCCGTTCCGGAGATATGGAGCGTAATGGACCCACCCACCCACCCACAGACAGACATTTTTTTAAAATTACTTTTTTGGGGTTCATGGACCCCCCCCCCCCCCCGGCTATTTTCGTTAAAATCTCAACGTTGAAATTTTGCATATCAATATCAATACCTCCCTATACTGAAAGTATAGGAAAGTAAAAACGTTAGAGTGTCCTGAACTCTTCTATCAGATTTCGTTTTTAAATTTATATAATTTGGTTTCGGAAAAGAATGCTACCACAAAAACATGTCTATCGTCCGTTTCCGGATTCGAATTTCTTAAAAAGCCTATTTTGTCGGTGAATTTTTGATATACCCCCACATTCCCAAGCTCATTAAAATCGGATCATCTCTTCGGGAGTTATGAGACACCACACACATACCACCCACAGACAGACATTAAAAAAACGAATTTCAACTAAGTAAATTAAATTATAAATCAGAATTTTATTTTTAAAACATAAAACTAGTTTTATATCAACGATTCTGACGAAGCTTTGTAAATTTTAACTACGTAAAAATATTATTTGCAATTAATTGTTTCATGCGGCTCTATGTTATAATATTTTACATTTTTATCCATTTTTTGAAATTTTCAAATAGTAAATTACTAATTACCCCTCACATAAGAAAATTCCAAGAACAATTTTCTGTACGATTTTAATACCAAGTTCCCACCGAAATTGGTGCTTTTTTAATTTCATAAACTGCATTTATTTCACTAATGAAGTGCTTTCAAATTTTATGGGGCAAGAATTGCAATTAATTGAGGATATAAAACGTATAGCATTTCGATGGTGGTACCCAAGTTTAAGTAAATTATAGGACCTATCTAAATAAATGCCAGTGTTTAACGGATTTATGTCCATTCGTTTCGTCGATGTAACTTGCAATTCAAATAAGATGTCCGCTACTGAGTCACTATAAAACTGCCCTGATTGAACATAAACAATGGTTGTTGATTAGTGAAAAATACGGCATTGAGATGTTGGTGGTCCTTCCACCGAGGACATTTCAATTACTACTGGATTTGTCCTAAAAGCTTCAGTATCGAACCACGAAACCATTCATTTTATTCTTCACAGACAGACAGACAAGACAGACTGGCAATTTTTCTGAATGAAATTTAAATTTAGATTTACAAACCTAAAATAGAAAAACCGTTTAAGTTCTACCCACTTAGCTCCAATTCATAGTATAGGTAGGTCATGATTTGGCTTTTCTTACAATTAATCTACATACGTCATATTACTCAGTCATCTTTAATGACCCTGTCTAGAGCCAATGAATTGCCTTTATTTTTCAAAGCGCAATTTAGATACTAATCTATGGTATAAATTATAAAACTCTTAAGTAGGCTATGACAGTGGCAATTTAAAACGAATTATACAAATGAAGTGCCAAGATCGCTTAATATAACGTTATATCGGCATTTAATCAATCACTAAACTACTGAAGATAACCATTCTATTAAAGGTACTTCCCGTAGACGTACCATTGGAAGTTTCTTTAGATGGGCGACTCTCAGTTTCGATTTCCATACAAGGAAGCTGCATATTATCCTATCTTTTAACATCAATGTCTCACAGCATGTAGATTAGTGCTGGATTACTATAAGTTTTGATTTTATATACGTCCGCCCTTTAGAAGCGGTTATTTTGTATGTCAAAATGTAGGGTAGACAGCAAAAATAAACAAAACCACCCTCAGCTGTTTGCGGCCCAGACGGAACAACCTTTTGATTCACCAACACAAGTTAAATTCAATTTTGATGCAAACATTTTGTATAATAGCAGTCGGATCAAGATAAAACCGCTTAGATCTCGTCCACAAGTTTTATTTATGTAGCTACTGGAGAACTCACCTTTGAAAACTTGCCATGCATTCCGGCATAGTTTTTGAAACAGTCGATAATCATTGAAAAGAAGCAAAATTAAAAAAAAAACTACCTTGCAGTTTAATTTTTTTTATAATTTGTTCGCTTTGGACTTATTATCATATATACGAATTATGCCTAGAAAAGGGTAGTTTTATGTCAACATTTCAAACCTAAACATTCTGACTAATAAGCAGGATTTACGGCCTTAGGAGACCGATAAAGCGGACGCTGCATAGTCTGTGTCTGTCTGTGTTACAGTCCAGACGCCTTAAAGCAGAAAAACCAAATTTGGCTCAAAGATTGCTAATTGCAATAGGATGACACCGCAAGAAAATGAGGTTGGTTCGTCAAAAATAAAGAGACGAGGAGAGCAGGGGTGTTTTATGTCAAAATAGACGCGCTCGAAAAAGTACCTTCAATACGTATTCTACGCATAGCCGATCTGCGCAAACGCGATCATCTTATCACCCCCATTGCCTCCCCCACCATCGAAAACATTGGCGTAGGGGGGTGCCTACTTCAAAAGATGCGCTCGGAAAAGAACCTTACATTCGTATTCTACGCATGTCGAATAACCTATCTGGGCAAGCCCGACCTTCCTACCATCCCCAGAGTCCCCCCCAAACGAATTTTTGCTATTAAAACATGTAGGAATTTCGGCTTCTAAATCGGTATGAAAATGTTAAACGACAATAGCAACAATCTTTGAGAAAGCACTTCTAGGAGGTTTCTTTTTAGTCGTTTACCTAAACAGTTTCATTGGAAATTCTTCAAAATAAAGACCAAATAATGAAATCAGGTTTAGATTTCAACAAATAAAATATTGTTTAGTATTAACAAATACTAAAAAACCACAATTTCTAAATTTTCAAAAAATTTACACAATTAAAACTATTTTAAAACTTTCAAAAAAAATTCTATCCAAGTTGCAGGCTTCCGCGGCCATTGTTAATAACATCTAGGCTTCCGGGTTGGAGCCGCGTCATTGGTGCATCAACTGCCGACGTTTCGTCCTCGGTTGCACGGGATATCTTCAGGGCTGTGGTCACTTTGGGATCTGGAACACAACTGTTGTGTTCGAGCTCGAGTATTATATATATGATTTACAATATTATTTAATACTAAGTTAAAATTACTTACATCAGTTACAATACATTTCGTTAATCTGGAGCTCAAGGCCCCTAATATGCGAGAGGTATTTGAGTCGTAGCTATAATAGATGGCAGAGACTCATGTCTTCTCTAGGCTAGATTAGACTAGAGTAAGTAGCTCGACTATCGACTGTTAACTGATATTGTACCAGCAAGCTTTAGCCATATTTATACTCTGTGATGCAGAGCAGTTGGGGTTTATATTAATAATCAATATGGTGCATTGCAGATATTCCTGTATGCATCTGAGACTGGATTGGTTTATAACTAGACCAATCAATATTGTATGTAATTGTGCAACAAGGAAAAAGTGCATACAACCCCTTGGTATTCTTAAAATAACATGAGGTGGATCAGGTGACCAAATCAATACTTATGCATTGTACCGCATTGCTACACATTTTAATATTTTAATTACTTTAATAATTAATATTAAATATTCTAAATAAGACTAAGTCAACTCGTGACAATAGTCCATACTTTTCGGTCACACTGTATAAATGCATTATATATATTGGATAATAAATAAGTTAATACTATATTATATATTGGATACTTCTATAATTTAGCGAATATTTTTGAAATTTTTTGTTATAAAAAATTATTTCTAAAATCTTTGAGAATAAATTAATTAAACGTATTTTTCTATATTTAATTATTATTAATAAAACAAGTTAAGAGGTACTTCAAAATGGTCAAAAATATTTTACATATTTTTAATTAATTTATGGTCGTAAAGCATATTAAGCACGTCTTAAAAATTTTTATTTCATTTGAAAGAATTTTCATAAATATTAACATAAATATAAATATTTCTAAGATGTTTTGAATCTAATCGTTTAAAAATATCTAACAGATACTTAACGCAAAATTTATCATAATAATTTAACAATATCTTAGATAAAATGTTTAAATGAAAATAAAGTTATGTATAAAAAATATTACCATAATGTAATCTGACTTAGCGGCAGAACAAGCTTTATAATAACTATATTGCACCGGCATCTTAGATAGTCGACAATTCCGTTATTTTAAAATAAAATTATTTTGAACTATCGTAGATATTGTGAAATGAAATCTTCATTGAACATCTAAGATATTTTAAATTATTTAATTATTTATTTGAGATATTTTTGAACAGAATATTAAAAAATATCTTAGAGAAATATATTTAATTCATATATTTTTACTTCAGCCACAGACCTAAGAAAACGTAAGATATATTTAATTAAATAATAACATCGCTAAGATATTTTTAAATCATGTCAATGTTTTTATAATGGCGAAAGTGGCTACCACTACCATCTGCTATCATGAGTTTTAACAGTAAGTTTTAACATCACCAATTAACTGGTATACATATATCTTCCAAATGAGAAATAATTTAAATTTAATTGATTTCCGAAAAAATTAAAACAAGTGATAAGTGCGTATCTTTTTAAACCTTTTTTAAAAGATGCATATTTGCATCATTTATTAGCATATTTAAGTGCACATTTTAATAAATTACAGTGCATACGAGTATATGCACGCATATTTTAAAATTTTTAAGTGCATACAAATCCGAAACCTATTTACCCCCATACCATGCGTTTTTATTTTTGTTATGGTAAACGCTTATTAGATATTTTTATTTTTTTTAATTTTAACTATAGGTAAACTAATCATGCTGGTAACAGTACAAAATACTTTAACTACGTCCTACTGCGCTAGTAGCAAGCCCATTAAATTGCAAGCGCCAGAGCAAAATAATTTGGTCTGCAGACGCACGTGTGGGTACACGTAATTACATGTTAGAGTGCCCTTGTGTAACAGTAGACGGTCTCACTTTCGTTCCCGTCAATACAAATGTTTTTTAAATCTCCGCACGCTTCATGTAATCACGTGCCATTTAAGTGGTTTCATGTACAAGAAAATTAGATTTTTGCAGTCGTTGAGGCGCGCGAGCAGGTTTAGTTTCGTTTTCAGAAGTAAAAGCGCAATTTTAATTTTTTTTTACCTTTTTATAGGTTTACTTTTGCCACCCACAGCACTCATTCCTTGTGAGAAACGAAGTTTCGTGACCGTCTAACGAATTTTAAAACATCAAAGCAAATCTTCGAGTACGTTTATGTAAATCAAACACCATGCAAAGTGTAATAGTCCTTACTAATTAACCTAAGCCTTTATGGCATGTTTTTAATTGGTCGTGCAAGTAGGTGTTAGAAGCTGTCAGGCTAATTCGCACCTACTAACATCTCGTGACTTCTTCGAGATATAAGTACCTTTGGAAGTTATGACAAGCGGTAATTAAGTGTATGTCAGAAAATTTAAATAGATTTGCTGTAACGGGGTCTTGGTAGAAGGTGGAGCCTTCATAAAGCTTTCAACAATTAATTCCGAAAGGGCAGAATTTATATCAACTTGTAAGCAAAAATCACGGGAAACGTGATTGGTTGAAGAAGTATTTTACATTGTTGGGCAAACTAAGCGCATGAAATGTTATGACAACTAATAAGTACTGCAAAATACTATCAATTATTGTTTTACATACCTAATTATAACTTTCCAATATTTCAGTGAGAATTAAAATTTAAAAGAAAAACTGTTGAAACTTTATACAAAATACTTTCTATGTGAGTCACACAATTTTAACAGATTTTAGATAGAAATGATTTTGTAGGCTCAAAAATTCAGCAATAAGCTACAATTTGGTTGACGCCCTACTACTGTAATAATTACTATGCGCCATGTCATAGGAATTTTTTTATAGATCTTTACTTTAATAAGCGAAACACGAGAAAATATACCTTTTGATTGCAAATTGCTTATAGATATTAGTAGAATACGATTCTAAACTAAATTTTTAATTACAGTCATATTTGTGCTGCTCGTTGCTCCCTCCAACCCATTTATAATTGACATTTTTTTTTTAAATTTTTGGTGTTTATGGAGCATCAGGATTTTTTTTAACTGTGGTTGGCAAACTCGGACACAGCTGCCACATATTTTAGATGGATACAATCGCTACCTTAAACACAACGGCTTAGAATGTTGTGTGGACACAACGGCCACCTTACAGCGGCCACTGTACATCACAAATAGTTGAACACAACGGCCACTGGACACAACGGCCATTGACCACAACGGCCACTGAACACGGCGGCGCGGCGGTCGCTTGGTATATTGGGTGCCCACATCAGCCAAATCGAACAATACGATCACATAGTCTGCGTGAACACAATGGCAGCCTTACACGTAACGTCAAATGATTTTGCGTGGACACAACGGTCATCCTAGGTACAGCGGCCACTGAGCAGAACGGACATTGGACACAGGGTTCAGTGGACAACCCGGGAACTGGACACAACGGCCACTGAACACAACGACCAATTAACACAATGTCCGATTCACACAACGGCCACTGGATACAACGGTCACTGGACACACACGATCGCTTGGTATTTTGCGTGCCCACATCGGCCAACTCAAACAATACAGCCATATAGTTTACATAAACACAATTGCTGCATTAGGCACATCGTTCAACGATGTCGCGTGAACACAACGGCCACTGGACACCAGGGTCGTCTGCTATTTCGTGTGCCCACATCGGCCAACTCGGACACTATAGCCACATTTGTTAGGTAAACACAATGGCCACTTTAGACATAACAGCCAACGATATTGCGTGCACACAATGGTCACCTTAGATAGAGCCTTAGTGGCCGCTCTACACAAGGCCATTTGACACAACGAACACTGGACAGAAAAGCTGCTGGACACAACGGTCGCTTGGTATTTCGTATGTCCATTTTGCTCACCTCAAACAATACTGCCACATATTTTACGTCAACAAAAATGACCGCTTTAGACACGACGTCTAACGATGTTGCGTGGACACAAAGTTCAGCACTAAACACAAGTCCCACTGGATACAGCGGCCACTGAAAACAACGATCGCTTTGTATTTCGTGTGTCCACATCGACCATCCTTGACAATACGGCCACATATATTACGAACACAATGGCGGCCAACGATGTTGCGTGGACACAACGCTTATGTTAGATACAGAGGCCATTAAACACAACGGCTATTAAACACAACGGCTACTGGATACAACGGCCACTGACACAACGACCATTGGACACAACGGCTACTGGGCCCAGCTATTGCTAGGTATTTCGTGTTTCCACATCGGCCAATTCAGACAATGCACCAACATATCTTACGTAGCTTGGTATTTCGTCTGCCCACGTCGGCCAACTCGGACAATGCGGCCATATATGTTACTTGAACACAATGGCTATTTTAGACGCAATAGCCAACGATGTTGAGCGGACACAACGGCCAGCTTAGATACAGCGCTTACTGAACACAACGCTCACTTGTTGCTCACAGTTATGTGAACGCAATAATTACTTCAGAATGAATGGCCAACGATGTTGCGTGGACACAACGTTCAGCTTAGATATAGCGGTCATTGGACACAACGCTCACTGAACACAACGCTCACTGGACACAACGCTCACTCGACACAGCGGTCGTATATCATTTCGTGTGCCCATATCTGCCAACATCTTTTAATAGCCATTTTAGACAACAAAGTTATGTGAAACCAACGGTCACGTTGCACAAAACTCGTGTTGTGCGCCCATATCGGCCGAATGGTTATCACGAAAATAAGGGCTACCTTTGACACAACGGCTATTTCTGCAAGTGAACACATCGGTCACATTGGTCACGGGAACACCGCGGCCACCTTGGACACTGGGTTGTGGCCGTTTTGCCCAGGTTCTGTGCGGCCGTTAAGTCTAAGGTGGCCGTTGTGTCCGTTGTGGGCACAAAAATACTAAATGGCCGTTGTGTCCAGGTCTTTGCGTATATTCAATATCTATCAGAACTTAATATTTAAATGATGGTAACTCGAAATCAATGCAATGCCATTAATTTTCGGTTTATTCTACTAATTTTTTAATACTTCTGGTATTATTTATATCAAAAAATGTTGTTAATTTTTTTGTTAAATCCGTTATTTTACAGTAGAATTTGCTTATTGCTTACTCGTTCGACCTTGCAAAATATGTCATGGTGGTTGCACAGCCCACAAGTTAATGTCTATTCGATTCAACTGAAGCTATTACAATCGTGTTCTCTTTTCTGTATAAAGTGAAAAGAAATGTGACTGCTTGGTGTGAACTCTTGAAGTAAAAGTCTGCAAGAATGGGTCCTAATTGCATTCATTGAAGCAGAGGCGTGAGGCTCATTGTAAATGTCCGTCCCTCAAGCTGTGCAAAAAGAATAGCCTTTGACACTTGCGTCCATTCTCATCTAACAATTGAACTACAAATAAGTGCCGAAATGTAGTGGGCCTCACTTTTCACGTCAAAATTGCAAAGTTATACGGTACATTATCGGTAAAGCGAGCTGAATAGAAACTGAATGTTACTTTCTTTACTATTCGACAAATTTACCTTTTTGCTTTCCATACTCGTACTAGAAGTACGGAAAGTCAGGATTTTCGGTAAATTTTCGAATGTCAGAGTTTAACGGAAATACACGTTTGGGGTCCATAAATCCAAAAGAAGGTTTTAAAAAATGGCTGTGACTGTGGGTACGTTTTGAGACTTCAACGAATAATATTGTTTGTAATTAAAAAATAGCAACAATTATAAAACTTCAAGATTTTGGAAAATGTTGAAAAATTTCAAAGATTATCAAACAGGAAAATTTATAAATTGCCAAAAATTAAAAAATTTACAGACTTTTAATATTTAGAAAAGTGTTTTAATTTATCATAATTTTTGAAAGTTAAATAGATAAAATATTTTCAATTATTTAAAATTTCAAACAAGTTTAGTTTTAAACATGTTTGATAATTTGAAAACTTTCAAATTGTCATTTGAAATTTAGAAAATTTTTGAACAATTAGAAATGTTCAAAATTTTCAATTAATGCGAGGAAGGTCCCATGGCGGTTGTTCGGCAGCTTTTACTCTATTTTCTTTCCTTAATTTTTAGTAAAACTATGTTGTTTAGTCATTTAATAGCGCGAACATATTTAAAACGGAAAAAGTATAGGAAAGTACCAGCGACGTGTTTTGCCCATTTTTGCCCTTACCTTCGTTATAGGGAACTACTAATTTCATGAAAATTTTCGAAATATAGATTTTAACGGAAATACATGTTTTAGGACTTAAGGGACCCAAAAAAGTTGTTTTTAAAAAATATCTGTCTGTGGGTGGGTGGGTGTGTGTGTGCCGCCGCTAAAGGCAAAAGCACTGGACCGATTTTAATAAAATTTTAAATCAAGAGATATCGAAAATTGCAGTTCTAGTTAAGCTTTTCAAACAAATCCGAAACTGGAGACGAAAACTAGACATGTTTGTTTGGCAGCGTTTTTTTCTAACAAAATTTTAGAAGTTTGAGCCAGGAGTTTAAGAGAACTCTCTAGCTTCAAAATGGCGGCTGCTACCACTTGTTAAAAATCTCAACTTTAACGCCCATTAACTCGAAAAGTAGTTATCTGATCGGAATTAACTACAACTTGTTTAAGAGCTTGCAGTAAACTACAAAGTGGCTTTTACCTATCTTCTAAATTTACTCTGAAGCCTTTCAGAAATTTTTGAAGAAATTGAAATTGATTAATTATTTATTCAAAAACGCAAACGCCGATCGTTATAAACTTGTTTGAGAGCGTTTTTGTGGGTAGTATGCGATGAACTAAAATTAATTTCTAAAACCCAAAAACGATCGCAATGGAGCTGCTTCAAAACTTTAATTTTTTTTTTTAAATATTCAAAAAAATATTATTATAAACTGCCCGCGCGATTTTTTTAAAACTCTGTAAGCTGTCAGAACGGAAGATACAATTTGATTTTTGTTTGAAAGCTATAATTACACTGTGGTGCTTTCTATGAATTTGGATGGATGGAATGGAGGGTTGCCTATATAGTCTGCTTTCTTACAAATCTAACAGTCGGTGAAATGTCCAACGTTATAATTATAAAATTTACACGTTTGCAAATACGGTAAATATTAATATCTAGTATGGGAAAGTCCATTTGAAGTCGACAGTGCACCCTTTTTTACTTTCTCATAGTTCCAGTATGAGTATGTATTGTAACAGTGAAAAAAATTCGATTCTGAGATTTTGACGTTTTGAAACCTTAAGAACCAAAAATAGCGTTTGAAAGATGTTTGGTTATAACTGTGTGCGTGACCTTCTAGATTCACAGAAATTATTGAACCGATTTTGATGGCACCGAGGTATAACAAAATTTTATCAAGAAACTGTTTCAACGGTACCAACACAACGAATGGAAGTTATACATAATTTTTTATTTGTTTCCGAGTTATCATTTGCCATTCAAATTTGAATCATGAATTTTTGTCAGTTTCAAATATTTTTTAAATTTTTGAGGACCGAATTGCTTTAAAATTATTATAAGCTAAACGAGAGTTCACATTTATTCAGGATTTTATATTTTGTTTACCATCCCATTTACTAGTAGGTACTTTCCATTAAGTGCATAGATAAGATATCTACTCGTACTAAACTCATTGACTAGGCAAATTCGATATACTTATGATTAATACAAACACAGCTGCCCTTCCGTAATTTTATCTGTCAAACAATTCGACATAACGGAAACGTTCATAAACAGAAGGGTGCACAGTAATTTCGAGGAAAATTATGACGACCCAAAACAAATTATTACAGTGATACCTTAGTGGTAAAATAATATATTAGACTGGTACCTAAAAACGGGATTAAATATACCATATAAATAAATTAAATTAACCATGTGCTAGTTGTGGTAATTTTTTTTGTTTTTAAGTTATTCATGGGGATTCTCTTGAATTTTTTGTATCTTTTAAAAATTTTCTTCCAATTTTTAGATTTTACCTTCCTCGCTGTACGGAGTGTAGATTTCGGAAGTTGAGGTTTTGACGGAAATGTACGTTTTAGCGTCCGAAAACCCCGGTTTAGCCATAGTGTCTGTGTGGGTGAGTGTGTGTTTGTGTGTCTGGGTGTCTGTGTCTGTGTCACTTTACAGTATAGACGCCTTAAAAGAGAAAACCCAATGTAGATTTAATAAATTATCCACACTGGGATGAAACCGCAACAAAACGTAAAAAAAAGAAGGTTGAGGAGAAGTGCTATACTTCAACAACAACGCGCTCAATAAAGAAGACCAGATTCGTATTCTACAAATGTCGAGTAGCCAATCTACAAAGCGCCATTTACGTGCTACCTCCCGGTCAACGGAGGAGGGTTAGTAATTTTCACTGTAAAATCGATATGGACATGTTAAATAACCATTGCAACAAGCCTCTATTGAGACCTGTAGCGAGTTTCCTTTTGGTCGTTTACTTGAACAGTTTAATTGAATAATTACCAAACAAAAACCAGAAAACTCTTGCAAAAAAATAAGGGAGCGGGAAGGGTGTTTTACTTCAATTTAGACGCGCTTGAAAAGGGAGCTCAGATTTATATTCTATGAATGTCGAATAGCCATTCTGCAAAGCGCGGTTGAGGTACTACCTCCCGATCAAGCCCAAGATTGATTTCTTGCTTTTTATTATAAATTTGGGAATTTTGACTTTAAAACCAGTATGGACAACCTCCCACTCAGAAAGGTCCTAACTTTTTGGTCGTTTACTTTAACATTTTAATTGGGTAGTTGCAAAAAAACGATTATTTCTATACTTCAATATAAACGTTCTCAAAAAATAAGATCAGATTCGCTTTCTACACATGTCGAATAGCTGATCTGCACAAGAGCTTTCTATCAATCCCCGATCACCCTAACCATTGATTTTATGTTTTGGGCAAATTTAGGACTTCAAATCCGGTGTTTAATGACAATATGAACAACGTTGTATTGAGAAAGCACCTCTGGGAGATTTCCTTTTACTAGTTTACCTGAACAGTTGAATTGGATAATCGCCAAAAAAATGACCAAATTAGATTTTAGATATCAACAAATAAGTATTATTTGCGTTTTAAATTACTAAAAATTTAATATTTCATAATTTTCAGTTTTCTGATTTCTTAAAAATTTTCTAAATTTTGAAAATTTATAATTATTCCTACAATTTTCTAAACCTTCAGACATTTTCAGATTTACTAAAATTTCCAAATATTTGCATATTTTCAAAATATTTTAAGATTTTATAATTTTTCAAACAAATTTTATTATTTTCAAAACTTTCAAAAACGGTTTAAACTGAAAAGATTTAAAAATTTTTAAACATTTGCAAATTTTCCAATTTCTAATTTTTCAAAATAATGTCATTTCTTGATAATTTTCAAACTTTGTAACAATATTGAAAATTTTTTAAAATGTAAAAATTAAAACTTTAGAATTTTTATAAATATGCGAAATTTTTGAAAATGTAAATCAACGAACAAAATTTTCAGTTGTGCAGTTTTCAAAAAATGATCAAATTTTAAAAATTTTTAGAAAGTTTCAAGATTTTTATTTTAAAATGTACGGAACGTTTAACAAATTTCTAAAATTTTAAAATTGTAAACAAATGTTGTTTTATATTCCAAATTTTAAAATGTTTATGATTTTCATACACTATTTACAATTTTCGAAAATTTCTTAAATTCGAAAATTTTTAACATTTGCAATATTTACAAAGCTTTCAAAAATTTAATCTGTCTAAATTTGAATAAAATTGTCAAGAAAAATTTCAAAATTTGAAATTTTTATAATTTTAAAATTTTCGAGATATTTTTAAAATCTCATTAAATACTCGACACCTTTTTGTTACCAAATTCAAAAAAAAAGTCGAATGAAAATGTAACAGCTAAAACACATTTTTCATCTCAAAAGTTTTCTCATTTCGTTTATAATAAAAATAATAGAAATGGATTCATAGAAAATTTATATTTAGAAGATTAAATAAAGCTTTTCAAAGAAACTGGTCCAATTTATTAAAACACGCCTTAAAAAGTTAATACAACGCCGAGAGTAGTACGTGCTCACGTTACATTTCGCGGTTTTAGTTACCTCGGTACAAGGCATGTTTGTGTACTGACCATGCACAAGACATAAATTTTAAATTGAATCTTAAACGGGCATGGCGACCCATATAGTTATGAAAAATGAATTGAAATTCAATGCACCCTGAATAATGCAAATCCGTTTTCCAATTATTTCCTTCACGTACAGGAGCTGTATTGAGACGAATTCTTAAATGAATTTAAGAAGTGCGAACATGACGTGCGTTTCATCTCAAGTGGTGCTTGGTATGACCTTCACTTGAAGCACTTCTAGTTCCCACTAAGTCACTGGGTTTGTATTTCGAGCACCAACGGCTGGAAAGTGATTTATTGTCATTACACACAACAATACAACTGTAAAGAGACCTTTTTATGTGACTAACTTCAATAAATGATTTCGAGCACAACTCACAGAATTCTTTTGGTGTTGTGTTTTTCACAGACATTGTTCTAAGCAATGCAACGTTCTAATGCCACACGTCCATCCGAATAGGCGGAGCAGAAGAACCCCCGATACATTAGCTTTCTTAGATGAATAAAGCCGATATCCATCTAAAAATATATATTAGACGCACCGAATGGACCTTCTTTATGATGGATTACACCGCGGCGGGAAAAGCCAGAAAAGGGTTAGAGCTCTGTCTATAATACAAAGTGGTGCTTACGTTAAGAGATTTCGTAAAAAAAAGATTTGGTGTTTTAATTAGATTAATTCAATTAATTACATATACCAGAAAGTATGCATAAATAAAGCAGGTTTTACCATAGATATAGTAAGCTTGAACAACAACCTAATTTTTTTTTGTAAAAATTCACAAAAAAATTAGGTTTCGACGGATTATTACCGTTTTTAACACCATTTTAATTATTGAGTATAAATAAAATACTTTTTACTTCATTAATATTTATTTACTTTAACCGTATACGTGTTTCGACATGTCATTATCAAAGGTTATATTAAAATAGTAAACAGTTAGCTAGTGTTGTTACAGCACCAATAGAACTTGGTGACGTGATCTCGGTAATCGTCTGCAGATTACTTGATTTCTTGTTACAAAATGTCCAGTAGAGGTGAATTTGGGAGATTAATTTGCTCGTTCATTAAGGGTACAGTTTTAAAATGTTTCTGAATATTAAGAGCTTCTAGTATATTTAATACAGGTTTATTATCACAAAAGTGTAAATATTTGATAGTGTTATTAGGTGTCATTAAATGATTGTGTTCTACTAATTTATTTTATGTGGGTGTTTGTATTTGTAACAGCGTACGTCAATGACATCTAACAACACTATAAAATATTTATACTTTTGTGATGATAAACGTAAATAAATATACTAAGAGCTTTTAAAATTCACAAACATTTAAAAACTGCACCGTTAATAAACGAGCAAATTGATATTTTAAATTCGCCTCTATTGGAAGTTTTGTAATAAGAACTCAAGTCATCTTTAGACGATTGCCGAGATCAAGTCACCGAGTTCTATTGTTGCTATAACGACACTAACTGTTTACTTGTTTAATATAACCATTGCTGTTCAAACATGTCTAAATACGTATAAGTTTAAAATAGATAATTATTGTTCAAGCAAAAAGTATTATATTTATACACAATAAATATGGACTTTAACGAAATAAAGCTAGAACTTATATATAAAATCATTTTTAATTTATTAAAAAAAACACGAAGAAAATAACTAAAAAAGCAAGTAATTAACCAAGTTTAATTTTAATCTTGTTCACTAATAAGTATTAAACAACCGTTTAAGAGCAGTATTGTGCGTGTTGAAATCGATTTTCGGAACACCATTACAGAAAGTAATTAGTAAAAGAAGCTATTAACGTTTTAGCACCCTTTAATTAATATTTTAAGCTGTGTTTTAAATTTCATTAGTTACATGTGTTTCACGTCGTGTTACTACCGAAAGCATGTGCGTGAATTGTAAAAGTTTATGTCGCATCTACAATCAGAATGAGTCCGGAAACAGTCAGTTAGACTGTGGTAATTTTGTAAAATTTGGGTTAATTTTTATTACGATCATTTTTAAGAAAAAAGTGAACTAGTTTTTAAATACCACATCTGCTTATTATAAATACGTTTTTATGTCTAACACCTTTTCTTATTTAATTTTTTTTATTTCTTCAATCATCGTAAGTAGTGTTGTAAATTTACCGGTAAATTAGCTGGCAAATTTAGCGGTAAATACAGAAAACGAAAATACGGTATAAAACTTGCATATTCGTGTTCTACATGTTTTTCCAGTTAATTTAACTGGGAAATAACCAACTCACAATACTAATCGTAAGTAAAAAATAAGCTGTTAGCGCTTCGCCTGGATTTTTCAATACTTTATTTATAATTACCACATTTATTGTAAACAAAACAATTCTTAACTTCAACAGGTTTTTTATTCTAATCTTATACGTATTTCAACGTGTTTACACGTCATTATCAAAGGCAAGATTAAAAGTTAACAGTTAGTGTTGCTACTGGGATAATAAATCATCATAACGTGATCTTGGTTTTCTATATCTGCGCTCAGGTGACTTGATTTCTCATTCCAAAACGTCCAATAAATTAAAATTAACTTCAACGAAGTAAAGTTCAAACTCATAAATACTTTAGTTATTGTTACTTATGGTAACGTTTTAGCGTTAACCACGATAGTATAGTGCTGGCAGCCGAAAAAGTCGCTTAAAACGTGAGCTTGCAGGCGCTCGAAGGTAAAAACCTACGACGATTAGAAACGTTATTTTGCTCATATTTTTTCCGGAAAACAATTTTTTTTAAACATAAAGCAGCATCTGATAGAATACCTTAGATCAAATTGAATAATGTTTGTTAAAACTTTCTAGCTTTAAATAGCGGCCGCTAAGAATTTTTGAAAATTTGGACTTTAGCCTATTACTCCAAAACAGGTTGACAGATAGAGTTAAAATTTGTTATCGTAATAGCCCGGTAAAAACACAATGTTACTACTGTGACAATAATTTTCGAAATTATATAAAATAAGTAAATTTCCAAAATTTTGGAAATTTTCAAAACACTATTGCTCAAAGACTGGTTACGCGAGTTTTTAAAATTTTGTAGGTTTATAGAGCTAGGGATGAGCTACAATTTGGTTCGTGTCTCAGCTCGTTTATTTCAATGTGACGCCCTTTACGAATTTTTAAATATTTTGGCCTATTTACTCAAAAACGAGGTATCAGATTAGAATGAAATTTAATATTGTAAATAACCTACAGGTTACTAGTTACTAGTTTGTTTGTGTCCTAAATCTCTAATTTTTCTGTTACGCCTTCTATGAATTTTTGAAAATCAAAATGGTATGCATCTTTATTTAATAAACAAAAGACGACGATATTATTTTTTGTTTTTATCTTTATGTAATATCGTGACTGCTGATATCTGCTTAGCAGATTCGTATTATGTTCACCGCTTTGTTGCTTAGCAACTTTTTCTCGCCGTACATAGATGGATATTCATATGTAAGACTTTCCTATCGTTTCTGTATAGGGAAGTATTGATTTCATGGAAATTTTCAATTCAGGATTTTGACAGAAATACACGTTTTGGTATTCCAGCAAACCAAAAAAGTGGTTTTGAAAAAATATCTGTCTGTGGGTGGGTGGATATGTGGGGGTGTGCGCTCCATAACTCTCAAACAGATGGTCAGATTTTGACGAGCTTTGGAATATAGAGGTATATCAAAGATTCCTCAGGGAAATAAGCTTTTAATAAGAATCTGAACCGGAAGCGGAAATTTTTAGTTACGTTGTTTTCTAAAATTTATTTTCTTAAATATGAACACGAAAATAACCAGAAACCAGAAGGGCGGAAGAAGATGTAACAATCTCAACGGCTGGATAGGCGGATGAGTTATTTTCAAATACTGGAAACAGTCCCATGCCCGGGGTAACAAGGGTAAAGACCTCAACGGCGGATGTACGGCGGAGGAGGCAACCCCAACTCTGGGGATAATACGGAGTTAGGTATGGCGGGAGACCTAAAGATGGCAGCCCTATCACTCACCTCTTCCCACAGAACGTTGGTAGCGTTCTTGGGAGAAACAAAATTTACTCGAAATCTCAATACGAATAAGCCGGATGGAAGTAATGATGACGGAATGGCGAGAAATAAGGACAAACGAAAGAAGAAAGGCATAGTAGACACAATGAGGATAATGACTTGGAACGTAAGGAGTATCAATACAAAAGAACATGAGCTAACTAATATAATGAAGAAGAAGAAGAAGAAGATTAACATAGCTGCACTGAGTGAAACAAAAAAGAAAATAAGAGGAACATGCGACATGGAAGACATGATGATATGGAGTGGAGTACCTCAATCAAAAAGAGCTAGCGGAGGAGTGGCTATGATAATCGACAGAAAGTGGAAAGATAACATAAAATCTTATGAATACATCAACGAAAGGATCCTGACAGTAAGAATGAAAGTACCAAGAGGGAACATATCAATAATAGCCATATATGCACCAGAAGAAGGAAGAAATGAGGAATCTGAAAAATTTTACAAAAAACTACAAAAAGTGTATAACAAAGTAAATAAAGACGACTACATCGTCATAACTGGCGACATGAATGCAAGGGTAGGATGTACGCCAATATCAAGCATATTAGGCTGTTATGGAGAGCCAACACTAAACAACAATGGACGAAATTTAGTAGAATTCGCAACTTTCAATAACCTTAAAATAAACACGTTCTTTAGAAAAAAGGATATAAATAAATATACTTGGGCTGCGAGAGGATCAAGGTCAATAATAGATTATACGTTGACAAATGAGAAGACAAGCCCACTAGTAAGAGATGTACATGTATTCAGGGGTGAAGACATCAACTCAGACCACTATATGCTGCAAACAAAAGTAGAAATACAAGCGAGATGGATAAACACTAAGAAGCAACAAGGAAGTAAAATAGAGAAGAGAAAGGTATATAGAATAAATCTGCTGGAAGATGAAGGGATAAAAATATTATACCAGAATTATTTTTGTCGCACTATGTTACAATATATGTATATTCTAAGTTATAATATGTCAAAAAATCTTTTACCTATGCTATGTATAACAAATGATTGTTGATCTGGCAATAAATGTATATTTAAAAAAAAAAAAAAAAGATTAAGTCAAGTAGCCAAGAAATACAACTATAGAATATCTCCAGAAAAATCAAAAGTCATGGCATTTAGAGGCAAAGGGCCACTAAGATCAAAAATTGTAATAGAAAATAAAACACTGGAATAAGTGTCACACTTCAACTACTTGGGATGTAATATATCTTATGACTATGACAATGAAATGCTTAATAAAACGACTAAATTCCACTCGATGTGTGGCACAATACGAAGAACAGTAGGGAAAAACACCAGAAAGGACACACAAATTAAATTCTATAAGACCATGGCTGCACCGTCATTGCTATATGGGTGTGAAAGCTGGGTAATAACACAGAAAGACGCTAGCCACATACAAGCCTCAGAAACGAAATTTCTCAGATCTGTAAAAGGATGCACAAGATTGGATCATATAAGAAACGAAGATGTAAGAAATGATCTGGAAATCCGAAGATCGGATCCCAAAGCTAGCATGGAATTACAAACCAAGAGGAAAACGAAGCAAAGGGAGACCCAGGAAAAGATGGAGTATTGAGACGGAACAGGCCAACAGGCCTACACCATGAAGATGATGATGATGATGATGAACACGGAATCAAATAGAAACCCTTAGCCCAAAGCAAGTATTTTTTGCTTAACCTTCTAGCTTTAAAATGTCACCTGTACAATTTTTTGAAATGTTTAATTTAGTGTCTTCTTACTCAAACACAAGTTTACAGTGCAGGTTCAAATTTTTTAGCGTAATAACCCTTAAGACACAATTTTACTATGCATAAAAAAAATTGAGAAAGCTAAAAACTATGAAGTGAAATGTTTTTTTTTTAATTTTGAAAGTTTTCAAAAAAATATTACTCAAAAACTACCCATACATTTTTTTATTAATTTTCTGAAAATATGCTTCAATGTGATTGGTATTTTAACCTGCTAAATTATATTTGACGCCTTCTCTGAATTTTTGAAAATTTGTGTTTAACGCTTATTTACTCAAAATCGATTAATTAGATGGAGATGAATTTTCATATTAGAAATTCCTTAAGAGTACACAATGTTACAAACTAAAACTGTTTTTAAAACTACTAAAACTGTGAAGTAAAAAGTTTGACATTTTCAAAAAATCATGACTCAAAAACTGGCATTGAGATTTTTTTTTAATTTTATATGCTAATAGAGCTACAGATTGCCTATAATTTAGTTTGTGTCCCAATCCACTAGTTCGTCTGTGACGCCTGCTGTGAGATTCTGAATATCGAAAATTCATGCATTTTTGTTTAAAAGCCATTCTGTTTAAGTGAAATGTAAATTTTGTTTTTTTTAATGTAATACGGCACGCCCTCGGGCAAAGCATAAGTTTAACTGAGTTGACGCTGGTTGGTGTGTTACTATATTGGTTCGCTCGTGATCGGTACGGTGTGGTTGTGGTGTGAGGGGAGAAATGCATAGCTAGTTCTGTTCGTTTGTAGTATATCCTACATGCATATTAACCAATATTGTACAGATTATATTTTGTCATTGTTAATGCGTAAGACGTTAATACTGAAATACTCTTGAAATCATCATATTTAAGTAAGAATTTCTAAAGTATAGAAAATTCCAGGCAAAGTGCTTTGCTCATTTGTTCTTTCTGGTATATTATGTTCATCGTTTTTGATTTCGACTCTGAATAGTATTGAGCCCACTTAAAGAGTTCTACTAAAAACGAAACATGTCGGGATCTATCTTAGCCATTGTTGAAACCATAAATTTCTTATTTTCATTACTGTACTACTTTAAACAATTTATAGTAAAATTTTTAAAAATTTTGATGATTGTTTATAATTTTACCGTTTTAAGTTAGTGAAAAATTTAAAGTTAACATAAAATTTGATTTATAAATTCTGAATAATTTTGAAGAATTTTAAATATTTTGAACGTAGTTTGATAACTCAGAAAATTTTTCAACTTATTGAATTTCTAAAAATTTTGTTTGGAATTTTGAATTTAAAATTTTTAAATATTTTCGTTTTTTGGAATTTTTAATGAAAATTATGTAAATGTTTGAAAAGCTACAAATGGACTTACTTAACCTTTTAATTTTAAGATTATTATTAATTTTACTATTTCTAGTATTTTCTAATTGCAAACAATATTTATCTATTGAAATCTAAAATTCGATTTTTCTATTTTGATTATTTTGACGATTATAATCTAACCACCCTGAACAGGTAAACAACCAAAGGGAAACCGCTTAGAAAGGTTTCTGCATGAAACAACGTTCGTATTTTCATTAACACCTTTCTAGCGAGTATAGAGTCAATTTTCCTACATTTTAAAAAGCGACATATTGAGGGGTTTCTAGAACTATCGAACTTGAGCAAATAGGATATTTGTTATGCGCAGAATACATGTCTGAGCTTACTTTTTAAGATGCGCTTGCGCAGATCGGCTATTCGACATGCGTAGAATACGAATCTAAGATTTATTTTTCAAGCGTGTCTATATTGATGCAGACCACCCCTACACCCTTTTTTGGCGGACCAACCTCGTTTTGTTGCTGGTTCATACCACTGTGACTACTAATCTGTGTTGGCATAAATACTAAACCCTCAAACATGAATACATCACTACAGCAACCAAATTGTTGATTCAAACTAATTAACACAAAATTAATTTTCGTTCAGAATTACAGTTCTCACAAACACTTTCATGAGTTTTTGTTAGAGTATTTCAATAAATAAAACGTAAAGTAGTTGCATTACATGTTTCAAGTCCGACACTGGCTCTCTAATAACGTAGACTCGTCATTAGGCAACCTCATAAACAGGAAAATGCGGTTAGTTAGTTGTAAAGGAAGAGTTATTTTCCTCATTCTTTAGGGAACAAAAGATCTGAATTGAATAGATCTTCATTTACATTTTTAGAACATTAAGAAACAAATTTGAAGTAATAAAACGTTAATGTGGGATACAACAGTTATTACATTGTCGGTTATGCTGCGTAATTTCAAATTGAAAAGGTAATTAAGCTTCAGGACGATTGGGTTAAATCATTGATCTACTAAATAATCTTGTATATTTATTTATTTTTTCAGGGTTTAATTAAGTAATTTAACAATTTTATGTTTAACGTTTTTTTTACATCATTGCATGCTATAAATAAGCTAATTTCAAATAAAACTTTATCTACAGAACTGATACACAAAGTTACGAGGCATTCTAAGAAAACATAGGTCTAATTATCCAGCCGGCGACTTGCATCTTTTGTTGATCTGTTTTTCTGCCAGTTATTTATTTAGCAAAAAGTCGTGGAAGACCGGAGCTATTAGCTTTTTCGGTTTTATCTAAAATTGGATCAAAAATGCTCGATAATCTCCACGGGCTACGGGCCACCATGGTCAAGTAAGTCACACCCGTCCAGCTGGCTCATTTGCACTGATCGTGCCGATACGAAAAATGCAGTGGTCAGTAAAACTCAGCGTGAAACCACCAACTGAGAATAGTTAATCATTTGCCACCCTCAACTTCCCATATAAGTCAGTTTAAATCATACTTCAATTAGACACGATTGTGTTCGACCTCTAAGTTCCTACTTGAATATTTTAAATTACATTAGCACGCTCATGCGGCCCCTCACCAAATTTTAGCTTTACAGTGATACTAACAATTTGGTTAATAAAATAAATATAAATTAGCTATTAACAAAGTGCATAATTTGGGGATAAATCGAAAAAAGTCTTAAAATTATTCAAAAAAAAACAAACAAATAAGTGTAAAGTAATATTATTACTAAAAACATTTTAAAACACTGTATTTAATGTAGAAGAAAAAACAGACAATTTAGTCAAATCAGGTATCCACAAATTAAATTGCTCCCACTGTAATTCGGTTTATATAGGTCAGACAATAAGAAATTTTAATATTAGACACAAATAACACATACATTGTTACAAATATAAACACCCACATAAATCCAATTATACTAAACACTTATTACAACGCATCATTTAATGACGTCTAGTAATAACACTATAAAAATGTTTAAACTTTTAAGAAAATAAACTTAACATCGATATACTGGAAACATTTAAAGTTCGCAAACATTTAAAAACTGTAGCTTGAATAAATAAGCAAACTGATCTCTCGCCATTATTTTGGTTGAGTTTTGAAAGAGTCATCTGCAGACATAAATAACCAAGAAAAAGTTATCAAGTTTTATAGTTCCTATGGATACCATAACTATGTACTTGTATTCTTGCTTTTGGCAATGATGTGTAAACACGTTGAAGTACGTATAAGGTTAAAATAAATATCTGTTAATAATTTTAAGTTATTAATTATTATTTTATTTCCTTAAAAATGAAGACGCACAAATGCCGTAACCCACGGGCAAGTTGGAGTTTGACAACTCAACATCGCACTAAGCCTCTATTATACCCGGTGGGAAACTACTATATTTTAGGATGGTATTTTTTTCGAATAGGATTTACGCAGTGTTGCAATTGTTTTAAATGTAAGAAGAAGGAGAGGTTCTGGGGGCGCAATGGTTTCGTTGGAAGAAGAAAATAAGAGTAGGTCGTCGAAAAAGGGAATGACGTACACGAGACGGATGTCTCTGATGCGCCTCTTCCAGGCGCTTCGCGCTTTTACAGCGCGCTAGCGATATATAGAGAATGTTACTTGGTGTAGCATTAGTTAAAAAAATTCGACACATGCATCCTAATTAAGGTATCAAATTGTACTTCTTTTTTCACTTTAAAACAGACCAAAAAAATTTGTTGTTGAAGTTGACTCAAAATTTAGTAATTTTTGTACATTCAAATTTTAGAATTTTTAGTTTTCAATGAGGGCGTACGTTGTCTCATAAATTTAATATTGGTCAGTATGATCTACATGTGTGCTATGAATTTGGTGAAAATCGGAAGAATACGTATATTAAATAATTTTTTGCGAGTGGTGAACATGTTATGGAGTTTATTAAATTCCAACTTTGTAATTGTACAACAAATTCCCGGTACGGCTCTGGCAAAAAATTGCAGCTCTAGGTTGTAGAAACGTTCTTCTTTCTAATCATCTGTTAAAAGTTTGGTTGATATCGCAGCGGATCCTGTTGTTTTAAGGATGCGTGCGTGCCGGAATTAACGATTTTCAGAGTGTTGACGCTGAAATTATTTTCAGGCGCCACACTCTAAATCTGATGATGTAATATTAATCAGTATATTGCTCTGCATGTGTGATATAAATTGATGGGTCAAATTAGCTCGAAACCTCCGATTTACTGCAAAAATGTGATTTTAAGGTCGAAATGGAAGCCCGTTACAAAAAATTTTTTAAATTGTGAAAATGAGATGGATTTTATTCAATTTTGATTTTATAATTGTATACAAAATTGAGAGTGGCGGTAGCTCAGGAGAGTGGCGGTAGCTCAGAGGTTGGGCGCTCAGTCTCTAACGCTGAAGGTCTAGGGTTCGATTCCCCGCCGAAGCCATGCAGCAATAAAAATCTATGCCGCAACCCGCCACTCACATTCCCCAATCCGGTGTAGGCAGCCGTGGGGTCTTAATGCCCGAAACCTTCTCTGGAATTTAGTCGTTCGGATTCGTCGTTAAACTGTAGGTCCCCAGTACTCCACCTTAGCGCTAAGGAGAGTACGTGGCAGAGAAGAGTGCCGGTGCCCAGCAATGGGACGTAAAGGCTGATTACGATACAAAATTCCCAATACTGTCCTGGCGAGAAACTCCTGCTTGAGGTTGTAAAATCGTCCTGTTTGAGCATCTATTTGAAATTTTTTTAGTGCGGCCTGGAAGTTTAATTAAGCTTTCTCTATTTTTGCAACAAAATTTTAGAATTTAAATTTGCACCAGTGTCGTGCGTCGCCTGGTAATGGAATCTTGATCAATATGATATTCTGCATGTGTGCTAGAAATTTGGTGAAGATCAAAGGTTTAAGAAAAAATATTTTTTTACAATGGTTAAAATGCGAAAAACTATTTGTCTCGCCAAAAATTGAAACCCGGGACTTTTGCTTACACGACAGTATCCCCCACCCGCTTCGCCCCAGATACGTTAAAATTTTATAATATTTCGTAATCGAACTAAAAATTCCCAGTACGGTCCTGGCTAGGAATTCTTGCTCTAACCTGTAAAACCGTCATTTATGAGCGTGCGCGTCGTTTAAATTTTGAATTTTTTTAGCGCAGCTTGGAAATTAAATTAAACTCTACCTATTTTTTGCACCTTAATCTTAGAATTTTAAGTTTCCACTATTGGCGTATGAAATGATGTATAAGGTTCTACATATGTGGTATAATTTTAGCGGAGGTTGGCTGTTTATGTAATAATATTTTTCGTAGAATCGTAAAAATGCGATGTATTTTATATAATTTCTACTTTGTAATTGTATAAAAAAAATTCCGGTAAAGCCCTGGCGAGAAATTCCTGCTGTAGGTTGTAGAAACGCCCTTTCTAAGCGTCTGTTTAGATTTTAGATGGTTTTAAGCGCCGCCTGAATGTTAAATTATATTTTTTTTTTATTTTACACCTTAATTGTCGATGTGTACGTTTTCACCACTGGCGTTCGTCGACTAGTCGCAGGATCGAACCGGGCACCGAGTATATTATACCCTAATGTGTCCTTAAGCCGTGCGCAAAAGCGGAACATTTTCGTACGGCCCAAAATGTACGATTTTTAAGTCCGACCCTGCGAAAAATCGGTTTCTTGTTCAAGTTCAACTTAAAAAATTCACCAAAAATTCACTAATTGCGATATCAAATTAGGATTTTTTTGTTTAAAATGCAACTTTTAAACTGTTGAAACAATTTATAAATTTTTTTTAGCGCCGTCTTATAACTTAATTTGAAGTTTATCCACATTTTGCATTTTTACCAGTGCCAAGATCGAAGCGGGCACTCGTCCAATATGTGATACCAGAACGACATCATTCACGTAGGGCCGAAACGTACGATTTGTAAGTCCGACCCTGCAATAAAATAGTGTTTTGTATACAGGGTGTTTCAAAAGGTTTACGACTTCAACATTTCTCCTGCGAGGTTGTAGATTTCAATGACGTCTATACAACTGCGCAAAACCGATTTTGTTAACCCACTTGGTTTCGGAGTTATAGCGTGTCAATGAAGAAGTTTTGGCGCCCTCCAGCCAAAAAATTTGAAACATTTCCGAACTAATTACTTCTTCCGCTTGGTGAAAATCGTATTCGGCTGTCTCGTCTGCTTCTCGATATCTAAACTCTCGAAAATCCGAAATTTTTCAAAAATTGGTCAAAAAATCGCAGGCACTTACAAGTTTGACCGGAAAAAACTAATCGAGATATTTAGATACGGTTTGTGCAGACGAACTCGGGATATATCTAAAAATCGTTCCGTATTGTTTATGTCGACATCTATTCTTAGCGCTGCTTTCTATAGACCCCAGCGTTTCGACGTTTTTGACCTTGAAGATGGTTTTTTTCGAGTTTGTATTGATTATTTTGCTTGTATAATAAATATTTTTGATTGCTGAGATTTATTTCTTTAATAAATGACAACCAGATTCTAATTTTGCTACACAAAATAAACGTTAACAACAGGAGTTTACACCAAAAATGTGCATTAAATTATAATTTTTTTGTAATTAAAGTTTTTTTTAAATTCTGATTTGAATTTTTTGTAATAACTAATGCATATTTAGGCTTAATTAGAAGCTAGCTTCAATAAATTTCGATCGTTCACTCCGTGAGAGGATGTACGAATGTACAAAATTTCGAGTTTAAACAGCGGTGGTCCTATAAGACATGATATATGGATGTCTAGATGTAAATTATGCTAAAGTATTGGGAAATTATGTGCATTAGCTTCGGGTTATAACTTTTAAATATCTAATCTCGTTCGAGATCACACAAAAATCGTATTCGCTATTATGCATATTTAATACGCAAACTAGTTTCACAAGGCACTAGTTTAGGCTTAGTAAAAGAGGTGTTTGAAGCAATTATTTTGACAGCCAATTCAAATTACACTTTTATTTGATATATTTAAATCAAATTAGATTATAAAAAGCTATACTTAGTTTTGATATCTTTTTTTGAATGTAATTATAACATATAATTTGAGCTAAACGTCGACACTTTAGGCAGTACTTATTTATGTTTATTACATGAAGCGGCTAAATATTAGATTTAAAAAAGTTTAAACAGCGGTGGTTTTATAAACCTAATAATCTTAGCAGCTGCTATGCTTTCTATTTTCAATATGGTTTTTACATTAATACATAAAATGTGAAATAAATACAGATGTCTATACAAGTTACTCTAGATACACACAACTTCTATACAAAAATTGAAGACAAGCGCCATTTTGTAGAAGGTCAATGACAGTTTATCGTGTGTTAAAATATAAACAATTCTTTAATTGTAAAATTTTTTTTATTGGAGGTATGTTGTTTGGTGGCACGTTATATTTTCTACTGCATATTTTAGATTTTTACAGTTTTTGATTTTTTGGTTAAAGATTCTCATTCTTCCTACAAAACTACACAAAAACGTGCTTCTGCTGAATGTCGCAAAATGTAACAGTTTTCGAGGTAATTAAATTTTTGTGAGAAATCAGGTTTAAAGCTTTTACCGAAGGTGCGAAAACAGTTCGTACAAGCTTTGAAGATTAAAGATATACACATCAAACTAATAGGTATAGTTACCATAAACATGGGTCCGTAAACGTTTCCTTGCGGAGTTAAAGCGTTCAGAAGGGGCCACGCAGTCGAAATTATAAAAATTGTTCTCGCTGCCAGGGGCTATAACTCCGTATCGAAGTGTTTCCGGATCCAAGTGTATACAATTTCTTTGTGTTGCTGTGGTATGTAAAAATCTTAAAATTTGTTGAAACTATTGGGGCACCTGAAGAAAACACTTGACATTCGTGGCAACGTATAAGTAATGCCTGTTAGACAAAAATGGGCAAAACAGGTCGCTGGTACAAGTCCCATATTGTTTACGTTTTAAATAGTCTCACTAAGTGATTTAAATTTACATCTAGTCAACACCAGGTACAAGCCGCCCCAACCGTTCCAAACCCAAGGTTTTAGCACGGCACGGCACTGGGAATTACCTACTCACGTAAGGCGCTAGCTAGACTTACGCTTCCAAATTCGGAATAGAAATGCTTATAAACACTTTACTTACAGAGTTGTCAAAAATATGCAAAAAACAAAAATACTTTTTTTTAACTAGAGCTAATTAGGCATAGTTAAAACATCGTAACATAGTCGATATTAAAAAATATCGTTTTCTTTTCTTCATTTTTAAAAAAGTTGAAAGTTTGGCTGATCCTAATAAAGTACTTCAAATAGTCTATCGAACTGATGAAAGATTCTAACAATCAGCGTTTGGGTTTTTGAATAAATTACTTATTTATTTCAAATTTTTCAAAAAATTCTGGAAGGTGTCAGAGTAAAATTTGGGAGATTGGTATAAAACTAAGTTGTAGTTTATTGCAAGCTCTATGAGCATTAAAAGTTAAGAAAAAATAGTGTGAACAGTTTTTGAGGAATAATTTTATCAAGATGTCCAAAATTTGAGTAGCTAGAATTTTTACAATTTTAATATTTCCAAAAATATGTTTAGATTGATGGTTATTAAATAATGTGACAATTTGTATTGCTTAGAGATTTTGTTTTTTAATAATCGGGCATTAAACTCAAAATTTTCAAAGATCTGTAGCGGCCTTCCCTTTGAAGGTACAGCATTAAAAAACATTTGATCTACCTTCAGATGCACTACAACTCTGTGCTATCAAAATTTAAAAAATTTTTTTACAAAAACATCTACACTACGAAAACACGTCTAATTTCCGTTTTCTATTCCGGTTCCGAATGAAAACCTTCCACAGAACTTCCTGCGACTAAGAAAATTCTAC
This sequence comes from Ctenicera cuprea, assembly GCA_958336395.1. Classification (NCBI taxonomy): domain Eukaryota; kingdom Metazoa; phylum Arthropoda; class Insecta; order Coleoptera; family Elateridae; genus Ctenicera; species Ctenicera cuprea. The sequence goes on from OY284488.1 coordinate 9,689,917, forward strand.
ATGCTAAATTTGATCAAAATCGCTTAAGGGGTTTTGGAGATATATGGGTACAAAAGCACCCACCAACCCACGCACGCACCCACCTACCCACAAACAGACATTTCTTAAAAACCACTTTTTTGGGTTCCGTGGAACAGACAGACAGACATTTTTTATATCCACTTTTTTAAGGGGTTTGAGCCCCAAAACGCGTATTTTCGTTACAATCTTAAATTTGAACATTTGCGTGAAAGGAAACTTTTCTTACTTCAGTGGAATTATGGGAAAGTAAAAATCTGTCGAGCAACCGCCACGTGACCTTTTTAGTATTAAAATTTAATTTTAAAATATTTTGTTTTAGCCTTTTTTATGAAAATTTAAAAAAATTATTAAAATTTTTAAAAACGAAGTAGATATTGACAATGTTTGAAAGTTTTCTAAATTTAAAATTTCTAAATTACGAAAAGTTATAAAAATGTTTAAATTTAAAGAACGAAATATTTTTATCAATTGATAATTTAGAAAATGGCAAATAATGTTGTACATTTTACAATAAGCTTTTTAAACATTTTTTAAAATTTGAACAATACGTTGAACGTCATTGAAAACTTTAAATATTTTTGTAGATATAAGATATCTTTCAAAGTTTTAAAAACTTTTCAGAATTGTAAACTGCAAATTTTTAAAAATTAAAAAAAAATTACATAATTTTTGCAAATATTGGGTGGGTGAATGAGGTGCGTTCGTTCCCATATATCTCCAGAACCCCTTGACCGATTTCGATCAAATTTGGAATGTAGAAGTATTTAGTTGCAGGTTTTCTGTCGAAGATTTTTATTCGAACCAAAACCGCAAACCAAAATTAGACATTTGAAATCCACGTTTATAGAAACTTTTTTCATTGTTTTCAAATTCTAATCTATACTGAAAGTGTGTTAAACGTGTTTTTAATCAGTACGTAAGTACTATAGCTATTTCTTGTGTTTACGGATTTACAATAAAAATTCCCAAATTTGTCTAAAATTGGTTTAAGGTTCAAATAAAAAATTTAGGAAAAAACATTTGGTGGTTTATTTCCACGGGTTTCTATATAGATTTACTAGATACAGCACTGCAGCTTAAAAACACACAAATAAGTGAAGCTTGTCAGCCATTTTCTATAATGTCAACATCTCATACTCAAATGCTGTGTATTACATATTTAACACAAAATTTACCAACATTTTGTAATAATCGCATACTTAACAAATTTGTACAATATGTCGATAATTTAAAATTGTGAAAATTTAATAAAAATTAATTAATGTTGGAAAATTTTGAAGTTTTAAATGTTTGTATTTTCTAATCGCAAATAATATTTATTTGTTTCAATCTAAAATTGGTTTTCTAATTTGGTCAATGTTGGCGAATAACCAATCAAACTGTTAAGGTAAGCGACCAAATAATGGAAAATAGTCCCTCTTCTCGTTTAATATGATGATACTTATTTTGAACTCAGAATTTATAAGTTTTTGAAAAAACAAACAAAACATCGATGGTGGTAGAAAGATTGCGCTTGCGCAAACCGGCTATTCGACATACGCAGAATACCAAAAATAATTTTTTTTCAATAGCGTCCTGGTTGAAGTATGGCCGCACCCCTCCCTACCACACCCTTTTCTTGTCAGCGGACCAATCTCGTTTGGTTGGACGCATGTTTATGGGAACTCTTTTTCTTTATTTACAGATTCTGAATCCATCCTAAATGTGTGTCCCGTATATTATGAGTCACCCTTTATAATAATTTATTGTTCGTATGTAGGACCATTGTAAACAGTGCAGTTGTTTTAACTAAAATTTTTGTTTACGGAACGCGTAGAATAACCCGAGAGGAAAGTCACTTTTTTTCAAGGAAAACAAACTGGCTTATTAACTACTACTACTAACTACTAACTAAATTTTAAAAACAATGCCAGTTGCCATTTTTGACTAACATATCCAATATTTCAAATCTTTAATTTTCAACTATTGTCATCGATAAACAATTTGGAAAGTTTGTGGTGTTCTTTTGTATTAAACTTGACAAATTTTTGACTTTCTTTAATTAATATCTTGTGAAATTTATTCAGTAATAATATTATTTTAAGACATTAAAAATTTGATGATACTTATTGATATTTTAAATTTTCTCATGTAAGGTTTTAAATTTTATATTCTTTTGCATATTTTTGCTAAGATATTGAATGTTTTGGTAGTGCAGCAATTTCCTTTAACTCTATTTTTAAACTGCTTACGTAATATTTCAGAATATACAGAAATTCCATACGTTTTTCAACTTGCAGAAGCAAATTCCATTACAGAAATGTGCGAAGGATTACAAGACGAAACTATGTTAATGCAAATTGTAGAAAACTGAAAGTAATTCCCACACATTCAAAGCAAACGTTCTGAGCGCCTAAACCGACTTAATAACCGCAAGAACGTAATTACAAGAAATCCAGAAGCAGTCTAACTGATATTGACATGTGTACACCATGTAAATATTTTCTGACAGCTACACGTGTCAGAGAATCTGCAGATTATTTACACAAATAACAGATACTCGAAGAAACCATCTGAAATAGCAAGAAAAATAAGCCTTTATCGTTCTAGAGTTGACGCTTTCAAGTCGAACACTTGAAATATTTCACTATCCTTGGAGCTTTATTTCATTCCGATCGTTCCCAGACCCATACAGAACCAGTTTGCTTCGCAATTAATAATAATAATAACGAGAAGAAGGCTCCTGCTGTAATTCTGATCGTGCGTTGGTTATTAGAGGAGAAATTACTTGAAATCAGGCAATTTATATTAAATGAATGCATAAATAATAAAACTTGGCGTCTGTTAATTCTTTTTTTCCTCATAGTGGATTACCTTTAATTTTAAAACAACTTTTAACTAGGCTCGGACTCTTGTTTTCATTTGAAACTGTTAAAATTTATTCTCTTTATCATTTACCGATTTTAGGCTTTTAATAATTAACAAAAAAATACGATTTAGCGTAGATATTGTTATTGTAAATTTCTTTGATTAAAATTTAATAATTTTTGATGGAAAAAAACTACTAATATATTGTGCCCATTTGAAACATAAACAAACCACTTTATCAAGTATCATTTATATGCTATGACTTTTCGTTTCTAAAACGAATTATTGAAAAAGAATCGTCATGATCGAATCTGACAGGGCGTTGTAGATATAAATCTAGATAAACATTTCGATTGTATACGAATCATTATTTATCGTATAATGGATACAGTTGGTATAAAAATTGAAGCAAATATGAGGAATTATAATTCTGAAACTTAATGCTCTTTTGACAATATAATTGTGCATCGAATAGTGCTTTTCAAGCCGTTTGCTTCTTTATTGACTGTTACATCCGCCGCGCTGCTTTAAAGTAATTGTTGTGTATAAATCTTCTTTAGTTCTGCATTCCATGTTAATTTTATGAAAAAAAAAACTAATAAAATCTGATAAAATCTATGAAAATAAGTCAATAACAGTTTTGAATATTTCAAATAATTTTTTTATTTTCCAGCACGGAAACTGCTTACATTCCACGCCGGAATATACAAGGTGTCCCAAGCCTACCGAAACATAGGCAAACAAAATGGGAAAACTGAAAGTCTCCTAAAATATCTTCCTGAAATGCGCACGTCAATTTTAAACTATATGACAATAAAGAATAAATATTTTTGTATTACTTGCTATAAATTTCGGTTAGCCTCTTGTTTAATTACGGCTTTAGTTAGTTAATTTGCGATTGAAATAAAAAAGTTGTGAAATACCCGAGTTGTTCTCTTTACGTTTTTTTGTCAAATACGTTATTATTATTATGTACATTTAACTGAATAATTTAATAGTATAAAATAGTTTGTATAATTCAACAATATTTCCTAACAGGAATCAGTAGCAAAATTAATATGTGAAAATGCTATAAAATAGAAAGACGTTAAGACGAATTAAATGAATGCATATCGAGTTGGGTAACACTTTTTGCAATTTCTTCACTTTAACGCATATTTCCTAAACAATTAACTAGTAGACATGTTTAAAGACCGGACTTTTAGTCGCAGAAGAGCAAAAAATTTCGTTAAAATTCAATAAGTAAACAAACACCATGGGCGTACTCAAATCCATTAAGTTATACGTGAAACATATTGGACAAAAGAACTAATTGTTTAAATGAGAATTTAGAAAAAGTTGATGTTGTGTACTACAATTCTTAAGTTTATTATTCAACGGTGGTTTTCTGTCCCTTATGAATGTTGATAATTCAAAATTTTCTTTCGTACAACTTTCTCGTTGTATTAATGAATTTACACGTTCAATTTTCATTAATTCGTGGTTGCTATTTTACATTTCAATTTAAAAACATATTTTTGCAGTTTCATAAAATTGTTTAGTGAAGTACTTTTAAAACTTATGACCATTCCTATTTTACGCTTATGAACCCTGTGTTATTTTATTAAACTATTACATAAGCTTTAATTCCAGTTGACCAAATAAATAATAACTCCTGCACAAGCTAAATTAAGGCCAACCATATGGACATAGATAAAAAATATAATACGTTTATACATATGGATGTGTTACCATTCTAAGCTCCTAAATAATTCGTTTAAAAGTTTAGGTATGCGCCAACTATAAACTTAAAGGAATAATGCCAAAATTGCTTAATAATTGATTGCCTCATAATTTAAATACCGGCAAAATACTAGACTAGAAATCCGGACTCTACGTCTAAACGTACGTATCATAATTAGGGCTGGGCGATATTGAAAATTTAATATCGAATATCGATTATATCGATAATAGCGAAGACACCACCATAATAATTGTTACTTTTGTTGAAATTAGTACGTGTTAGACTTGCTGTTTTAAATTATTAGTTCACCCTGTATCAAATACAATTTTCTAGAAGCACATCTCTACTAAACAATTATTTGATGTCCAATCTCTAATAGCACTTGATAAGATTACCATAATTGAAAAAGCGAAATATGGTAACAGGTGTGCTTTCAATTAATGCATTCGACTATTTTCGGGACAAATAAAAATGAGCGTCAAGTTCCGATTTCTTATTATTGAATGTTATAAAGGTACGTGTGCTTGCTTAATGTTGGGGTGTTTTCTAACTTTAAATAATACAGTTCCGATTAATTCGCGATGATTTAAAAAATGAACCAGTGTGTTTGTTGTTGGTGCAATCATTGCTGAGATCCTTTGAAATTCTTGGATTTATTAAGACCTTTTTGGTAAGCAAAAATAATAATGCGTTCACTACCAATGGAATCTGTACACAGGAATAAACGACCATTTTACCCTGACCTCTTTTGATCAGCAGTAAAAGTTTTACGATTACTTAAAAATGTTAGAAATTGTTTGCATGTAATAAAGGCAGAAAATGTGTTGTGTTTAGGGCTGGGCGATATTGAAAATTTAATATCGAATATCGATAATGAAATTATATCGATAATAATAAAAAAAGGAATAACCATCAGTTTTAAGTAGAGTAGGCGATCTAAGTAGCAAATCAATGTGATGTGATATGCTTAGGTTGTTGCAATAACTGCGGCAATTACAATAATCAATTTAGTGTATGTCTAGTAACTACAATATTTCTTGGATTTCATTTTTTCTATCACTATTATATTTCGATTTTCTATGTAGGTGTTATCGAAATTATCGATATGATCAACAATATCGACATTATTGATATAATTTTTGTGCACAGCAACATTGTGTTTCTATAGAGCTATTACAATAAAATTTATGTATTCGATCTGTCAACCTGTTTTTGAGTAATAAGGCGCTAAATCAAAATTTTAGGAATAACATAGTGGCAGCTATTTTAAAGCTAGAAGGTTTGGAAAAAACGCCATGAATTCTGGTCTTCTATTGGATTCCGTTCCGAAAACTTCGGTCTTGGAAAAAAATGTTATCAATAAACATATCTAACTTTTGCTAGCGGTTTCAGGTTTTTAAAAAGCTTATTCTGTCGGTGAATTTTTGATATACCCCCAGATTGCTAAGTTCATCAAAATTGCACCATCCGTTAGGTAGTTATCATGCACCACACACATACATTGAGCAAAATGTTTGAATCAACACATTGGGCGTGAAGGAGCTGCTACGAGGGTTCCTAGAATCATTCCAACCAGAACCTTTGATAGTCTCAAAGGCTCTATTCCAACAGATCACAAGCAAACCAAAGTGGTGATGTCTCTCTCAGACTTTGTTACAAAGATATATGAGAAATATCACAAATTACAGATTTGTTACAGAAGCTAAAACAACAAATTATGCAACTGAATTATAAGGGTTTCCTTGCCACCCTGTAAATTTAAAATTTAACCATCGATCAAGAACATTTTAATGTTACTATTGTTTTGAGATGTTGCTAGAATTTTGTTGCTTGATATTATTTGCAATCAGAAGTCACAGCTACCTACTACTTAAAATTTGTTTGTAAAACAGATACATTTTGTTCTTAAATAATCTCATATTGCAACGTTCTTAATCTTGGCTGTGAGTTCTGAAATAGTTAACTATCCGCCTTGTTCCCCAGACCTAACTCTTGCAACAACTATTATTGGTTTTAAAATGTCAAAGAACACTTGCGTAAAACTAGATTATTCAACGATCAAGTTGTAGGTGTTGTAAATGAGTCGCTTTCTATTTCGACCTTCGTACCTGTAAGCGTAAGTTATTTTGCAGCTTAAAGTATTTTTAAATTTGCTCCTTATTTTATTTTTGTTGTGCACAATTGTAGTGGCAAGATTTCATTGATTTCTATTATTTAAAAAATACCCGCAGTCATAGCAACTTTACAACTGCCAGTATTAAGTAAATTACATTATTTGTATGTTTCTCCGATACTTTAACCCTTTAATCTTAAAAGGGAGCATATCTAATGTCTGGACCAAAATCTCAAAAGGTAATCGAACTTTGGCATGAAATTTTCTCAGACGTAGGTCCTGCAATTTGACAAATATTACAATAGGTTTCTTAAGTAGCAAAGGGTTTCTCGTTCCGATTCATACCCACATGATGGACAGGCGTTCTTACTACAATGCCCTTCCACCCTTTGTCATTCTGTGGCTGCTAAGCTAAATATTATTGCTCTCATGAGAAAATCTGGGTCAGACTGACAACTTTATTCAGTTTAAAACGGCGACAGTTCAATAAATCTGACAAACATAGATCGATATGGTTATGAATGTATTTCGTTTGCTTGCAGGGTCGTAATTGAAAATTTTGATCCCTTCAATATTGTTTAAATTTTTTTGACAAAAAAAATATTTTTAAGGCTAAAGTTATTTTTGAGGCTGAACTGCAAAGTTTTATCACGTTCTGGATCTGTTCAGTAACCACCCACGTAGCAAATTGTTCGAAGATGTTAAATGCTAAAATGTGAAGGTGCTCCTAGGGTGGTAATCGTAACAAACAACAGCATGCACGTCGTAATTACTAAAGCTGGCAGAGAATCACTACATTGTGATTTATTTAACCCATGCTGGGTTGCTCAATTAGTAGCAAAATACGGCACGCCTCCTTTAAAATATCTGCCCTCTATACTTAGATTTTTATCATACGCAATAAGCCATCGCATACTCACACTTTATTTGACATTTCGAAAAAGAATACTATTCTTTTTACTCATAGAACGAGAACTATGGGGCTTTCAACGAAAATAGCTGGACAATGTAACATTTAATGTAAATATTACCTTAAAACTGACCTCTAAGGTTTATTTTCATAAGTATTAAGGGCAATTAAATGTAATTATTTCGAAACTTTCTTTTCAGTAGTAATAAACTTAAAATTTATGTAGCGTGATTGAGAATTGTGTTGCAAAATTTATACGGCGCATTCGTTACGGAGCTACTGCCTCCTGAAGATGGAACAATCTAAACACTTTAATTTTCGCAGTAGTTGCATTAAAATTACTCATTTATTTTGGTATTTCTATTATTTTTTTAATAATTGCACGAGAGGTGGGTTGTATGCAGGTGTTTTTAATATTATCTTGTAAATATTCTAGATCTTTACAATGTTTAAAGTTTTGTCTAGAAACTCTTATTCTCCATACAAAAGTATATAAAAGATGTACTCATGTATTCTTGTTTGAAGTCGCTAAATCTAACAGTTTTGGAGATAATCCATTACTTTCAAAAATCAAGTTGGCATGAAGGTCTACTCGTTTTCTTAAGATACGCTACGATGGTTACAGCCGGATTTGTGTTCTATCCAACTTTTTGTGTAAAAACTGTTGCCTCTCTCAGAAGCTGTAACTCCGGAACAAAGCGTCTTCGTTTTTGGAAAAAATGTGAGTATTTTAAGAACATGACCTTCATGGTAACTCGTTTTCACAAAAATATTGATTTGTTAGGAAAACTGTTAGATTTACCAACTTTCAAAAAGAGTTTTTTTTTGTGTATTTTGAAAAATATGATTTTTTTAATATTACCAGTATCATTTCTATAGATGTAACTCAGTTGACATGTCCAGGTAATCATTTAAAATTTAATCATTTCATGTTTCTTTTTTTATAATGAAAAATTATTCCAGGTGCATACCTTACTGCCAAGATCGAGGCTGAAATTCTAAAACAACAAACAATAGGTGGGAGGGGGGGAGTAAATGGTGAAGTGATGGGAGTTTCGCAATTGCGCAAATCCACTATTTGGTTACCGTGAATTACAAATCTGACATGGCTATATTTAACGTTTTCTTTTTTAGGGATTAGATCTGGTTTTCTCTAAAGTTTTATTAACTGATAATAAATATTCTACTCACATTATAACAGCCAATAGCAGCCGTTAATTTTCAGATTCTTCACCAATCACACCCTGACTGATCGCGATAATACTTTTTTTGGCAAGCTTTGGTGTTGTTGCCGTTGTAACCATTGCAATCACAAAAACATTTATTTTTTAATTTGTCTTTAATAATAAAATTTTCTATATTTCTGTCTTTCATTGACCAACTCAATTGTCTTTGCACGGCAACTTTCTCCAGACTCGCGATGTTTCTAGCAACCACGCAATTTTGTTGCCAATTTATTAAATAATATAAACTTCGGTCAATTAATATATTTAATGAGTATCTGTATATAAAATACTTAATCACTTTAACAATATCTATTTATTTAAACCTTATACGTATTTCGGCATGTTTACATGCCATTGTCAAAGGTTATATGAAAGTAAACAGTAGGGTTGTTATAGCAATAGAACTTTTTTACTTATCTTGGTAATCGTCTGCAGATGACTTGATTTCTTATTCCAAAATGTCCAGTAGAGGAGAATTTAACAGATCAATTTGCTCATTCATTAACGGTACAGTTTTTAAATGTTTGTGAATTGCAAAAGCTTCTAGTATATCTAATTTACGTTTATCATCACAAAAGTGTAAACATTTTATGGTGTTATTAGATGTCATTGACTGATTTTGTTCTAGTAAGTGTTTAGCGTAATTGGATTTATGTGGGTGTTTGTATTTGTAACAACGTACGTGTTCTTTATACCTAATATCAAAATTTCTAATTGCCTGGCCTATATAAACCGAATTACAATGCGAACAATTTAATTTGTAAATGCCTGATTTTAACAAATCGTCTGTTTTTGATTTTGCATTAAACAAAGTGTTTAAGATGTTCCTAGTTGTTTTAAAGCTTACTTTATATTTATTTGTTTTGTTTATAATTTTAGAAATTTTTTCTGATTTCTCACCAAAATATGGGATCGAAGCATATTTAATTGTATCGAACGAAGTTAGGATATTCGGATAAATTTTTTGAATGGCTAATTTATAATCTTTTTCTTTAATTAATGTATCAATAAGTTTAGTATTATAACCATTACTGTATGCAATTTGTTTAATAATTGAAATTTCTCTATTATAATTAATTTCATCTAAAGGGACCGTTTAATGCAAAATCAAAAACAGACGATTTGTTAAAATCAGGCATTTACAAATTAAATTGTTCGCATTGTAATTCGGTTTATATAGGCCAGACAATTAGAAATATTGATATTAGGTATAAAGAACACGTACGTTGTTACAAATACAAACACCCACATAAATCCAATTACGCTAAACACTTACTAGAACAAAATCATTCAATGACATCTAATAACACCATAAAATGTTTACACTTTTGTGATGATAAACGTTAATTAGATATACTAGAAGCTTTTGAAATTCACAAACATTTAAAAACTGTACCGTTAATGAATGAGCAAATTGATCTGTTAAATTCTCCTCTACTGGACATTTTGGAATAAGAAATCAAGTCATCTGCAGACGATTACCAAGATAAGTAAAAAAGTTCTATTGCTATAACAACCCTACTGTTTACTTTCATATAACCTTTGACAATGGCATGTAAACATGCCGAAATACGTATAAGGTTTAAATAAATAGATATTGTTAAAGTAATTAAGTATTTTATATACAGATACTCATTAAATATGGACTTTAACGAAGTAAAGCTGGAATTGATAAATAATATATTTAATTCAAACAGGATAATTTTTTTTTCCAAGTCAAAATAAACATAAAATTCTGCAAATTTGCCGGTTCAGTTCAGGTAGGGTTATTTAAATAAAAGTTTACTTGCTGGTAGAAGAGGTCAAGATTCAATTGAATAAATTAAAGAAGTTGTCACTTCTGGCCTTTGAAAAAGGATTCTCACCAAAACGTATTCGCGCAGAAGCCGCTCGCGCCAAAACGTATTTGCGCCGAAGAATCTTTGCGCCGAAATATTCTAGCGCTAAAAAACTGCACCGAAACAGTTTCGTGCCGAAAGGACTGCGCCGAAGTAGCTGCGTCAAACTGTCGGAGACTGCTCAAGCCGATATGGTGCCAATGTTTTATAAGCATAAATCGGTGTCGGTTCATTTCCCGTGACATGGCGGGCCGCTATAAAGGTCTTTTGGAATCCGTAGCCTAAGCCCTTCTTCAGCCGAAAAAAAGATGGGTTAGAACAATGAATTAAGTATGATTTCCGAAACATGTCAACAATATTTTCATTGTTTTAAATTTCTATTTCCGGCTCCATGTCGATGACGATGATGATGATGAATTATCGTGGTACAGAGTTTTAGACAAATATAATGTCTAATTGGCATTATAAAATAATAAGCGCCTTGTAAAATATTTATACCCCAATACCAGATATAGTCAAAATTTCAAGTTGTAAACGTGTAGATTGCAAAAAATTCTAAACAAAAATAAACTTTTAATGTTCACAAACGTTAACATTATTAATTAAAATTGTTAAGCTTAAACATAAAAAAGAACACACAATTAAAAGTGCCATAAATTTAAACCCTTAAATTTTGAGAAAGACAATAAAGAACATATAAATTTATGGTTTTTACAAACTTTGATGCCTATCAGTTCCACTTTAATTATTCTTCGGCTATTAATTTAATTATTGGTTAATAAAATACTTCCGCTTATTTTAATTTTTCTTTATTATAAGTTTCAATGCCGTTAAAGGTGACAGTTCTTTATGGAACGCCATATTGCTATTTATTTGAAACTTAAAAGTAATACATAGTCGATTATTTTGTTTACAATTAGAACAACATGGTTGGCATCACGATATCATTAAAAAAAAATCACAATGCTGTTATAAATAGTCATATTTGAAGCGAACAACCGAACTAAAACGATACCCGACCATTGCTGTAAGTATCGAGTGAATTTACGCAATATGCGGGCGTTGTTGCAAATCGAATTAATACAATATGCGACTATTGCTGTAAATGTAGAATTGAAGCAACTATCAAATTAAAACAGTACACAACTATTGATGCAAATAATACATTATCGCAATAGTCGTGTATTGTTGCAAATCAAATTAATGCAATGTCCGACTGTTGCAAATAATGATATGCAACAATACCAGAGTATTGACGAAAATGCATATTTAAACGATACTCGGCTATTGCAGTAAATATCTAGTAAATTTACACAATATGCGGGTGTTGTTGCAAATCGAATTAATACAATGTGCGACTTTTGCTAAAAATAATGATTTAAAGCAACACCATACTATTGCTTTAAATGCAGACCAACTAAGGAATTAATACAACACCTGAATAAATACAATAGTCGAATTCATACAACAGTCGAGTATTGTTCGAAATAAAGTCAGCAGTTGGCAAACCTGTGTTCCATTACATAACGTTAGTGATTTTAGTTGGCTAACCTGAACGGAACGCATAAAGCAGAGGATAGGTAGCTGGTGACGGTGTTCGGAGTGCGGCGGTGAAGCAATTGAAATTGAGAAACAATTTAACACATAAACAGGAAGGATGGCTCTAACTCAGTAAAGCTTGGTCTCCAGTAGTTTATCCTCTAAGGACTGCTAAGCATCATCGATCTCACGATCAGGCTCCACCGGATCCGTCTTTGCCCAACGGTGACAGCCAACCAGAACTCGCCGTTCTGCCCGACTGGCTCAAAGGGGTTTAAATACCTTCGCTTTCCGGATTGAATTCTGTGTTCTATTCACTCTGAAGATGCAGGCTGCAATGTCGAAACGTTAGTTTAGATGGGTTCACAAACAGGTTTAAATAATCTAAGCACACGGCCCTGTTTAGGCAGGCAGGACCTACGAACAAATATTGCTCAACCTTCTAGAGCAAATGCTTGTAAAGGCAGACAAGCTACAGGTCGGTCCTTACCTGATTATGCTGGGTGTAGTTCCCAAATGACGACGCGGTCTAAGCCGAAAGTAAATTGTAATATTGATAACAGAATAGTTATTTAAGTAACAAGGAATGTATACATTATTATTTATTCTTAGTTTATGCATGTTTAGGTATAAATGCATGTTCGTTTCGAGTTTTATTAATAACTCTTTGCTGCACATTTTTTTAAAGTTTGCTATAATTATTTTAAACAATAAATACCTATTATACTTTACACTCGTATTTGTTTGATTCTGTGGAGCTGTTCGCAGCTTGTTTAATAAAACATAAAAAAATAGAAATATCTTTTATGGGTGCTTACCAGCAGACTCATTACCAGTATAATTCAAGCTTATACCAGCCAGATTCACAAAACAAGGTTGCAACAAGCTTACTAAATGGGCATTAGTAACCTTAATTCAAGCTTGTTGCAAGCTTGTAGACTTGCATGGTAAGCTTGATGTAAGCTTACAAATCCAGCTTACTGTAAGCTTGTCGTGTGGTAACTAGTAAGCTTGATTCAAGCTTGATGTATGCTTGCAGACTTGCCACATCAAGCTTGATTCAAGCTTACTAGCTTGCCAGTGCAAGCTTATTTCAAGCTTGATTTAAGCTTACTCTGCTATCTGGGTAAAGACGTAAAAACATTCGAGGTAGGTAAATACGAGCCGAGGCGAAGCCGAGGCTTGTGCCCTGCCGAGAATGTTAAAAGTCGATACATTCCGTGTTACTTATTAAATTTTTCACGCTACAGATAGTAATTTAATCATATTTAAAAAAGTTCGTTTTGACTGCTGTCATCGGAATTATTTTTTAAAATCCCCATTATTCTAAGTTGCCTGTGCTTGTTACCATATCAACGAACAGTTAAAATCAAAATTTTAGTATTCTGTTTGAAATAAAATATTGGAATCTGTACCTTGTTGCTTTAATTATTATCCTAGGAATGTAAATGACACTATTAAGTTCCGTAGTCAAGGGCAAAAAGTAAACAAATGTTATTAGCCATTTTCATCTTTTGTAGCTATGGATGTATCATCTATTTACCTTGCCTGTAGCGTGAAAAGTTTATTTATATTAAACAGAGAAACGGTCTTGTTAATAAAATTAATGTAAATTTTACAATAGCTTATAAATGTTCAAAACAAATAACTCGTAGCTTGTTTTTAATATTACGATACCAGCTCTAGCGTTAAAAATAACATATTAAGAACTACTGTATACACTTATTTTCTGCAATACGTGTTTAATGTCGGAATAAAGGAAATAGAACATCATTCCACTACGAATTTATTACGGCATGTTTTGGTAAACTTTCCTTTACAGTACCTAGTTATTTATATGGAAGCAGGTGAAACAAGTTTTGAATTAGAACAATAACCCGACATTGCTGTAATTCAATATTTACGACAATAGACGTATATTGTAAAAATTCAATATTTGCATCAATTGCTAACGTGATAATTTTAAAATTTAAAGGGGTTTTGCCATATTTAAAACGATACGTAAGAAACTTTAGTTAAGAATTAAATCAACTAGATATTGTTCACAATTTTGCTTTAAACTTTTGAATAAAAAAAGTAACATGGCGTTCCATAGTTCTTTATATAAAAAATATACAGTGTGTTCCATTTGAAAAAGTTGAGAAGAATAACTTTAAAGTTCTCAAAATTTGAAAATTAATTTTGAACACCCTGTACATGATGGCTATACGATGTTTAAACAAGAGCACCCTAGAACCTCCTACAATAAAGTCCTTACTTAATTTCGTCTTCAATGCTGCGGCCGCGGGAGTGGTGAATTGTTAAGTGGAGTAGTGTAAAAATCAATTAGAAAAATATTATTACTTCTAAACCGGACATTAGATGGCGCTTATAGTTTAGATATGAATAAACATCCCAAAAGAAGTGTTAAATATGCAAAAATATTCAGTGCTACACTTTTTTGTAACACCCTGTATATTTGACAATAATTTCTATGTACGCGCATTTACCCACCACAGTTTACATCTGCATTAGAAAGATTTTTCATCTGTTACGGTGTACGAGCTACTCCCACGCACTATTGACCCACCCGGTATAGAGTTGTAGCTTAATAATTGCTTGTGATTCTGTCCGGCATACAAAAGAAGTAATTGTGGTATAAAACATGTCCAAGATATCCAATATATAAATTACATAACACGAAACAAACTGTGTGTCGGTAGATGAAAGAACGATTGCGGTACCTTGAAGCACAGTTTCCCACAACAAACCGGTGGCTTATTGAGTATCATTCTCTATAATGAACGCTGATTGAAATGTATCTCTGGCTCGCGGACACGAAGATCCATCACCGGTAGAGTGCATTCCAAGAGTGCTTTTGGTGACTTGTGCTCCTGTATTTTCGGTAGTCCACAGAGCTTTCGTTATTTCTCAACCCAATCCTTCGGTCTTGTAAATGTAAATACTTTATGTTTCTCGAATGAATTCCTCCGATTCCTTCTTTTTTCTTAATTTTTAATTGACATGCTTGCGAAAATTGATTAGCAGGTTATGCAAAGCATTTCAACGTAAATGACTTCCGAAAGTGTTAATGATGCGTTTAACTCTAGAGTAGCGAAATGTTTCAATAAGAACTATTTAAGTTATTTAGCACAACATAATCAAAGCTAAATATTGGTTAAACCTTCGTTGGTTTTGATATGTTTCTTTATAAAATATGCTGCGGGTCTATAGTCGAAAAATTATTAATAGGTGAAATTTACTTCAATTAAAATGAATCGGGTTTCTAACTTTAGTCTATTTTTACTTTCCCATACCTACGGTATGAGACACCGAGACAAGGAAACTACTAAATGCACTATTTCAAGGATGTGCTGATTATCTCTAATATCGTTTTTTGTTCACAATTAAGATTAGAAATCTGCCAACAAAATTAATTGTAATTACAAGAATTAACAATTTTGAACAATTGTTAAAACTAAAACGTGTTCTGTCGTGATAGATCCGACACCATCAAGAAATCAACTGACATAACCTAACATATATGGTTTTTATCGACATTTAAATAAAATATTGACGATTGCCGATTGAGTGCTTTTTATAGGTTTCTTGTCTCATATCTCTCTGTCACATGTACTGCAAAATTGAGACATGCATATCATAGCAACAAGCGGTTCATGCATCCTCCTTATGTTATATATTACTTGGTGCTTTTAATAAATAATACTTATTTATGTTGTTTAAAATCATTTCAAGTTTTTAACTCGCATAAATGCTAATCTCAATAATATAAATTTGGTAATTTTATGAAGATCTGCAAAATACTCGACTTATAGGTTTGCTGCTCTCTTCCTTTCAATTATTTTAGTCTATACTTCCAAATCAAATTGCATGCATAATCTCTTTTACTTGAAGAAAAATCTCCGGTCGGATATTTCATATTATCCGGCCAAACCGAATATTCCGTGAAATGGCCGGATAACGGATAAAAACCGAATATCCGTTGCATTCCTAAAACTTTCTGAACCAATAGAGCTCGTTGTAAACTTCAATTTTTTTTACCAATTTCCTTAACTTTATTCTGACGCCTTCCAGGAATTAATGAAAAATTTGAAATTGATTAATTATTTATTAAAAAAAACAAACGCCAATCCGTATCGAATTTTATAAGTTCAATAGACTATTTGAAGTACTTCATTAGAATCAGCAACAATTTTCAACAATTAAAAAAATTAAGAAAAAAACAGTCATTTTTAATATCAACGCGTTTTCCGGCAGTTACATGATTTTAACTACGCCTATCAATTAGCTCCAGTTAAAAATACACTTAGCTTGCTTTCGTGCAGTTTAGTCGCTGCTACTGTGCGTACAGTTGCGGTACAGAAACTAACTGCACCGGCTATCGCAAGTTCAAATTCCTGCTGCTTCTTTTTTAGCAATCTTATAGTTGGTAAACTGTACAACGTTATAATTATAAGAAATTACACTTTTGAAAATACGGCAAGTATTAATATGTAGTGTTGGAAAATCCACTCAAAGTTAACACTTCAGTTTATTTTTTTCTTCTATTGCTGCCCCTCAAACTATGTCGACATTAAGCGGTTAATATCTATCCTTCCCCAAAGTGGACAAAAGGGTCGACATTTTTGTTAGCCAAAGTTCAATATGTGCTCGTACTGGTTCTGTTTCCACTTCATTGATTTATTCATGTACTGTTTTCAAATTTGCTACTTTACATAATTTTCTACTTGTTTGATTCACTAAAATTGAACTGTAAGTTCTTTATTTTGTACCCAGCATGATCAACACATTGTTCTGTTTTAAAAGGTTAAACATTTTTATGTATTTTACTTTCTTATCCCTTTTGGTAGCAATATATTTTAATAACTTGGTGTCATCACTTTGACTCTGAATGGTCGTCTTTATGGATATAGAATTTGTAAACTATATTGTGTTTGACTTATGATTTATATACCATGTGGCCATAAAATACCCCACCCCCCTGTTAACTACTACAAACTACTTTTCAAAATATATTTAAATTATGTAAAAAATAGTTAAATAACAAAGGGCGTCGAGTGATTTAATAGTTATTTAAGTAACAAGGAATGTAAAGACGTAATAACATCCGAGGTAGGTAAATACGAGCCGAGGCGAAGCCGAGGATTGTGGCCTGCCGAGAATGTTAATAGTCGATACATTCCGTGTTACTTATTAAAATTTTCACGCTACAGGTAGAAATTTAATCATATTTTTAAAAGTTCGTTTTGACTGCTGTCATCGGAATTATTTTTTGAAAGCCCGATTATTCTAAGTTGCCTGTGCTTGTTACCATATCAACGAACACGAATTAAAACCAAAAAAAAACTAAAACAAGTTTTCGAGTAGTTTTCCTCTCATCCTGTTCCATTCGTTTCTGGAGTGATATTTCTGCAAATGTGTGTTATGTGCTGCTCCAGTTCTTTAATTGTGTTTGGGAAGATTTTGTACACTATAGATTTCAGACATACCCCAAAAATAATTCTGAGAGGGTTAAATCCGGGGATCGTGCCGTCCATTACACGGGACCCGTCATACCATTTAGGAAGTCAATAACAGGTCTATAAAAATGAGGCGGGGACCGTCCTGTCGGGACATAACGTTTTCAAAGGCGTTTCCAGTTGCTTGCATTAATACTAGTTTCTCAATGACAGCAAATAGCAAGCAAACAAATAAAAAAATAGAGTACTAGAATAAAAACCAAAATGGTTTTGAATTGAGATATTCCGTTAGTTTAAGAGCCGCCATTTTGTTCCGTTCGAATATTTATTTTTAAACTCTAGAAACAGACAAAATAAAAAGATCTTTCAAGTTCGGTGTCACTTGGCCCCTCCTGCTGTTTAATCTTTTTGTTCAAAATAGCGTTCAGCCGCCATTTTGGAAGATAAAAATTGTAATATAAGCAGAAAAGTAGTATTTAACCTCTCATTAAAGTACACCAAATTTTGTATTGAAATATTAAGTGGTTCAAAAGTTTGGCAAGGGTTACTTTATAGACCGACGCTGTATTCTATTGACTCGTGATCTTATTTTCCAATCTTTGAGTTCTGTAGTTTACCAATAAACGACCAGAACCCGTGGGCCACGTCGGCCTATTTTTTTTGTTCACTTCATACCCGGATCTTTCCGTCCTTCCCGTTCTTTCAGCTCCGAGTGTTCCCTCCGCTGGAAATGAGAAACGCTTCCGAAAAAAAATCTAGTGCAAAATCCGAAAAAAAGCTAGAAGAAACAACCGTGGAATAATTTTTAAGAAAAAAGACACACCGTAAAAAGCTCCAGGTAAAAGGATCCCAGAAAAATCTAATCACAGCCCGCGAAAAATTTGTTTACGTTTTATATATTCTCGTGTCAACAAGTGATTGAAATTTACATCTAGTCATCTACATCCAGCGCAAGCAGGATGCTGCAAAGTCAAGGAGTTGGCACGACACTACTCACGTAAAGGTACTAGCTAGATATTGCCCTCACGACTGCGGAATAAAAATAGTTATAACAATTTTATTTAAAGAATTATCAAAAATATGCAAACATATTTTTTTATTTGAACTAATTGATAGGAATAGTTAAAATTAGGTAACTTCCCGAAAACGCGTTTTTATATTAAAAAGTATCGTTTTCTGAATCATTAAAATTCTTTGAAATCATTTTTATCCAAATAAATTACTTCAAATGGTTTATTGAACTGTCAAAAGTTTGTAACGATGGGGGTTGCGTTTTTAAATAAATAATTAATTAATCAATTTTAATTTTTTTTTAAATTCCTGAAGGCAGTGGGGGAAATTAATGAAACAATAAATTTGTAGTTTACTGCAAATTCTATCAATTTGTTAAGTTTAAATGAAATGGTGCAGACAGTTTTTGAGAACTGATTTTTTTTTAATTTTTAAAAATTTGCAGCGGCCTTTGTTTTGAAGATACAGCATTAGTAAATACAACATTCAATTGCCTTTATTTGCACCATAGCTCTATATTTTTACATACCAAATTTAATGAAAATCGGTAAAGGGGTTCCGGAGATATAGGAAAGCAAACCAAAACGAAAAGTTAAGAGGTATTATGTGAAAACAATTTCCAACCTTTTGGAAATTTTCAAAAAATATTGCTAAACGGGTTTTCAATAAATTTTGTCAGCTTATAGAGCTGAATATGAGCTACAATTTGGTTCGTGTTCCATCAGATTCTCTCTGACTGCTACAAATTGTTAAAGATTTGAGTTTTAACGCTATTTACTCAAAAACGAGTTATCAGATGGGGATTAAATTTGATATCGAAACTGTCTTAACGGTACACAATGTTACAAGCTACTTTTAGGACTACTTAAACTGTGAAATGAAAAAATACCAAAATTTTGACTTTTTAAAAAACAAGCCTCATGATTTTTTTTTAAATTTTGTAGGTTTAGTGAGCTATGGATCAGCTACAATTATGCAGTTTGTGTCTCAGTTCGCTAACTTTTTTGTAACCATTTCTTTGAATCTTAAAAAATCGAAAATTCCTACCCCTTAATAAACGGGGGTTAATTAAAAATTATTGTTTAGACTAAATTGCTCACGAGTGATTGTAGAATAAAGTTTTTAAATCGATTTTTAAATACTGCAATATTTAGAGGAGAAGGGTTAGTTTTCCCTCTCCCACCAAATTTTTGGTAGGCGAATTTGTCCTTCCGTTTTTGAGTTTCTTTAATTCCAAGCAAATGTTCTTTTCCAAAAAATCCATAATATTGACTTTTTTTACAAAAAAACTGGAAAAAATTCAGCGTACTATCTGTTTATTTTACAATATCACTCGCTTTCTTTATATGACGCCCATGCATTGATCGCAGTTTTTTGGGGCGTTACCATCGATGTACACACACAGCTACCTGTCAATCTTTGCTGCTCTATTCTCTCTTTGTAGTCAATGTTGGGTAGTAACACATTAGCAATAGGGTACTTTTGAATATATGATAAGTAACACTATCTAAATTCTAAAAATGACCAGGCCAAGTGGTTCGCTCACTTTAGAACTTTTCTTGGGCCCTTTAATTTTGTTTGTAATAAATTATTTGGCACGGAAATCTCGCACGAGATTACACTAACTGTAAAACCGTTAACCTAGCTACTAAGCCAAAGCTTTCGATTACGAAGTATTCGACCCGTCTCTTACGGCCTAATACTCAATATCCGGCCAACTATTCGACGACTATTCGGCAATATATTCGGCCAAGTATTCGGCCAAGGTGTCGAATATTTGTCCAAACATTCAGCCAAGCACCGAACATTAAGCAAATTATTCGGTCAAATATTCGGCCTAGTACCAAATATTAGGTCAAATATATGGCTAAGTACCGAAAATTAACCAACCCGAGTCAATTATTCGGCCAAGTGTCGAATACTTAGTGGTAATGAATGGGTGCGCTAGTCGCGTCACATAAGCGGATAGAATTACCGTTTGTCTATAAAAATTGTAACTTTAAAATTTAATTATGCCATCAAATTGTACAAAAAATGAAAATTTAGTACTGTTTTTATTTAGGTCATAAAATGCCGAACATTAGGCGAATAATTGGCTGACTCAAAGAAATATTGAGCTATTTCAAATATTCGGCAAGCTCTAACCGAATATTCGAATCTAACCTTAGTTGGCGAGTCGCCTAAATGAAACATAATTAATTTATAAAGGGGGGCCGTATAGCTGCTTACGTTCACTTATTGTTTGTTATTCGACGAATATTTAACAAAATACTCAGCCAAGTATTCGGCCAAGGTGCCGAATATTCGTCGGAAAATTTAGCCAAAGTACCAAACATTAAGCAAATTATTTGGTCAAATATTCGGCCAAGTACCAAATATTCGTCTAAGTACCGAAAATTAACCAACTCGAGTCAATTATTCGGCCAAGTGTCGAATACCTAGTGGTAATGAATGAGTGCGCTAGTCGCGTCACATAAGCGGATAGAATTACCGTTTGGGTATCAAAATTGTAACTTTGATTTTACAAACAATTGGTAATTTAGTACTGTTTTTATTTAGTTCATAAAATGCCGAATATTAGGGGAATAATCAGCTGACTCGAAGAAATATTGGGCTAATTCGAATATTCGTCAAGCTCCCAACCGAATATTCGAATTTAAGCTTAGTTGGTCCGTCGTCTAAATAAAACAATTAATTTATTTAGGGCCGTATAGCTGGTTGCGTTCACTTATTGTTGGTTTCTTATTCATGTACGGTTTCCGTTTGTCAACAACTATAAGCCTATAAATAATGCAAGCAGAAGGTCGTTTTCCACTAAACACCGTGAAGCTGCGATAATCATCCACGTCTTGTTATCGCTGGTTGTATTTTTATTTTCTAGCCACAACGGCATTTTTATGCAAAACGTTAGACCATAAATCTCCACCAACCCGTGCTAACATCTCAAAATTTATACCCATTCCGCTTAATACCACCTTCTGCAAACCAAGATTTACTGTGAGTTTTATTTAATCTACGGCATTTTAATCAGCACCGTCTTTCAGGTAACTAGACAGCAAACCTGAACCAATAAATATGCATGACCGATAAACTGGCACGTCATTTTGATAAAAAAATTTAAATCGGCTGGATTGTTCGTTGCGTGTACGTGCTCTATTTTGATTGTTTACTATGGTGCGTATTATCTTCCGTCTGCACTCAAGTGAAGAATTAAAGCCGAAAAGACCAACGAACTAGTTGCGTTGCCTTGTTTGTTTTTGTTGCGGTTTTTGTTCAAATGGTCCACTGCACTTGATTTGGTCTAAGTGAGAATTGTGGTAATTCTGGTGTAATCTTAAAGTGCCGAAAGCAAGGATTATTTGCGGTTTGGTAATTTTATTGATTTGGAAAAACAATTTTGTGCGGCGCTTGTGGTATCAGTTAAAAGTTAAAAAACAATATTAACGTAAAACTGGTGATTATATTAATTAATGAATAAAATACTTAACAATTTCAATAAATATTTATTTATCATAACCTTATAAGTATTTCAACGTGTTTACACAACATTTTCGAAGGTAAAGTAAACAGTTAGTGTTGCTATAATGTAAAGTCGGTGGCACTACACTCCAATGAGGAGTTTGGCCTGCAGTGCGGTGGGTCAGGGCCACTGGACCATCGCTTCCGATACCTAGCCGTCTCGCACTCTTGTATGAAGTACGGGGTGGTGTGGTAAGCACCATTTGATTTCAAAGACTAGGACAGCACCCAGCAATGAAGCATATCCGTCCCCCCTCCGGGCGGTGTTGCCACCGCCCTTTGGGACCCCACAAGAAAGAGAACAGGCTACCAGTCATGGCATCAGGCTGCGAGCCCTAAGCCCCTACTGGTGGAGGGAGATTACTTAAATCTCTACTGATTCTGCAGATCAGTGCCCGAGCTGAAACGCAGCTCACCCGTCGAACTGCACTAAGACGGCCCTAGCCTGCACTTAGGCTGTACTACTGCCACCACGAGTCCTACTCCGCGACCAAAAACCGGGGGTTTGAATCCCCCGCGGGCTCGGTATTGGTCCCCGTGGTACCAGTCAAAGAAAGTCACTGGTTAGACTTGTAGGAGCAGCGCTACCCCTCCCAGTTAGGACCTCGGAGGGCCCAGCACTGGTGAGCTACGCACCGCCCAGACTGGTCGGTAAACGGCCTGATCATAGTAGCCGGCACCTTAACAGCGTCGGGTGTACATAAGTATGAACCCTCTGGGACGACACTTAGATAGTGGGCGTGAGCAGGCAGAGTGCGCTTCACCCCTAGAATCCTAGACCCCAGTGCCAGCTGCACACCACTCCATCGTTAGAAAGCACCATCACTTGCCGGAACACCTATTTATCCGGACAAGGAGCGGAGTTTCCACTTCAGCGATCGTGCTGCCAGCTGCACACCGCTCCATCGTTACAAAGCACCATCACTTGCCGGAACGCCTATTTATCCGGTCAAGGAGCGGGGTTTTAACTTCAGCGATCATGCCTGAGGCGTTAGGACCGATACTAAGGGCTGGCTGCAAGAGACACCCCTAGGACCCAGGTCCCTCTGCAGCAGCAGCCACTCCATCCTGGAAAGCACCATCACTTGCCGGAACGACTATTTATCCGGTCAAGGAGCGGGGTTTTCATTCCTGAGAGCGCTACCGCTTAGGTGTTAAGACCCATATTGGGGGCTCGGTTGTTTACACCCCTAGAGCACGAGGCTCTCATAGCAACCTTTTCTCCATCCTGGGGTACACCTTCATCCGCCGGACCCCCATTTTAGCTCCAGTTTTGCTGACATTATTGCCGTGATTCTCGACGCTTTTGTAGAGAAATGCCACAAGCTTCAACACATTTTTAATTGTTGTTCTGATACGGTAACAATTATTACTACTTTTTTTTTAACTTTTGTTTTTATGAATGAAGATATTGTACCTTTCTCTACCCACGAAGAAAGTAAAAATCCATAATTCTAGATATAACTGTTTAAAAATTAAATTACAAGAAAAAAGACAACAATTCTAGGAGTATTATTTATAAATTACCTGAACCCGTGGGATACACGCCACGCAAGCCTTTGAAATTAAGCGCCGTGTCGCCAGACTGTTACATAAACATCGCCGCAAACAAAATAATAAATAAGCTGTGTCGACATGTAAGACCAAAAGTTGAGACAGTGTAAGGAATCCGGATGTAATATATCGGCCAGCAGAACCCGTGGGCTATACCCCACGCTTTTTTATATAATAAATAAGCTACTTCAGCTGCTAGTGTAAAGGACCAAAGATCGTAGTTATTGTTTGATGAATTGTAAAAAGATTACTTTATTTCTATGTAACACGATTTTGATTAATTTGTTCCCTAAAGCTAGGAAGAGATGGTCAAAATTAAACCCCCTAAATATTGCTGCACTTAAATATTTAGTTCTGAATCCTGGTCTACTATAAGCACTTAAGCCTCAACATAAAGTTTGAATGAATGAATTTACGTTTTTCAAAATTCATAGTAGGCGTCACTCAGAAAGTAGTGGACAGAAACACCAAAGCAATTCTAGCCCATCCCTAGCTCTGTAAGCTTACGAAGTTTACAAAAATCGTGTGGCCAGATTTTGAGCAATGTTTTTTTGACAATGTCCATAATTTTCAAAATATTTTCACTTCACAGTTTTTATTTGTACAAAATTTCTCTTGCATACTAACACTGAGTTCCTCTAAGGCTATTGTAATACTAAAATTAATCTCGATCTGTCAAACTTAATGAATAGGTCGAAAATGTACCAAAAGCGGCCATCTAAACTAGAGTGCTCGGAAAAAACTTTCTTACATTTATAAAATCCCGTTTGTAAAAAAATGTTTGCAAAAAACATGTATAACTCTCGTTTCCAATTCCGGTTCGTAAAATGAAACTTAATAGTACGACACCTTTTTGTTGTACTTAGGTATACCAAATTTTATTAAAATCGGTCCAGTAGTTCCCTAGATTTCGCGTTACCTACACTTCATTTTTTAAACCACTGTTTTGTGTTCTTAGAGGGCCAACAAACGTGTTTCCGTCAAAATACGCGATACGAAAATTTTCGCGATCACAATAGATTTTCATTCTGGAAGTATAGGAAAGTACAAAAGCGTATGGATTCAGCTAGTTCTTCATAAGTGCGAGCTAGTAGTGTACACGAAAGTTTGTTATGGCTACTCGAGCTCTCAATATGTAAGTCAATGAAGTGTCGAATGTATTTGTTTATTTTCTAAAATGTATGAGCAAACCCCTTTCTCGTAGCCGTTGCCCAACAGCTTTTTTGTAATAAATGTGGCAAAAAATCGCAGCTTAAATAGCAATGAAAATTGTAATAATGTTCTATTATTGAAATAAATTATAAAATACTAGTGAGACCCAGCGCACAATGCACTGACAGAGTCGCTTTTGCCAACCCGTCTAAATGCGTCACTTGATGCATTAGTTCTGATAATGAGCCGCGGCGGTTTTGTAGATGGTGATCCAAGTGACGCGCGTCTAGCCGACCTTCATATATATTATAAATAAAATAATTATCATAGAACAATCGACGTAGAATAAAAATATAAAAAATTTTCAGGTTCCATCTGAGGATAGAGACCTTTCATTGAAAAAAAAATGGTCCAAATCGATGAAGCGGTAGCCGCTGGAGGAACCGGAGAAGAAAACCCTTTGAGCTTTTATATATGTATGGATGGATGTATTGTAGGAGAAACTTATGTCGGCGCTGTAAATACACATTAATGATCCGCTAGAATTAGAGCAAACCATAAATAACTAATTTACAACAACAGAAATTTTTGCTGAAAACCATCAATAAACTGGGCCGACCGACGTGCAGGGGCCCGCCGACATGTTATTGTGATAAATCTTGCCGAGATGCAAGGGTTAATTGTCGTGTTATGGTGAGACAGTTAGAGATTCAACATATAACTTGTATATTACAAACCACTTCTAAACTCAATTGTTGATGCTCTTACCCGACATGAAAAAATTTAAAACTCCAAGGATTTTGGAAATTTTGAAAATATTTGAAAACCTTAAAATATTTTGACACTTTGAAAAATTTAACATTTAGAAAATTAACCATTCAAACAATATTGAAAAGTATAATAATTTTGAAAATTTTGATAAAAGAAAATTTTCAAATTTAGAAAATTTTTGATTTTATTTAAAAATATTAAAAATTGTTTAATATTTGAAATTTTTGCAATTTTTGAAAATTAAAATACATTGAAAAACGTTAAATATTAGATTTTTTTAATTCATGAAACATTTTTTAAGTTTGAAAATTTGCAAAAATTTCTAATATTTTGAAAACTAGGAAATTGAAAATTTTTAAAAAACTTGCTAAAGTATGATAATTGTGATGACCGAAAATTTTGAAGTTTTAAAAACTTTCAAAATTAAAATAAACAATTGAAAAAAATGTTTAAATATGAAATTTTGAAAAATATTAAAAAATTGAAAATTTAAAGAAATTTTGAAAATTACTGAAATGTAAAAAAACTTGTTAGGAGTTTTGAAAAATAGAAAACTTTTCAAAATTATTAAAAATTTTAAATTTGAGAGGTGCTTTCTCAATGGAAGATTGTTCTTCTTGTTATTTAACATATTCATACCGGTTTTATAATTGTGTTTTCTTCAACGCTTGCGTTCATTTCTTGAAATCTCAAAATCAAGTTCATAATTTGGTGATGGCCGTTTTTTGGCGTTTACTCGATTAAACTGTTCAGGTAAACAACCTAAAGGAAACCGCTCGGTGTTTTCTCAATGGAAAGTTGTTTCTATTGTCATTTAACATGCTCATCCCGATTTGGAAGCAGAATTTCGTAATTGTTTAAAAAACCAAAAATCGATGGTGTTCGATGGGCCGTGGGGGGTGGGGGTGATAGAGAGATAGCGTTTGTGTAGTGCGTAGAATACGAATTTAAGATTCTTTTTCAAACGCGTATATATTGAAGTAGAGCCCCCCGTCCCTACCTCCCTTTTTTGACGGACCAACCTCATTTTCTTGCGATGTCATCCTAGTGAAATTAAAAATCTTAAATAATAGTTTAATTTTGTACGACACTGTAATAGAAAACATGCTCGTTGCAGTGTAACAGACGAACAGATTTATTTAAAAAAAATAGAATTTCCTGTTTTTTTTTGGTCTCTCTACAATTGTTTCTACTATTAATTACTACATGACATGCAATAAAGTTTAAAATTTTTTCTTTTAATTATCGATACTATCGGTAACACTATTTTGGGCTCACTACATTTGGATAACACGGACCGCCACTGGTTAATTCACCCTGTTTGATTCAGTTTCTAGTGTAAATTTGATGTTCGGATGCAAGCTGTTAATAAATATCAAAAATCACGAGTTTTGTTATTTATAATAAAAAATTAACTACAACAAAGTAAAACTAGAACTTATTAATAAAGGTTATTAAATTTACTATGTGAGATGTGTGTAAACGCTTCGTGAAAATTCTCACAGTACAAACGACTGGAAGTTGGTTTTCGAAGCCCATAAATTTTACCTTTTACATTCACCTTTCAACAACTCCCGGTTTCCGAAATATAATTTATAACTCTATGTATTATCATCAGAGTTTCAAAGGAACATTTGCATCTCTTTCATTGCCCAAAAAACAAACCTTTTCGGTAACTTGAGAAGGGCTAAATCTATTATTCACTTCTTAGATATAAAAGCGGGAGGACAAATATAAATTACTGTGCTCAAAAACCTAAACGAAATTATCTAGATGAAGAAGAACATACATTAATGTCACCATAGTTGAAACGGCAGTATATTTTCAAACGCAAGCTATAAGTTATAAAAATTCTTGACATTTTATATGCAATTTAAAACGCATTTATTCATTATCTCGCTGTTTTACAGAGTTAGATGTCGACTGAGTCAGTCGTAATTCTTCAGCAAGAACATAGAGATATTCATCATTATTTGCTGTGAAATTCCAATTCCAGTGGACTTACCTATAATGTTAATACTTATCGTATTTGCAAAAGTAGAATTTTTTTAAAATTATAACGTTCACCGACTATTAGATTTTTTTTCTCTCATTTCACAGTATGTAAGAGTTCTAAGAAAACAATTATATAGGCAACCTTACGATGTCGCATACCGTATAGGAATAGTAAGACCAAAACCGCCCGCCCTACAGCTGATTAGATGCGCTTCGAATTTAGGACATAAAATTGACATAAATGGTTTATCTAAAAAGTTATCTAAAATATGCAAAAAATGAAAAATACATTCCTTAACTGGGGGGCTAATTGACAGGCGTAGTTAAAATCACGTAACTGCCGGAAAATGCGTTGTTGATATAAAAAAGTATCATTTTTTCTTCTTAATTTGTAAAATTCTTGCTGATCCTAATAAGGGAATAGTCTATAAAATTGACAAAAGTTTATAACGATCGGCGTTTTTGAATAAATAATTTGGCAGATTAAAAAATTCCCGATTTGTAGTTCCATGCAAGCACTATCGGTTCAAAAGATTTAACAAAATCGTGTGGGCAGTTATTAAGAAACATTGTTCTGAAAATTTTCAAAACTTTGACGCAACGCAATTGCAATTGTTTACAAGTTTTCAAAATTAATTTTGCTTCATTGTACAAGTAAACTATTCACAATCTAGTAAACACGCTTATGTAGATTCGACGTTGAAAAATGACCACAACCAAACGTTAGAAAAACGTTTGTAAACCATTTTAAATAAAGGTACAAACGTCCCCGCATAAATAACGTTAAATATAACCCAGTATTCAACGTTAAAATTTCTGTCACACGCTGCGTTAACAAATTACGTTAATTTTTACAAACTAGGCAACCTAAATAAAACGTAATGGATAAACGCGAATATTGTTGAAAATGTCGTGTTGTTCACGTTTAATTAGAACCTTTATTTCAAATTTACATCAAGATACAACGTTCAAATACATTTTTTGCAAAACGTCTGTAATTACCCTGCGTGACCAATTCCGTCAGATGTTACCCGGCTGTCAACCTAAATGAAATATAAGTTTTGAACGTTAAAATTGCACTAGAAACTCCCATGTATTTCACCTTTTTACATTTTATTTCAATTTTCCAACAATATACAATGTTAAATGCATCTTTTGCTCTGTAGTAACGTTAAATATACACTGTGTCCATAAAGTAACACCCCCCCCCCCCCACTAACATTTGAACGACTTGATATTTTTCTACAAAATTTGGTGTGCTGTAATGGGAAATTAAATACTATTTTTTAGACCATATTAATATTTTGTATCATCCAAAATGGCGACTGGGCGCCATTTTGAAATTTTTTTTAAATAGAAAGGGGGGTCGAGTGACACCTCATTTGAAAGGTCTGTTAATTCTTCGTCTGACCCTAGAAGTTCAAAGAAAAATATTTAGCCATAACAAAATGGCGGATTTTAAACAAATGGACTCACTCAATTCAAAATTGTTTTGATTTTTTTATCCAGGGTCGAGTGACACCTCATTTGAAAGATCTTTTAGTTCTGCCTTTGATCCTAGAATTTCAAAGAAAAATATTGAGCGATAACAAAATGGCGGATTGTAAACCAATGGACTCACTCAGTTCAAAATAGTTTTGATTTTCTTATCCAGTAACTGTCCACTTTTTCATTTGCAAGACTAAATTTTCTCAGAAATATCTCAGGTGGCTTGAAATAATATTGAAAACGTTATGTTCCAACAAGACGGTGCCGCCTCATTATTATAGGCCTGGTTCTGACTTTCTTAACGGACTTTTTCTGGCAGATCGATTGTTAGGCGGGGTCCTGTAGAATAGCCGGCTCACTCCCCAGATTTAATTTTCTTAGTTTTTTTTCTATGGGAATATCTGAAATCGAAAGTGTACAGAACCCGTCCAGAAACAATTGAAGAACTGGAGCAAGGCATTACAGAAGTTTGCAGAATTATCACTCCAGAAACTCATGAAAATGTAAGGCAGGAATTTCATAACCGACTTTTTATGTGCTAAGAAGTGAATGGTAAACATTTCGAACACTTAATTTAATTAATTTAAGCTTTAACGATTAGTTTTCTTAAATACACTTCTTTACCTTCAAACACTGTCATTTTGTTATGGCTCAATATTTTTCTTTGAAACTGTAGGATCAGACGCAGAATTAAAAGACCTTTCCAATGAGGTGTCACTCGACCCCATTTTCTATTTAAAAAAAATCAAAATTTAATATGGTCTGAAATATAGTATTTAATTTCCCATTACAGCACACCAAATTTTGTAGAAAAATATCAAGTCGTTCAAAAGTTAGTTGGGGGGGGGGGGTTACTTTATGGACACAGTGTACACTAACTTTTAACGTTAAAAATACTGTAATACACTACGTTTTTGTAACATTTACAAGTTATGTTAGTTTTTACCTACCATTCCACCTCAACGAAACGTGCATGAACGTTTTTTATGCGACCGTTTAACAAACGCTAACAATCGTTCAGTGTTAACGTTTAAATTCCGTTTACTTTCATAAGATTTTTTATATATTTTTTCAACCTTTAATCAATGTTGAAATACGTTTTATTTTGTAAGTTCTTTTCTTCGTTGATATTTTAACAATAATAGTCGTCGTTATTAACAATAAAACTACAATAATTAGAATTTTTAACGTGTAAATCACATATCACTTCAAAGTTATCTTAAAAAAGTTCTGTATACGTGTTATACACATTGAATATTAAACATATTATTGAAAACAGTGCAATTTAATGTGGTTGCTTTTACGTTATTTCGCCATGTGTAAATTTTATATGTGATGAACTTTTCTTCGACTTTGAGTGTTATTAAAAATTACAATTAAAACGTCACATAAACGTTTATTAAGCGACCGTTTAACAAACGTTAGCCATAGTACAATATTAACGTTTAAATTACGTTTACTTTTATAGGATTTTTTAGATATTTTATAAACGTTTAGTCAATGTTGCAATACGTATTATTTTTTCGGTTTCTTTTTTGTTGTTTTTCTAAGTCTGATAGACGTCGACATCAACAATAAAACTGTAACAATTAACATTTTTAACGTTTAAACCACGCTCTACGTTAACATTATCTTAAAATAGTTCTATTGACGTGTTTATACACGGTCAATGTTAACTTATTGTTGAAAAATGTGTAATAGAATATAGTTGTTTTTACATTCTCTAGCAATGTTTAAATTTACCGCGTAATCAACTTTTTTTCGATGTTGACGTTTGTTCGAAAGTTGAAATGAACTATAAGTAAGACGTTAATTAAACGTTAGTTGATTCAACATTTCAAAAAAATAATTTATATTTTCAAAGCAAAACGTTGTAACGCTCATTCCGATCAGCCAACTACTTTTTTAGTAAATGGGCGTTAAATTTGAGATTTTCAAAAAGTTGTAGCGGCCGCCATTTTGAAGCTAGAGAGTTTGGTAAAAAAAGTTTTTGATTTCTCTTAAGTTCTTCTCTCAGATTCCCTGCTCAAATTTCCAAAATTTAGCATTGGAATATAAAGTTTCAAAGAAACATGTCTAACTTCCGTTTCCGATGTCGGATTTTTTTAAAAAGCTTAACTAGAACTGACATTTTCGATATACTCTTTGATTTAGAATTTCGTCAAAATCAGACCACTACTTTTGCCTTTAGTGGCGTCACACACGTACCCAAGGACAGACAGTTTATAAAAACCACATTTTTGGGTTCCTTGAGCCCCAAAACGTGTATTTCCGTTAAAATATAGATTTTGACAATTTTCATGAAATCAATACCGGAAAGTAAAAATCTAGCTACCGTAAAAATATAATCAAATACGGAAAAAGTTTAATGTCGTTGTAAAAATAGTGAATATAATAAAGGCACAAAGTGATGAGGTCAAGTTCATCAAAAACAAACATTTTTTTACGTTTTAACATCATCATAAAACGCGACTCTAAAACAACTTTTTCCCATTATTCGTTCTCCAAAGGCAAGCTTTAAATGTAACAACCTCCCGCTATCTTAATTTTACAGTTTCATCACTTATAGTTGTAGGACAGCATAATAAACATAAATACAAATTAATTTTTGATATTACAAACACTTAAAGGCCGCACCTTATGGCACACATAAGAAAAGTCCGAATCAACATACATTAAACGCCATTATCATAAAATATAAAAAAATTAAGTGAAGCCGCGTTAGCTAAGTTCATAATCGAGCAGAAAGTAGTGTTCTCTTTTTATTTCACTGATGTTAATATAAAACTTTTTTTACGCAATTAGCTAATTTGTGTCGGATTGCTAGCGACTTGCTTAATCACTATATTTAAAACGAACTCCCGAGAGATGAAGAAGCTTCTGTTTTTGTCGGTCTGCCAATTGTTACTTAGTAATGAATTCATCGAAGTTAATTTACGTGATTCTGCTCAGAGAGACAAACAAAAACAAGAATAAGAAACGATGTGGGCTCAAGCGTAACAGACAAGGTCGAGTATTGACTGGATCATCGACACGGTTGTTTGAAAATAAAAGAACAATTCGTAATACAGAGATTTTTTACTTTGTTCCGGACGTGCCACCTACCATTTGCGAGTGTCCACCACTTAACGGTTGAATTGGCGTGGGTCACTTATAAATCAATATTAATGAAAACCATGTTGCTTAATAATTAATAACAGGATCTTGATACGCTTTCCTGACCAGTGTGTTCAATTTACGTGTGGTCCAATGCTGTTATTTTTTCATACATACTTGATGATGTGCTTTATTCCCAGTATTTCAAAATCAAAAATTAGTTAAACTGCTAATTTTATTAATAAGTTCTAGCTTTACTTCGTTGAAGTTCATTTTAATTTATTCTAAATAAAACAATTGGTAACTTCAACAGGTTTTTTATTTTAGCCATATACCTATTTCAACGTGTTTACACGTCATTATCAAAGGTAAGATTAAAAGTATTCAGTTGGTATTGCGATAGGAACAATAAATCTTCATAACTTCATCTTAGTTTTCTATATCTGCGTCCAGATCACTTGATTCCTCATTCCAAAACCTCCAATAATGGTGAATTTAAGACATCAATTTGCTCAATTATTAAAAGTGCAGATTCTAAATGTTTGTAATTTTCAAATGCTTCTAGTATATCCAAATTACGTTTATTATCACAAAAGTGTAACAATGTTATAGTGTTATTAGCTTTCGTTGAATAATTGTGTTCTAATAAGTGTATAACGTAATTTGATTTATGTGAGTGTTTATATTTGTAAACACGTACGTGTTCCTTGCACCTGATATCAATATTTCTAATTGCTTGTCCTATATAAACCAAATTACAGTGCGAGCAATTTAATTTGCAAATGCCTGATTTTAGTAAATTGTCTGTTTGTTCTTTAGAATTAAACAAAGTGTTTAAACGGTTTTCTGTTGTTTTAAAAGTTGTTTTACATTTGTTTGTTTTGTTTATAACATTGGCAGTTTTTTCTGATTTCATTTTATCTGATGAAATAGTCGGCAAGTTTTTTAATTATATAATAAACTAACTAATAATCTTTCTCTTTAATTAAGTATGAATAAGTTGAGTATTATAACCATTTTGTTTAATAAAATACGCGTCAATTCCATATTTTGGCAACAAATCAGAAATAATTGCCAAAATTAATATAAACAAAACAGATAAATGTAATATAAATTTTAAGACAACAAAAATCATTTTAAACACTTTGCTTAATGCTACAGAAAAAACAGACAATTTACTAAAATCTTAGGCATCTATAAATTAAATTGCTCGCACTGTAATTCGGTTTATATAGGACAAACAATTAGAAATTTTGATATTAAGTACAAAGAAAACGTACGTTGTTATAAATATAAATACCCACATAAGTCCAGTTACCCTAAACACTTTTTAGAACACAATTCTTCAATGACATTTAAAAACACAATAACATTTTTACACTTTTGTGATAATAAACGTAAGTTGAGTATACTAGAAGCATTTGAAATTTACAAACATTTAAAATATATACCTTTAATAAATGTACAAATTGATCTCTTCAATTTACCGTTATTGGACATTTTGGAATGAGAAATCAAATCAGAAAACCAAGATCAAACCATGAAAATTTATTTTTCCTATAGCAACACCAACTTTATTTTTAATCTTGCCTCTAAATATGACATGTCAACATGTCGATGGACTAATTTTTAATTTAAAAAAAAAACTAAAAATAAGACAGCTAGAAAAGGCTGTAAATTGTTCTTCTTTTTACCCTAACACATAATAAGGTAGATTAATTTTAAGATCTTCTGTTGTAAACTTTTGCTTTGGTTCTTGTGCTGCTACACAGTGACGTTGTTAATTCGCATAAAATGTGAAATGACCAAAATTTGGATTTGTAGATTAAGCTCGTACCTTAAAAGTCTGCATCATTTTATACAAAACGTGTAAGTGAGTTAGTTTCGCTGGAAACGGCTTACACCAACAACTTAGGTTTTTATTCTGAAAGAGTTCGGTGCAGCGCGCGGCGCCACAGACCCTTTGGGTCCGCACGCTAGCAGGTACTGCACCGCTTCCGCTTGCAGTAAATCATGGTCCAGGAAGGCGTGGTCTTGCACAACTACAAATTAGACTTCATACGCTGGATACCACCTTCTTTTCATTTCTCTCTTTTCCTCTGTATCACAACTAGCGCTGTCTCACGTACTCTCACGACATTCTAACAATTGCATAATAAGCAAAAATAGAAAATTCACCCCGAGGTTTACAAAAACGCCGCAACGTTGTGTCGTCATTAGGGGATTACAACCTGCGTAATCAGGTACGGACCGCGCTGTAGCTTGTCTGCCTTCACTAGCATTTGCTCTAGAAGTTTGAGCGATAGTTGTTTATGGGCCGTGCCTGCCTAAACAAGGCCGTGTGCTTAGATTATTTGAAGCTTGGGACGGGAAAAATGTAATCTTAATGTACGTTGTTTGTCAGAAGAAGAATACTTAATCGGCTATGCTTAAAACATTTGTTTCAATCTGTCCAGCTTTTAAAACGGCAGCCACTGCAATTTTCTGAAAAATTTGGATTTAACGTCTTATTACGCAGAAACTAGTTGAAAGATTGGCAGAATGAAATTTGATTTTGTATCAGCTCCAGGGAACGCAATGTTACCCCATGTACCAGAAGTTATAAAAGCATGAAAACCGTGAAGTGAAAAAATTTTCACAATTTTGGAAATTTAAAGTAAATAATGTAAAAAAATGTAGGATTTTATAAAAACTAGGAATGAGCTACACCTTAGTTGGTATCTCGTCTCAGTCCATTGATCCCTCTGTAGGAATATTTAAAGATGAAAAATACATGCGCTTTTATTTAATAAACAAAGGACGATAAAAAAATTACTTTTTAAGCTAAGTTGTTTATCAGTAAGAAAAGATCAAAATATTAGAATATTACTTGTTAGATAATTTATAATTTAAGGAGGCTAGCTCTTTATTTTATTCCAAGACAACTAAAAAACTGATTTTCGTTTTTAATGAAAAGTTAAAATTTTCTATTCTAACTAGTGTTTTCATGTGCTTGGTAAAACTAGCATTAAGTTAAGTAGGCAAGGTAGACAGCAAGTACCCAAACAGTGACTATTTATTTCGCACTCTGAGATAGCTGCAGCACCCTCCACTAGGTACCGGTGGCGTACCGCCGTTATCAAAGATATTCAGCCAATTTTTTTCTAGGCATATTCAAAGAACACATCAGCTTAAGTCAATCTAATTTAACCATATGATCGTATAGCAGTAGAGCGGCCGTAGCTTAGTGATAAGCGGGCGGACTATCAATGCGGATCCGAGTTTGACTCCCGTCCCAGTAGTTCTCCCTCATAAGGCAACGGCAAACCAGCGAGGTAGATTTTTCTACAGAACAATCTCTCTGGAGAAGAAGTGCATGCACTTCCTGTGGTTCGGAGACCAGGTTAAATTGTAGGTCCCCTATGTCTGTTTTTGCAAAACATATCTATCTCCGCGCATCAAACACAGACATAGGAGAGGGGTCGCCAACGCAACGCCCTGAAAAGCGTATGACACTTAAGAAGAAGAAAATCTTATGGTTACTTCTGGGGCTACAACTTTGACACAAAAGTAGTTCTCAAAATATGAAAAAAATGAACGAAGCACTTTAAGGGGCTTCCCTATACTTTGGGGATTGTGTTATCATAGTTCAAAGATATGTTTCTAATTGTGTGTAAAGGTGTTTCTCGAAAACAGTGAGTTGTAAGATAGCATCAATACTGCTACTGTATAGACTCGGCTAACGTTTAATCTGGTGGTTTCTGCCTGCGAGTATATGCCTTTTGTCTAATTTTTACAAAAAAAATCTTTCTTATGATTTTTTTGGTATTGAGAAAACCAACAACAGAAGAACAAATTCGTCCCATCAAAAATTTTGAATGAGGGGTAACGTTAATCTCCATAAATATTATTGCACCCAATAATTTACTTGCGAACCTTATTCTACTATCCGTCTTATCATTCATGAGCAGTTTACCATAAACTAAAATGTTTATCGCCTGTCGTTTATTTAATAAAGAGGCATAGATTGTCACTGTTCTAAAATGTATAGGAATCGCAGGGAAAATATACAAATGTTTTTTAAAATTTCCAAAATTTGGAAAAAATTTTCTCTTCGCAGTTTCCCTTCTGGTCTAAACGTAATAAACTTAAAAGCAAAGGGGTAAGACAGGTATATTGGACAAACGGGTTTGTAGAGGATATAAGAGAGAGAAAAGTACTGCCTCGTAACCCACGTCCGCGACAGCCAAAAAGCAAGGGAAGAGATCTACCTCATGTCAAACGGCTGCGACAGACCCGATAGAAAAAAAAGAGAAGGAACGGTAATTAATACAATAAAGTGAATACAAAAATCACCAGAATGGCCCAAATATTATTCACTCAGTATATCTCCTAGAATCGTTCACGTCAGCTGGTTGTCCTGGTGTAGACCTGGAGCTGAGACTTGGAGAAAAACTGTTGGTGCTTGCCACGGTATAAGATCTGGTTTTATAGAGCACTCGAATAGTGGGATTGAAAATCTACTCGAAATAAATGCGCATTTTAAACTCAGTTATAGAGCGGGGAGTTGTCTCGCTGCCCACGTACAAGTCGAGGCCAAATGTAAATTGAAGCGTTGGCTTCTGTAAAACTAAAGTTTAATAGTTGCAAAGCAACAATGTTTTCGTAAAAAACACAATTTACCGATAATAACGCAGGTCTAATCATACTATCTCTCAGATAAAAATAAGCTTGAAAAACATTTTCGACAAAATGTCCGCACGGAGTTAACCAATAGACCAGAAAAACAATTGAATATTAAATTATTAAATAGAAAAGTTAATTTCAGTAACAAATTTTGTTTCTGTAATTATTTTTTAAACAATTAGTAAAAGTAAAACTTTAAGTTTCTTGGCAATTTACTGTAAAAAACGCGTTCAAACCAAGCAAGCAAATTAGCAGCAGTTAACTTAAGAACCACAAAATAAGTATTAAAACATCAAAGAATTAAGCCTTTCGTGATTAGAATTTACTTGATGATGAGTCTATTGAAACAATTATCTTTATACCCTTAAATTTGTAGTCTGGGTTTTGCGAACACGCATCGCTTTTTGTTCACTACATCGCGAGCAACTAATAGGCACAAAGATAATAAGTAGTAAAGCAACGTTTTATATCAGCACAGGCAACGTAACGACCATTACTCTAGATCACAGAAAGTTGTTTTACGAAGCTGTAAACTGGATATAAAAATCAATCAAACAAATTTTATGAGTTTTGAGAATGAGTTCGTTAATTTATTTTATGAAATGAGAGATCTTCATTTCAGTTTTTACGAGTTCTTTTAGTGTGGACGAAAAAGCCCAAAACATTATAATTTTTTAAGCATAGACATTTATAGAGGGGTTAGATTATAATTTTTCTACGGAAAAAAGGGTATGATTTTCTTGCTTTTTATTACCTTAGGGTTGATACGCCCATTATTAAATTATGTATGCATATTTCTTGTAATTTATAATCAGGTATTTAACATATTTTTTATGTGCTCAAAACATTAACATTTTAGTTTGTTCCTGGTTCCAAACGCATAACATTAAAGGCCGCTGCCGTTGCGTAAACAAGAAGGGATGATTATTATTGAACCGTAAAATAGCTTAAATTTCAGTGGAGCATGAAGCGTGAAGCTTTAGTAGACCTCGCTGCAGTTTGACGTAATATTAGACCAATCCTATATGCATACCATACAAAGCATTTGGATGAGTAGCAAACACAAATAACCAAAAAAAATATTTTACAAGAAAGAGCTGAAGAGGTTTTTCTGAAATATTTATGCGGTATTCAAGTTTTTATAATCATATTTAATAAGCAAACGCATTTCAAGTACTAATACGTTGTATTTCTTACAAAATAAATTGGTTAATCTAAAGCGAAGTAACGAAGCGGCATATACAAACAAATTGAGTGACTTAATTGGTAAAGAAAACTGCATCACTTACGTCTTCAAACGTCGATCGGTTTAAAAAAATATAATGTCTGGAATGTTTGGAAATACTCCAAGTATTTCTAAATTAGGGTTGGTGTATCGAGAAGCTTTTTATCACACGCGGTCTGTTCAAAGGAGTCGATCATTTGTAGCTGATTTTTCTTTGTCCCCGAAGATCCTAATTGTCTATGGCTTGATTCTACCTAGGACGGCGCTTTTTATTGTGGTAAATGTACAGAGCCGATCTTTGTGTATTAGGAATTGATTGAAGCTGTTTGTTGGTTTAATTGGAACATTAAGGGTGCTCTTAATTAGAACTAGTTTTGAATTTTCTTTGGTTTTGAAGCCGAAAACTATGTCCGTAAAATAAAAACCTTGAATTAATTTTATTAGGGTTACTTTGTTTCTGTGAAGCATTTAATACAAAAATATTTTAAAAATACCAAATATTGTCCTTGAAATCTGAGTAACGTTTATGATATTTATTTTGCTTATCCTTTTAAATAAGATCCGCCAGATTAAAGGTGGTCGCAAAAACAGACCCCTTAATTAAAAGATCTAAATAGGGCAAATGATAAGAGTTAAAAATTATCCCTTAAAAACAGGGCGGTTTCTATCTTATCCACTGCAGTGCAGATAAAGCGAACCTTTTTAGTATATCTAAAGCGACGAGGCAGCTACAACTAGGTTGATTGTATTTTGAGAACATGTTGAGGTTTTAAAGATTAAGTCTTAAATAAATTTAAAAAAAAAACGAAAATTAAATTGGTATTGGACGAAAATTAACAATTTTGGTATATGCACTTTAACGTCTCTAACATTGTACAAAATCAATTGAAGTGACGTGAGTTTTTCACAATAATTATCACTAAACTAGCATAAGCCGTGGATTACGCCACCCGATTATTTTGGTAACTTCATAACCGGCGCTTGTCGCTCCGAATCTTTCCTCCTCTGAATCGGTCTCGGGAATGAGAGCTGCTTCCTGAAAGATAATCCCGTTAAAAAACGCTCGGAAAAAATAGCTCCGGAAAAAAATTTTAACAAATAAAACAATACATGTAAAAAATCCTAACATAGCCCCCCAATTAAATTCCCAAGCACTAAAAAAAATTTGGCTAGACATTTGCAGATTTCCAAAATAAAATTCGCACTTATTGATAAAAATTGATTAGCAAAAAATTACACGTACTTTTGTTTATGGAATGTTCTTTTAGTGGTTGTGTTCTCCGGGAAATTATTTTATCGTGTTTGTTTTTTTCTGGGAATGTTTTTTCTGGGGGATGTTTTTACCGGAGCTATGTTTTCCATCATTGTTTTTCCAGCTCTCGTACGCAGAAGAAAAGTTAGGCGCCACTGATGAACTGTATTTGTATTAAGTCTATACAGGTTGATCATAAATTCAGGGCCAGTTGAAGTGCTTATTTATTACTGGCGATAAAAGAAAAATGTATAAATAAAACTTAAACAGTTTAAGGTGACGTATATTTTTGGCATACAAAACAAAATGACCGACTCTCGCTTTAAGCGGAAGCGACTATATTTTTATGTTTTTTTAACAATACACCCTGTGTTTTTCAGGATAATTCGATTCTGCTTAAGAAACTATAATACAACTGTAGGACTAAATTAATAACAAGCGAGATATTTTGATTTAAAGCAAGGTATGTATGTATAACCAATGGTGATGATTAGATATACATTGCAATTGATCGTGGGAAGCTGGTGTTGAGAAAATAATAAAAACGACAAAAAAACGTGTAACATTTGTCACAATAAGGTTGAAGCATACACCAAAGGCACCGTTCTTTAATTTGCTAACCAAGGCGCTTTTAGCTATCAACCTAGGTCACCTGACCTAAATCCAATGAATTTTTGAAGTAAATTTTTTTTGCCGGCGTGGCGGCTGCATTTAATTACGGCGGGTGCAACAGCCTATCGTAACGTAACGTAACGTAACGTAACACAATGTAACGTTTTGTTGCAGTGCGGTGTCAAGTTGATACAGTTATCCGATTTGTATAAAAACTGGTATTGTGTGGTTTGGGGACTGCTACTTATAAATCCATGATCTAAATTATAAAATTAAAGATGGCGGAATTATGGCATAACGTTATCCGATTTGCATAAAAATTAGTATTCGAGGGGTTTTATGGCTAATAATTACGAACCACAATCTGAATCACAAAATTCAAGATGGAGGATGTAATATAGGTGAAGTATTTCAAAACGTTATCCGATTTGCTTCAAAATTGGCATTCTAACGGTTCTGGGGCTGCTATTTTCGCATCCAAGATCTAAATTATGAAATACAAGTTGGCGTTATGTATATCAAGTTTTAATGTAACTCGCTCACGCGCATTAGGTTTTTATAGCGATTGCTACAACTAACCAAAACATGACATAACTATTCTCGTGTTTTGCTAAATCATACAATTTACAAAGTTTTTTCAGTGAGAACACGCTAAGAAGTTTTACTTAGAACTTGCATCCGTGGCACGCACTGTTTTTTTTTTGTTTGGAGATAATTAAAATATAATAAAGAACTGATGTCGTTATTAACATG
The DNA here is from genome assembly GCA_958336395.1 of Ctenicera cuprea. NCBI lineage: Eukaryota > Metazoa > Arthropoda > Insecta > Coleoptera > Elateridae > Ctenicera > Ctenicera cuprea. Next base: position 9,730,686 of record OY284488.1, read on the forward strand.
AATTGCACGCTTGTTTATTGCTTTTATAATTTTTTTACTAACAGCTTCCTAAGATCACTTGATTTAGAATCATTACCATTGGTTACAACCATTGCTTCAAATCAAAACATCTCGTTTATTGTTAGCTTTATTTCCTGCAGTTGTTTTACAGTTTTACAAAAAATAGCGTTAAAACTACAGAGTGTTCCATTTAATAAAATACAGATATAGTCGCTTCCGTTAAAACCGGAAGTCGGCATATTTATTGTGTATTCTAAACATACTCGTCACCATAAACTGTACCTGAACTTTTATTTATACATGTTTTCTCTATCGGAAATAATAAATGAGCAAATGAACTGGCCCAGACTTTATAATCCACCTGTATATGTAAAATAGTCGCGAGATATCAAAATTGCGCTCTCAATATTCTGTTTTGCATGAAACCATTTGCTTATTAACGAACAGTCCCACAATAACCCAAACAACTACTGTGAACCTGAATTTGTTTCTTTGGCGTGCATAGGTATATAAGTTGGCCACTCTACAAAGTCATATAAGCTTTATGTAATGCAGGCGTAAATATGTGGGTTGCAGTAGTGGGGGCCACTAAAAATTGTGACAGAGTAGAAGGGAATTTGTTGTTTTTACCTTCCCAGCTAGACGGTGTAGTATAGATAAATTCTAAACGTGTATTTCCGTTAAAGTCTCGATTTCGAAAATTTTTATAAAATCAATGCTTCCCTATACCGAAGGTATGAGAAAGCAAAAACCGTTTTTCGGTTTGCTTTACGCTGTCGACATTTTTATAACTTTAATGTTTTTATTGTAAATGCTTATTAAAAATTAGCGTTTTTGATCTTATATGCTGTAAGTTGTTATTTGTGGAAACAAAATAGGCAATTACTTGTAAAGTATGGAAAAGTCCAAATAAAATGCTTTGCAAATTTTTAATGTAATAGTGGAAATTTTAAAAAGTGACTTCTATCCACCTATGTTTAGTTATAGGTGGATTCGTCGTAATCAGGATTTACGTCCCACTGCTGGGCACCGGCACTCTTCTCTGCCACGTACTTTCCTTAGCGCTAAGGTGGGGTACGGGGGACCTACAGTTTAACGTCGAATCCGAACGACTAAATTCCAGAGAAGGTTTCAGGCATTAAGACCCCACCGCTGCCTACACCGGATTGGGGAACGTCAGTGGCGGGTTGCGGCATAGATTTTTATTGCTGCATGGCTTCGGCGGGGAATCGAACCCTAGACCTTCAGCGTTAGAGACTGAGCGCCCAACCTCTGAGCTACCGCCACTCTTATAGGTGGATTATTTCCCATAATAAAAAGTATTCATTATATCACTTAAACAATACATTTCGACTATAATATTGCCCCCCCCCCCAACTAGGGTGATGACGATACCAAATTTATAATTTTCTTGGCAAGTCAAATCACACCAATGCATATTTTCCAAAAAAAACATAACAAAGTTTTAGTAAAGTTACTTCAAAATATAAGTTTTAATCGTAAAAATATAAAATACAGGGTGTTTTCTAAGCAAGCTAAAATAATCAACACGGGGTGATTTTTCAAGCAATTTCATGAGGAAAAGCTCCTATGAACATGTGTGTCCCATACTTTAGTTTTCGAGATACAGGGCGTTGAAAATTATTTATTTATTAAACATTTTTTTAAATTTTTGCTAAACGTGTTTCTTATCAACATTTCAAACCTGCTAGAGTTATTAATACGTCCGACATACTTTTGGTTTTGTCTAATTACTCGTGAACGAATGGAGTTTTCAAAACCCTGCAAGAAATTAAAAAATTTTCAGTCTTATCAGACGATTAAAAAAAATAATGATAATAGCCAGTGGCGTGTTATAAAAAAGTTAAGGGGGAAAAGAGTTCGTGACCATCAAAAAATCACCCTGTCTATCATTTTCCGTCAAAAAGTTTTAGCATACTTATTTGCCAAAACATACGTGTGTACGCACTTTCAGATCAACCTCTCACAAGTTGTCCAAGATGTTAAATAAAATTTAAAATAAATAGAAACTTTTAACGCTCTGTATCTCGAAAACTAAAGCTTTGGGCAGACGTTTTTATAGAAACTTTTCTTTATAAAACCGCCTAATTACTTTAAATTACTTAGAAAATACCCTGTATAAAATTGTACAAATCAGCAATTTTAGTTTCCGTTTTAACCCTCTATTGCATACCGTTCCCAATTGGGAACTTAATTTTCAAGGTTGCCGTGCTATTCTCCTATTTCATTTCTTGACATTTTATGCATGTTGTTCCCATCCGGGGACATTTTATATTCTTGTACGCTCGGTTAGCGTTGGTAGATTTAAGAAATCGCAACATATTTTGACATACATTTTGTGCCAGGTGCACTGGTGCAGTAAGTGTAAACGTGAAAATTAGTGTAAAATAGAACTGTTCGTATTTTTTGTGCTGATGTTTGAGGGCGTTATTGGGTGATTACCGATAATCGTTAGCCTATTATTGTTTTTTCTTGATAATTCCTTATAAGGAAGAAAGTAGGGTCCCGATTGGGTACAAAATACACTGTGAAAAAAAACTGCGTTTTAAATTTAATTTGCAGAATTATGAGCCTCATTGCTGTCAAATGTTTTTATGGTAAAGTCAAACCATAAGAGACCTTCCTGATGGAAGTTCAGATTATGACTGTCCGATGATGATATTTTGGAACCACCTCCTAGGGAATACGTGAACGTATTCGAGTCTAGTGATGAAGATTTTTCTTTTGACGATCCTGATGATACCATTTCGTGGTCGAAACTAGTTCCAATAACCTTAAAATTTGATAATAATTTAATAAAACAGAATGTGTTGTAAAAGCAATTTGAATACACGTAGAAAATACTTTCTTGGGCATAATGTTCCCAAATGGGAACACATGTTTTTGGAGGCATAAGAAAGCGATTAATAATTTTTTTATTAGTTTTAAGAAATAAAAATTGATTCATGCAATAGAGGGTTAAGATTTTATATTAAATTAATAATTTTGCCGGCACTTTTAATTTCACCATAAGCTAGAAGTTTCTTTGAGTCCAGCGTTAAAGCCGCCCCTGTTTGAGTAACAAATTTCAATTCCATATTGAATACGTAAGCCAACATTATATTTATTGTAAAATGCATCCATTTGCATTATAAATCAAACGACACAATGTGAAGTTACGGTGAAGCTTTTAATGCTCCTGCATTGTGGAGTTCAGCTTAATTACGGAGGGCACAAAACATCCTCAATGGTAATGTTTCGAATGAATACCTCCGAGTTTGGCACACGACGGCTGCGTTTCAAATAAACGGGAGGAAGTGGGAGGATTGCATAATAAATATGTATAGGTCGAAAACCGAAACCTTCAACTTTCGGAAGTGGCATTCAAATTCGAAGAATTTAAATAAGAATTGCAGGAATTTAGAATGATTTCTCAGTTTTTTTTAATAGTATGCAGACTATATCAAAGACCATAATTCAGAATTATAAAAATTTACCGCTGTACTCGTTCAACAAATTAATAAACGTCACTGATGCATTGGGAAATACTTCAGGTTGATTTATATCTTGCCGATAATTTATTGAGTCGAACTATCGTTCTTGACATTCCCGTCCCGTGCATTTTTCTGATATAATTGCCTCGATGCAGTTATCTTTTAATGTGTGTTTACCAGTCTGGTAGCTGAATGTCATTCAAATATGGCGATACAATAATTATTACTGTAGATCCTGAAGAGGTGATTTCTCACATGTTGGAAATTTATGGGGAGCCACGTGTAAAACATGAAAACCGCTATTATTTTGTCTATTTAATAAAAATTTTGGAGAATTTACAAAACTTTGAAATATTCATTTGAATTAGACAACATTGAATTAATATTTCTATATTTAACTAAATGTATTGAAATTCAATATCAGTATAATCAACTAAGTCGCGGGATCTTTTTTTCCTTCCTCGCTCTACCTAAAAAGAAAGGTATTGTGATCGTCAGGTTAGATTTTTAGTAAATGCGTTCATTCAGCAAAATTTTTTTCGAATTGGGCTTACTGGTTCATATACGACTTATGCCGAATAAAAAGGCACTTTTTTGCCAAACATTTTTAATTTAAACATTTTGACTAATAAGCAGGTTTGCATAGTCTGTGTCTGTCTGTGTGTACGCCTTAACGCAGAAAACCCAACTTTGGCTAAAAGATTTGTACCAGAAAGCGGATTAAACAGCAGAAGACTGAGGTTGGTCCGCCAAAAAAAGGGCGGGTAGGAATAACCTCTACTTCAAAATAGAGGCGGTCAAAAAAGAACCTTAGATTCGTATTCTACACATGTCGAATAGCTAATTTGCGCAAACGAGATCCCTCTATTATATGAGCATGTTAAATGACAATAGAAACAACTTTCCATTGAGAAAACGCAACTCATGGATTTCTTTTTGGTCATTTACCTGAACAGTTTAATTGAGTACCTATTTGATTTTGTGATTTGAATGGATGTCTGTGGTTGCAATTAGAAAACACAAAATATCATAGAACCGGATGACTGCATCAAAAAGTGGAATAACCGGAAGGGGGTCAAAATGATTATAATAGTCCCTTATTTTCAAAATTTCCCAAAATTTTCAACACTTGGAACAATTTTATAAATTTTAAAAATTCTTAATTTTCTGTAGTGTTTAAAATTTTCACAAATTTTTAAAAATTTTTAATAATTTTCATTATTTTTTTTAAATTAAGATTATTATCAAAATTTCTACAAAATTCTAGAATTTTCGAAATTTTGAAATGTTTAGTTTTGCAAATTTTGAAAACTTAAAATTTCGTAAAACTCAAATTTTTGAATGTTTCAACATTTTAATGACATAATTTTCTTTCGAAATTAGAAAAAATTTTAAAATCACCAAACAATTTAAAAATTCCAAAATCTTTCAAAATTTTCAGTAGCTTAATTTTTTTTTCAAACTGTTGAAAATTATTCAAATATGACAAAGAATTTCAAAAATTATTTTAATTTCTCATAAGTTCCTAAATTCTTCAGAATGTTTACTATTTTCAAAAAATGTTAAACTTTTAAGTTCGTTCAAAAATGTATAAACTTCTAGGAAATATCAGTCAAACTTTTCTAAAAATTTTCTAAATTGTTATTTTCTAAATTTTCATAAAATGGCGAAAAGTTTCAAAATCTTTTAAAAATGTTCCAAAATTTCAATAGATGCGAGGACGGTTGCGCGGAGTTGCCCGGCAGCTTTCTAAATAATAGCATTTACTTACACCTTTGCACATTTACTAATTGTTTAATTCACTCCGTTGCCAGAGATTACAAGCAATTTTCTTTTAGTTTGACTACAAAATTTTGAAAATAGTCTGTCGGTTCTGCAGTTGCACAGTAGTTACAAGTTACTTTAAAAATGGTTCACACTTTAGATGAAAGAGTGGAATTAATTTTCGTTTAGGGAGCCGAAAAGCAATGTGCCCTGAGAACAGCGGCTGCTTTCAACCAAAGGCACCCAGATAGAAATGCGTCGCACACGTACCTACCTTTTGATCATTGTGCAAACTTTTGTGGAAAGTGGGTCCCTTGGAAACGTACAGAGTTTGGAATGGTAAACGAAGGAGCGCAAACTGAAGTTTTAGGACAGTTTGTAACGATTCTTACTAGCTCATTACGCTCAATACACCTTTTCCTGTAGTACATTTCTATGGATTCAAATCGGTCGAATTGGATGGCCACTTATTTGCTGTTGCAGAGAATGATGCGCATTTTCTTAAAAAAAAAAAAAGATTTATTTTCAAAGCTTTATGATAAGGGGCACTGTCTTGTATGAAAGTTGCCATTTGGATATACAAACCGGCAAATGTAATTGCCAGCGTTACTTTTCTGTTAGACATTTTTGTGGGCTCTTGAAATTTTTAAAGTTAAATGTGTTTCATGTTTCTCATTTTCTAATTTTGTTTTTTACATTAATTTTAATGTAGAGTAAAATCATTTTATAAATAGTTGGTAAAGTGTATCGTTTGTAGCTTTGCTAAGTTTTTAATAAACTGATGCCGAAACAAAAAAAAAGACAACTACGTAGTGTGCATACAAGCGAAGTGGAAAAAAGCAGATATAAAGGACGTTAGATTATATATAGTGTATTAAAATTTCAAGAAACACGTGAAAACAGACTATTTTGATAGAGTAAAGTATTAAGCAAAATAAACAGTGAAGAATTATAGGGGATAAAATATAAAACAGTTTTAGTAGGTTCAGACATTTCGAGAATCTTACTTCGAAATAATTGATGTCTTTGTATTATTTTACCACCAACTATTTTAAAGTACATTATTTCTGAATTTCTCGCCATTGCTGAGGTCAGAACTGTAATTTCAAGAAAAAAATATCACGTAATATGTCCATGTTGATGTCGGTTCGTACTTTATACTGCTGGCGCTGGGATAAGCTTTAAATATCTTTATCTTTTTGGTGAGTAGACTTTCCAAACAGGTCTGTTTATAAACCCCCATAAAGGTTTACAGCTAATCTTAAGCCATGCATTGTTTAACGTCCGGCTTGGTTTTAGGTTTTACCGTTAAGAAAGTTTCTTTGCAATTGAGTCATTCTTATTGTGTTTCGCTGGAAAACTTTTAGCCGATGAAATATATTTATTTACAAATTTTTTCCAATTACATGTTCAAAACACTTTACTTCTAGTGCTTTAGGTGATTTTTTTGGCCTTGGGGGGGGGGGGGGGGGGTAATTACCCCTACTACCCCACCCCCCGTAAATCCGCGGTTGGACGTTACAAGTACAGCAAAACTGAGAAAATGCTCTCTGCTGTAGGCACATCAAAAGGTATAGTATTGGTTATAGGTGTAATAACAGTTTATGATGAAGGTTATCATTTTATTTACTTGTGGTTTATAGATATTGTGGTAAATGATCCCCCTATCAAAAATAACTCCACATTGGAGACAGCAGCCTTGGTTAATGATTATGTCATAAATTATTATTATAATTGTAGGAAGCACACAAATCTCCAAGGTTCCATCAAATTCGTAAACTTTAAATTCTTGATCTTGTTGATGCGCCATTTTTAACGTTTTTATACACAAGGCCAACAAATAAAGATAGTGTTTAGATTGACGCTATACACAGCGGTTTTAGGCTTAAGATAAAACTGTAAAGACAGGCAGTATATATTTAGCACAGATTCGATAAAGACAAAAGCGGTAATTGCGCTACAGGTGCGATATAGCCTGCATGAAGATATTGTAGAGATTTGTTAAAGGTACAACTGTAAAGACAATCAGTATATATTTTCTACAGATCCGATAAAGATAAAATCCCTGCTTGAAGTACCGGTGCGGTACAGCATAGAATAAGATGTGATACAGATGTGATAAAGATAAAACTGTACTGGAAACAAGTATAGATATCATATAGATGCGGTAAATATTTAATCTATACAGTTAAGGTATAGGCTAAAGTACAGCTCCAATACATATTACACCTGTATCACGTAATCTTTACCGCATCTTTAAATATCTCTATCGCCTAGGACATCTTTATAGATTTGGTTATACGGGTCTAAGCAGGCGGCTTTCTTTAAACCTACCCGGTATTTCTAATAGATTGACATAAATGATGAACACGTTATAAGGTGGTCGGTATAATAGCGGTAAAAGTGGCTGGCTTTAGCAGTGCTCTATCAAACGTGCTCTGGCTCTAGTCCGGAGCACGGTGGATGTATTGTACGTGTATGTTAGATAAGGATTGACCCTGGTAGTGTCGGTAAATATAAAAACAAATAAAATAAACAAGTTGCATATTTTTTTCTATAGCAACTGTTAAAACGTGCTATTATTAACTAAAATTAGAGGAAAAAGTAGCACTTTACCATCAAGGGTAGATAAAGTAGTACTTTAACAGCAAGGATAGATAAAGTATTTTATTTTTTGGTTTATTCTATGGCAACCAAAAAGTTATTAAAGCCACCTACTCATTTTTTCGTGAAACTGTTTTTTTCCTGACACTTTTAAATTAAATTTATCATTGATTTTTCTTCATTTTTTGGTCTTCTTTAACAATTGCTATAGAAAAAAATGTTGTATTCCACACGACGATAAAATTTCATTATCTTCTCGATGCTTATTAGCGTCTCGGCTGACGCCTCGACGCTAAAATCGCTCTCGAAGATAAAGTGCAATTTTATCATCTTGTACAATAAATAACTATTTTTTTTTGTAAAAGTTGCAACAGTTTCTAAGAGTAGCACGAAAGTGAATAAATCGGTAAAGTAAAATAAACATCTCCTAGATAAAACATCAATAATTGCGCTTCAGTTAACGTTAATGTTTACGTTGCTACTTTATTTTATTGATAAATTAATATTAATCATCACCAAACAGCAGCAAAACCTACGCGTCAAAAGCGTTATGACAAAAATTAGCATCATCTTTAGTTAAAACATGAACCCACGTAAAACTGTCAATGTTGACGCTTCTGCTATTACACCATCTAGGTAATTCACATATTAGGAAGACATGTCTTTCTGGTATTATAACATTAGCATATCGACATGTGGTGTTTTCTAGGCAGGTGTATCAATGGGCACGCGCCAGCACCCGGAACACCTTGCCTAATGAACTTTTTTTACTATTTTCCCCTACGTCATGCGAGTCCGGTCCACTTCTCTGCCAAAACTCACTTTTTCGGTTATTCTACATGTACAGTTTGAATCGAAACAGTTAATTATTTTATAAGTTTTTTTATGTGACTCTCGACCATTTAAACTCTTTTAATAAGAAAACTGAAAACGCCGCAACTTCTGACAGAAATTTATTTTAATTAGTTCACTAATTAAACTGTTTACAGCATTTTATGGTTAGTGTACCAGCACTTTGTCAGCGATGTTAATTCGTAGTCTGTTTAAAAATTATGACTACGTTTTAATAACCAAGTTCTCAATTATAGTTATAATTACGTTCGTAATTAGGGCTCCAAGATGAAAGTAAATGTAGTAAATTTTTATTTTTATGCCAATTAGTGATTCTGTATTAAAAGTATAAGGTTAATTTCACTCAATAAAAATAATTAGCGGTTAAGCAAAGATAATATTATACTTATTCACAAAACTGGACAGCGGAATAGGTAAAATAGGCCTTAACTCGAATATGCAAGCGACAAATGTCCCTGAAACTCACTAAAAGAGTGCGCTAATGTACAACTTTACTTAGAACGTACAATCAGGTAAGTAGATTTTTTTGAATAATAAACAAGTATTTGTTAAAACAAAATTTGACGGATATATTTTTTATAGACAATTAACATATAAATATTTAAAAATGCATAATTTCAATGGAACGTATAAACAAGTACATATAAAACAGTATTATAAGGTTAGATACCTTTTAGGTAATTGAATGGGTAGTTTATTATATAGTTTTAAACTCTCATAAAAAAAAACTTTTGGCCAACCGGCACGGGGCACATTTTTTTAAAAACAATAGCAATTCTGAACTCTTTAAAATTTATTTGGTAAATTTTGATACTATATACTTTGTTTAAATTTTATAAATTTTTGAAACTACCTACTAAAAACTTCGAAACTTCGATATTTTTCGAAATTTGAAAAATTTGAAGAATTAAATTTTTTTTAATAGCTAAAAAAAGATAATGAAAATATTCATCATTTTGAAGATTTTTGAAAATTATTACGTTAACTTTCTTACTCATTTTCAGCTGTAATTACTTGTATTTCGAAAATACAAAGCAATACACTCTATCTGGCATAAATATTTTTTATAAATGACTTTTAATCGATATATTTCTTACTTTCTTAATCGTTATCCTCATTTACTGGTCCGGTGTAGAGGTTGTCCCATTCACTCCGGGTTTGGTTTATTGCTAGGTTCCGGGGGTCCCGAGTTGGCGCTGTTAGAATAACCATTTGAGTGCCATCAGCAAAGTTGAGCATAGCTCTGCCTGGTCCGAAAACCGAGTCAACGCGGCACCTCGTGCTCTCGGAATGGCACGTAAATAGGTGGTCCCGCATGTCGCATTAACAACGCGGCAGTCGTTAGAAGGGTTGGAATCTTCTTCAAAGTATAGATGGATGAGCAAATGGACGAATGAATGCAATGCCAAGGATTTGGCGTAAGCTGAGAGGGCATAGTGGTTAAAGGCTCAATAGTCCCACTACCCCGTGAAATATTTTAGTCGATATTTAACGTATCTATTTATAAAACTTCAACATGGTAGTAGTTGTTTTAACAATTTTCAACGAAACGAACCGTGGATGAAAATGTGGAGACCGTGGAATGTTGTTGAAGAAACCGCCGATGAAAACGTATGGCAAATAAAAAATTATGACATGTAGCCTATAGGGAAAATACGGTACCAACGATTAAATCGTTACACGAAAAACTAAGCGACGACGACACCTGTGTAAACTGTCCTATAAGTACAAGGTGACCTGAATTCGTTGGTTTTAAGGACTATCTCGATTATTATTGCAGTTAGAAAAAAACTAATACACACGTTATGGGCCAATTTTTTGAGTATATTTCTGTAGCAGAAACGGACTTTAGTTATCTTTTTTTGATTTCAAGTTATGCGCCAAAATTGTTATTTTAAAAGATAAAAGAAAAATGAAAAGACACTTTTTATACATATTTTTCTAATGAATTTAAATACCCTAATAAATGTTAAAATCATTCATTTTATTTGTTATAATACATTTTTTTATAATGGATACCATAGTCGGCTGTGACTTCGAAGTCCTATTGTTGGGAAAAAACTTATTAGTAAAACAAAAAAATTAAAAGAAGTTGCTGTAAATCGATTGGTATTGGAAATAAGTTGCACAAAGTACATATTTTCTGAACCACAAAACAAATGCCTTTTTAATGATCATTAAAAAGGCATTTGTTTTGTGGTTCAGAAAATATGTACTTTGTGCAACTTATTTCCAATACCAATCGATTTACAGCAACTTCTTTTAATTTTTTTGTTTTACTACTAAGTTTTTTCCCAAAAATAGGACTATTTAATTTCCAAACAGTTTTTAGATTTTCAAGAATTTTCAAGTTTTTTTTAAATTACGAGAGAGGATTAAAATTTTCAAAGACTAACAAATCTCATATTTTTTTATATTTTTAACAATTTTCAAAATTTTTCAAACTTATTAAAAATTTTTAGAATATCAAATTTTCAAATTTTAAATTTAAAAATGGGCGAAACACTTCGCTTGGACTTTCCTATACTTATAAATTAACATTGTTTAATATTTTCCAACACTTTTGATATACACCTGTCTAGAAACGCAAAAGCAGTGTTTTAAAAAAAAACTATAAAATAAAAAAAAAATTTTTGGCCCCAACCGAGGCTCGCCCCACAACTACTTATGCAGTAAAACGGCAGTACGCCCGAACACACCCGCATATCCATCCATGCTATTCTGAACCTGCTCGTTATCGTTAAATAAGTGCGTATTGAATGCGAGCGCAATAGAAATGCATAGAACGTTCAGAACTCTACCCACTTCCGTACAAGAATACAACTGCTGTAGAAAGTATGTGAAATTCTTCTAAGGACAAAAAGATTATTTAGGGGCAAAAAATTCGATTTTTTGATTTTTTGTAAAAAGATTCTCCTAGAGCAAACAAAAGAAAAAATCAATTTTTTAATTTTGTAGCGAAAATTTTGGGGGGGAGGGGGAACAGTAGCCCCCCTAAATATTAAATTATCGAAAAAATATTATGATATTCGGATTTTGCTATCAATGATGAGCTATTTTGCTTTAACAGAAATATTTTATTGCCCCCCGTTAAATAAGTAAAAGGGTACCAATTTTCAATTTTCAAAAAATCACAGAGGGCGTCACAGTGAAATTATAGCAATGCGCAAAAAAATAAATTGTAGAAGATTCTCAGCTCTATCAGCTTAAAAAGTTTAAACAAAAACGTGTGGGCAGTTTTTGAGAAATTTTTTTTTGAAAAATTCTAAAATTTTGGAGTGATGTCATTGCGATCGTTTTTATATTTTCAAAATTAATGATATTTCATGGTATAGTACCCTTGAAGGGCTACCAAACAAGATGTAGTTGATTCCAATCAGATAACTGGTTTTTGAATAAATGGGCGTTAAAGTCGAAATTTTCAAAAATTCGAAATTTTTCATGAAATCAATACTTCCCTATACTGAAAGTATAGGAAAGTAAAAAAATCGTTAAATTTTAAAAATTTTCAATATTTTTGCAGATTTAATAAATTGAGTTTAAAATATCCAAAAAAGTTAAAAATTTTCAAAATATTTGGCGGAAGGTGAGGGGGCTCTCGTCGAGCTAGTAAAATTTCAAAAACTTGTTGGAAATGCACCGCACACAATTTTGTTAATTTAAAGGTGGCGTGGAATTTTGAAAACTAGTTTGAACCACTATTTTAATATAGAAATTTTTTTTATTCGCTAACAGACGATGCGTAAAACACTGTCAAAGAAATAGTAAAAAAACATTTGTTAAGTAAAAATTTCGAAAATAACACAAACTCCCGATAAACTGTTACACAAAAACCTAAACTAAAAATAATATTCTTTTAAACATACTAAAGTTATTATTATTGTTTTGCGGCGCGCGCATATTTAAGACTGGCTGGAACTGCTCTGCGGAGCGGTAGGGCAAGGCTCCTATACGCTCTCCCTGTGACCGCCTTTGCCCGAAGGTCAGCCTTACTTATTCTGTTATCTAGATTTGTATTTTTGATAATTACAAACACGCCTAAGTTTGAGGGGGGCCTAGAAAGCTACCCCTCCCATTAATTAAAAAAACTGGTCATAATTTTTTGTAATTAGTTCAATTTAGCGTGCAGAAAAATACCTAAATTTTTCGATTATAACAAAATAAATCCAATTTTTTGAGGTAAATTCCTGAAACAGTTTTTCTAAACACATCCTTACGATTAAGGGTTGCCCTAAACAGTATGTTTAAATCCTCTTCCAATTCAAAATGCAGTGACAATGCTTATTCGTCGTATTTTTCACCAAACACAACGTCGTAAATTGATAAGCTCGGAACTTTGCTCTCATTTGCTTGAGTAAACTATCTTTTGTTCGTTTACATGAACAGTTTATTTAGATAATCGGCAAAATTTTAGATTTTAACGAATTTTTTGTTATTAGAAAACAAGAAAAAACTGTTCAAACTTAAAAAAACAAATTTTCACTACTTAAAGGTTTTCAAAATTTTCGAAAATTCATATGTTTTAAAATTAGGGAATTTTGGATTTCCAAAACTTTGCAAAAGTTTTCAGAACTGAAACTTCGCAATAGGAATTTCAAAAATTTTAAAAATTTCCAAAACTATAATTATAAAAACTCAATTTTTTAAACTTTAAAATTTACCGCGATAATATTTAAAAAATTTTAAAAGATTTTTGGCGGTCTTATATTGTCAAAAATGTATTAAATTTCTAAAAATCTCTCTCTTAATTGGAACTATCTGTAGATTTCAAAAATTTTTGAGTTATTTTTGAAATCTACAGACAGTTCCAATTAAGGAAATTTAAATTACTGCAGCCGAAAGTTTTTTATTTATTATGTTATTAATGTATGCTCTGTAATCAATCATACCAAATTAATAGTTCTATTCAACAGGATGGACATCGTTTACTATGCCGTTAAAAGTTAAATCTGATTCTTGTTCGAACTTTAGTTACTGCAGATACAGAAAAAAACACATCCTGTGTATTGTTGTTCTTTTTGACTAGTTTTATTTGAGCTCTTCTGACGTAACTTTTTATTTTTAATATTAATTGCAGAGTAACTGACTGACATAATTAACTAATTCGCGCAGTTTGTTACACATTTCATCCTTTTAGTATTTTGGGAATGTTATTTTTCCTTTTTGAGGCATTCTCCATTTTCGCTTTCGTAATTAATTTTTCCTTTTTAAAAGTAGATGCAATTTGCATAATTAAGCCTTATTGCAGAATAGTTCTTAGTTCCAAAAGGCAAAATTTCTTACCTTTCAAAGCCTTTTTTTTGCTTTTCATCAATAAGTGACATTTAAAGCTGACTTGCAACATTAACCATTCCAGCAGCTTCATTCTAGGAATTTCAGCGTCGCGATTTGCTGCTCCATTTCGGTTACTCCAGCATCCATCATTTCCGCTAACAATTCAGCATTCATCATTTACTCACCTCTTGACTGTAACAAAAAACTGAGCCAACTGCGGCAAAACCGCTCTTCTAGGAAGTCTTTTACAATTTTGCTTAACGTTACGGAATGGCAAAATAATAAAGTTATTAAAATTCTACATCCGGAAAGTTCCCTTTAAAACATTTAATTTGTAAATTTTTACCTTCTTTGTTATACGGAGTATAGCTAGAGGAAGGTATTGCTATAGTCACATTTTCGCAGTTGAGATTTTGACGAATATACACGTTTTAGGGTTCGAGAATACCAGGTTGCGCCATGCGCCATGGTGTCTGTACACACTTTACAGTCGAGACACTTTAACCCAGAACACCCTATTTAGGTTTAAAAGATTGGGAAGCACAATGGGATGAAACCGCAAAGTAGCGAAATTGGTCCCGCACAAAAGCGGAGGGTGTTACACTTTAATACAGACGCGCTCCAAAAAAAAGGTTAGATTCATATTCTACGCATGTCGAATAGCCAATCTGCGCAAGCGCAATCTTCCTACCACCCTCCGGTCACCCCCATCAATAATGGTTTTTTTTCGTTTACAATCTTCGACTACTAAATCGGTATGAACATGTTAAATGGCAATATAAACAACTTTCCATTGAGAAAACACATCCAGAAGGTTTCCTTTTGGTAGCCCAAAAAACCAAACCAAAACCAAATTTAAAACATTTTAAATTTCAACGAATAAATATTGTTTGCAAATACAAATTAATTTTAATACACAAGAAAAACATTTTTAAAATTTGCAAAATATCAAGAAATATGCAAAATTTTCAAAATAATTTATATCGAATTTTCAAATTTTTAAGTTTCGTTGATTCAAAAACTCCCAAATTTAATTTATTTTTGAAATTTATCAAAACAACGAAACTTAAAAATTTTTGTCGATTTTTGTATATAATTATATTCTAAATATAAATTTGAAAAATTTTAAAATATTTTAATGACATATTTCAAAAACATCAAAATTTTTAAAGATTTTTTTCGAAATATCAAGAATTTTCCAAAATAACAAGAAATATGCAAAATTTTCAGAAACATGTTTTCACAAGTTTTCAAATTTTTAAGTTTCGTTAGACAATTCCCAAATTTAAATTATTTTTGAAATTTTTGAAAACGATGAAACCTTAAATTTTAAAATTTTCACACTTTTGACAATATTTCAGTTTTGAAATTTTCAAAATTTCTACAAATTTTCAAGAAGTGTTAAATTTCAAAACTAAAAATTTTTAATATTTCTACCATTTCTTAAAATTTTTGTTTCTATATTTTCAAAAACAACCAACATTTTTTAAATTTACAAAATAATTCGAAAATTTTTGAAACTTATCAACATTTTCGAAAAATTGGAAAACTTTTGAAAATAATCAAACTCCAAATGTAAATCTTATAAATGTTAAAAAATTTTGATTGCATAAATTGAGAAAATTGCTAAATTTCCAAATAAATTTTATTATAAACGTTTCAAATTTGTAAATTGCCAAAACTTTTAAAATTTTCATAATTTTCACATAATATTCAAATTTTCAAAAACATTCGTGTGCATGTAACAGTGTCATAGAATTTTAAAAAAATTTGTAACTTCATCAAACAGTTAAAAAAAGTAAAAATTAACAAAATTTACGAAATATAAGAAAGAATTTAATAAATTGTTATTATATGCGAAGAAAGTTTTATAATAAATGAGTCGTATTTACACTTTTTTCAAAAATTAAACTTAACCCGCTAGCTTTGGCACTGCTTTATTGAACGCACTCGGTTTCGTTTCCCTCAGAGTGTGAATCTGACTGCACACGCATGGTGCGACTATATGACCCTGGAAGTTGATAGAGGCGCGTAAGCTTAGGAATAAATAAAAAATTAAAATAAAAAGTTTAACAGTTTTAAATTTCCAAAGATTTTCAAATTTCTATAAATTTTCAAAACTTTTTGTCTTTCCAAATAATTTTTAATTTCCAAAAACCTTGGAGTATGAAATGTTATTTGAAATTTACAAACAATTTAAAAAAGATTTCTAGTTTCATAAACTTGTCTCAAGGACTTATAAAAAATTCAAAATTTACAAAATATAAAAAATAATTTTCAAAAATTTCAATAAATGCCAGCAAGTTGTAAAGTTTTTAAATAATTAAAAAATTTGTCTCGTCACAAAAATAGAAAAATTATCAATATTAAAAAATTGCAAGCAAACAATTTCAATAAATACGAGGCGGTTGCCCGACAGCTTTTATAATGAACGAGTTTTATTCACACACTTTTCCAAAATTAAAATTAACCCGCTAGCTTCTTCGACACTGCTTTCATGAACGCGCTCGGGTTCGATTCCCCGACAGGGTGGGTCTGAGTGTATGTGCACGTTAAATGATGAGACCATATAATCCTGGGAGTTGATAAGGGGTAAGCGTAAAAAAATTAAATATAAAGAATAAAAGCACAAACTCTATAAAAATTAAAAATTGTATTTCATCAGTACAAAAAAACTTATTTTACAAAATTATACAGCAGTAGAAAAAGTACCATACAAAACTTAAAAATTAAATATATAAAAAATGAGGAATTCAAGTCACTGGCTTTGGTCACCGGTAAGTTTCTTTTTATTATTACTTAACACTAACAAGGCTAAAACTTACCAGTACTAACAGCTTCTCATAATGGCAAAAAATTTTTTTTAACTAATAGGTAACACATTTTTTTCGCACCAAGTGTGTAAGGCACTTACAAAAAAGGCACCTCGTTTTGTAATTACCACAAATGTTTGCAAGGTTTACTTCAAAACATGAAGTTGACCTCTAGTATCTTTTTCTATCATAAACTATCAAACATTTCTTACAAAAATACTTAACAATATATTCTAGATCCGAACAAGGAAACAAAAAATGCAGTTTCCTGGAACACAAATTTACAAAAAAAAATGAAGCGTAATATTTACAATGAACAATTTGTACAACATATTTACAAACAATGACTAGATATAACAATGATAAAATTTTATATATGAAAAGCCTTAATTGAGATTCAACAATATCACTGTTTGGAATGAATAAAGGCACTGGATTGAACGTGTCATCAAGGGGAATGATGAGTAATGATGGTTGATTAGATGAAACCTCTCGACTCTGTAACAAAGAAAATAGTATATTATGAGATTATGACATAAGACACCAAATATAATTGCGAAACAGGTATAAAAGGAAGGAAACCAAAATCATCTTATGAGTGGTTAGCTTAATCTAAATTAAATCTCATCTCTTCATCGCACCAAAAAGTAATTACGGTCGCATGTAAAAATTTAATATTAGGTTTTTTCTACACGCAACCTTTACTTGATTGAACGCAGAAGTTTTGATAAGGGTTCGATCAAAAAAAAGTCATTGCCCTTCGCAATTCTGCAACAAGTAATCGCATCAAATATTTAAACGTTTGGAAATTGAAAGGGAAAACAGAATCTGATTATAAAAAAATGGGTTTCAAAATTTGGAACCATTTCGAATTTTTACGGAAGCTTTAGCGGTAATTTATCTATCCAATTTTCAAATCTCAAATCAACAATTTTACATATTTACAGGATGAGTCATTATAACCGTAGTGGTCGATACCTCCTTAACTATTTAAAATACCGAACAATTTTACAAATAAAAGTTGTAGGGGACCAAAACGGCCGCATTATAAAATTATTTTTTATTATACAAGGCGTTCCATTTAAGAGTGGCATAGCAAATATTGTTTTTTTTTTGAAAAACAACACCCTATACATTTTTAGATGTTCCTATTAGAATTTTCATTGCTTTTCTAAATATTTTTCGTTTTTGACATTTTTTGCGTCGTTGCCAGGTTTTTTTCAGAAAAATCCGTCATTTAGGACCTCATTAATAAACCCTGTATAAGGCAGTGTTGTAACTTGACACGTAGAATATCATTTTCTGCATTACACGTAGAAAAATGTGTAGAATACGTGGAAAATGTATGTTAAATGAATTTAGTGTATCTACCTTTTTCAACACATTGTACATGTAAAGGATGCAGAATATATAAAATATCCACCGGTAGATTTTAGAAAAATACCTGCCTAAAATTATTGTATTTACTTTACTATGTACATGAACGTGTGTGTGCGAGAGTCGAGGGGGTGAGACATGTCACTAACCAACGGTACGAACGCGCCGCCTTTTCTCTATTCAAACGTACCGCACTGCAAAATATTGTAATTATCGGCAGTTATTAAACGACAAATTACACAATAAAAATTCGCCCTTTAAATCGTTATGTCTGGGACGGAAGTGCTGCTTAATTTATCAACATTAATTATTTTTACTTTGGTGTTCATTTACGTTTAATGCCGAGAAAAGTGGCTCCGCGGTAAGCGCGTCGACCTTCTATTTAGGAGGCCTGGGTTTCATTCCCTGGCCCGGCCGGCTGTCCTCGCTCAAGTTTTTCCGTGGTTATCCTGGCCCACAAGGTAAATACCGCGACAATACTATACACAGAAACAACCATCCCTTATCCAAATTCCTTGATTTAATCCATCCTTTCTCGACAGAAGAGGGACTTAGAATTCCGGTGTGGAGTCTTAAAGACCCCTATAGCGGCCCGTCCCTTCACGAAGAATGCGCCGACAATAAATTCTTTTTTTACGTTTAAACTGTCTGGCATCGATATTATTCTACATGTAGAATATGAAGAGAGCCTTGGTTATTTCCACAGAATAAACAAACTGTTCCTACTAAATCTTAGTCAATACCATATACTATGCTCCGGATATTTACAAGTTAAATTTAAATATACAGGGTGTTTGGTGCAATGATGCCTAGTTAAATGTGTCGTAACTTGATTTAATTAAATGGATATTTTTACATAGTCTGATAAAGCGCCAAACTCTATAAATTTAAACATAAAACCAACAAGCTAAGACAAAATTAGATTTCAAGCAACAAATCATTTAATTTCTAGAAATCCAAATACCTACTATAGGAGGCATTGAGATCTATTGTTTCTTTTCTAAACAGAAAGAGATGTGATTGATCTGCATGGCACAGTAAACGAAGGAACTTATCAGTATTCTTTTTGAGAAATAGCCAGATTTGTTGGTAAATAAATGTTCCTTTGCAACAATATGCAGATTTTGGTCGTAGCAAGACGATGCACCAGTCCATTATAGTGGGCGAATACACTACTATTTAAATAATGAATTTCCATGTAAGTACATTGGTAGAGGTTGACCAATTCGTTGGCCACCTTGGTCTCCAGACCTAACGAAATTAGATTCTTTTATGTTGGTTTATGTAAAAGGAAGCGTTTTGTAAACTCCGCCAACTAAGCGTGCAGATATGAAAGAGAGAAAGTAATTACCGTTTTAATTTATCGTTTTGTTTTGGAAATTATATAGTTTTTAACCTAAATTCGTATTGTTTCAAAAACTGCTAGTTTTGGACATAAGCACGCGTCAATAACACTAACACAGCGCAAAGAGTACGAAGCACCGTTTGGGCAAAAAAAAAGAATCCTTTGATAAAAAAAATACAACTTCTTACAAGAAATTAATCAGTTTTTGCACGAAAAATAGAGCTCCCCAAAAGAAGAAAAAATTGTGAAGCGCCGTTTGGATCAGTTAAAAGATAAAGTTATATTACCTAACTTTTTTCTCAAAATTTTTTTTTCAGTAAATGTTTGAGTTTTGTCCGTTTAAATAATAGATTTTAAGTAGAATTGTTTTTGCAAGTTTTGTAATTAAAAAAAATTAATTATAATTTTTTTTCTGGCTCACAACAAATATAAATTTAATGTTTGAGAGTAAAAAATATTTTGTAATTTGACTGTTGCATAAACATCGGCACCGGCAAAAATAATAATAAAAAAGCTGTGTCGAGATGTAAGAGCATAGTCGTCACCAAAAGTTGAGACAAGATAAAGAGATTCGCATTTAGTATATAAATTAGCTGCCTAAAGCGCAAGTCCTTAATTAAATGTGGAAAGACCTTGTGAATCTGGAAAACTAAAAAAAAAGCTCCACGAAAGAAATCCTATATTTATCCCCTGAAAAAATTCCTTGAAAAAAGGAAGCGGAATAAAATTTTCATTTCCATTTCCAAAAGACTGCCTTAACAGATACTTTCAAAATGTTTGTGGAACTAATAAAAAAGTTTTCTGTAAACTTGACTTTGCTTTTCTGTAGTGAAAAGTGTAACGGTCCAATGTACAAACGAATCTGCGCCTGCGCCGGATATAATGGACGAGTAAATATGTGGCTTCTAATAGTAGTAGCGGAGGCCCCTCACCACTAAATGTTGAAACAGCTGGAAGGGATCCCAATTTAATATACAGATTATTAAATTAAAATAAAAAATATCTCAGAATAGTAAAAAGCTAAAAACCAAAAATAACTGCAACCAGTGCCGGAATTAGGGTGGGGCGAGAAGGGCTTCCGCCCCAGACGTACGATTTGAAGGGCGCAATTTTATTGTATAATTTTTTATAAAGCCGATTTCGTTCTCGTTTGCTAGCTGCTGACAATTAAAAATTTTTTGCAGTGCGGTACATTTGAATAGAAAATGGGAAAGGCAGCGCGTTCGTATCGTTGGATAGTCACACGTCTCATCCCCTCCTCCCATACCATGCACGCATGTTTTTTTTTAATTTATCGTACATATTTTACGTATTCTACACACTTTTCTACGTTTATGTAGAAAATAATATTCTACGTGTAAAGTTACAACCTTGAAACCATCTTAAGAATTCAAAATCAAACATTAAAAACAACTTTCAGTTTTATACATTTCAGAAACACGAGCTAGCTCATGAATGGAAAGATTTGAGCACAATTGTATTGATTCAAGTCGTGTTTCTTTCACGATTTAAAGAGTTGACTTGATGAAAAACGTAACCGACTTATCCTGTGGGACCAGAAATAATTAATTCACGTTTTGTGCAAGAGCAGAGATCGTTGCCCTGAGACACTTTTTCTGGGTCTGAGAGGTCTGCGGATGTTGGGATAGGGCAGCAATTAGAACGGGTTTTGAACTGGATTTGAGCACTATTAAATGAATTATTCTCGATCTCACTCACGTCTGGCGCCTTTTTAAACTCTTTGCAATTCACTGCTAACAGTACTAACTAATTCATTGTTGTAGGACGTCGTGATTAAACTTTTAATGCGTATTTATGTTTCTGTAATTGGCGACACATTGGAATTTGAAGGGAAAAAATCGGTTGTTGATTGAAGATCACAAAATTAAATTTTGACGTCATTGACGTTAGTGATTTTTTTACAAATTTGAATATTATTATAAATCATATAATGGCAGTATCAAAATCATCTACTGTAGGTATGTGTTACCATTCGGTATGGGGCACGTACCAGGTACCTGCCAATGGACCCGCGCACGCATTTTAAAATAATAGGTGCAAATCAGAAAGGTAAAGCGCAACGGAATTCACGAAAAAAGATGCTGTCATTTTTCTGTTTCGCAGACTGTATTGTTTAGGGGCTGCTGGGTAAATGAACTTGCCTTGAGACATATTTCTTTCATGGTTATATTCCGTTTCTTAAGAACCAGTTCGCAAGAATGATCCCTCGGTCTTTTAATGCTTAGGTACGACACAAAAACTCCAGCGGACCTAACAAAATATAAGCTGAATAGGAAATCTCTCGTGGCTTAAAGGAAATCCAAGGGGGCGAAGGGGGATCTCAACCGCGCCGCCAGGTAAAACGACGCCGGCAAGGGCGGCTGCCCAGGTATATCAAGGTATATAAGTAGTGATTAGATATGCTTTCTGGCATACAGGACAGACGTTGTTTGATGGCGGGGAAATACGGCTTATCTTGAATAATCGATGTTATTATTCGAATTTTGTTTGTCGTATTAAACATAATAATCATTATCTAACGTTTTTTGTTGGAATTTTTGTCATAATGATGGGATTTTTTATTAACTTAATATGTTCTAAGAAAAATTGCCTTGAAATCACATATTAGATCATATCAGTCTTTAAATATACCTGAAGTTTAAAGATTATGGAACTTAAATATGTTAATTTACTGAACATTAAGTCGCAACCATAGGGAATATCAAAAAATGCGAATTTGGCGCCAAATTTATATGACGCATTATAATTCCAAAATTATTTAAAAAGTTTCTATAAGCATAGGTCCGAAAATACTACGCTACGGAGCTACGCCCTCCTAATGCTCCTATTGCGGAAGAGAGGCCGGTATCAAACTTTTTTCAAATTTTGTGTATCAACACATCAAAAATGTACTCTTTTATCCATTTTTATGATTTTTTTGTCGTAACAACCTGTTTAAATCATAAAAGTCAATTTATTGCAAAACCGGTTGGGCTTAACGTCTTGAACCAAAAGCACATCCTTCATGAATTTTTATGTGATAAACGAGATAATTGTAAATTGATCAAAAGTTCGAAATTTAAATTTAAAAAAGGAACAAAAAACTTTTGTGAGCCTTTGTTTGTCATACTTAAGCGACCATAGTTAAAAAAATAAACATCAAGAAGCAGTGCCAGAATTTAAATATTTCTAAAAAAAATTACAGCCACTGTGAAATTATACCTAAAAAGTGCTTACCATGTCATCCCCTTTAGGAAGCTGTAGCTCCCTACGCATGTTTTTCTTATTTTGCTGTAAAATCTGAACTTATTTCATAATTTTGACTGATTTTCGCCGATTTTGTCTGATTTTCGCTGACTTCGTCTGATTTTCGCTGACTTATTGTATTTTTTTATAATGTTATGTGATTGCCAGCGATTTAACCGATTTGAAGAGATTTTTTACACTATTTCTGAATTTAGATGAATTTTATGACTTCCACAACCCTTTTTTTAGTTTTAATAGAAGCCAGTTTTTCCTAATGCTTGCTACTTTCAGGTGATTCTCACTTAAAATAAATTGCAAGACACTTATAAGTGATTCTACCATTTTGTACGTAATATAAAACTTAAATTAACCAAATAATTTTTTGCTAATTTCATATTTTACTAAGGTAATTTGATGATTTTATTCAAAGATAGATACTTTTTAAATTTTTTGCAACATTTTGAATTGTTTCAGTATTTTTTGTCCATTAAAGTAATCTTTTCATATAAGATTTAATTTTCACAATTAAGTTCAAACTATTCAATGCGATTTCTATTAGTTAGTACTAGCGTACTTTCAAGCGATTTTCAGGGTTGATATTTGATAAAATTCAGGTGGGCTTTTCCGTTTTTTTCCACCGTACAAAAACCCTCCATAAAAAAGCCCAATACTAAAGAAACCAGCCAGGTTTTTCTAAATTTGTTTTTGGTAAAACCCGTTTCTTTGCAAAATTTCTTCTAATATAAAATATATTAAAATTGAGCTTCCAAAACAAAAAATACGTTTTATTATTAAAATATTTATTTTATTTATTTTTATTTTTGCCAAATTTTCCCACTTGTTTTTACCTTTTCTTTTATTTGGATATCAAGCCAAAAAAAAATATAATTTACCATTCACTTAAACAAACAGTTTTTGTAAGCCTCGGTTTATTACTAAACAAAACTGCATAAAACTTTGAGCAATAATAAAAAAGTAAAAAAATCGTCGAATTTGTCCTAAAGTTTCCTATAAGTTAGAAAATGTGATTCCCAAACAAATAACTACCAAAAAATTATGTCCAACTTCCACTTCTGGTTTCGGATTTTTTTTAAACCTTATTTACCCGATAATTTTTTGATATACCCCCACATTACAAAGCTCATCGAAATTGAACCATTCAATTTGGATTTATGTAAAGATCTATTAGCCTATACTGAAAGTAGGGGAAAGTAATGACTAAAATTTATGTAGATAATTTCAAATCAAATGCATTTTTTTGCAAACGAACAACCCCAATATAAATATTCTACACAAATTACTTTTCAGTACTAGAATTACCTCAGTGCCAGCCCTGTCATATAGACAAAAAAATCTTTCTATACCTAAACGTCTGCACTTCTTGCAGGACAGAACGCTTCATCAAGAAAACACAAAAATTCTTCCACCACTTATTGGCAGATTTGTTTTATTGGCGTTACGCGATGGAAAATTTAAAATAAGACAAAAAAGTTCAATAACCCGAAAAAACCTCAGAAACCCAGTTTGCATCTTTTTCTGATAAAGGTGGGTTTTTGAACAACCCTGGCGAATTTCGTTAATTTTAAGAGTGATTTCTGCTGTTTTCCAAAATTATATATAAAACAATTAATTTTACCTGAATTCCCATAATTTAAAAAAATATTTTATATAAAAAAATAATGTAAAAGTGATTTTCTTTTGATCAATCTTCGTTGCTTTTATTTGACTAGGTAATGTTAAGTAACTTTAGTATTTTTTTGATTATTTTTTGAGAAGTTCAGGCAGTTTTATCAAATTTACGGAATCACAGATAATTCAAGGAAATTTTAATTTATTTTCTCTAAATTATTTTTATAAAATTGTATAATCTTAGGTAATTCTGATAATTTCACCACGTTTTAATTATCGGAATGTACTACATATAAGTAATTTTCGAAGCTAAAAATCATTTGCAGAATTTTTAACAAAATTTAATTAATGCCGATAACTTAAGACAATTTCAAATAAATGTTGCTCTAAAACTGGACAAGCGATTTATTTTTAATTTCGGCCGCCGTAGAGCTTGGGACGAGCTACAATTTAGTCCCAATCCATTAATTTCCCTGTAACGCCATCTATGAATGTTTAAAAATCGAAAATTGCTTGTGATTTTAGATCAATTTCTTGATTCCCTAAACCGTTCAACTTATAATCTTTCAAAACTTGTCAAATTTTAGTTGATGCTATCTTGTAATAATTTCCGAGAAATTAATGATAACTTGAAGGTGATTTCAGTAATTTTCACATAATATTAAATGCAAATTAATCAAATAATTTTTGAATAATTTCTCGTGTAGCTATTGAAGAAATCTCAATTTTTTTAATAAGCTAGATTTTTAGCAGCATGCGAGTACTTTCAAGCGATTTTCGTAAATTTTGAGAGTATTTTCTATTGTTTTCCAAAATAATTTAAAATTATGTGAACATAATTAATTAAAAGTTTATTTTCGTCGACCTTTTTGGAAAATAGGCTTTTCGACCCGCATTTTGTGGTGGAAAGTTGATAATTATTGCTTAGATGGAGGTAAAGTAATTTTGCCTCTCGGTGGGAAACAAAGTGATTTTGCCTCCCACTTTTAAATGGTTACCGTGGATACCAAAGGCATCTTACTTGCAAAAATCAATTTTTACACAACTGTCATATTAAAATAATTTACTTTAGATTTTAAAATGGATGTTTTTTAATAAATTTCTCAAGGTCTACGAAAAAATCATATGTGGCGAAACTCGAGATGAAAATGCCTTGGCAAAATGACGTAGTTTCATTAATGTTAAGGAATTACTGGCAATGTAAAGCAATCTATATTTGTTTCTAAATATTTATTATAAATTAGCCTAATTCTAGGTATTATGATAATTTTAAATTGTTTTAATAACTGGACATTTGTACAACTTACAAGTAGTTATTTAAACCATAAAATAATTATTACATAGTTTAAGTGATACAGAAAATATTGTCTTAAAACTGGAAAAACAATTTCTTTTGAATTATTTAGGCGCATGAGCCACAATTTGGTTGGTGTTCCAATCTACTAATTTATCTGTGGCGCTCCCTAAGAATTTTTGAAAATTTAAATAACATGCCCCTTCATTAAATAAACAGGAGAGCAACGCATTCTGGTTTAAGCTTTAATTTTTTTCTTCTCTCCCTATTATTAGCTGATAATGTTGTTAATAAGTTTTTAGTATTTTTTAATTCAAAACCAATTTTTTCCAAAAAATAAGAAAAATCAATTGTTACTTTTGCAATAAACTTTTCAGTTCCTAATTACAGTATTTCTCATGAGATACCTAGGCACGCCATAACGCATTATACTAGTAAGCACCACCAGTTTATTTTACCTTTTTTTCTGAAGATTGTGAAAGATATTCTGCAAAACGAAGCATATAGTCGAAGGGTGTACGTGCATTTTGTACAATGTGAAAGAACACAGTCTTATGGTTTGATTTACGTTGACGGTATTTAAATAATTTTGATTTTACTTATAATGTAGTAAATAATTTATGTAAACAAAAAAACGAAAATATGTTTAAAGTATGAGAAACTACAGCCAATTTTTTGTTTTATTTTCAGGAATTTCTTTTATCCACTTGAACATGAACATACTTCTATGGTAGGCTTGCATAAAAATCAAGACCACACCCTATCCCAAGTGGGTGATTTTGAACTTTTAGCGACGACTCTTAAGAGGGTGGTTCTAAGACGTAACTGACTGCAGATGCTGTTAATTAGTATGAGATAGGGAGCGTTTTGAAATTTCCAGGATGTACTGCACATGTTACTAATTTTTAATACCGAAACCTATGCTAGGTGTTTCATTTAACTTACGGAAAAGAAGAAAAGTTCAGATCCAAAAACATTGAGCCTGTTCAGTTTCGGTTATTAACTCATTTAGAATATTAATAGCAACTTCAGTATGAGGAGTACCGTGACGTAATTTTGTATAATTTGCCGGAAGTTCTACATCACGATTAAAATAGATCATCAGTGTGAGATAAAATAACAAAATAGTAAAATATTTTTTAATAAGGTCATAACAAAATTTTATGATTAATTATTTGCTGGTAGAATTTAATACAATTTAATATTTAAAATTAAGCAAATAAATTTCGGTTCATTTCAAAAATACATCCCAAACGGTATATTTTCACTACAAAGCTGTCACATACATCTAAGTAGCAACAGTTTCAAAATCGGGCCCTTTTTACCTGGGTCCCTATACACACTATAAGAGGGGTCTTCTATTGAAGTCCATAAATTAAACAGAATATGTGATTAGGACACGTGAATTTCTGCTTTTGGAGATATTTTTTGCCCGTTATTCTTTTAAAATTCACGCTTCAGCAAGCGACCTTGCATAATTTTCAACGCATTCACTTTTCCCCAACATTGTACAAAAAAATGGGGGCTTGGGATGAGTCTAGACTCCTTTTTAGTTCATCCGTCTGGAAATATTATCGCGCCCGATAAAAAAGCACCTAATTTTGTGTATGTATTTTTTGCACTTACAAGTTATTTTTGGAATGGGCGCGAGGGTTGTGAAACCGTTAAGGGAACATTAGTTTCAGTAGATTTTAAAAAAATCAACAGGAAGTAAGTAGTTTTTTGGTTTAGTTAAATTATACAGTTCTTAGGGTAAATTTTAAAACTGTAAATCCATTTTTACTGAGTATTGTTATTTCAAAATAAATAAAATAATTAATAACCGCAACAGATATTTATTTTAAGTTTATAGGTACGTATTTATTTATTTAGTTAAAAGTAAAGCTCGAGATTAATTATATTATTTTGATTATTTAAAAAACATTTAAATTTTTTAATTTGGTCATTTTTAGGCAAGATTTTGTTGTTATGTCGAAAGCTGTAAAAACTTTAATGTTTAAACTTTTTCTAATTATGAGCAATTTTTTCATATTTTTGGAATGCATTTTGAGATTAACCATTTTATTATTTTCACTTTCAAAGTTTGTAAATTTAACTAGTTTTAAATTTTAATTTCATTATTGGTAACAAAAATATGAACAACTAGAGATGATTTTTAATTTTTTAGGCCATCACTTAAATATTAATTTTGGAATTTATTAACAATTTATTATCGATTTTTCGTAACTATTAACTATTACTTTTTAACAATTTTTTAAATTTTTATTTTCTACACATTTTCAGCTTATTAATAATAATTTCTAGCTTTAAACAATTTTTTTATTGGTTCAATTACTCAAATTTTTCTCACGTTGTTCCAAACGGTTTGATTTATTTCACAAAATTTCAGGATTTCAGCCACCACAATTTAAAAAAATAATAAACCAATTATTGATTATTTAATAATTTTTAATGTATAAAGAAGAAAAATGTGTTAATAAAATAATTAACAATTTAATTAATTTTTTCTTTAGGTTATAATAAATAAATATTGTTGAAGTTATTAATATTTTATTTATACTTTAACATGAACTTCACCGAAGTTCTTAATATATTTTTTTACTTTCCACTAAGAAACTTACAGCATTTTGAATTAAATTTTGCAATACCTTTGCCAATTTCCGACTATCATTTGATATTTAAATTCATTATTATTGTTAATTGAATTTTTTAATTTCTGTTCTTACCTGTTATGAGTTCTGTTGCCAGGAGAAAATTGCATCAAGCAGTTCTTCATCCTCAGGACTGTGTGGCTCGTAATTATCGTAACCGTATTGTTTGTACACTGTAGCAGAAGTAAAAACGGGCGTGGAAGAGCCTTCGGACGTGTGCGAAGGGGTTGGTGAAGCTGACGACTCTGATGATGGTGGGGTTGGAAGTATTAGCGGATACGTCGTAAACTGTTGCGTAATTGAGTCTACTGGGCTACTGGTGTAGTAGCGATTTTCACTATTCATACAATTATTGTCACTAACAGTACTTTTTGAAGCAATTTCGGCCTCGTGATCTTCCAGCATTTGCTGAAGACTTCTGATATACTCGACCGCCATCTTCAACGTTTCCACTTTGCTTAGTTTTTTATTGGCACCTCTTCCTGTTTGTGGGGGTGGGGTGCCCTGTGGTGCAAACGCCGCCAAAACGTTAGCAGGGATGTGTTGACGAAGAGCTGCGAAACCATTGTTTACTTGTTTTACGCGATTTCTTTCACGCGCGTTTCTGCGCGCAACCGATGCCGGCTGCATGGTGGGACCACCGTGGGTCATAAACTGAATTTTCCGTTTACAACGCATATCCGCGTTGTTCGTCATTAAAACTGTGTTGCGTTCAGGCGCCGGTGCCAAAGCTCTCTTACTCTGAATCACCGAACTGGTAGAGTTCTGCCCGAAACCGGTAGAAACGATAACACAATTGGCTTGGACCGCGTTATACATTTTGTCGTGTTGACTCAACGTCATGTTACCGATACCCTGGGATTGGACAGCTGCCATGTGCTCTTGACCACGACGCACGCACTACTGAAACCAAAACCAGCACCAAGATGAGCAGAAGCCACCGCGTGTGCGTGGGTGAAATGGTATGGGTCAAATCAAGCTAACGCGAACTGATCCAGATCAACACCCGGAATGATACCTGGATCCGTGCTACCTAGGTCTTTGTAGTGGCGTTTCGGCCAATCCCCTCCACTTGATGAGGGTTGATGCGAGTGCTCCCGAGGGTCGGCAGCGCGTGCCGTCGACTCGCGGCGCATGGCCAAGCAAGCCGACAACTGCGACACCCGCCCAGAAGCTGCAAGCTGGACCCGTGAACTATCGTAGACGACCTCAGTTTCACGAGCTTGTTTGGCTCGTCTTGTCGTGTTCAACTTGGAGACATTTTTTAAAGCGAGAAATGTTGCAGATCTAAATCCTTACGTGCTGTTCATGTCCCGTGCCTTGATCTTGGACTTGGTTGGTCTCCCTCAGTATATTTTTCATCCGGTACCAGTTTCTCGCAACACAAATGGTTCTAATTGCACAAACAGATTATAGCACGCAAGGTACATGTCGTCTGCCAATTAGCAGCACAGAAAACATTTACCATGGTCGTTGAGAAATAATCTTGTAACTGTGATTGACTTTAATCTTATCAATTTCCTAAACTGCAACAGGTCTAAACTTTATAGGCGCTTCAAGTCAGCTTCAATTTGAACTAAATTATTTAGTCAAATTATTCATTTTAATTGCAATTCACTAATTTATCGTTTCCAAATTTACCTCTCTAAGATCGATTGAATAGATTCACTTCATCAGTGTAGCTTTAATCGATCAAAACCCTTCGTCGTTGATTCAACTAATTTATTCTGGTTTTGCTATTCGATTCAAGTAAATTCAAAGAATTAATTCAAAACGTGTAATTCAGTTCAGTTCAGTTCACAGCATTAAATCCATCAATTACAATGTAATTTCAATTAAAGAAATTTAATTGTACTCATGAATGAATTTTGTTAATAAAATTAAAACTAAATTCATATAAATAATTCTAGCAATTTTAATGCAATTTTGAGATCTAATTAATTCATTTAATTGTTTTTCAGTTTCGCAATTATAATCAAACGATTTAAATATGAATTAGTTGGAGTACTTCAAGCAAGATTTTCATGTATTTAGCTTAAGCAATTTCCGTTAAGCGGCGTTATTTTTTTATTTACTATTTTTATTTCAATTTTTTTTAGTATTACTTAAAGAAATATAAAGTCATTTTAAATAATTCAATTGCATGAGATTTTTGGTCGTTCGTTTAGGTATTTTGTGAACATAATTTAGAGTAACTAAGATCGCTTAAATTAAGCAAAAAAAAATTAGAACGTATAAGCAATAGTAACCCCTAGGAAACAATTAAATTTATCAAAATCTTAAAAAAATAATTTTAATAAAACATCTAATTATTATAATAGTCCGGGGAAGTTCATCATTTATTTTGACTTTCGTGATAACTTCTTTTGAAATGGACTTTCGTGATATGAAAATGTGTGGAAATATGTGGCGAACACGTTCCTACTGCTCGTCGGTAAAAAAAATCGCGGACGATCCCTCCAGGAGGGGGGTGGCACTGCAAAATACCTCATTTTTCAATTTTTACATAGATATAAATTGCAGAGATGTACTTTATTATTCTAAAAATTTCAATTTGTTTTCTTCACATTTAGTGTGTTAAAACGGCTATTTAAAGTTTGACAAATTTATTGTTCTTTACAGCGAAATGAAACTTTAGGGAGGCGTAGCCAAAAATTTGATTTTTTTAGCGCGCCGGTTAATTTTTAACTCGTGCTCCCTGCTAAATTAGTGAGAAAATTAAAAAATGACAAGAATAACTTTTATGCGCAAGATATCGGTCGTACTTGAAGTGAAAACTTAATTAAAAATGAAAAAAATTTAAAATGTTACAGAAGGAAAACTAAAATCACGTTCAAAATGTGGGCTGTCGCCGGCCTCCTTGTCTTGCTGCGTATCCAGTATATCGAGTATAATTACATCCCGCACTACCTCACACGAAGCCCATCGTACGTCATTACTAATCAGTTCGTCGCGAGCGCGATACGAATACGGAAGAAATCAATAATTGTTATTTAGATTGTTTTTTTTTAAATTAAGCTAATTCTTACAAATTTAGAAATTTTTAGTACAAAAGCAACTTGGTTTGGTTTGGTTTAAATTTAATACAGCTATTTTACATAAGTTAATTTTAATTAATTTTAACAGGTGAGTTCTGACCTTCATATATCCAACATAACCTTGCATATATGCCTAGTCTAGTGGGGTGCAAATGCACCCCACGAATAACCTTGGTTTTGATTGTTGTTAATTGCATAAACAGGCAGTTTCTTTGCTTTAAATATTCTATTGACATCATTTGCACCATTTTAGTAGTAAATCAGAATTTTTTTTACAGAAAATGCATATTTACCGAACAAAAGCTTTATTTCCCGATTATTTCATTTTTATCGTATTTGACTTAAAATTGGACCATTTTCCACAAACTGTTTGTGTTTCACAGTGTTTTAAACAACCAACTTTATTGCACTTATTTCAGAATTGTGTACTTTTCCTATCCTTTTTGCAATTGCAGACCTTGAGCTTTTAGAAGAGGTTGTTGAGCTGGGGTGGAAATGCACCCCACGACAAGCAATATTATCAAAATAAGATTTATAAAGATTTAGGCAATGTAGTACATTTAAAGCTGTAACGGAAAACAAGGACGTGAATCGAAAAAATTTAGTGTTTCGGCTTTGGGTTCAAAGGTTTAGGAATTTCAGTTACGGTTTACTGCTACTAAAAATTTAGATTTCAGTTACCGGGATTTACTGCCATTCCTTGCTAAACATATTCTCAACAAGGTTAAGTGGAGAAAATTATGCGATGCAATTAATAAAAAGGTTGAAGTTATAACGAAAAATTCGCGACACTAAAAAAATTATGTTTTCGTCAAATTGCAGAAAAACCTGTTGCGGGGGGTTACATAAAAAATAAAGTAGCTACGGGTTTCGGCTATACTCATAGAATAGTGATAGACTGTACGTCGCGTCGTAGTCTTTTGGTGAAATCCGTCTTTTCGCGAAATTCCTAGACCGATCATGGAATAAAACAATTTATTCGAATTATTAGAAAAACTTCCTTTCGACAATAATCTAGAAACATAAAAACCCTGGAAACATGGCAACATTGTTTAAAAAACACATGTAAGAACGTGTTAATATTCAAGGTAGGGTATACCTTCCGAGAATGTTATATCTTTATATTACGTATTGCTTGTTATACTTTTCCCGCTATCGGCAGCAATTGATTAAAACTAATAAGAAAATATTTGTAAATACGGTGCTGTTTGACATCTGCCATCAGAACTGTGATCATAATTGTTTTTAATTATTTATATTTCGCAAGTTACTATAAATTTGTATTACTATTATTTTTTTAGGAATGTAAATAACACTATTAAGTTCCGTAGTCAAGTGCAACCGAACAAACAAGGGCTATGGCATACTTACATCCTTTTTAGCCTTGAATGTATGGCGTATAATTACATTGCCGGTAGTGGAAAAAGTAAATTACATTATGCGATTGAGACCGTGCCTGGGCTTTATATAAAATGCTCAATTATACTATATTCTTAGCATATATCACACTTACTAGCCGGCCGGTGCCGGCTGGGAACATTTTGCCGGTATACCGTCACAGTATACCGCCATCGGATAATATGCACCGTAGTTTACCGGAAATTTATGTATGTGTTCTCTAATCTAGCATCGAATAGGAATATCAACAAACGCCGTGCCTCAGTGCTAAAATGCGTGTACTGTGTAGTGAGGCATACGTTAGTCGAAAATTCGAACGGGGCGGGTTTCATTTGAAAAATTGTAATTTTACTAATTTTTGAAAATCGAGTACATAGGTTATCATTTTTTGTCGTTGTTGTGTACGTTGTGACATGCTACTGCTTATGTTCTTTGGAATTTTTAGCGACGCGACAGTGGCACGCTGCAGGCGCAGCGATACTCACAGGCGCAGCAATTTTTCAAGTGAAAGAGGAAAATGTATCCTGCTGGTAAAGTACAGTAAGCGACGTTTGAGCGCCGCGGTTTGGGAGCCAGCAGCTGCTTAATTAATTGAAACATATTCTAACAATAAAGTATTTATTAGTAGCTGGTTCACAATAAGTAAATCGATTTTTACGCAACGTAATGAAAATCTTGCAACAGTACTAGCGCCCAAACGTCCGCCGCCCCACGTTATACTGGTATAATGTTAAAATAATTACGGTTCGGTCTTCGTTTCGGTTACACTTCGTAAAATTTTGTTTTTTTTTTCAGTTTTCGATTTTCAACTACGTTTTGGTGCATGTCCCTGATGGAATACCTTGAACCAGTAACTATTAAAAATCTACAGCAAAAAAAGATACGCATTTGGTGCAGCTGCAAATCAGTTGAACCTATGAACCTATGCAAGTAGTTTAGTTTAATTAGAAAGACTACATTCAATTGAACGTGAATTAAATTTTTTATTAGTTATACACTGACTAAATGATTCTGGCACCGTCTCATCATGCTCCGACTCCTCCTTCGCTTCCGCTCATTTCTCCTCCTCTTCCTCCTTCTCCTTCTCCTCCTCCTCCTCCTGCTCCTCATCTTTCTTCTTCTCCTCCTTCTGTTCCTCTTCCTCTTCCCCCTCTTCCTCCTTCTCTTCCTCTTCCCCCTCTTCCTCCTCCTCTTCTTTTTTCTCTTCCTCCTCGTCTTCTTCCTCTTTTTCCTCTTCCTCCTCCTCCTACTTTTCATCTTCTTCCTCCTCCTCCTCCTTTTCATCTTCCTATTCCTCCTCCTATTCCTCTTTCTCCTCCTATTCCTCTTTCACCTCTTATTCCTCCTCTTTCTCCTCCTCCTCTTCCTCGTCTCCTTCCTCCTCGTCTCCTGCCTCCTCTTCCTCGTCTCCCCCTCCTCTTCCTCCTCCTCTTATTTTTCTCAATTAATAACCTACCAGCTGGTCCTCCAGCAGATTTGTTAATTTAACTTAATTTCAAGTTGATGTCCCTTTTTTTGTTTGGCTGTGGTTGTTATGCTTTCAGGCCTATCATCTCTTGCGATTCTTACAATTCTGTTCGTTCTATTCTCTGTCCACCTATTTGTCGATTGTTATTTAACTACAAAAACTTGTTGCGTTGCAACAAAGATTTATTTTGTTTTGTCAAAAAAAGCTCAGATTTTTGTGCAGGAAGTTTGACGAATTTACCTAAATAATTTTTCAATTCGCGCGTGGTATATGATTGCCGATTGAAATATTTAACGAATAATATATGGAAATATAAAATTAATTTTGTTTTTAAAACTAAATTGAACAAATGCAGTTTACTTGTATTTTACCGCTATCGGGATATTTTTTTTCTATTTATTGCCAAAACGGTAAATGCGACATAGCGATTTATCAAAATATGATGAGTGAAATGATTAAATAAATTAATTGGCATTTTGTAATAATAACGATAAGTAAATTAAAAAAACCGTAGCAATTTAATTAAACTACGATTTTAGTAAAAATTTCTGAAAATTTACAGCTATTTCGATAAATACCAATTAAATGTTATAACTAGTGATGTAAGATTTCATGAAACGAAACGTTTTATTGCACTGTTTCAAATGTTGTTCCGTTTGAAATGTAGGAAAAACCAAATAAAATAGAACAATACATACAGTTTATTTGTTTTATTAATAGAATTTGGTATCTACATATGTAATAATTTAATACATGGCAGCATGTAGCCTAATGTCAGCCAATCATGGAGCTTTATATTTGTCTCTCGCCGTGTTTGGCCTTGCTGCCATCTAGTAAGTACTACAGTAAAACAAATTAACCATTTATTCGGCTGCAAAACGAAACAATTTTTAAATTTGAAATAGCCTAAATACATATGAGTTCAGTTACCACGATAAAATTTAGTACTACAAAATATTTCTTAAGCAAACCAAACACGATTTATTATGCAGGAAAAACGAGTGACTTACCCCGATTAATTTTTAGAATCACAGGCGGTATATGAGTAGATAATTTCACACCTAACATACCTATATCGAATTGTTAATTTAATTATACTTTTACAACTATTAAATGAAACGAAATGGTAGTTTGACTAATTGTATAGAAATACAAATTGTGAACGTCAAAAAGCTATTTTTGCTGAGATGCAGAAACGTGAAATTCAACGTCGTGGTTACCCAATATATTAAGAATCGGATAATTAAGCAAAACTGTTTCCATTAATTTCGGAATTTTTCTGACGTTGCTTTAAGTTTCATTAAAAAGAATAAGCCGATCAAATAACAGCAATAGCAAATTGCTTCTAGCTTATTACTTTTAAAATCAAGAGATTGGTGTAATAACTAGATTTTTTTAATGCGCTTTTTAGATGCACGCGCAAAATTTTCGGTCAATGTCTCGTCAGGTTTTTCACACGGAAAGATTAATTCCGCAATTTTTTCCTGCACATAAACTGGACGCTCGTACCTTTCTCACACATTGAACAATACTGCACCTTTTTAAAGCCAGCTCATGATCATATACAATACTAACAACACAGCAGCGGCAGCAGCAAGCGCCAAATACCGGAATTCGACAATGAAATGTCCATCACATTAGGCACCATTATACAGTATAATGTACACGTCGCGCATTTATAAATACCGGCGCTCATTTGCTTACAACGGTTCATCAAATTATCATGCTGCTTTTAATTCGGCTACTTCATATGATGAAATGAGATATCTATTCATACTGAAGCCCTAACTGGCTACTATTCAACACAATGATTAATGATAAAAAGCTCAGTCACGAAAGTGGGTACTTACTTTTAAGTGATACCACACCGCAGACACGATTTCCAACACTGCTCTAAATAGATGTACGTGTTGATTAGGTTTGTTTGCTGATAGAATTTTCACTTTCGTTAAACATTTCAGAGATTAATTGAAAATTGTATTTCTAGTGTGAAAATTTAAATAAAACCATCTAAACATTTTTGACGTTTAAATTTTCTTTAAAATAATAAAATATTAAAAGATGTTTCGTAAGCACTGTTCAAGAATGTAAATGTAAATTTCTAAATATTTTAGTTACAAAATTACTAATCTTCTAACGTGCACTGATTTAACGTCAAAATAAACTGTGAAGGAAACGATAAAAAACAGGTTGGTTTCTTAACCGCCCGTTGAAGTCTCCTGCGTACTGACGTATGAAGAACGAGCAATTTCATCTTAATTAAACGGCACATACAAAAATAATGTAAAGTGTTTTGTAAATTAATTTAATTCCACGCATGGATGCGTCAATTAACTTTATCATTTCATCTGGCGATTTTCACACCGTATTTAGTACAGTATGCCGATCAAAGTTAAAAGTGCATGATAAAATCGCCTCTTTTTGAGTGACAACTTCATTAACTTAAGATTATAATTTTTACGCAAGGTTTGCGCGTCTGACTCTGCTCTTTAATTAACATATTTTTAGTTTACTCTTTAACTTCACCTTCAGTCCATTTTTCTACTGCGAACCACCATAAATTAATAAAGCCAACAATAAATTAGCTGTTTGCAAATTGATAACTAGTCTACGTTGCCGTTATGCTATTCATTAAAAAAATTAATTGAAAATATTCATCATTAACATGATTGGTTGACTAACCGTTCTGCCAAGCTATTAAAAGGTATTATAAATTTATCGTGATAACAATATTTTAGACGGTGGTAGAAAATCACATTTAGGTGTTAAAAAATAGTAATTACGTACAAGGTATCATATTTATATCATAATACGAATATTACGCAATTACGTATTTTGCGGTTAAATTATGAAAACGCTGTGAAACTAGCTGGTTTCCATATAAGGTGTTGTTGTTATGTTAAATCTCTCATTCTTTATTTATCAGTGATAGATTTGGCACCACTAATTAACATTAGTGACTAGACACTAATTAAAAGTGTTTGGTGTTACATTCAAAATTAAGAATGAAGATATTTATTAACTATCCGATGCATCTTCACCTAGCTAACGCAAAAAATACGGTTTTTTAATTGGACTTACATAATTGCTAAAATTTTGACGGTTAGGCGTTAAAAAAATTATGACGTCGACATTTGTTTGCGTTGACAGAATTTGCAAAACTTTAATACTACATGGATATTTTCATAATCAATTTTATCGGTTTTTTGCCGCATGAAAATGCAAAATAAAAATAAAATTGGCACAAAAATTTATGAAAAAAAAATCATATTTTCAAAAAATTACTAAACACAGAATTTTTTATTAATTTTGAAATAATATTAGCTTGTAAGATATGCAATAAAATGTAGAATTTAAATATGGGGTTAAGTAGGTATTCATCCAAAATTACTAGATTAAAAAACATTTCCAAAATTAACGAACAATTTCATATCCAAAACCAAATATACTTTAAATTTTTACTTTCCTCGCTATACGTATTGTGTTGATCAAAATTTCGAAAGTTGAGAATATGACAAAACTGCAAAACTACTTTAAAAAGGCAGCGCGGGGGAGGGGGGTGCTCTACTTAAATTTGAACGCGCTCGAAGAGAAGACTAGAGTCTAGCCCCTTGTAATTCCTGCCGATCCTGAATTGCGAAATATCGTCTAATATTTGCTCGCATATGTGATCAAATTTATTACCAGACTTGCGTGTTAGTATGCAGTCAATCAGTGAGTGAATGCAAATTTGTCTTCGTTCTTTAAAAATATAACTGCTCTTAACAAATAACCTCGCGTTAACAGCAAAACGCAACAACAGTGTTTTAAAAAAAACTATAAAATGAAAAAAAAAATTTGGTTCCAACCGAGATTCGACCCCGCAACTACTTATGCAGTAAAAAATCAGCACGACCGAACACACCCGCATATCCATCTGTGCCACTACGGTGTGGTTTACACACATTTCAGCTGCATGCAGAGGAGGTGCGCAAGTCATGTCAGGTAGGATCGGCAGGAATAACAAGGGGCTAGACGCAAATGAAAAGAAGCTTAGATTCGAGAGACAGAACACATGTGGGAGGTTTAATTTTGGTCGTTTACCTGAACAGTTTAATTGAATAACCGCTAAAAAAACGGCCAAATTAGAAAATCAATTTTAGTTTACTAACGGAAGTGCACCGAAACGTAATCGAAAACCGTAAACCAAACAAAAAGCAAAATGCTCCAAACCGTAACGTTAACAAAAATCGAAATTAAAAATTTCTTGAACCGTAACCGTGATTATTTTAAGAATATTTCGTTTTTTTCCGTTCCGACAAATGTAAAACTGACATTTGTTTATTGTAGCCAATAACGTATTTACTACTTAATATTTGCATTCCGCATGTTTAGCCCCTTTGGTTGACCCTTGGGGTTGCGGCCAAAAGAATGATTAGAGTGCGAATGCCAAGTTTTTGCCGGTATGGCATCGTCGTATGACATAATATGGAATACTTTACCCGGAGCAGGACTTTTGGCCGCCACCGTTTAGGCTCCGGCCAGTTGGGCGCCGGAAGTTTCGGCACTAGTACTGTTGTAGGACATTCATTACGATATACATCGGCATAAAAATCGATTTACCTATTGTGAAAAGGCTAATAATAAATACTTTATTGATAGAATATATTTAAATTAATTTAGCAGTTGCTGGCGCCCAAACGGCACGCGCCCAATCCTCCAAAGCCCAAAGGCTGCGCCCAAATGTCGCGTACCGTGCTTTACCAGCAGGATACATTTTACTTTTTACTCAGAACATTGCTGCGCCTGTGCATATTGCTGCGCCGGTGGCGCTACCACTATCGCTTAAAATTCCAGGGAACATAAACAGTAGCATGTCACAACAACAAAAAATTATGATAGTCTATGTACCCCGTTTTCAAAAAGTACTAAAATTACAATATTAAAATAAATTCCGCACGCAATTCGATCTCTCAACCAACCTATTCCTGCCAACACTGTACAGTGTACACGCATTCTAGCACAGAGGCTGTTGATATTCGATGCTAGAATATAAAACACATACACGCCATCCGCCGGCTTATTTCAAACTGCCGGTAAACTACGCTGCATGTTCTTCGATGACCCAAAAATTGAAACGTTATTTTATTTCGGTTCATGTTCCTGTTTTCTACTAATAAATATTGTTTGCAATTAGAAAATTTCAAAAAAACAAAAATTTCAAAATTTATAAAAATTTTCAGATTTTTTGGAAATTTTTAAATAATTTCCAATATTTTCAAAAATGTTTAAAATATTTCATTAAAACACCAAGGATTTTTTTTAAACGTACAAACTATTAACCATTTTAAAAAAAATTTCCGAAACGAGTCAGTCACAAAATATATACTTATATTAAATAGCATTTTTTTAAAACTTTTTTAATGAGGTGTCACAAGGTGGTCGTTACCATTTAAAATTTTGTTGTAGTTGCTAGGGCCTAATGGGTTGAATTGTGGAAGGTTACCTTATGAGTCATGATGATTCTCCCTCCACGTTGTAGAAACGGTTTTAAGAAATTCTCATTACTTCTTTTACTTTCAGAGGTATAACACATTGTACGTTTTCAAATTGACACCCTGTATGTATACCATTGGATCATCGGCTTTGGTTAAAGAGCTAGAATTCTAAAAATTAACAGAAAAGGCAGAAAAGTTAAATTTCAGAAAAAAATTTTTTAACTACTTCTACACAGGGTAGTCCAAAAGGGGCGGATAGAGCATCCCAAAGTATAAAAATATTATGAGAGTTTTAAAAATGTTTCTCATATTCAAAAACAGAGGTGTATTGACCTAACATGTAATGAATAAGTTTTGTATATTAATCGATACTATTCTGCCAAATTAATTATCAAATCTTAAATCCATTGGCG
Source organism: Ctenicera cuprea (assembly GCA_958336395.1). Taxonomy (NCBI): domain Eukaryota; kingdom Metazoa; phylum Arthropoda; class Insecta; order Coleoptera; family Elateridae; genus Ctenicera; species Ctenicera cuprea. Next base: position 9,770,823 of record OY284488.1, read on the forward strand.
TAACCACAGGGTTATGCCTCTTTTTTGAAAAAAATAAAAACATCTACGCCGCCGGATAAAATTTAAAAATACCCCTATTTTAATTGTCCGTTGAATTTTGAAGAACATATTAAATTAGCACTAACTTGTTGAGAACTGTTTTTTTTTTGGAAACGTTTCCATTTCATCGCCTTACTAGACCAGTTGCCATGGAAGAGAATTTTAATTAATTTTTTGATACTACCTGAATAGTTACCTCTTAATAAATAGTTGGTTAGAAATGACAAATCCAATACAAATATAAAATTACAGTTATAAAAACACACTGTATATCTAAAACTATGGATTTTTCAAGGTAGACTTTTTGGATGCTCTATTCGCATTTTTTGGGAAAGATTTTGGCTATGCTTCGCCCTATGTAAATCAAAGATTCTCAAAACAAAACCTAACTTTGTATTTTGTTTCAAGCAATTATTTTAAATTAAACTGAGACATAGCTTACTACTTCCTTTTTACTTTCCCATACCTTCGGTATAGGGAAGTATTGATTTTATTAAAAGTTTAGAAATCTAGATTTTAACGGAAATACACGTTTTGGGGCCCAAGGAACCTAAAAAGGTGGTTTTTAAAAATTGTCTGTCTGTGGTGTGTGTGTGGGTGGGTGGGTGAGTGTGTGACGCCTCTAAAAATTGAAAATTGTAGTTTTAGTTCAGCTTTTAAAAAAACCCGAAACCGGAAATCGAAGTTAGACATGTTTTTTGATAGCCTTTTTTTCCAAAACTAAATTTTGCGATTTTGAGCGCGAAATCTAAGAGAAGATCTTAAGGCAAATCGAAAACTTGTTTAACGAACTCTCTAACTTTAAAATAGGGGCCGCTTTACTCAAAGAATCTGATCGGTATCAGCTAAACTTGCTTGAGAGACCTTTATGGGTAGTATACGATGCAGTAAAACTAATTTCAAAAACCATAAAACGATCACAATGGCGCTGCTTCAAGATTTTGCAAATTTTCAAAAAAATAATTTTCAAAAACTATTTGCACGATTTTTTTAAACTTTCTGGGTTACTAGAGCCTGCATTAAACCTCAAATTTGTTTTTTATTAATCTTCAAAATTTTACTCTGGCGCCTTCCAGGTTTTTTAAAAATTTGAAATTGATTAATTATTTATTCAAAGATGCAAACGCCGATCGTTATAATTTGTTATCAGTTCGATAGACTATTTGAAGTAATTTATAATAATTAGCCAAATTTTTTAACTATTTTTGAAAAGTAAAAAAAAACTTGACTTTTTGATATCAACAACGCGTTTTCCGGAAGTTACGTGATTTTAATCAATTAGTTCTAGTTAAAAAATATATCTTTTTTCCTTTGAATATTTTTGATAACTTTGTAAACAAACCATTTATATCGAATTTAGTCATATATCCGAAGCGCATTTAACCAGCTGTAGGGCGGGCGGTTTCGTTCTTACTATTCTTATACGGTATACGACACCGTAGGGTTGTCCATATAATTTTTTTGCTTAGAAATACAACATACGGTGACATGTACAACGTTATAATGATAAAAAATTACACTTTTGCAAATACGGCAAATTTTAATATCTAGTATGGGAAAGTCCACTCGAATTAACATTTTAGCTTTATACGTTATTTAGTCTCTTCAAACTAAGAGCAAATTTTTCAGCAAATCATTAATATTGAGAATTAATTGCGAACCAAAGTTCAAGGCTACAAATAAAAGATAAATTAAGGTGACCTCAGATATACTCACATATATGGTATAGCTAAGCGAAAAAAAAAACTAAATTAACAGACAAACAGAACTTGTCTAACGCTAACTTTAATTAAGCAGTGGTCAACGATCAATTAATACAATTATGTTCATGTATAATCACGATTATATCGAGAAAAACACTGTCGTTGATTAGATACATGCCTTCAAATTGTCAGCCTTTCGGATGTCAAATTTTTAAAATTTCGGCATGTTGATGGGTACCTACTATTTTTATTCTTTAATTTAATATCTAAATCATTGAATCAACCGGCATACAAATTAATTTATTATTACATTTAAGAATTTTCTTTCTTAAACATTTTTTTAATATTTTTAAATTTATGTATATTTCTTGTTAAATTCCCACATTACCAAAAAAATTTAAATGTTTTAGGATACGTTTCCTGTAAACATCAAATACAATGGAAGTAGGATGCCCACCGTCTTTGTTTCGCCTCCATTAACGTCGATTATATCAGCTTTTAATCTTTCAAGACATGGATATATTGATCATCAATTTTCCAGCCATCACTGTCAGATCTGACGCAAATAAGCTGTACGCAAAGACGTATTACAGAGAGTGGTTGAGATCTCTGTATCTTGTAGCGTGTTACTTCCATGAAGAAGACAGTTTTCAAGTATATAGACACTCGTAGATAACATGCATTGGATGTGTTATTCGTAACGTTTACTTTCTTTTTGTCTTTTGCAAACGACGACTTAATGCTCTTTTTTTGTGTTAGAATTATGAAAAATTTAATTTCTTTATACTTAAGCTATCAGCAAATTTTCATAACTGGATATATGAAAAATTTTAAACAGTGCTAAAAAGACATTGTTTTTTATTAATCATTACAAAAGGTTTTTCATCACTTACATATCTTTACTGTAAATTGAGATATTTCACTTATGCCTTACAAATTTTTGCAAAATATCAAAAATTTTTGCTAGAATGGTTTTCTGTTTTAATCCTAGAAAATAATACATTTATTTGTTGTTTTATTTCTTATAAACCTTCACATTTAACTATCGTTTTCGTAGGCAATAGCTATCTAGAGTGTATAAAATAATTCCAAAAATAGTAAACTCTGCATTTGAGCATAATTAGTCATAAGGCATGACATTCTACAGAAAGAAAAATGGAAATGAAAGTTTAGAGGATTGCTATTCAGTTAACGATAGCGGTAACGACAAAAGTACTGACTTGTTCTTTAGTAGATAACCATTTTGCCCGGGTATTGCTAGAGAAAAACAACAAATTGGCGTGTATATTGGCACTACTTTTGTTGTTAGTGCTTAAGTGCAGAATGAAGAATGCTTGCAATGTATAATAATTTTTTGCTTTCTTCGCTATACGAAGTAAAGCTATAGAGGAATTTATTGTGATCGTCAGGTTAGATTTGTAGCAAATGCGTTCATTCCTTTGGCTATGGACCGATAAAGCGGACGCTGCAGCGTGTGTCTGTCTGTCTGTGTGTCTGTATATACTTTACAGTCGAAACGCCTTAACGCAGAAGAACTACTAGAGTCTAGCCCCTTGTATTCCTGCCGATCCTGAATTGCGCAATATCATCTAATATTGGATCGCGTGATATTTACATCGAGATTTGCATTGTTAAAGCCGATTTTTTTTATTGCTAATGAATTGCATTCAATAGAAAACAACAAATCCTTTTTTCAAAATTTATTACCAGACTTGCGTGTTAGTATGCCGTCAATCAGTGAGTAAATGCAAATTTATCTTCGTATTTTTTTCTTTAAAAATATAACTGCTCTTAACAAATAACCTCGAGTTAACAGCAAAACGCAACAACAGTGTTTAAAAAAAACTATCAAATAAAACAAAAAATTTGGTTCCAACCGAGATTCGACCCCGCAACTACTTATGCAGTAAAAAATCAGCGCGACCGAACACACCCGCATATCCATCTGTGCCATACGGTGTTGTGGTTTACACACATTTCATCTGCATGCAGAGGAGGTGCGCAAGTCATGTGAGGTAGGATTGGCAGGTATAACAAGGGGCCAGACGCAAATAGAAGAACCAAATTTAGCTCAAAGATTATTAATTGCTATAGGATCCGACCTCAAAAAAATGAGGTTGGTTCGCCAAAAAAGGAGTGGAGGTGGGGGGTGCTCTATGTCAAAATAGACGCGCTTGAAAAAGGATCTTAAATTCGTATTCTACGCATGTCCAATAGCTAATTTGCACAAATGCGATTTTTTACCATCCCCGCTGTCCCCGACCATTAATTTTCCTGTTTTTTTTTCAAACAATAACCAAACTTCGGGTTCAAAATCGGTATGAGCATGTTAAATGATAATAGGGACAACTTTTCATTGGGAAAATATACTGGGAGGTTTTCTTTTGATCGTATACCCCAGCAGATAAATTGAGTAATCACCAAAAAAAGCAGCCATCGCCAAATTATAAAATCGATTTTGAGATTTCAAGTAATAAATATTAGTTGCAGGTAGAAAACACCAAATATTTTAAAATCACTCGACTGCTTCAAAACTAGATGGGGGTGCCTACTTCAAAATAGAAAACAACCTTAGATTCGTATTCTACACATGTCAAATAGCCGATCTACGTAACCCTGATCTTTCTACCACCCCAGTGCCTCCCCAACGAATTTTCTATATTATAGAAGTATAAATTTCGGCAACGAACTCGGTATGTTAAATGACTATAGGAGCAATCTTTTATTGAGAAAGCACTTCTAGGATGCTTTCATTCGGTCTTTTACCTGAACAGTTAGTTTAATTAAATAATCGCTAAAATATAAATACTATAATCAAATAATGAAATTGATTAAGATTTAAACGAATACGTTAATACAATTAACAAATACGTAAAACAAAAATTTTTTATTGTAGCTAATTCACCGGAACCTCCTAAAAAAGAGCTTCTCAATAGTGTGCAAAAACTGCACACCAAAAAGTGTCCCAAAAGGAAGCAAATTTGCGGAGCAGAGAAGAAAATGCGGAGTAAAGCTAAAGCTGTCTTAGACAAAGTGAGGAGAAACCTAATACGGCGGGCAGTTTCAAGCGACGGTTGCCTGAAGGGAAAACTTCTCCAAAGTTTAGAAAACAAGTAAAAAACCGAAGGTTCCCAACCAAAAACGTCATAGCTATTCTCAGGCGGCGGAGAGCTTTCTATATGTCGCCATAGTTAGCGATGGCTACCTCGAAACTAAACTCTCGCAAGAGCAATCGACTGCCTTAGTGAGTCACGCCTAATTCAGGGAGCTTTCGTTTATAGACGTGCCAATAAAGATTTTAACGAGTGACTACGAAAGGCCTTGAAAGCACTTCAACCATGGGAAAGTGCTAAGCTCTAGCTTATGATTCAAAGCGACCTTCCAAAACTTAAAAAGATGATGGTATGAATCCCTGGCGAATCTAGGGAACTCCCCGAAATTTACACCCTTCTAGAATGACAAAACCCAGGACTTCGTGCAGGGCACTGAAGACTGTTCAGCAGGACGGAAAACCTACGAAAAGGCCTGCGTCTCGTGCTAGGACTAGGAGTGAACAAAGTTTATATCACAGTTTTGAAGGCCACAGATTTCAGACCATTGTAGCCTTTGGGCCACTGGATAAACCTGCAAAGAAGAAGACGGAACGTGAGGCTGAAAATTAACAATCTTAGTTAATGTCAGGTATCTTGTGTTTACAGATTAATTTGCAACACTGCATCTCTTCCACTTCTTCCTTGTGTCATCAGATTGTAACTGCAGACGTTTGCTTAATACAGGAACCCTGGTCTTATGGGGGCCATATTAAGGGCTTGCCATCTAAAGGAGGCGCAACTTCCTATTGTACTTCCAATTAAAATCCTAGAGCCTGTATATATGTCTCTAATAGTGTAGATACCCCACTATTGCCATGTTCTTGTTTCAGATGCGACGATGATACAGGGCGGAAGAACATAGTTATCTGCTCTGATTATCTACCATACAACTCACTTTCATCTTTTCCTACTAGCGAACTAGAGGAGCTGATTGCACATTTTGGAAACCATCGGATGGTCCTTCTAATTGACTGTGATGTCAACTCGCACTACACTTTGTGAGGCAGTATGCGCCACTTTTTGGATCTTCTGGTTTGTGTTCTAGCTTATATGTAACAACAGAAGTATAGAAAAAGGGGATTCACACCTTGAGGTAGGTTAGAAAGCAGTTTAAGTTTTGCTGACCTAATAAGGGAAAACAGCGAGTTTTGCTCATCTCACAACGACGTACTCGAATTACGAGCTATGAACGAACTGCTGTTCGTCTTTGATGGGGCGCACAGAAAACCTTGTTGGGTGAGAAGCCCGACCATGTCGATGATATCAACATAGTAGGTTTATCTTTCTTTGGAGGTAGAGGCTCAAACTTGGGGTCACAATACAGCCGCGTAGTCATGATTTTTTATAAAGCGCTAGTGCAAAGTTGGAAGGTTCATGACAGCCTAAAGTGGAAAGGTGGGAAGGCTCATCGTTATAGGTAGTATACGGGTGAGTTAAGAACTTGTATATCTTATTGTCGCTTTTAATCAGTAAAATGAGGAACTTTTTTGGAGTTCAAAAAACCCTTATGAACTTCCGTAGTTGTTAAAATTAGGCGCCTTGACCGTCGGATCATCGGTGCAGCTGCAACAGACGTTTCGTCCACGATTAAACGCGGCGTTTTAAAGGCTGTGGAATTTGCTACTTCTGAAACAGATAACTCATCGGCAGTACCAGTACTGATAACACGGCTCTCAGCCTGAAACCAAGATGCGATTAAGTTTGAATGGGCCAGCGGGTGGTCTAGTAGTTAGAGTCTCAAGCGTGTCCATGGACATTGTGTATGGTGTGTATGTTGGGTTGCATGTCTTTTCGGGGTGGGACATGCTAGACCGGTGAATAGCGCCAAATGCGCTGAGCCCGGGTAAGTGGGTGGAATGGGAATCATAGAGTTGCGCTCACGCACAGCCTCATGATTTTTAAACAAAATTAAGTTTGTATAGGCAATTAAAAAAACCAAAAACATAACACCATTTTAGTGAGAAAAATGTTTAGCTTTTTCTGTTAGCTTCTTCTGGAATAGTCTGAAACGTAAAAGCAATTTTCTAAAAAATTAAAACTTTCCGAATTTGACTTTCAAAGCTAAATGTTTCTTAAACATTTTTAGATTTTCATCCTAGTTTATATGCATGACTTCGCCCTTAATTGATGTATCTCCGCTTTATCTTAAAGTTGATAAAATATCAACACACCCTTAACACACAAATAAAAATTAGGTAACAAATATCGATCAATCTGATCAAAATCCGATTTCTACGATTCTAATGGGTGGGCGGATAAAAAACGTACATCAAAGGGGTAGACTTCTTTAATTGGATACAGGGGTTGCATTTTTTGTATCTACTTTTAATGCATTTGATTAATATTCTACAACGAAATAAACACGCGTTTCGTTGCTGTAGTCACTTTTGGTTATGCATTTTGAATAGTATTAATGATATGTTTTAATATACATCAATCCTCGAATCCATACGCTTTTTTCAATACCTTTTTTGTTTTTATCCCGATAGAATTTTAATGATTTTTCGTTTCGATTAAAGTTTTTCTTTTATATGAATAAGTGGTTATTAATTATTATAGAATGCAGCGTTGCCAAACCGAATGGGTTTTGATAATTACATTTTTTGGTAATTCAAGGCAAACCGTAAAATAGAATCATTGATGAATGAACCATTGTTCATTAGTTCCCCCTCTATTCTTGAACTTTTTATTCAACAGATACGCCTTTCGACACAATACCTGCAATATTATAATAGTCCTCGATTTACTATTATTAATGATCACGTTGTTAGCAAGCGGAACAGGCATCATCTAATGTATTGTTCAGAATCTAACAAGAAACCGATAAGAGTTGAAGGGTTGATTTTTTCCGTGTGTATTTTCATGGTGTAGCAAATAATATATGAATGAACACTAACCTAGGGTTGTTGTTTTCGTTAATTATTATATCCGACTGGTTAGGTGACTATTCCCAATGCATTTGAGTTTTTGCATCCAGATTTACATACCGGTTGCATTGGTAGACAATTAAAAACTTGTTGGAGATACAAAAACGTGCTTAGAATGTAGGTGAGCAGATGACTTTAACAAGGATGCACGTAAAAACTCAACGAATAAAAGTAAAAGTTGAATTGAAAATAGTACTATAGTTAGTGATGAATGAAAGACTACAACTGTGATGGTCACTAACAACGTGATCCCTATTGTTTTAAGTTTTTTGAAGACGTGGACAAGAATTTACTAACCAGATTGGTTTCTTTTGAATGAACCAACTATCTCGAGTAGCAAACAATGCATTTTTTTAATGTTCCCATTCTCACCTAAAAAAAGTTTCTTGTGCTCTGGTAATTGGACGAAAATGTATCATCAGAACACTTGGAAACTGAAAAAGTACGTGGTTGGTTGAATATTTCTAATTTTTCCCTGCATTTCTACAATCTGCAGAAATTTATAGCAATCTAATCTAGATACAGCATCCTTTTTTAGTAATCAATTAATGTTTCATGACAACATTTGTTGATAAAAAGGCTTTTTTGTACCACATACACCTCATCTCTATTACTTGTCTTACCAAACACCCTTACACAGACAATACATTTTTAACATTTCCCTGAAAGTGTCTTCTTCCGGTTGATAATCTTTACGACATGATTTTCTAGTAAACCCATTTAGCAAACAAAACCCTTAGAAAACAGTGTACTATTTATCTATGTTGGATATGGCATTTAAGGCTATCAGTCAAATACTAGTTTTTTTAGGTCTTTTGTTAGAACTGTCAAGATCGTTTACAAAACTTACTCCATGTGCAGTAATATTTTGCGTTTTAGTTCAGTATTACATAAATACGCACCAGAATTCCCAATAAGCTGCATTTTTTCATAATTCGTCCATAATACTAAGCAAGGCCTTACAATGTTCTTTTTTACCTTCTTCAAAAAACACTAAAGTCATCTTGTTTTTTTTAAAGACCCATGAGGCCGTGCGTGAGCACGACTTCATGATTTTCATCCCACCCCCCTGCCTGGGCTCAGCGCACTTCGGCGCTATTCACCGGTCTAACATGCCCCACCCCTGAACGACATGCAACCCAACATACACACCACACACACACCATCCATGGACCCGCCAGATTTAACTTATTCAGAGAAATTTCCGACGGGCAGAGGACTCGTACCTACTGCCGTTGAGAGTCTAGTTTCAAAGTCTGGGACTTTAACCACTAGACCACCCGCTGGCCCTTAAAATCATCTTGTTAAATGCGAGTAGAGTAGAGGTTGCGCAACTAGCCCTAAACAGATTTCTTCAGTGTTGTTACGCAGTATATCGACTGACAAGAACGTTAGTCTACGAAGGCAAACATGTCGATCTGCATCAATGTAAAAAAATTACAGTTCATAATACACTTAATGTCAATCGGTACGTAATTTATAGTATTTTCTGTAAATACCATGCCAAACAAGCGTTTCGGAATCGAATTGGTAATGTGTCCGCAAACCAAACTCATCCCAAACATAGTCCTTTAATAGAAAAAGCTGTCGGGCAACTGCCTTCATGGCCTTTGCAAATATTTTGAAATTTTTTAAGGTATTACTAACGTTTTGAAAGCAGCCGTAGGTTAGTGGTAAGCGCGCGGGATACCAGTGCAGCGGATTTGGGTTCGAATCCCCGCTCGGTCATCCTTCCTCGCAAGACAGCGGGAAACCACCGAGGTGGATTTTTCACCAGGAAAACCTCTCTGGAGAAAAAGTACTATGCACTTCCTGTGGTTCGGAGCCCACGTTTAACTGTAGGTTTCCTATGTCTGTCTGTGCAAAATATCCATATCCGCGTACCAAACACAGACATAGGAAAGAGGTCGTCAACGCCCTGAATAGGGTATGGCACTAGAGAAAAAGAAGACGAAAATTTTGACAATTTTATGGAATTAAAAAATGTTTTAAAATCTTGAAAAATTCAAAATATATTTTCTTAATTTAATTATGAAACTTTTTACAATTTGTAAATTTTTGAAAATTCATACTCTCGTGATTTATGTAAATATTTGATAATTATAAAAATTATTAAATAAAATCAATAATTTTTGGAAATTAAGGTTTCAAATTTTTAAAATTTAGAAAATTTTTGGAAATATTAAAATTGATGATTTTTTTATAATTGCAATAATTTTCAATATTATGACAATTTTTGGAAATTAGGAAAATGTTTGTTAATTTGAATAATTTAAAAAGATCTAGATGGTTTATTTGCTGTTCTTAACCTACAATTAAGCGGTCTAGCAAAACCAAAATAACTATAGTTGCCCCATATTCCCCACTTTTTGACTCGATCATAAATTCTGTCCTCGGCCGTATAAATCATCATTAACCATAAAAAGATAAAAATGAGTTGATACTAAAACTGTCAAATTTGGAGGACCGCTATTCTTGTACATCACTAAGCAACGGACGACTGTTTGTTCACTAACCCTAATTTAAAAGAAATATTAAAATCACCTAGTCTGAAAACATTTGTTTCAATTAACATGCAAAACTAAACAAGAAGCGACTTCCGTTTCCTGCTGTGGTCACAGCGCTTGCAACCAGAGCACCATAGCTCATGACGTCACTCTTTCTCCGCACCCCGCAGCTCGCTCAGCTCTTGCTAGAGCACCGCAGCCTCAGATATAAGCCGAAAAAACCTGTCCTCTTTACTACCCAACGCCAATATCCCTCTAGACATACCAACTAGAAAAATGCTATGTCGTGTACGTGTGTTGTTCCTTAGAAGATGTGTTTTGTCTGTTCGAAATAACAATTTATTGTGTGATTTATTAATTGTACTTTTATAATATAATAATAATAATTATCCGTTTGTTCAATTTACTGTTTTTTAAAATTTTTGAGTATTTATTGAAATACTTTCGTTACCTTGCAATATTGTAGGAACATAGTATACTGATATAAATAATCAGTTGTCACTGGGGTTTAAGTCAGGAGAATAAGGTGAACACTCAATGCATTCAAATCTGGTATCAAAATATAGCGAGCTATGTTAATCAAGCAAAGTTTCAGCGCGCAATTCGCCTTGTCTTTTGTTTTCTTCAATGAGGGGTTTGTTTTGAAATTATACTAGAGGGCAGCAGAACCAAACCAAGCGACTCAAAATTTGTAACAAATTTGTATAGACATTGTTACTATTTTACAGGGAATATAGAAAACTAATGAGTGCGTTAAGTGTAGAAGATAAAGGGCGGGCCAGGTAGGGATGCATGCATCCGTGGATGCTTTTTATTTTATTTTAAAAATTTGCGTATAAATGAATATTTTTAAATTTGTAAAAAGGTATTTGTGGATACGTGAAGCCCGATTATTAGCTTCTAAAATTTCAGTTCAGTACAAGCAATCGAATACCAATAAATGTCACTATGAAGTTGCTATAAGAATAATTCTAGATACATTTTAAGCTATTTTTCAGTTTGAATAGTTTGGTTGTTAGCTTTCATCGTCTGAAAGAACATTTTCAATTACTGAAAAATAGAAAGCTTTCCAGCGTTGTCTTTTGCTTTGTTTATAAGTGAATCAGCAATTATTATCGGTGCTTTACAGAAGCGAATAATTAAAAGAGAAGAACTGTTATAAATGTTCGTCGATAACTCGTACTAAATTACAACCGCTTAATAGGGAATTTCATGGATGCTTAAAGGCTAATGAAATTTTAAATGTTATTGCACTTTTTAACTGTCTTTTCTGCGTTCAGATATGCCGTTCACAGCATTACTTAAACGTAGTTAAAAGTTTATTGTGATTATAAATTGAAAGAGAAGCTAACAGAAAAACCATAATTCATTTTTCATGAACTTTCTTTTTTGATTGATGATATTTTCCAGCCTTTTCTTTATTAATTTTAAATTTACATCGACACACATACTTGCAAAAATGCAAAAATAAGAGCTTTTGTTGATATGCTGTGATTTCATGAAAATGGTATAATACACCCTAATACAATGCACCATTAAAAATGACCACATACTATCAAAAGATGTGTACCCACATCAAAATTCACCCTATTAATTTGAACTGTCGGCTTGACTTTCAACTTTTATTTTAGAAACCGTAATTAGCAAGGGTGTGCTACCTTTACATTTACTTAATTATAGCTGAGAAGGTGAGAAAAAATTACGGTTCTTGCCCTAAAGTCAACAAAAACATCTAATCACCAACTTCGTTTTGCTTCTATAATAATATTTCGGTAGCTAAAATTGTTTTTTTTGTTAGGCATTAATTTTGATTAATGTTTTTTCTTATATTATATAACGTTAAAATTACGTTATACATTTTTGTTGGTACTGCTTTAAAACAATAAAATAAAATTTAATTCTCACCAGAATTTTTTGTACTATATATACCATATTGCATTTGTGGGATTCCTCCCCTCCTATCGTGCGTTAAACTTAACTAATAAAGATTTTAGAATCAACCCAGGTTCTGATATTGCTTTGGAATTAGAAAATGCAGGTTTTGGACCAAATTTGTTTCTACAACAAATAATGTTAAAAAGCTCGTTGGTAACGCTAAAGACCCAGTACCAATTGAAGATTAATCAAGGGTTCACCAAATAATATGTTCCACACGCTTCCCATAAGCTAAACTAAGCACATGTTTTAAAAACACTTATTTTCGCTTCACCAGAACCGCTGAATCATGTGTAGCAGCACATCGACGCATGGGAAAACAGATTTATCTACAAATTTCAAAACAACATTTTAAATCAGGACTAGGGTTTGATTATCATTACTTAAATTCATCTCACTACGGGAGGGGAGCAATCCAGAAACTATAAATTCAAATTCCCTTATGAGCAATTTGTGAGTTTCTTTTCACCAGGCTTAAGAGACGTTACTATTCCGTTGCTGTAATTTTTGAGATTCCTTGTGGTTCATCTCTTTTCAATTTCTACTGATGATGACTGCTTAGCAAGTGAATATTAAAGGGTTTATTATTGTTTCTTAGTTGATTATTTTTTCACAGTTGCGCATTTATTTACTTTATTTGTACTGTTTTCAGTAATTTTTTTTAAATGTGAGCTTGTATGTTTAATATATTATTATTTTAATTGTTACTCCATTTTTAGAAAACATTTACGTTTACCGTTATTTACTTCCAAGAAAACATGACTGAATGTGTTGATCAAATCGATCTAACATAACATAATTTTTGCCAACAAATTTATCGAAAACTACCTGGAATTCTTGTTTGCCATTAAAACAATGAAGGTGTGTTTAACTCCTTTCCAGAATATGTCATGATACGGATCGCACGCAGCCAGAATTATTACCTAACGCATTTCGGAAGGCTTAGATTCTAAAGCAAAATGGTATATTACCTTGGGTAACGATTTTAAAATTGCCCATTAGTTTCTACAAATCTTTAGGTTTCATTATTTCAGTAACCGTAAATTATACAATTATCTAGATGAAGTTTATAATGAATTGGCGGTTTGTAAAGGACAAATTAAAACTATCTGCCAGAAAATACATTTTGGTTTCTACTATTATTTATTACAAATAAAATGTAGATAATTTTAAATATATGAAAATAATTTACTTCTTGTTAAATTAAATTAATACTTTCTCATACATTTAAAAATAATTACATTTATATATCTAATCACAACAATTATATCACACCTAATTAAGAACTGTTTTCAGATGTAGGGTATTTAAATATAAAACCCTGCTAATCCTCCAGTAAAATAATGACAATTAACAACAAACATAAAGACAGGGTAGAAATTTCAAAGTCGTGTGGTTCTGTTGATTGACTTGTGGTACGCAGCATCCGGTCAGCTTGGCACTTATTTAGTAACTCATAAACGTTTTGACCAGCTTTTAGAGGTTCTAGAAGGGACTAAGTCGAAATAACTTTGGACAAGCAACCCATCCACGTCTCGTAACTATTCTCTCACTCGACTGCGCCGCTAGTTACGAAAATCTCGTGGCCATTCCTCCTCGTTTGTTCAATGCGACTGCCTCCCTGGTTAGGAAAGTCTCGTCGTCTTTTTCCCTCCTTTGTCTAGTGCTACTGGTTATGAAAGTTTCAGCGTTAATTTCTTTCTTGATGTAGTGCAACTGGGGTGCCAGTTACGGAAAGTCTCGTGATTCTTTTCCTTACTTTCCTTATTGCCGTTGCTCCGCTGGTTACAGAAGTCTTGTCGTTTTACCCTATTTGGTCGAGTACCACTGCGCCGTTAACTGTAGAAGTATCGTAGCTATTCCTTCTTGTTTGTTCAATGAGACTTGGTCGCTTGTTACGAACATCTTGTCATCCCTTCGTCTCCTTAGTCCAGTGCGACTGCGCCGTTAGTTACGGAAGTCTCGAAGCCATTCTTTACCCTTTTTCAATGCGACTGCGCCGCTGTTTACGGAAGTCTCGACGTCATTTCTCCTCTTGAGTCTAGTGCGACTGCGCTGCTAGTTACGGAAGTCTCGTGATTCTTCCATTCTTTTGTTCACTGCAATTGCGCCATTGGTTAAGAACATGATGTCGTCCTTTCCCTCCTTGATCCAGTACGTCTACAACGCTAGTTGTGGAAGTTTCGTGACCATTTTCTTTTTTTGATTAATGCGACTACGTCGCTGATTACTGGAGTATCGCCGTCCTTTCTCCTCCTTCCACCAGAGCGACTGGGCAGCTAGTTATGGAAGTAATGTAGACTTTTTTCCCTCCTTCGTTCAATGCGACATTGCCGCTGGTTACAAAAGTTTAAGCGTTTTTTCCTCCCTTTGGGTTAATTCGATTGTGGTGCTAGTTACGGAAAGTCTCGTAATTCCTTTCCTCTCTTTGTCCATTGCGGCTGATTCGCTGGTTACGGAAGTCTTGTCGTTTTGACACTATTTGGTCTAGTATCACTGCGCCGCTAGTTGTGAATGTATTATAGTCATTACCCCTCGTTTTTCCAATGAGACTGCGTTGCTGGTTATAGAAGTTTCGTCGTCCTTTTCCCTTCTTAGTCTAGTGCGATTGCGCCGCTAACTACAGAAGTCTCGTGACCATTCTTCGTTTTTGCCCATAGCGACTGCGCCGCTCATTACCGTGGTGTCGGCGCTCCCTCCCCTCAGTGCAGTGCGACTGCGATGCTAGTTACAAAAAGTGTAGTGATTCTACCCCCTCTTTTGTTCTCGAAATCTCGTCGTTCTATCCTTTCCTTCGTTCAATACGACTGTGCCACTAGTTATGAAAGTCTCGTGGCCATTCCCCCTCCTTTGTACGCTGCCACTGAGCCGCTGGTTACGTCAAGAAATTTGTAACCAGCTACGCAGTCGCGCTGTTTACACCCTGTTCGTTTTTGCTCAATGGAGGCGTTGGCACAAATGATTTGTAAGTCGAAAGTTGCACTACTTAGTCCTCTCTACAACCTGCCAAAGTTTGTCAAATTCTTTATGAATTACCCTGTAGCGCTCAAAGTCTACGAGTAAAAGTAACAGTAATTAATTTTAACAATAATCTATTTATAGTTTATGTTATCTCTTTTAGATTTCTTATGCAAGTTTTGTAACAAAACAAAATCTACTATCTAGTGGATTTTTATGAACTATTCTTATATAACTAGTAACTGTTAATTAAATTATCAACCGAGAAATTAATTTAAACATAGATTTGTAAAACATTTTCGAAAGTTCAAGGAATATTGTAAATTGTAGGTCTCTTTAGCCGTTATCAATGGCATCTCTTCCTGCTGCTGCTGGAATAGAACAGTTGTGTTCCAGCAGCAAAATCTTTCACAGTACTGAAGATATCCTGTGCAACCGTGCCGAAACGTCGGCAGTAGCAGCATCGATGAGGAGACCCAGAATTCAAAATATCTTAAAAGAAAAATATTTTTGGTGTTTTTTGGAAACTGTTTATAACTCCAATAATGTTTGTATCATCTTTGGATTTTAAGTAAAAAAAACTTGGTTTTAATTCAGTTTGTACATGTTTGAGATTTTGTTGGCTGTACAGGAAAACTAACAAAAATGAAACTAGAACCAACAGGTTGGTAAAATCGTTCGTCTGAACATGAAAACAAAATAAAATTTATTCGCTGATAAATAGGGGTGAGCGAGAAAGCACAATGCAAAAAAAAATGCAAATTTGAATATGAAGCGGTTATCAAATAACATTTTCAGTTCTGAAAAAATCAAAGCTGCAACATTTCATTTTTCCACCTTTAGAATTCTGCATGGTGTGCGTTTAATTATCATCAGAGTTTATCTTGCACTGGCAGGTACGAAGATTTTGCTATGAATGACGTTAAGGCGTGCCCACGAACTTCGGTGGCTGGTGATGTTTTACACCTCACAGGCGGGCTATTAACCTTGCAGGCTAATTAGGGATCGTGTGATGGCAACCAATTTGTTGTCGGCAGGACCTCGACTTTGTGATTGATGTGTTCAGTCCATTCAGCAGCATTCTAGGAGCTCGATTTATTGAGACGACCGTCATGAGAACTGCCAGAAAAAATAGATATTTTTAAGCCAATTAATTGTTTTGGCTCTGTTCTCGGTTTTTCATGGAACAAATTGAGGAATTTGACAAGCTTGTGTTACATTTGGTAAAAAAAAGCATTGTGTACATTTAAGTTTGTTTATATTATTTTGTGCAAGTTTTTTTGGACGATATTAGTTCCTTGTCTTAATGGTTCTTGGGTACTTTGAACTGCGCTGTTAATTTATTAATAATTTCACAACGAACCAAAATTAACTTAAAGGTCAATATTAGGTAGAGAAAAATCAAAAATTCGATTCATTTAATTTAAATTCCACATCAAGTACAGCTTAAACTTGAACTAATTAGATATGAATTTAATGGAGGCGGTCGGCCACATAATAATTTTATGTAATATCAAAAAATAATTACCCATTTCATATAAAAACCATAAACGTTGTCGGAGCTTTATAAATTTGCAAGAAACGGAATGTTGAGTTTGAAGGCACGAAAACTGCTCTATATTTCAAGTGGACACCCGGATTAATCGTCCAGCAGGGTCATTGCTCGCCGAGGCATTGGATATTCACATCACCGCCAATCTGCATATATAAATCATTGTAAAACTTGACCGCTAATCAATGCACGTTTCATTATTAATAATCATGCTAATGTACTGATACAGTTGTTGTTTGGGCAATTTTATAGTAAGTAATACGTTCGCGTGCACGTAAGCCTTACCTACTAACATGCAACGCAATGCACTTGCATGCTATAACCAAATCTGTACTAAATTTTAATAAAAAAATTAAATATCAAAATATTGCTAATTTCAAGCAATATTATTTTAGCAATTAATACTAAACAGTCTCTACTTGTAGATTTTAAAAATACTGGCAGATTTAACACACAATGCAGTTTAAAAACTAATAATAAGCCGGTCAAGCATGCTGTATTCTCAATTTGCATTTTATTAACAGTTCAGTTCGTAGTGGCAAGTTAACGAATCATACACCGTCCTTAACCTTCAGGCAATGCAACAATTATGTAACCCAAAATTCAAACCGTAGAATTCAGTCAAAAGTTAAATTCAACTCGTCATCCTGCAAAAAAGACAAACTTCGTCTATTGTTTAGAGCAGAAGTTAACTTATTCAACAACTTTCTGAACGCCTACTGTATGTACACAGAGACATTTAAATTTTACTAGCGGAACCCGTGGTCTACGCCCGACGCTGTTTTAGTTAACTTATTTTCAAAATGTAATAAATAAGCTGTGTCGAGATGCAGGGCATGTATTGAATGCGTCCCGAGTATTGTATATATTTTACAATACGCAAAGTTCGCGTCTGAACTGAACAAACCTAACTACGTAGTACGTAGTACTAAGTAATCAACTAATCATAAGAATGGTTATTGTTTTGTAGTTCCATCTTTACCCACATGATCGACAGCGAATAATATTTAAAAGAAATGCACCCACTTTTCTTTGCAATTGGCGCCGTTCAGTGTGTTTTTAATTATAATTTTCATATTTGAAACTCTTCCACTTGTGGAAACGAATGTCTAACCTTGATTCCTATTAATGGTTATTGTGTATGGTAAGGTCAGTAGCACCAGAACTTTGATTTGTTTTAACTATAAATGGTGATCCAGTACCAGAGGGCTATAAAATATTTCTAGGTAATAAAACAGCACTTTCAGATATCTGCCCTCTTGAAATCTTAGCTGCAATGCAATTTGTAGACCTGAGTTGAGTTAAATATGATTATCGTCGTGCGCGGCTTGCATGATCTTACCTATATCTTTCTCCAAAGTCGCTTTTGATACTGAGCTGTCCAGAATTCTGCCGCAAGTAAAAGTGTAACCCGATAGAAAGGTTATGAAGCCCAACATGTGTGGTACCCGCGCAGTCTAATGTGGATTATATTCCAATCATACACACACAAATGTTGCTTATCTCTATCCTATTGAAAACTATAACGGCCCGCTGTACAAAGGAACGTTTGCCTTATATAATAGACGCGTAAATATGTAACTTCTAGTTGAGGAGGCCCCTCGCCATTAAACGTTTTACGGAATTGAATGTTTATGTAACACTCACGCAGTTCAATCAGGACTATGAAGCTACGATACCAGCGTTGCATTAAGCCCGTCATCTCTTTAAATTTGTTAAGAATTGTTTGTAGAGATAAGCGTAGTTCACGGGTTCTGCTAGTTTTTTTTATTTAAATGTTTTAATTCTGGTAAAAGTGTTCTTAAATCGCAGGGTTTAATATTGAAAGCTACTATTAATAGGCGTAGCGCATTGTGTCTTAAAAAGTAGACGCACTGCACTGTATAGAGAAAATAATTTATGATCCGAACAACTTTCGTACTGATTTTGTAACGAGCCAATCTGGGTAACTTGAAGAAATGAAGTGAAGACTCAGAATAAAAATTATTTACAATTATTACGTTTATAGTACAATTTAAAATATCAGGTTATTACTTTCATGTACTTTGGTAATTATTTCCAATTTACATTAAATGTACAATAAAACAAAATGTCCCCTCTGGAACGAGACGACTATGGTGGTCCGACGCCCATGGAACGCTATTCTGGTGTTTTAGGTTGGTGGGCTGTCTTAATACGGAATTCCCTGTTACAATATGATCGCGCATTGATCGGATTTGATATGGAACGCTCAACTTAAAGTTGACAGATTGGTGTTTCTGTAAACTAAAGTCAATGTTTGTGCACACAAAATTTATTTTTATACTCATTTATGTGCACGAATTTCTCAGGTAAGTAACTACTTCTTGTATTGGATTTAATTACTTTTAATTAAAACAATTAAAGAAATTCACGGTGGAAAACTACTGAAAAGTTTAAATATTTACAGGGTTGTGTGAAAATAAAAAATTACGGTTTTAACTCATGGAAAATTTTATATAAACTAAAAATCGGATTCTGGCAAATAACAAAAATAACTAGAAATTAGGGTTTAATGAAATGGGTCTAATTTCAACAAGAAAACATCTCTTTAAATTAAAACCTGATGCAATTATTAGAGGAACAAAGTGTTTAATTTAAACAGGAGGTACGGTATCTCCAAATTAAAACAAGAGAAACTTCTCGAAGTTCAAATCAAATACCAGTTTCGGTTAAATTCTAAGTTCAGATTTTGAATATTAAAATCAAAAACTACTAACAAGTGAAACAGTTCGGAATTATAGAGAATAAAATTTTACTAAGTCTGGATTCAAATGAAAGCAAGACCGGGGTGGTTCAGTAGTTTTATACCTGGAGACTGAGGGAAGGGATCTCGGATTGGAATTTAATTTCCCCTACGCATTGTGTTTCGTGGCGGGCATTAAAATCTAAGTCGTTTTGCACTGCACATAATCTCGCTAGACTAACAGGAAAACTAGTCGCTGCGCATCTCGTGGCCAAATACGGAGTTCACATTAAATACCTTGAAAAAACTAAATTTGGTTTGGTTTTAAAACGTTGGTTCAATTATAACAAAATTACCCTTTCTTCCGCTAACGCTCGTAGCAATCTGAATTTCAAATAAGACTAACCGTACCTAACCAAACTTCCCATACACAATCACTATTAATACAAATCAACGATAGACATTCACTTATAATACAGTTAGAAGGGTTTCAAATGTAAACATTAAAATTGAAAATACAAATAAATTTGAAAAAAAAACAAAATGGGTATGTTTAATTTAGAGACTAATTGATGTTGATCACGCTAGTTACTGATGTAACTTATAATAATAATAATAAGAAACATTCGCATGATTACTTAGTAGTTACGCATGTTCAGTTCACTCTGACTGACACTACTATGATACAGCAAGTGCCACCTAACCTTGCAAATTTTAGTGGGCTTTGATCCGGCTACTTCCGCTTTGTTTCGTCGGTAGTCGTAACTTAAACTAGCTCTAATTGGCCGTTGGACAGTGTGGTACACTCTACTAAAAAGTGAAAGTCAATTTATTTATGGTTTACGAATAATTGTGGATTTTTTGACAAATTAAAAGGCCGTGCGCCATAAGGTTAGAAACAGTTTGCTTTGAGAAAGGATTAACGATAATTTAGGTTACGTATAAAAAATACAGCAAAGAAACTAGAAATGTAATAAAAAACCTTGCTTTTGCTTGAGAGTGTAACGGCTTCTCGCCTTTTAAACTTATCGTCATTTTTTTTGCAAGGTTAAATGGCACTTGCTGTACGCATTTGGTACATGTTTTGCATCTTGATCACGACGCAATTTATTTATTACATTTAAAAAATAAATTACCAAAACAAGCGTGGGGCGTAGGGCACGGGTTCCGCTGGGTAAATATTTAATTACCTAATTGTGCTTCTATACATTATGAGATTTTGCTGAAAATACAGGAATACTGAGGTAAGGGAGTAAAATTACTTAACCAATTCGAGCTTAAAACTTTCTACAAAATTAGATCTGAAACAATCTGACAAATATCTGTTCCTTTCGGTCTAAGTTTAACAAATACAGCTAATTTAAATCACCCGGTGTATCTAGTTCAAGTTGAAATTTGCCCTAGAATTTTCACCGTCTAAATTATCATCATAATCTGCAATTTAGGCAACATTACACAGTTATATGACATATTATAGGTATAATAAATCGTAACTATAAGAAGCATAATTTAAGGATTTCTATGGGCCTTGACAGACTATAAAATAAAATTATGATCGGTAGCAGACTCATTAGGTACCCAACTGTAACTAGGTGAAAGGTATTGCTTTATAACATATGTTAAAATAAGGAGTGTCTAATGTAAACGAAAAATAATTTATTATTTCGATAGCCGAATGACTAGATATAGTTTTTTGAAGTAGTTACATAAAACAAGAAAATCAGTTTAATAAAATTTACGTTTCAACTAATTCAACGTCTAAATAATCAAGACTAAGCTCAGAAACAAATTGAAATAAATGTATGACTAATTAACAAAATTTTTCTGTCTAATGTACAAAAGCAATCCGGAACAGTGCTAAAGAAGTATTTTCAGAAATAATACTATAGAGATTGTCACTATTTTAGTAGAAAAAAAGGCAACTTATGAGCGCAACAAGAACAGTAGATAAAGGGCGGGCCAAGTAGGGATCCCCGTATCCATTGACATTTTTAAATATAAAATAGATAGGCTATTTTTCAAATAAATTTTGGAAGCATCTCTGGATACGTGAATCCTTACTTGGTCTGCCCCTTTTGCTCCTTCTTTGTTGTACTCGTTAGTTGCCTATGTTATTAATAATTAATAGTTTAAGGCTTTTCTTGGTGCAATGGTGATACTGCATTTTAATTAATATATTAAGACAAAAAAACTTTGTAAAAAATATCACATTTATTTTATTAACACACAATAAACACAATAAATGTGATATCTTTTGCAAAGTTAGTTGAGCCTATGTTTTCTGTAAAATGGTGATTAATTTATGTAGTGGTTTAGTGTCCGACGTCAGTGACGATGCATAGTAGAAGAATTAGGATGATAAATAAATATAGATACATCTTTAACTAATGTTGCTACATTTTTCTTACAAGTTTCATCAAAAAAGTTTAGTATTTGATTAGAAATATTAATTATTTGTGATATATTGCTATGAAATTGACTACACTTAGTGAAAACCAATCAATGGCAACTAAAATAATATGTACACTCGCTTTACTTTTAACACGAATGTGCCAGTACACAAAATAAATTAAATCAACCTTATAAAGGTGTTTAACTTTCATTTATCTCGGCGATTAGACTAATATCTCACGGTTATTTTCATAATACAAATGCGAGAGCGGTAATGACCGTTTCGGCTCGAAGTACACACACTATTTTTTCTACGACCGCTATAAAAACAAACTAAAAGTGGATGAAAATACTTATTTTCCACAATGTCTGTGTGAACTTTTGATGTTGCTCTAAGCAATTCCATTTTTTAGTTAGCCATGTTAGACCGTTTTCAAGGAGAATATATTTGTACCCTATCAGAAAAACGCAGTATTTTATAAAAAAAAAAGGAAACAGCAGAGAATGTAGCAACTATCAAGAAATCGCCTTGCTTAGTACTCTCACCAAATTTAACGGAAGGGTAGGTACTAAAAACTCTTGTTAACTGCAAGGATAGAAGCAGCAGTACAGCACGACATAAATATCTAGAAAGAGGTATTAGAAACAGGAGGGATAAAATTAATGTAAACAAGACCAAAGTTTTGGTAGTGGCGAACCAAGGGGTTACAACAGACGTAAGAATTGACAATGAGAACGTGAACCGGGCAAATAGCGAAATCAACAGTAAAATAGGAGAAACTGAGAGAATGTTCTATGCACCGAAGAAATTCTTATTTAAAAACAGACAAATCTCAAAATATACGAAAGTGAAAATCTACAAGTTGATCCCAACGTTAATTTTATTTTTCTTCTTCTTCTTCTTCTTCTTCTTCTTCAGTAGCGTATGACATCCATTTTTGATATACGCCTCTTCTAGACCTTTTTCCATCTTTGCTTGTTAGCTGCTATTTGAATCCAGTTCAAACCGACTGTTATTTTTAAATCATCCACCCATCTCATTGGTGGACGTCCTTTGGGTTTTTAAAATATGTATGGTCTCCATGTTAATATGGTTTTATTTCACTTATTTAAATCACTTCTTGCTACATAGCATGCGTAAGTTCACTTCAGTTTTGCAGCATGTTATATTACGTCAACGACTAACGTTAACCTACAGCAGCAAATCGTGGGTGCTGAATGAAAAAAAAAATCATTCAAATTACAAGCAATGGAGATGAAGCTATTGAAAAGTATAGAAGGAGTAACTAGAAGGGGCAGGATTCATAAAGTAAAAACCAGAGAAAGATTACAATTCAGAACGCTACAAAAGAGTGTAGAGCATAATCAGTTAAGGTGGCTACGTCATTTAAATAGAATGTGTAGTAAAAGTAAAAATGTGTGGAAAAGAAGGGGCAGGGGAATTCTGCGAGTTACATGGGCTGAACAAGTAAAAAACGTTGTAGAAAAAAAGGGTTAGAGTGATAGCAGACCAAGAAGCTGACGCAAGAACAAAAAGCTTGGAGAACTTGGTACAACGCCACTTTAATGGTAAAAGGGGGAAGATTAAGTAAAGTATCATACTTAGATACTTGTATTTTTAATATTATGTTAATATTTTTAAATCGGAACAACGTTAATTGTCATACATAATCATTCAAATTCATTCTTTACTTTATTTAATAAACCAAACCATCTTAAATTAAACAAATTCTTCATATCATTATACATTGTTTTTATTGAAAAAAAAATATTTTTTATTAAGTTAAACTTAATCTAATCAAGCGGGTCTGCATTCTGTTATTCTTCTATCTTCAATATTGTTATTTTTATAAATAAGTCATCGGTACGGTTATGAAATCACAGCAATATATTTGCCATAAATAATAATAATAAAATCAATAACACAGTAACAATGTCCTACAAAAATTAGGTACGTTTCTGATTGATACCTGATGTATTTCTCGGTCATTAAAAAAGTTTTTTACCGTTATAATGAGATTGATTCATAAAAACATCTTCTTTTCATCGCACTAATAAGCAACGAACGTCAAATGCCATTCCACATTTAGGAACAATACTGGACGTTGTTAATATTCCACCTTCGTTCTACATACGTGATCATTATTGATTTCGGCGACTTCGTTACCTTGTGACGTATCGAGTGGCGGCTGAATGACAGACACACAACGTGCCATAAATCATTTTGTATTGATGACGGAATTTTAATAGACATTCTGATCTGATTTACCACAGCCTGCATTATGATTTTTTTTACTACTAAAGCTCTACAAATATGAGATCTATGCCATATTAGTTAACCTTGTATTTCTAAGGTATTTGCGGTTCTAACAAACTTATTATGAAAAATATTCCAATCGAATTTCAAAAATGTCTGTTAATTTAAAACATTTCATTTGTGTTGCGTTTTGTTATTACGATTCTCACGTTCTCCACGAACACAAATTAATCGGCCTATCAGCTAATAAAACTAATTAGTTGCTATGGAAAAGACAATTGGACAATCAGTAAAAGCTGTATCGCATTTTCAACGCAAGTCATCTCGA
Organism: Ctenicera cuprea; assembly: GCA_958336395.1. Lineage (NCBI taxonomy): Eukaryota > Metazoa > Arthropoda > Insecta > Coleoptera > Elateridae > Ctenicera > Ctenicera cuprea. The sequence continues at coordinate 9,795,216 of OY284488.1, forward strand.
TATCAGCGACAAGTACTTGAAAAGTGGCTTCTGCATGTAACAGGAATGTATAACAGTAATGTTGTTCCTTTTACGTTTGCTCTTATCTTGTATGAACGACAGTAGCACCTTACAACAACCGTGAGAAACAATCAGTATTCTGCTTACACCAACTTCTGTCAAACCTCACACATTCGCATCGGAACGCGGAGAAGTCATGCAGCCACCAAGAGAATGTTGAGGACACGTTTACGTGCTTGACAATATCATGATCTCGTTAGTAAGAACGAGTATGCTACATATTCAATTCTTTACGAACAAATTTTACAGACTTAGTAATAGGTTAATTTTTGTACTAATTTTAATTTAAAATAAATGCTGTACATACAGGGTGGCCTGAATACGTTGATTTTCCAGGTTAACTGATATATTATTACAAACATACAAACTAACGTTTCGCAAGACATTGCAGCTTGCATCTTCAGATTGAATAAAGCATACTTTCCAGTGTTCTATTCACTCTGAAGATGCAAGCTGCAATGTCCAGCGAAACGTTAGTTTGTATGGGTTCACAAACAGCTAACAGGCATAAGCCGATTAAGTATTATTGTCCTGGCAAACAATACATTAAGATTAAATCCTTGTCCGCCCCAAGGTTTAAATACTCTAAGCACACGGCCCTGTTTGGGCAGGCAGAGGGCAGACGAGCTACAGGTCGGTCCTTACCTAATTATGCTGGATGTAGTTTCCAAATGACGATGCGATCTTAAGCCGAAGATAAATTGTAATATTGACAGTTCGAGAAACCGCGAAAGCCTCAAAGAATATATAAGACCTTACTTTTCAGGGTACAACGGAGGTAATTATTAAAAGGAACTATCTTTATTTAGCCAATGAATTGTATGTAAAAAGCGGCCGTAAAAATAGCGCCGATCACAAATGTCGCCGATAAAAAACGTTGCCGGCAAAATTTGTTCTCAAAATAGACGCTATGAAAAACATCGCCATACACATACTTTGCATTTTCTAAAAATTGGAAATTAAATTCAATTTCTATCAAAATGCAAGGTAATTGGACGGCGACGTTTCGTAAGCGTTAATTTTGAAGCGATATTTTCGCCGGCGTCATTTTTGAAGGCGCTGTTTTTGAAAGACGCTATTTTTTAGGGCTCTATTTTGACGAAGATAGTTTTGACAGCGCTATTTTTGCAGACGCCATTTTGCAAGCGCTATTTTTGACCGGCGCTATTTTGACAGCTCTATTTTTGAGGGCGCTATTTTGACGACGATAGCTTTGACAGCGCTATTTTTGCAGACGCCATTTTGCAAGCGCTATTTTTGACCGGCGCTATTTTTGACAGCTCTATTTTTGAGGTCGCTATTTTTGAGAGCGCTATTTTGACGGAACTGTTTTGACGGCGACAGTTTTGACGGCGCAATTCTTGCAGACGCCATTTTTACAGGTGCTATTTTCTTGACCGCGCTATATTTATCCGGCGACATTTTTAACCGGCGCGCGCTGTTTTTGGCAACACAACTTTTAACGAAATTATTTTTGCCGGCGGCATATTTGACCAGCACTATTTAAGCCGATGACATTTTTGATCAGCGCTATTTGTGACGGCGCTATTTTTGAGAGCGCAAGTTTGACGTCGACAGTTTTGACGGCGCTATTTTTGACGGCGCTATTTGTAACGCACTATTTTGGCTGGCAACATTTTTGCCGGCGCTAATTTTGCTCGCGCTATTTTTGCCGGCAACGTTTCTTACCTACTTTATTTTTTAGGGCGACATTTTTGACAGTGCTATTTCTAGCAGCGTTATTTAAGCCGGCGCTATTTTTTACTTTATGACCGGCGCCATTTTAAACGATCTCATTTTTGACGGTCCTAATAAGCCCGCGCTATTTTTGACCGCGATATTTTTGCCGGCAACGTTTCTTACTGGCTTTATTTTTTAAGGCGACATTTTTGGCAGCGCTACTTTTAGCGGCGTTATTTTAGCCGGCGCTATTTTTGCAAGCGACATTTTTGACAGGCGCTATTTTTGCCGGCGTTATTTTTGACTGCGATAGTTTTGCCGGCAACGTTTCTTACCAACTTTATTTTATGGCGACATTTTTACAGCGCTATTTCTAGCGGCTTTATTTAAGCTGGCCGCTATTTTTAACGGCGCCATTTTTGTCGCTGACATTTATGACCGGCGCCATTGTAAACGATGTAATTTTTGACGGTTCTATTAAGCCGGCGGTATTTTTGACGGCAATATTTATGCCGATAACGTTTCTTACTGGTTTTATTTTAAAGGCTACATTTTTGACAGCGCTATTTTTAGCGGCGTTATTTTAGCCGGCGCTATTTTTAACAGCGCTATTTCTGCCACTGACATTTTTGACCGGGGCCATTTTAAACGATGGCATTCTTGACGGTGCTATTAAGCCTGCTCTATTTTTGACGGCGACTTTTTTGAGATCGTTCTTTTTACCGGCTACGTTTTGTAAGGCTTTATTGACATTTTTAACCACCGCTATTTATGCTGGAGCTATTTGAGGCGGCGCGGCGCTATTATTGGCGTATAGCGCATCAATCATTGACTGTCTCTGTTTCGACGAATAATATTATCTTTACTCAGCTAAATATTATTGCCTGTACAGTTAGGAATTGCAAATTGAGATTTTTTTGGAAAATAGTTCTAATTCTGGTTACAACGGAAGTAACCATAGAACATCAACTAACTTGATGAAGCCAAACAATTATCCATACCATAAAGATTCAAAACTTAAATATTCTTACATTTTCATTCTTTGGGTTACAACGGAAGTAAACATTAATCATTTGATTATTATCTTTCGTCAGCCGAATAGTATTGTTGAAATTGTTTTTTAAATCGTTCTATTTCCGGTTATAACAGAAGTCACCATGAAACTTGACTATGTTTATTTAACCGAAGAATTAACCACATTATAGTGACTTGGAACTCGAGTATTTTTTTAAATTCCGCTTCTTCCGGTTACAAGGAAAGTAAGCATAGAATTGATTACTCTTTAGTCGCCACAATATAAACTTTACAGCTCTTCCGTATTTTTAATTTCTGTCAATTTCCTAAAAATTTATTTTTTGGCTAAACGCAACATGCCAGATTCTATTTCGCCAACAATTTTACATTGTGGTGTTTTATAAAACATTTTTATTATTTAGAGAAGATTAAAAAAAAGACCAAAATTAAGGCAAGCTGCAAAATGTACTTTTGAGCGCATAATTGCGGTACGTATGTGTATTGTGAAACAGCAGAACTTGTCACGAAAATTCCATGCGTATTTGCAAGTATTTACGTACCAATCTTGGAATGTAGTATTACTTTTGTCCATATTAGGTGACATCAAGCATTTACGCTTTGATGTAGCGCTCTTTGCGGTCTTTATTTGGTTCATAAAATGTAACATATAACTATTATTACAGCGCTGGTAATTATTTCGCGATTGAGTTGTCAACTACGAATTTATAATAATCATAAATATGTTCTCGAGGTATTAGTTTGCGAGTTATTAAAATTATCCATCCAAATATGGACATTTTTGGTTTATTAACTGATTTGTTTATGTCTTAATCTGTAGCGGATTTTTTTGTACAAGGTTGTTTAAAACCACTTGGATCAATTTTAATACCACTTAGACAGAGATGTCGATCTTAAATTGGAATAGTTTAGGTTTTTTTGCTTGCTTATGCAAATTTTATAAAATACCGAAAATTCAGAACAAGATGCCGCGCCGCTTCTATGAAAAATAGAAAATTGTGAATAACGTGACTATCCGATTTCGAGCGATTTAACTAATCTCTCTCTATTGGATTATTTTTATAACTTTTGTTCTAACATAACTTGAAATTTAATTCAACGTTGAAGCAGCTTGAAATTACTTTAAATTCCAATAACATACAAAAATGTATTATCGAGTTTCTAATTCAAGTCTTGTTTTTCACACCTTGCAAAAATTGTAATTCAAATCGGGACAGAAAAAAACTTTAAAAAATTACCAAAACGCTTATTCAGCATATGCCCTTGATTTTGCTTCTTATAAAAGTGTCATCGTTTGAAAGTCCAATTTTACGTTTTCCACGAAAGAAGGCTACTTTCACTGTTTTTTGAGTTTACGTTTTATAACTTCCATTTAACAAAGGAAGCAAATAAAATTGTAAAGAAGGGGTAATTGCATCGAATTAATTGCTTCATAAAATGAAGGAATTTTGTCTAATTTTCGAGGTGCGTGCTGGCGCGTGTGAAAGCACAGGTGATCGCGACTACAGGTACCGTTAATTGGTCCACCTGCCCGATGCAAAAAATATTCAGCTCGTGGATGTCTTCGGTGCAAACCTCATTATATTATGAACAAAGTCGCAAATATCTCCAAAGAGATATTACCATTAGTTTTCCTCCTTTTTTGGCAAACTCGCTCTGTTGTCTAGAGCGGAAAAAACGAACCGAAATCTTTGGACACACATTAGATAGGAAAGCAAGAATTATGCATCTGTTTTAATTTTTTTCTTAATTCAATTAGTTTGCAGTTTGGACAAGCTAAAGCGGAATCTAATACAGGAGTATAGAAATAACGATTGAATAAAAGATAATTTTTTAAAAATAAATTGAATTTTATTTTTGACAAGTATGATTGACAGCACAGTGGTGTAAATCTTCATTAACTTATCTATTGCTTCGTTTAAAAGTAAATTAACATTCAGATCTACAACAAACTAATAAACATTTAACTTAGGTATGCGAAACGTGATTGACAGCTTAATTGTCGGAGTAAATATTCAATAAAATTGCAGCATATTGATTCTTACAACTGAAAGTAAAACTGTTGGTTAGTTTATTTAAAAACGCGTTTTTTGCAAAAATTATACAGTGTAAACGAGTGTTCTACTAGTGCTTTTTACAGAATTTAAATAATTCGGCTTATTGTCAAAGACAGTCGATAAAAAAACATGGAAGTCCATCCCTGCATAAACAATTTACTGAAAAAAACTCCGGAAATAATTTCCTTAAAACAAGGAAATTCCGAAAAACATTCGTATATAACGCGCCGTTTGGAACAGTTAAAAGATCAATAACTATTTATTTTTTTACTCAAAAATTGTTTTTAATAAATATGTATTTTTTTAATAAATTTTTTTTTCTGGCACGATAAAAGTTATGAAGTGTGAGTTGTGAATTGAAACAACCCGTTTTTTTAAGACTATTAATACTATTTTAGTGCAGTCTGAAAAATAATAGTTGTGAGCAAAAAAAACATATATTCGTTCCAACGAGGTAGCGCGTTCGCGTTAGCATTTTACTCACTGTAGCCAAGCAAAGTGAAATCGAAATGTTTGATAAAACGCCTGATGTGTAGCTGCCGCATTTTAACTACTAATCAAATTAACGGCAAAATGAGATATTTAGTTGCCTTGTGGCAAATTATTGACTACAATTGTTGTATTTATTTAAAAGGAAATGTCTATGAGCTAACCTGTTTGTCTTACATCCCATGGTGCATAAAATTTTTTAAAACAAGCCATGCTAAAGTTTGAGGTTATCTTATGGTTATACTCATGTTTACAAACTTTCCATGCACCAAGCGATGTGAAACCAACAGGTTAAATCATAGACAATTTCATTTAAATTAATGAAACAATTTTCGACGATAATTACCCTCAAAGCAATTGAATATTTTATTTTTACCTGAATTTGGATAACTAATTGTTTTCAGTAATTGGAATGCGGGATTTATACGAGTCCTGTATTAGCTAACATTTTGATTTCATCTTGACTCCTTGTGAGTACAATGCTAACGCGACCGAGCTATCTCGTCTTAACAAATAAAAGCTTTTGTCTTCATAAATATTATTTTTTCGACAATATTTAAATAATAATTCTAGACTAAAAAAAAATTATTATAAACTATAAAAATATTTTTCTTCTTAACAAATAATTTTTTGTTCAATTACGAAATTACTTTTTTAAACTTCAAACATTAAAAATAATAGTTTTGTGCATTTTGTTTACATTAATATTCTTAAAACAAATAAAAAAATTGAAATTATATCTTTTTAACTAAAGTTGTATATTCATTGCAAAACATTTTTCGGGCTAAAAAGGTAATGATATTTTTTTAAATAACTTTAACAGCGCTTCCAATTCGCCGCTTAAACTTTTTTTTAAGAACATCCTAACACGATAAATATATTTAAAAGAGTAGTTAGTACAGTTCATACACTTAGATTTTTTATAAACATTTGTGCAGGAAGAAAAATTTTGCAATCTTTTCTATTAAAGCATACCATGCAAAGTACTCTTAGTGACAATTCGCTGAAAAATTTCATTGTTATAGCAAAAATTAAAGAAAGAAAAAAGAAGGTAGCAGCACTCCACTGGAAAATTGAAATTGCAATAGCTTGTGCAATAGGATGTTCTATCGTAGCTGTAACCACAGTAAGCTTTCGACCAAAAATCGCTGTAAGTTCTTTATTAAAAAGTAAAAAATCTATTTTTTAACTAGATCTAATTGATAGGCGTCGTTAAAATTACTTACCTTCAGGAAAACGCTCTGTTGATATTGAAAAGCATCGTTTTTTTCTTAAAATTTTTAAAATACTTATAAATTTTTTTAATTATTCTTTTAAACTACTCTCATAATTTCCTGTACGGATTTTTAAGTAAAACTTGAAAGATTAGTCAAAGATAGATTTGTAACTCGCAGTTTTTGAGGAATAATTTTTTGAAAATTTCGAAAACTTTGAAAATCTGTTTTTATATATTTTAAATTTTCAAAAACATTTCTGCGTTACACGATAATACTTTTTTAAAAGTTATTAAATATTATAATAGTTTTTATTGATTGGTTATTTTGTCTTTGAGTAATCGGGCATTAAAAACAGTTTTAAGAACTCGTAGAGGCCTTCATTTTAAAGATACAACATTACAAAAAAAGCATTTTGTTTGTCTTGGTATGCACTACAGCTCTGTGTTATTAAAATTTCAAATTTTAAAAATTGCATGAAATCATTATCTTTAATACTTCAGTAGAACTTACTTATTTACTCATTTCTCAACCTCGTCTAGCTTTGGTGTAGAGGTACTTTAGTAGAAGTATGAGAAAAAAATATCAATATCTGCTTTTAAAAAATCCGAAACTGGAAACGGAAATTAGACGTTTTTTTGGTTTAGCATTTTTTGTAAACTTATCGTTAAAACTTTGAAGACAGCGTTGTAGTAAATTTAGGGGCAAATCAAATGTCTAAGACCGCTAGTAATTTAATTCCCGATTACTCAAAACCAAATATTCAATCAATACAATGTCTCATAATATTTAATATCCCTTAATAAGTACAATTAAGTGCTGGGATAATATTTTTGTAAATATGAAAATTGTAAATATTCTAGCTGCTCAAAATTTCCAAAATAACGTTCCGCAAAACACGCCTACATCAATTTTTTTAAACTTTCTTATTTCTTACAAATTTATTTTATACTAATTTTTCAAATTTTTCTCTGGCTCCCTCTAGGAGTTTGCGAAAAATTGATTAACTATTTATTTGAAACCGAAAACGCCAATCGTTATAAACTTTAAATAGTTTAATAGCCTATTGGAAGTAGTATGTTAGAATTAATGAAAATTTTCAACTGTTTTAAAAATTAAGAAACGAGAAACTATTTTTTTAAATACCAACAACGCGTTTTCCGGATGTTACGTAATTTTAGCTACGCCCGTCAATTAGCTCTAGTTAAAAAATATATTTTGTCGTTCTTTGCATATTTTTGAAAACTCTTTAAATAACGGACTTATAGCGATTTTTGGTCCGAAATCCAAAGCTCAGTTTCTATAAGCTTGTCTCTGCGCGGTCGTCACCGGTAACTATGTTTACGTTAAATATCTTAGCGTTAGCTGTCAGCGGCTAGTGATGAGTAATGGGTACTGCTGGTGCAAAGGATATCCAAAGTTCAAATCCCCGCTGAGGCGTTACTTTTTTTAAATTTTTGTTAAAACAATATACTACAGTCATTTACCTGCACCAGAATATTTAAAACGTAAAGAGTATGGGAAAGAAACACCGACCTGTTTTGCCTATTTTTTTTTATTTGCTCACAAAGCTTGACTTCTGCAACTTCTTTATTGCGTCGTAAAAGCCATAAATCAATAATGACAAATTTCAAAAATTGCGTAGTCGTAGAAGACATAAAGCATTAAATAATTGTTAATAACTAATTAGAATGAATAATGTCACTTTCTAGTGAGTATGGTTTCTGAGGAATCTCATTTTCCATAGCAAAGATTTCAGACAACACCATCAGATATTGTAAAAATTTTCTTTTACCTGTCTAGGGTATTATTTATAACAATCTGTAAGTCGCCTTAAGAACGTAACTCTTAGTTTGTCCGAATTTGCAATATTAGTTGCCTATGCTGTAGGATTTTGCGCCATTACTTTTGAACGTCACTGTACCTACCCACTAAACTTACCCAAACTTTTACTTTTTCGATTTAAAATTATTCAAGGAATGTCCAAATCTGGTAATATTTAACTTAAGATAATTGTAAACTGGTTCTCTTACCAATTTCTGTTGACATATCTGTGGATTAAAAGCAGAAAAAATTCAATTATGCAAAACCGATACCAAAGCGATATTATATGCAAGAAAGCGATTTGGATGGCGACTTGTGCGACTCTCACCTGGAGTTACACCTGGACCTGCTGTTGCAGGATCCTCGAACGCCTTCATTTTTATGAGGTTAAATATAATTAGATCTTGTGCTCAAATTTGGCAGCAGACTTCCGCGGACTGGTTTAAGAGAGTCATTTAATTAGCCATTACCTTGGGGAGATAATTAAGAAATATCGGTTATTTAATTTTTCAGCGGAATACCAACGAGCAAGCGATTTTTATTTCTAAATTATTGCAGAAATTGTTTTAATTAACAATTTAATTACCAGAAAATTATTTAACTTATTGAATAAGCCGTGAAATTTTTAATTCTGAAAAATGTTGCGCGAAAAACAGATTACGAAATTTAAAAATTTAATTGTTCTATAACAGCAAAAAACATGAAAAAATTCAGGGGTAACATTTTATGCAAATTATAAAAAACAGCATCCGTTGTCCAAATTTAAAAAATGTTTTTTTACCAGATGGAAGGCGGTCCCTGGAAATGCTACAGATTTAAAACTTGGATTTCGGTGTTCGTCAAGTATGATCGTGCATATATTACAATTGGACATTTCAATGTCCACATTCGGTTTCTTCAATGAACTAACCCAAATTTGCATGTTAAGATCTCCCCGGACGAATTTCAACGTGGGAGATTTTAAGATCATGACGGCGGCAAGAGGTTTGCATATAAAAAACAGTAGACATCGGAACAACGATTCGTTTCCTATGTAAATTTAGGTCTTGATGTACGTTCACTCTTATCAGATTTGTATATTTAAATGAAACAACATATATCTAGGTTTTGTACCAATAAAATTGTTTCTGTCTGCTCTAGATTGAATTATATTTGAAATTTTAACAAATTGTTATAAAATATAACTAAAAGATAAAATAACATTTTATTCTCGGCACTCTTGACAAATCAGACTTGAAACTATTTTATTCGCCAGATCCAAATCAACATTTATCTTTTCTAGATCATTAAATACATTTTTAGCCGACGTTAACAAAAAATTGGATTTTTAGTACTCAAAAGCGGCCAAAAAGTAACCGTTTTTTGCCCGCTTTCATTATTATCCGTTTAAAGGTGGCGCCATCTATCGATAATTTTCCACCTTACATCATGATACCGATATTACCGACAATGTCATAATATCTCTGATTAAAAAAGAGTAAACAAGCTGTCAATCTTGCTGTAAACTGTAATAAATACGTGTTGGTAGTCAAATTTTCTAATAATTATGTACAATTGTTCAGTTGTTATAAATAATTATATCAACAAATCATAAATAAAAATTTAACAAATTTGTAAATTTTATAATGAAGGTCGCCTAAAAACATTTGTGTGCACCACTGCCAAAAAGTGTTATTTCGTCCTCGTCGGTTTTCATTAAACTCAGACTCGACCGAAAAAAATCCACTTTTTGGCCTTGGTACACAAATAACTATTTTTGATACATGGCAAAAAAGCTATCGGGTAACCGCCACGGGACCTCCCTCGCATTTATAGAAGTTATTGAAAATTTTCAATTTATTTTGAAAATCTTGATAATTTTATGGAAATTAGAATATTTAAAAAAATTTTAAATATATTTTAAACATTTCCTTTGGCAGTTGAGCAGGCACCTATAAAACTACTGTTAATAAAATTAATACATTGTCTACTTTAACATCTCTCATATAAACGTGAGGAGGTCTTTACACTATCAAACACAGACCATTTTAACATGTAGGTGAAAGTCAATTGTAAAATTAGACATACTAGACTATAAAAATTTTGAAAATTTTTAACATTTGCTAATTCTTTAAAAATTTCGTAAATTTCGAGAAATTATAAAAACGGTAAATTTGTAAAAAAATTTGAAAATTTTAAAAATTTTGATATTTTGAAAATTCGGGAGAATAGCAAGAATTTTTACAAGTGTAAGTTAAAAATGTTTTAAAACTTTTGACATTTTTTGGAAAATTTAAAAATTTGTGAACAGAAATTTCTGAAAAATTATTGAAAATTAAAGTTTCATGTAATTTTGAAAAGTTATGAAGTATAAAAATTTTGAAACATTCCCAAAATGTAAAATATTTTAAAAATGTAAGAAAATTTGAAAATTTTTAAAAATTATGTCAATTTAGAAGACTTGAAAATCATGAAGGTTTTTGAAAATTTATAACTTCTTAAAAATTAAAAGTATTAGATGAAAAATTTTAAATTTTTTAAATAACACAATTATAAAATTTTTAAAAGGTTTTGAGTACACAGTTTCTTCGATTCGTTAATTTTGACAATTTTGAAAAGTTTGATAATTTTTGAAACTTTTAAAACAATTTAAAATTGATTATTTTGAGAAATTCTGAAAAATTAAAACAAATTTTAGTCTAGGAATTTAAAAATGTAATTTTTTTTGGTTTCAGTATTTGTTAATTGTAAACAATATTTATTAGTTGAAATCTAAAATGGGTTTCATTATTTGGTTACAGTAATTTTGGCAATTAACCATTTAAACTGCTCAGATAAACGGCCAAAAGAAAGCCTCTCAGAGCTACTTTCTCAATGGAATTGTCATTGTCATTTAACATGTTCATACCGATTTTAAAGCCGAAATCCCTAAATTTGTTTAATATCGAAAATTAATTGGGCGGGGGAACACTGATGGGTGGTAGGAAGAGCGTGCCATGAATCTAAGATTATTTTTCGAGCCCATACATTTTGAAGTAGCCCCCCCCCCCTCATGTTTTGAAGCAGCCAAGTTGTTTTAACATAGTTTGTGTTTTCTAGTTGCAACTAATGTTTATCTCTAGAAATCTCTAAATCGATTTCATACTTTGATGATAGCTGTTTTTCGGCGATTACTCAATTAATCTGTTCAGGTAAACGACCAAAAGAAAACTTTACAGTGGTGTTTTCCCAATGGAAAGTTGTTGCTATTGTTATTTAACATGCTCATACCGATTTTAAAGCAGAATTTCGTAAATGAAAAAGAACATTTTTGAGCGGCAGCACGAAGTGATACGGAAATCGCGTTTTCGCAGAGCGGCCATTTGACATGATTGTGTAGAACACCAATTTAAAGTTATTTTCCACGCGCGTCTATATTGACTACCTTTGGCTGTTAGCCGTACTGTTGCAATCACTCAATTATACCGCTTAGGTAAATGGCCAAAAGAAAACTTCTCGGTGATGTTTTGTTAATGTAAAGTTGTTCCTAGTGTCATTTAACATAGTCATACCGATTTTGAAACCGAAATTCGTAATTTTTTGAAAAAACAAAATAATCGATTTTGGGTGCAATGGAGGGTTATAGGGAAATCACGTTTGCGCAGATTGGCTTTTCGACATGCGTTGAATACGAATTTAAAATTCTTTTCTCAGCGCGTCTATTTTGACATAGGACACCCCCTCCCCAGCCCTGTCTTGAGGGATCATCATTTTCTTGCGGTGTCATCCTATTGCAATTAGCAATCTTCAAGCCAAATTTGGTTTTTCGACGTTCAGGAGTCTACACTGTAAAGTGTATACAGACACACATACAAACAGACAAACACAGACACCTCTGCAGCGTCCGCTTTACCAGTCTCCCAAGGCCTTAAAACCTGATTGTTAGTCAAAATGTTTAGGTTAAAAATGTTTGGAATAAATGTACTTTTCTTTTAGGCATAAGTCGTATATCGGCCAGTAAACTCAAAGCAAAAAAAAATTTTTACTCTAAATCCAACCTTGACAATCACAATACCTTGCTGTATAGCTTTACTTGGTATAGCGAAGAAGGTAAAAAGGGTAACAAAATTGACATCCTTGATTTATTTATTACTAATTGTCAGATATTTCTAATTGACCGAATCTCTTATAGAGATTTGTTGTGAGTGCTACTAATTTTGTCGCTCCAATACATGTATGTTTTCATTTTAAATTTATGAAATTTTTATTATAATTTTATTGAACTTGCACATGGTTCCACTTCTGTTGTTTATTTGTTTACTACATTTACATTTGTGTAAGCTGAAAAAAAAGTAAAAGTAATTAAAAAACAACAACCACATCGTAATTGGTGAAAACTCCATCGCCTATAGTAAGTGTTTCACAAGGAGGTAGATCAGTGATGGGAAATTGTGGACAGGCAGGTGGCATCAGGACACCAGCTGCATGGTCCTGGTTCCTCATTGGTCCACACACACATGAATCTACTTTTATACGCAAACCACATGTATCGAATAATAAATGTAAGTGCATCCTTATGTAATTAATTTACAGCGAAACTTCATAAAATAACGAGCAATGTCAGAACAAGAAGAACATGACATTTGCAATAAGAATTTTAAAAATAAGTCTTTACGAAAATAGTTAATTTCTTTAATAAATTCGGGGTAATAGTTCATATGACTTTAAATTCAACTTGGAACCAGCAGATTCTATTCTAAATTAAATCAAATTAATAACATTGGAGACAATTTTCTGAAAACGTCCGAAAATTATTGGAAGTCACTTCAAATTAGTTCAAATCAATCAAAATCATAAATCTCAAATGTAAATTAGTAATTAGTTTATTGATAACTATAGAATACAAAAGAATTCAATGTAATAATATAAAAACAAACGAAGTATTTTATCTTTTTTATACTTTAACAATCTTTGCCTTTTAAGTTTATAAAACTATTGGTGTTTCGGGACAAAACTGCAAGACTTTAAAGGTAAGTAATTTTAAGCAAAAAAAGTCATATTAACATAGAGGTCCGATTTGCAAAAGTTATGGAGTTGACTGATTATAGGAAAAGAGAAAAAAATTGACAAGTAACGTTTATATTTAAAAAATTAAAAAATTAATGAAAAAATGAAGGAAAAACTTTAATAACTGCTCAAGATGTTCACCTGGACTCGTCTACCCTTTAAGCCAACCAAGGAGCTTGTCGCATTCTCCATAATTTGAAAACAACTTCAAAACATTAAAAATTCGCTGACGCAGTGCATCTCGGTCATTTACTATCGCCAATGTGTCTCCAAAAATAATAATTGAGTGGGTGGATTGCAGTCGGAGGATTGTGCTGGCCCTTGTATAGTGAAGATGGAGATACTCCAACACAATACGGTAAAAATGAGGACGAACTCTCCATCCTGTTGCAGATTGATTGACACAATCGTTTGGAAACTTTGAAGGCATTATTTCTAAAGTAGAAAACTGCACAGAGGCAGACGACTTACGTTGGACGGGTAACACCTTTGTTTAGAAAATGGCTTTAATGGGTAGCTATTGAAATAGATAAGCGCCGTCCAAAATAACGTCGTCAAAATTAACGCTGAAAAAAATAGCCGCCGGAAAAAATAGCGCTCTTAAATATGTTGTCGGCAAAAATAGCGCCGTCAAAAATAGCGACTGTAACAATGTCGCCAGCAATTACAGCGCTGATCAAAAATGTCGCCGGAAAAAAATAGCGCTATTAAATGTTGTCGGCAAAAATATCGCTGTCAAAATTAGCACCGTCAAAAATAGCGCCGTCAAAAATAGTGCCGTCAAAAATAGCGCCGGCAAAATTTGCGCCGTTAAAGATAACGCCAGCACGAATAGCGCCGTCAAAAATAGCGACAGCCACAGTAGTGCCTGGAAAAATGTCGCCAACAAATACAGCGCCGGTCAAAATTGTCGCGGAAAAAAGTAGCGCTCTTAAAGATGTGTTGTCGGAAAAAATAGCGCCGTCAAAATTAGCGCCGAAATAAATGTCGCCGTCAAAAACAGCACAGTTAAAAATAACGCCAGCACAAATAGCGTCGTCAAAAATGTCGCTGGAAAAAATTGCGCCTTTAAATACGTTGTCGACAAAAATAGCATCTTCAAAATTAGTTCCATCAAAAATAGGGCCGGCAAAAATAACGCCATTAAAAAAACGCTAGCACAAATAGCGCCGTCAAAATAGCGATAGCAAAAATAACGACTGTAAAAATGTCGCCAGCAATTACAGCGCTGGTCAAAAATGTCGCCGGAAATAATAGCGCCATTAAATATGTTGTCGGCAAAAATAACGCCGTCAAAAATAGCGCCCATCAAAAACGTACACCTTAATTTTTTTAAACCGTTTAAAAATCAGCATCTAATTCACACTCTGGACGGTTTGATGTACAATCAATATGTTCAATATTTTCTATATACCTTTTTACTCAAAAGTTTTAATTGTTGCTTAATTAAACAACAAAACCGTTTACTTTTTTGCATCCCCATTGCGTCCTTGTACTATGTTTAAGAAACACGTTGCGAGGTGAGTGCAGTAGGACGTATGCAGCGGGGGCTTGATATGCTTTCGCGAGAACATACGCAGCATTTTGCAAATAGTTTATTATCTCTGTTAGTTTAGATCCAATAAAATTGGGCAAAACGAATTATGAATCACAATAAAATTTCGAAAAACATTTGTTTCATCATCTTATATTTGTCTCTACTGAAAAGGGCATAGTCAAAAATTTCAATATAGTTGGTAATTGTATTTAAATTAATTAGGCACAAACAAGTAGCCATTTTCTAGTAATTTTTTGAATATTTAAATTTACGTTAAAATTTCAAAATCTATATTTTTTCACACAATCATTCAGGAATTAAATTTAAAAAATCTAAATGTGGCTGAATTTAATCGAGCAGCCTCGTGCTAATAAAACAGAATTATTCAAACCGAAAAAATTCTTAGAAATTACATAATTCACAATAATATCTCAATTAGAATTCGGTGTTAACAAACGCATAACATGATATCGAGCACGTACAACGATATAACACATTGCGGTTCTAATCTGACTTGCAAATGGTGAACAGGTGAAGGCGAGGGCGGACAAGAGTCACCCTGGGCTTTAAAATTAATATAAGTCAAAATCTACACAGAATTCATGTGCGCCTGTGGAATAAATCTATTGGAAACCTACAGCTAACCCAGTGGCGTACCTGCAAAAGGAAAAGACGCAACGTTTCAGGAATTTAAGGACAAATTTACAAAATATTTCAGAAGCAACAATTGTTACATCGGCATCGTGGGAAATATAAAATCAAAAATAATTTTTGCTATAAAAAAACGTTATTTTAACCAAGTTTCACACGGAAGTGTGTTCATTGTTCGGTACCAACAACAATTTTATTTAACCCCAAATGAGAAAAACTGGGGACAGTCACACCTTTACATATCTAATGACATTTTATAGGATATTAGTACCCATCACCTGTCTAGGAACAATAATTATACAGGAAATATCACACAGTATTTTCACACAGCCATGGGCAACCAGATTTACCTTTGCTGGTAGTGTGGGAATATTAAAAATTTCTAATTGCCATGTAATTTCAGTTTACATAGTAGAATTTCAAAAATTTGATTAGTTTTTGCAACAGATCACGAATATAAATCAACATGGCTATTGGCAGTTTCCGCTAGATCCTGTTTACGTATAAAATATATGCAAATTATAGTAAACCGTGCGTTTTATATACGTGTACGTGAATCAAAAGGAAACTGTTGTTTTATGCTTTTAATAGCTTAATCCCACAAACCCATTTCCAGCAGATTGCCCCATTTATTTATTTAAAAAATGTGTCTAGGCTATGAAAGCAGGATGTACAACCGCCGATTACTTTTTACGATTGCTGAATTAATATGATCGATCCAATTAGTGATATCTCTGGATATTCCTAATAATAATTACAACGTATCCGCTCCTATTATTAAAGCATTGCGTATTAAAAGCAATCGCTGAAAACATATTTTATATATGTCTAGGCAGACGTTTATTATTTTTTCGTAATTATAGTAAAATTATGATTAACAATTTAGCTGCTAAAATTTGCATATGAATTTAGCTAAGTTTTTTTCTGAAACTATTTCCATTTAACGCAACGACTATAATTAAAACTACATTTAAATGCTTGGCAGTTGAAAGTACAGTAGCATTAAATTTTTTTACTTGATTTTATTATAATTATAGCAGATGAGCTTGAGATATTTCAAATTGGCCACTACAGAGGAAACTAGACAATAACAATGTAATTTTTATACTGAAATATTGAGAAATTGTGTCATTTAATTATTATTCTTCTCTTATTTCCTAAACTATTAAAAACGTCAACTTTTTCTCGTAGCAAAAGTTTGTTGATAATTAGCTATTTTATGCCACACTTCAAAACTATCCTTAACGTCACGTCGCAATAATTTCATAAATGGTAATATAATAATTTTTTTGGACAGACAATGGCTACATAAGTGAATGAAAATGTTCAAAGTTTTCTTAACGTCCATTGCTCACTTGAATCAACAACTCAATACATTTTTCTTGAAATTGTTATAATGTAAGAGTATGAACAGAGGTGTATCCAGATTCTTTTCATAGGATCACATTTATGTTTGATATAAATGTCTTTCTATATTTCTTTTTTTGAGGAATGGATTCTGGATTAGGAATTGAGAGGGTGAGTTACTTCAGGCGCACTTAGGCCACAATAGGTAGGCCCTCGTATTACCTCCCCAGCAGCTATCCAAGTTGGACATCACCCAAGACATCCAAACTTTTCGATGTACCTGAGAATATCCGCAATTAGAGTGTTGCTGATCTTGGCCATGTTAAGCCAGAAGTCCCTCAGCATAGATTCTCTGGTTGTTGCGAGAGCTGGGCAGTGACATAGGACATGTTCTGCCGTCTCGTCGTCCTTGTTGCATGCGCGGCAGTTTGGGCTGTCTTCCAGTCCCATCCTGCGCATGTGTTGCTTTAGGGTGCAGTGTCCAGATAAGATTCCCACAACTACTCGCAAGTTCTTTCGGGACTGTTGCACACAGTATTTGGCTGTTTTTGGCGAGGATGCCATAATAGTAGCCCTTGCTTGACCACAGCTTTGAGTGTTAACCCATCTTCGTGTGAAGCTTTTTAAGGTTTCTTGGTATAGCATAAAGCTTAATGTCTTCAGGGATATGGGAATTACGGGTTCTGGCCCCCAGAGAGGTTGTCCGGAGGCCAGTCTCGCAATCATATCAGCCTTTTCGTTGCCGTAGGTTCCGTTATGTCCTTTCACCCATGCTAGGGAGGCGGCATTATATTTTGAGATATCGTCCAGAGCTTCACGACACTGCAGTACCACTTCTGAGGTATTTTTGCAACTGCTCAGGGTCAGTAAAGCGGCTCTGCTATCACTATAGATACCAATACGTTGGTTCCTGATTTGTTGTTGAAGAATTACGTTTGCACCATGCAATATTTCCACTACCTGCGCTTGGAAGGAAATTTTGCATAGAGGTATACTTTGGCGTAGGTTTAGATCATCGGAGAAAACTCCGGCACCCGTTCCGTGCCTTGTTTTAGATCCGTTGGTGAAGATGGATATATCCATATGCTGGATTGGTCCAGCATTCGCGTAAACACTTAAGTGCCTATTAGACGCATGTTGTAAATGGAGGTAGTCTACCATAGCATCCAGAAGAGGAGTCTTGACGATTGCCTCATCTAGGATGGAGGTATGTCGGCTTCCCTCGCCTACTGTGTGCCACAGTATAGCGCAGCATTTTCTTGCTTAAAATTTTAAGAGTAACCCTAGAAATAAATCAAAAATGGTAGTTAACTTATCGCTTATATTTTGCAAAATATTTTACCAATATAGAACAAGTGTCTGTGTGCACTCCATACACGCATGTTCTTGTCCATACAAAGAACCGTGCTTGCATGCTGTTTGTACATTTAGTATGAATTTACTTGCCTTAATCTTACTACCCGCTTATGATAGTTTTATGGATTTAAATTATTTGTAGACGCTTCAGTAAATCTGCGAACATTATTGGGTACAACTTATACACAGGTACATATTTGCAGTTCTTTGTATTTTTATGAAGAACGAATCGGAACAAATTGACATTTTAACAAGTATTATCATAATGGCAACACTGTATTAATTAGAAATAGAAAAACCAAAAAGACTCCGAATGTATGCATTAAATCCGGATACCTTTCACGTGTTTCAACGGTTAGTGGTGAGGGACCCCCAGTGCGACAACCACATATTTACGCGACTATTACATAACGAACATTTTACTTTGTACTGCAAGCCGATACAGTAATAAAAACAGGAAAAAAAAGCTGCGGAATATTTCCACTGTTTTAGAAATTCCCAATTTACAATGAATTTTATAAAGTTGTGCTGCAAAACATGCTAGTCTTTATATTCAATCTGTAAGCCAGCCACTTTTGTTATCTAACACTTAATACAAGTAGTCTTAATTAGATATTAAAAACAAGCATAAATTAAAACAATCAAATGAGAATCTCACAACTGAATTAGGAATGAATCTTAAAATGCATGCTTGGCTCACTGGTTCTTCTACACCAGCCGAGTTATTATGTGCTAAAAATAGCAAATATAAAACCAAACTACAGGCTAAACAAAAATATTCTTATAAGCAAATTCTTTTTGGCTTATAAATGCAAAAACATGTACAAGTAAAAGTAGTAATTGGACAAATACATACTGCAATTTATATTCCAAACCATCTCTGGTCATAAGTTAGTAAAATATATACGGCCAACTCAGTTTTAGATATGAGATAAGATTAATAAAATTTTAATTTGTTTATCATGTGTAGACAATGGTATGCTAATGTTGACAAACAAATAGGCTTAGAATACTTAAACACAAAATTAACTTGACTCAAATTTTGGGGGCAAGAGTTGGCGCTCGTAGCAAACTAAAATAGGAAAATTGGTGTTGGTTCAGTCCTCGTGAAGGGCGGGCCGCTATAGAGGTCTTTCGGACTCCGCACAGAAGATTTAAGCCCCTCTTCAGCCGAGAAAGAATAGTAAGGATGGGTTAGAACAAGAAATTTTGATAGAGGAGGTTGTTTCGCGGAAAGTACTGTCCCAGTATTCACGTTTTAACTCAGTAAAACCGCGGAAAAACCTAAGCCAACACAGTCGGCCGAGCCGGGAATCAAACAGGGCCTTCCAAATGAAAGGCGAACGCATTAATCGCGAAGCCACCTCTCTCGCTACAACAAACTGATGCATCTACACTAACAACTTGCAATCAAAAAGAACTATTTATACCCGTGGGCTACGCCCTACAGTATTTTTTGGTAATTTAAGAAAATTAGACCAGTTGAGCGGCGTTTGGGTTGTATATTCTCAGATGCAACCGCATGCCTCTCAAATTGAGACAGGTAAAGGTGATCCGAATTTAGTATTTAGAATTACAGTAATCGTTGTACAATTATTAATTAGTTTATTTATTATTAAAAAAAACAAAACAAAAGTGTGGCATAGCTTACGTGTTCCAGTGGTTTATATTTTATAAATAATTACTGCGCAGTAGTTTATTTTCTACAAAAACTTCATTTTATTAATAGAAAATATTTTTTCAACGTGCATACCTAGTTATCTAACTAAAATGCACATCTTTCTTCATGTTTTCTTGGTTAGAGAATCTCACGAAAACTGCGTTCTAAAATTAATAAACAGATTTTTTGGTGGCCCACCGCTTCCCCGCAAACCCTTAAAGATGTCCGTAGCTAAAGAAATGTTGGGAACCGCTGCATTAGATAACTTTTCCTACTCAAATACCTAAAGAGACGAAAACTGAATTATGAAGAATGTAAAATCAACAAGGTTTCTGCGAAATACATCACTGAAATTGTAAATAATGAATTTTAATTAGAAAATGATGATTGATTTGAATTTAAAAATTAATTAAAAATTAAAAAACTCGTTTTAAATCGAAAAAAAAAATTTTTTTGTTTTTTTTTAATAAATTGATTTTTTCATATCCTGAAAAATAATAAGTAAGGCATAATTTAATTTTTTGACATTTTATTTTAGTTTTTAGGCAGAGAAATTAATGAGTAAAACTTTACTGCTAATTCTAGGTTCGTATTAGTTATAAAATTTTGAATTTTTTAACAAAACATTACGGTGGCCGCTCTAAAATCATCATGTAGTGGCACAGAATTTAGAGCCTTAGAAAAAAACAGTTTATAACTATTCCCTTTCTTTATCAGCCGATACAATTTAAAGAAAGCAATTTTGTTTATTTTTGAAAACAAAATTAATTCAAATCATAACCCTAAAATTCGTTTTGATGAAGTAAATTTAGTAAATTTTAGAATTTTTTAGAAACGATATCTTATAAAATTGCAAAACCTCTTGCTCTTAAAAACTTTCTTCTAAGCTTTTTGACACATACACATGAAATAAAAATTTAATTTAATTTTTTCTCGAAGGTACTACTTTTATCTACCCGTTCTTTTTGAAAGTTTTATTTGACTTACATTTTTTTTTAAAACGTAAAGTTTTGGTGCAAAATCATACCAGCAAAACTGGATTTTAACCTTAAAGTATTTTTTTGCGGGGCGATATTTGTTGCTTTCGCCAAAGGACTGAGCAACATTTTGTATAACAAAACATTAATTATAAAAAACCTCTTCTAAAAATTAATTTTTATTAAAAATTACTTGAAAATGTTGCAAAGGTTTGGAACGGTTAAGATACCTTAATTTTTTTAAATTCAAAATAAATCCGCATTGCTTGGGGGGAAACTGAATCCTCCCTTAATACTTCTCAATTCATGCAGAAGCTATGAATGACCTGTCGATCCTGCCACCTTCTGTTTGTGGTTTTAAAGAATTGGAAGCTTAGTCCTTGTCGGTGCCGGTGACATATGCGCCTCCAGGTGGTCTATATCGCACCTGCCTTGACGCGTGCCATTGCCTTCTTCTACTATTCTATATTCCTGCACCTTGGTGCTTCTGTATAATTCTTTGTGTCAGACGGTTTGCACGTTTTTGGAAACACCAATGTGTGTTTTATGTGCTTTTTAGACGTTTTAGGTATTCACTACTCGTTTAGATAGATATAAGCAATGCCAGCATTGGTTTTGAATTTTCCATGACTTTCAAATGTAAAATTTGAATATCTACCAGTTCGATCTAAACAAAACTTTGCTCTGACGTATTCTATGAAAATACTCCGCAATCAAAAAATTGAATGGAAACAATCCCCCTGAAAAAAGTTGCAAAACGTATTATCCATAAACACGAATCTGAAAGAAAACGTTCCAAGAAAAATATTCCAAAACATAGAACGGAAACGCCAGATTTATGAACAAAAAAAATAAATAAAATCACACAGTCTCACCACTAGATATATTCAAATTTGATGATTTGGTTACATGTTTCGGCCCAAGGTCATCTTCAGGCTACAAAATATTAAATAGGCAGAATGTAGGTCTACGGCATGGCTAGTAAAAACCTTAATTAAATACACTTTATTAAGTTAAAACAACTTGATGAGATAAATAAATTTTTGGCTTTGAAATTTGATAATAAAATAATGTGATGTAGAATAAACGGAGACACTCCAAAACAAGGAGATGGGATAAACTAGAATCAAACACAATGGATAAGCAAAACGGAAGTTTTCTTAACTGCATTCTTACCTAAAATTGCATTAACGCTACATAAAGATGAAAATTGAAAATTACATAATTACACTAAGTTTTACCGCGATGGTACATAATCAAAATGTACCAAACACTTATTAAATAAAATTCTATGGACTACATCTGTATCCTAGATGAAAAAACAATTCAAAATGCGCATAACACTAAAACGCAAGTGGAACTGTGTAAACCTAACAAAATGAAAAAAACTAGACTAAAGCGGCAAATTTCAAATGGAATAAAAGACAATAAATAAAAGTTCAAAGAACGAGTTCTAAAAAACATTTAATACGTTATTAGGGTTCCAATGTCTAATATCATTAACACAAACAATGTTGTTAGTACTGCTAGCTTCCTCTATTTTTAACCGACTTCAAAAAAAGGAGGAGGTTCTCAATTCGTCTGTATATATGTTTTTTTTTTATTTGTTTATGAACCGATTTTAATGATTTTGTTGTGTTGGGTTCAGTATAGTTCCAAGGTGTTCCCATTATAATTTCATTGGTATTGGAGCTTGAACTTCGAAGATACTCATCAAAATCTATTTTTTTAACCGACTTTTTAGTGTTTCCGTATTTCATCTTCCGTTTCAACAAGCCGTCATTTCCTCATTCGAGAAGCATCCTTACTAGGTCTACCCATCACTTAAAATTGTAAAATAATTAACTTTAAAAAAAAAAGAAAACCGACTTCAAATAAAAACACAAAAGTGACATAAGTTAAGTAAAAAGCAAAAAATAAATGTTTTTTATACAACAGTTTAATACTTATTTGTTGTTCCATTTAATGTAATTAAGAAATTGTTGTTTATTATAGTATCATTATTAATTGTTTTATAATTTTTAAGTCGGTGCCAAGTAAAACATGAAAATTATATACCTTGCTGCAATAGCAAATTAGATTCGAATTTTTATGTTTTACTTGGCACCGACTTAATAATTATAAAACAATTAATAATTATATAATAAACAACAATTTCTTAATTACATTAAACGGAACAACAAATAAGTATTAAACTGTTGTATAAAAAACATTTATTTTTTGCTTTTTAGTTAACTTATGTCACTTTTGTGGTTTTATTTGAAGTCGGTTTTCTTTTTTTTTAAAGTTAATTATAATATTTAATATTAACATTTTATTAAATTATTAGTTAATTTATATAGTAGTTTCACCACAATTATCATTATTACAAGTAGAACAAGTCAGTTTGTAGACAGCGCTGTTGTCGATAGAGGGAGATTTAACTTTGATATTGCCTAGGAATTTACACAACGAATTAAAGTTATTAAAGGATACTTTGATATTATATTTTTTGAAAATATTAGCGATAGATTGGGACTGAGCGTTAATGGATAACTAATGTAAATAGAAGGGATGGGACTGGGAAGGAGGGTAAGAGCGATATTGGAAAGGAGATCATGTTGTCTTAGTTTATTATTGTAAATTTGTTTGCCCATGGAAAGGGAATAACCATTATCAGAAGCAATGCAATTAATAATATCGAAGTTCTTTAAGAAAATTGGAAAGAGGAACAGGGAAGAGACGATGGAAAACACTGTAAAAAAGACAAGTTTACGACTAAGAGGGTGATTAGATTAAAAAGGGATGATGTTGTTAGTGTAAGTAAGTTTACGATAAATCTCATAAATAATAGAATTGTTGACCGAGGATAGGAGCAAGGAAAAGAATGGAGTTGTTATCGTTGCATTTTTTGGTAGA
The DNA here is from genome assembly GCA_958336395.1 of Ctenicera cuprea. Lineage (NCBI taxonomy): Eukaryota > Metazoa > Arthropoda > Insecta > Coleoptera > Elateridae > Ctenicera > Ctenicera cuprea. The sequence continues at coordinate 9,819,023 of OY284488.1, forward strand.
AGTAAGACGAAGATGTATAGAAGTAATAAAATCAAAACAGTTTTTGAAATCGTTCATAGCAACTTTGAAAATGACAAAAGTATCGTCAACATGACGAAAATAAGAAATAACATGAGAAAGAAAAAGTGTATTCCTAGCAATAATAGTATATGATCAAGAGATCCAAAAAAACTGATTCTCAACGGGCTGTGGAATGAAAAGTCACGTCTTTGGTAGACTAAGGGAGTGTTTATAATGTCAGATAATAATTAAAACCTAACCTAAAATTTACCCCTTGATCCCTTAATCTAGTAAAGACGTGACTTTTCATTCCACCGCCCGCTGATCATCATTTTTTTTTGATCTCTTGATATAATACAAGTGTATAAGCAAGCCTTTAAAGCACGCCCGACGGGTTTAAAAGCACGAGGCAAAGCTGAGTGCCATTTAACGGAGCAGTGCTTTAAAGGCTCTTATACACGTGTATTATACGCTATTTTTTATTGCACCTGCACTACAATCTGAAAATTATAACAAAAAAGGGAAATTGAAATCCCCTTTTCGAAGTAATCTGTGACATTGATCGTTGATATAGAAACGGTTAGCAATTGTTGTTGTTTCGTTGCTATGTATATTTCTTCTATCTTCTATCTTCTATATAAATAAAAATCAATTGCCGCATGTTTGGTACATCATCACTTGAGAATGGCTCGACCGATTTGGCTCATTTTTTTCTTATTGTGTTTGTAATTGTCAGGACAAGGTTTGTATAAAAGGAAATTTTGAGAAAATGCACCGGAAAAGTCGGAAAATTCGGAAAATCCAAAAGATGATTTTGTATGGTGTATTTGTATGAGATTTCGTATGTTTTCGTTTTTGAATGGCTTTTCGAAGAGAAAAATGGAAAAATCGAAGTGGAAAACTCGGAAAACTCAAAATTAGAAAAAATCGAAAATTTTCTCTTCTTTTTTTTTATGGAAATACCGGAATGGAACAATGCAAAAGTCATGCTCCCACTTGAATTCAGACAATTCTCATGATTTTTAATTCATTTTGATCAAATTGAACGAAAATCGTCCCTCACAAACATTTGAGTCTCGATATCAACATATGACTGTCACTGTGTGACGTTCAGTTTGACAGTTCTGCTGTGTATCACGTTCCGTATTGAAAATTGATATTTTGCGAAAAATAATTGAATTCAAAGCGATAGTTTCTTTGGAAAAAATGCCACCAGTGAGGCGTCGAAACATCGGTCAGCGTACGCGCATAGCAATCCAACGACATGATCGTCGAGTCAATGAGACTGACGAAGAGCATAGTCAGCGTTTGGAGGCAAGTCGAATAAGAATTTCTGAAGCGCGATCCATTATGACTCCGGAACAACGGATACAGTCGAGTTCGACTAGCTCAGTTGGAACTCGCGCACAAAATAATTTGGAACGTCGACAAAACAGACGGCCAAACGTGACAATTCGATATGAGCGTTTAGCGTTCAGATACGATCCAACAGTCGATTACGCTGCAGATGAATCGGTCGACTTCGGAACAATGAGCACTGTTTGTCAACATTGCAATGCTTTGAGGTTTCGACACGAAACGCCAGGATTATGTTGTGAGAGCGGAAAGGTCAAATTACCACAATTGATACCGCCACCAGAACCATTGGCATTATTGCTTTCTGGCCAAAAACCTCGATCGATGCATTTCTTGGAGAATATACAAAAGTACAACAGTTCCTTCCAAATGACATCATTTGGAGCGAATATTATTGAAGCACGAGGTTTTAACCCAACTTTCAAGGTAAATTTTTTTTCTACTGCAACACATCACATACACAAACACATCGCACAAACTCACATCAACGATTCACAACGTTTCACCGCCAAGTCCACTAGGAAATAATTTGGACCTCCGAGGATAATGGATCGGGAATTTGTTTTCAAATTTATAGATTCAAGGACCAATTCACCATCGCGCAGGAGCATTGTTGCCGCCAGTGAATGCTGATCACAAATTTCTTCAGATTTATTTCCTGGGAAATTCCGGAGATTTTCGCCAAACGCTGCCAGTCATTCCTAGATCAACAGCTGCTGATGAAATAAACGCTTGCTTGAAGTCATCGAATTTGTGGAGATACGTGAAAACTCTCAAGTTAACAACGAATATGCGAGTCGCGTTACAAAATGATCAATCGGCGGACGTGTTTTCCAAGCAATTATTAGACATTGGCAATGGGAAAATTCCAGTTGACGCTTCCACTGCCCTCATTTCGTTTCTACCTGATTTTTGTCAATTCACAACGTCGAAAGAAGAATTGATCTCGAAAGTGTTCCCGAATATTGGTGCGAATTACAAAAACGATGTTTGGTTAAGCGAACGAACCATTTTGGCAGCGAAGAATAAGGACTTACATGATTTGAATATAACAATTCAAAGTCCGCAGCTACAGATACGACAAAAAAGGCTTACTTAGGACCAGCAACGCCGACCGGGCCCAGCTAGTTTATTATAAATTTGTTGATTTGTCAAGTTTGTTTCGACTTTGTGTTCGTGAATTACAAAATGAAAGAAAACATGGATATTTCATTCGAGATTAGAATGTTAGCCGAACAAGCTGAACAGCGATTAATCCCCGAAAAATCTAAACAAGCGTATTGCAAGGAATACGAAAAATTATTCAATTGTATTTTTCATATTCATTTAATATAAATAAAGATTCGTTCTGATTACCTGTGTATTTATCATTGTTCAAAATTTGTAGATGAATATGTTGTTACTTTAAAGCACTACTTATTTTAATTAAAGCCGATAAAGGCAACTGCACCGTTGTTGTAGATACAGCTGAATTAATAACTTACAGTAATTTTATTTCTAATAATAATTGTACTCAATTAAAGTCCGACCCCACTGCTAACTACAATCTTAAGTTTAGTAAAATCGTCAGAAAATGCTCTGCAGATGTGTCACCTACGACCTTTCCCATTTACAGATTCTTCCCACGCCATTCTAAATGTCCCATTTTAAATGTTCTCACCAAACTTCACAAAAATCCCAGTTCCACTTCCATCTTAGACATCCCTCTACGTCCTATTGTTTCCTTTCAATTCAACAATTCAACATAACTTTTCTTGACATTGAAAAATTACAAATTCAGTCAACCAATATCGCAGCATTTAAAATTACAATACCATCGTCTATGGAAAAAAATGTCAACAATCCTGATATTTGGCCTCGTTTTACAATCATACGGCCCTTTCGTCAACCGAAAAAAACTGCATAATTCAGCACTGAACAAAACAGACGATCGTAAACTAATAGAAAATATAGAATACCTAAGGCCCAAAACAAATACTTCCAAATATACGGTAAATGTATTCTTAATAAATATACAATGTATTAGAAATAAGCTATTGGAACTGGAAATTTTCTTGAAATTAAATCCCGAAATAAACGTTCTTTGTTTGACGGAGCATTGGTTATTTGATGTGCAAGTCGCTGCAAACAAATTAAGTGAATTTACTACAGCAAGTATTTTTTGCCGTAACACTTATCTACATGGCGGTGTGGCTATTTTTGTTAAAAACAATATTTTATATAAACCGATAAAGAAATTTGAATTCTTGAACAAGGAAAAACATTTTGATGACTGCTGTCCCAAAAAACAAGCAGTATCAAGAAAAAGTAAAATTCGTTGGTTTACAGATGAAATAAGGGATATGAGGAACATATTAGAATCGCTTTCCACCATAAACAATGTTAGACGAAGCGAGGACTCGCAAAATTTGTATAACAGCTGTAAAAAAATCTACTTTAACAAAATTAGAGCGACAAAAAAGAGGCAAATAGTCGATTCATATTAGAATCAGATAACAAAAATAAAGCTGTTTGGAAGATAATAGAAGAAGAATGCAAACAAACCAAACATCATAAGCATAACAAAATAGAAATTAAGGCTGACGAATTTAACTCGCATTTTGTTAATGTTGGAAGTGCAGTAATTAACAGTCTACCAACCAGTACTACAGATTTTCACGTATTTTTAAGAAAGGGTGTAAGTTCACCTACAAACTCCTTTTATTTACATACAATAACCGAGACAGACTTGAAAAAATATATTTCTAACCTAAAAAACAAGAATGCTAAAGATATACACGGCCTTAATGCAAAAGTACTTAAGCATATTAGTGATGCAGTATTGGTACCTCTTTTATGCTCTATAAATAAATGTATCGTAGAAGCAATTTTTCCAGAGGAACTGAAGTTAGCAAAAGTTTCCGTCATATACAAAAATGGAGACCGAAAAAATCCAAACAATGACCGACCTATTTCCATTCTACCCATCATTTCAAAAGTGGTTGAAAGTATTATAAAAGACCAGTTACTTACCTTTATTACTCAACACAACATCTTGAGTGAACAACAGTTTGGTTACAGAAAAGGAAAGTCGACTACTCTAGCTGTGATAGATATTATAAATGAAGTCATAAAAGCTTTTAATAACAAATATAAAATAGGAGTAACCCAAATTGATCTAAGTAAAGCATTCGACACTGTTGTTCATGATTGCCTGTTAGACAAGCTACACCATATAGGAGTAAGGGGCGCGCCTCTTACATTAATGCAAAATTATTTATTTAATAGAAGGCAAATATCCGTAAATCAAGAATTGTCGGAAGAAAAAGTGTTAAGTTCGGGAGTTCCGCAAGGTTCCGTGCTGGGGCCATTGCTATTTCTGATATACATCAACGATTTACCTGCAAACTGCACCATAGGAAAGTTAATACTTTTTGCTGATGATACCACCATAATCGATACAGCAGTTGATGATACTGCCCTAAGTTTAGCCACGAAAAAAAATCTTCGAGTTGTAGAAGAATGGTTTACGGCAAATCAGCTGAAGCTTAATGCTGAAAAAACGCAAAGTGTTGTTTTTGATGTAAAAAACGGTGGAGATGAGACAAAGCAGTAAAATGTCTTGGTTTCTATATAGATAACAATCTACGGTGGCATGTTCATGTGCAACAGATAACAAGCAAACTATCCACAGCAACTTATCAGTTGAGAAAATTAATTCAATTATAACTCCAGCAGCGGTGATGAGGAATTTCTATTTTTCAAACTTCCATAGTGTATTGCAATACGGAATAATTCTATGGGGTGCTAGTGCGTGTGCTGATCGTGTGTTTATATTGCAAAAATCGGCAGTGCGATCGATGGCTTGCGCAAATTATAGAGAACATTGCAGACCGTTATTTATAAAATTACAAATTTTAACTGTGCCGTGTATCTTAATATTGGAGTGCTTGTTGTTCATAAAAAGTAATGAGCATAATCTCCCTAAGCAATCTTGCCACCACTTTTACAGTACCAGACAGAACGACGATCTAGTCCTGCCAATTCACAGATTGGCCAAAACTCAGTGGCAACCCTTATCCTATTTAGCAACGAAAATGTATAATAAACTTCCATTACTAATTAGACAAATGCCAGCAAAAAATTACAAAGCTGCAATAAAGAAACATCTTGTAAATACTGCTTACTATACTGTTGATGAATTTTTAAAGTGTGAATCTTTCTAAAAGTAAATTTTGATGTTATTGATATTTTATTTTTATGGCAATTTATGTTGTTGATAGATATTAATTATTTGTTTGTTTTATACATCTATTTTTGTTGACGTATGTAAATGCAATGTATGCATATTAACATGAATAAACTGCTATGCTATGCTATTTTGACCTTTGTTAATTCCCCCTAGGTTGAATTCCGTTGCTTTTTTCCACAATGGTTTCCATCGTCTCTTTTCTGTTCCCATTTCATTTGACAATGTTCTTAAAGAACTCGATATTATTAATTGCATTGCTCGTTATAATGGTTATCACTTTTCCATGATCAAAAAGATTTAGATTTATAAATTAGGACAACGTAACCTTCTTTCCAAAACCGCCCTTACCCTCCTTCCAGTCCCACCCCTTTCGTTTACGTTAGCATTCCCTACATTAGCCCTCAGTCCCAATCTATCGCTAATATTTTCAAAACATATAAGTATCCTTTAATGACCTTAATTCGTTGTGTAAATCCCTAGTCAACATCAAAGTTAAATCTCCCTCTATCAACAACAGCGCTGTCTACAAACTGACTTGTAATAATGATAATGATAATGAAACTACCATATATATTGGTATAACCTCCCGTGCCGGTTCTGTTAGACTTAAAGGACATCTAAGGGCTTTGCGATATAATAACTACCCTACAGACTCGTCCTCAGTTAAATCTTCTTTCGCACTTCATCGTCTTGAACACTTTAAGGATTTTGATCCCTCTAAAGATTTTCAACTAATTTTCATAACTAATAATTTAATAAAATCTGCCCTGGCTGAAGATTTTGAAATACAAGAAGCTAACAGTAGTAACAACATTGTTTGTGTTAATGATATATTGCACCTTGGAGCCCTAATAATGTTATAAATATTTTCCATAGCTCGTTCTCTGAACTTTTATTTATTGTCTTTTATTCAATTTTTCATTTTGTTAGGTTTACACAGTTCCACTTGCGTTTTAGTGTTATGCGCATTTTGAATTGTTTTTTTTTATCTAGTATGCTGATGTAGTCGATCTAATTCGTATAGAATTTTATTTAATAAGTGTTTGGTTCATTTCATTTATTGAAAATTTTAAGCTGCCGCCATTTTATGCTTAGAAAGTTCGGGAAAAAGAGGGTTGGATTTGCCCTCAAATCTTCTATCAGATGCGTGTTGCAAATTTATAAAATTTGGTTTAAGAAAGCAATGCTACCAAGAAAATAGGTATAACCTCCGCTTCCGGTTTATTTTGTCAGTGAATTTTCCATATACCGGTAGATTCCAAAAGTCATCGAAATCCGACCATCCGTTCGATAGTTATGAAGTACCACACACCCACACACATACATACATACATACCCACCCACCCACAAACATTATTGAAAAACTATTTTTTTGGGTTCCTGAAAGTCCAAAACGTGTGAATTTTCATAAAATCAATACTTTCCTAAACTGAAAGTAGAGGAAAGTAAAAACGCTAAATCAATGTTCTCGGACAAGTTTGCAAAATCTTAACCAAACTCTAGGAAAACTCTCAAAGACAAAAAAACAACAAATACTAAGTTGTAGTTAAGCTTTTCAAAAAATTCAAAACCGGAAGCGAAACTTACCATGTTTTTTAATAGCGTTTCTTTGCAAATAAAAATTTGGAAATTTGAGCACAGTATCTGAGTGAAGAAGATAAGGGAAATCGAAAAATTTTTTTCTGAACTTTCTAGCTTCAAAATGGCGGCCGCTACGATTTTTTGAAAATTTCAAATTTAACGTCCATTTACTCAAAAAGTAGTTGTCTGATCGGAATCAGCTACAATTTGTTTGAGAGACTTTTGTGGGTGATATACGGCAAAACAACATAAATTTGAAAATCTGAAACTGATTACAATGGCGTTTTACCATAATTTTAAAAATGATCAAAAAATTATTTTTCGAAATTTATCTACCCGATTTTTCAAAACTTTGTCGGCTGCTAGAACCGAAAGTTGGCTACAATTCAATTTTCTTTGAAAATTATGTCACTATGAATTTTATGAATTCTATGAATTTTTGAAAACATAAACTATTTCCCCCCCTATTTACTACAGGGGTCCGATAAAAAAATTTTCCTCCAACGAAATTGCGCATTGTGACTTGTAAAATCAAAATCTAATGTCAGCCTCTAGATAATTTTATACATGGTGGGACTACTGTAGAAAATTGAACATAAGTTTTGTTTAAACTTTGTAGACTTATAGAGCCGAACTACAATTTGTTTTTCTGCTAAATACCATACTTTCACTGTGGTACCTTCTGTGAATTTTTAAAGATTAAAAATGGGTACCCCTTTATTTATGAAACAGGAAAAACAAATAACTTGTGCTTAAAGAAAAGACAGCCCACAGGAAGGTACAAAATAATTACTAATTACTACTGTCCCTACTCTTATCAGTGTTACTTTATATAAAGTGACTTAACTCGACAAATGGACGATAATTGAGAATGTTTACTTTGGTGAACCAGAAATGTGAAAAATGCGACATTGTAAACATTGTTACTGCATTCTGAATTAAAGTACAATTGACACCGAAACATGTGTTAGCAGTGAACTACGTAAGGCAACCCTTAAAAATATGAATGTGTTTGATTGTTTCTAAGAATTTATTTTACAAAACTGATTTTTGCCTTCGTCATATAATCTGGGAATAATCTACAGGTTTTTATTTTTCTTACTCGGTTAAATAAACAATAGATGTGTAATTGCAGAATATTTCTAGTGGAGGTTCCTCTCAGACCCCCTTTTAAACCGCTTGACTAGAAATATATGTATGAAAGAGAGACCGACTGAATTTCTGATCATGTGTGAACGGCTGAACGCAGTCAAACACTTATAGGAGAAAACCTGTCGCAAATTCAAAAAGCTGTTGGGCTACCGTCCTCGCATTTATTGCAGTTTTGAAAATTTTAAAATAAATAAATAAATTTTGAAACTTTTTAGAGATTTCTTACATTTTGACAATTTTATAAAGATATAGATAATAATTTTCCAGAGTTTTAGAAAAAATTTTAAATATTATATTTTATATCCGATGTTTGGTTTGACAAATTTATAAATTTTGATTTTTAAAAATCTTGAACATACATGTATAAATACTATAAATCCCAGAACTGGTGGAGGAGCTGTTAAGTGTGAATTGTTTTCCTTAAATAGACTCCATTTGTCCATGAAAAATGTTTCCAACTAGAATACTTTTTGAGTTATTGCTAATTAAAGTCCACCAATAACAGAAGAATTAATTAACTAGTCGTGGAGGTAGAAAAAATAAAAATGGTTGTTTATATGGTAACTGAACTAAAAGCGTCATATAAAATATATCTTAGTGACAGACGTCCAACGTGACAGTTCATTCTGAATTAGTTTAATAATTTGTGCAATTTGTGTTGTATTGTATTTTATTGTTGTATTTCCTTTTTTAACCGACTTCAAAAAAAGGAGGAGGTTCTCAATTCGTCTGTATATATGTTTTTATTTTTTATTTTTTATTTTTTTTAATGTATGTTCGGGCATAACTTTTTTGTTTATGAACCGATTTTAATGATTTTTTGGTGTTGGGTTCAGTATAGTTCCAAGGTGGTCCCATTATAATTTCATTGGTATTGGAGCTTGAACTTCGAAGATACTCCTCAAAATCTATTTTTTTAACGGACTTTTTTAGTGTTTCCGTATTTCATCTTCCGTTTCAACTAGCAATCGTTTCCTCATTCGAGAAGCATCTTTACTAGGTCTACCCATCACTTAAAATTGTAAAATAATTAACTTTTAAAAAAAAAAGGAACCGACTTCAAATAAAAACACAAAAGTGACATAAGTTAACTAAAAAGCAAAAAATAAATGTTTTTTTTTATACAACAGTTTAATACTTATTTGTTGTTCCGTTTAATGTAATTAAGAAATTGTTGTTTATTATATAATTATTAATTGTTTTATAATTTTTAAGTCGGTGCCAAGTAAAACATAAAAACTCGAATCTAATTTGTTATTGCAGCAAGGTATATAATTTTTATGTTTTACTTGGCACCGACTTAAAAATTATAAAACAATTAATAATTATATAATAAACAGCAATTTCTTAATTACATTAAACGGAACAACAAATAAGTATTAAACTGTTGTATAAAAAAAAACATTTATTTTTTGCTTTTTAGTTAACTTATGTCACTTTTGTGTTTTTATTTGAAGTCGGTTCCCTTTTTTTTTAAAAGTTAATTATTTACATTTAAATTGTGTGTGGGTAACTGATTAAATGCCATTCATGTTAAAAACTAAAGTTGGCCAGATAACTAACTATATACTAACTTTTGCAAAATCTAACAATTATTCTTATTTCCTAAGAAACACATACATTTAATATTTCTGCATCTATCTTCAATTAATAAACCGTCTCTTATTGGTCAGCTTCATTTCATTGCAGTCTGAAAACCATTGAGGGTAGTCATTTTTTTCTTGGTATCAGTTTAAAGAGTAGAATCTGGAGTTAAGAACTCCTCCGCGAGTTCTGGGACACCCTGTATATGTTTAATTTTCAAAAATTACCAGTTTTTGTAAATTTATAAAATGGTTTTAATATATTCGAAGATTTAAAAGATTAAAAAATTTGTTAAGTTTGATAAGGCAATATTGATAATTTTTGAAAATTTTTAATTTTTTGTCAATTTTGTCAATTTTAAAAATTACAAAGTTTTGAATATATAAAAAATTATTGGGTATTACTCATATCACCAAAGATGTTTTAAATTTGTTTTCATGAAGCTGCTCGTTCTAGAGTCTTTCGTTGTTTTTTGCCATTTTTTTCATTTTTTTCACTTATTTTTAAATCAAACGTACATTGTTCAGTATGTAATTACTAGAGTTGGGCAAATGCATATTTGCATCTTTTTTCCTATGATCATAAAATGTTAATTTTTCGTATATACACGTTTCGTGATGTTTAGAGTCATAAAAAGTAAATTTTATTTTGCATTTTACGCATATATTACAACTTTACGGCATACGGCATATATTAGTGCATATTTTAGCTTTTAATGGCATGAAAATGCATATTCTAGCAAAAAAAATTCAAATAAATTATCAAATAAAATATTCGTAGTTCTTAGAAGAAATTGCACAATTTCTTCTAGTGAAACCACATGAACCCTAGACTTGCACTTTCTAAATTTCCAAGTAGGGGTAGAGGAAATAAAGGATTAACTGACAAAGGTTGTATTATTTGGGTAGGTATAAGACCTACCCAAATAATACAACCTTCTTAGGTACAAATTTCTTTGAAAATAATATTTGGAAATTTTTCTTATACTTATTCTTAGAAATAGTTATTTATAATTTTGGTGCTTGACTAGTTCATTTGTTGCCTTGACAGAGAGCTGTAAAGTGTAATTGTCCAGTCTATACCCTGAAAATGCCGAAAGTTGCTAGTTCAAAAAACGATTTAATTAAGAAGAGGTTGAAGCCGTATACATGTTTTAAATACGATGGAAGTGTTGTGTTGTGCGTCATCTGTGAAAAAGCGGTATTTATCCGTTTATTTTAATTTTGAATTAAAAAAAACTGTTTACCCTGTTTAAAGTTAAACAACTTCAAACAAGCCAAAACAGCGAGTTAAAAATTTAATGCTAATTTGTTATTTTATTTTGTAATTAAGCAAACAATTTAAGAATAAAATTAGAAAGCACTAAATAAACAAACTAATTTTTTTTAGTGCATATCGCAAAAGGTTACTGCATATTCTTGCATATATTGAAGGTTTTATGCGGCATATTTTAGTGCATATATGCACTATCTTTACAGCATATTTGCCCAACTCTAGTAATTACCTGTTTTACATTAACGTTCTTTACTCAGCGACTTAAATAAAATTGATAAGAATATCGACACTAATTAATTGCACCTGAAGCCCGTTCTGTATGTAAGTGTCACTCAGTCGGTTGGTTCTCTCGCAAATTGCTAATGGGTGGTTGTCCGTAAATGAAGTGAGCGTAGGAGTAAAATCATATTCCCTTTTTTTCGTTTATTTATTTTAATCATAATGAAACCTCATCAAGCTCGCGATAGGCAGGCAAGATATGTAAAGTACGGTGGATGGTATACACATAAACTCTCCCACACATCTCCCTCCAGCCATACGCGGATCTGGTATCTTGCTCTGAATCGCGCAAATAACAATTATCGCACGGTAATTGAAATTAAGCGCTGCAAATTACACCACGGGCATTTCTGGGTAACGTACGGTGTATAAAATCGAATTAGTGTGCCTTTAACCCGTTTTCTTTAATAAATTATTTAGTTCTCATTATGTCTTTCATATTAAATTTGACCAAGGGAAGTAGATAGAAAAAATATTTTGATAAAGGTGCAAAACAGAGGGCGTGGGAATACACAATCATAGATATTACTAATTTTATTCACAATAGTTTGATGTTATTTGTTGTTTCAATTTTCTTATGCTTGAAATGTTCTTTTTATTATTACGGTATGTAGTTATAGTTCTTATATCTGTAATATTTAAATTACTTTTATATAAATCAGATAAATGTTGGAGTCTTTCATTACATTGCTTTAAATAAACTGTAATTTCTGTTTAAATGTATTTTTCACGCTACAGGCAAGGTAAATAGACGATACATCCATAGCTACAAAAGATGAAAATGGCCAACATTCGTTTACTTTTTGCCCTTGACTACGGAACTTAATAGTGTTATTTATATTCCTAGGAAAATAATGTTGATTTTAACTGTTCGTTGATATGGTTACAAGCACAGGCAACTTAGAATAATGGGGCTTTTAAAAAATAATTCCGATGACAGCAGTCAAAACGAACTTTTAAAAATATGATTAAATTTCTACCTGTAGGCCTACTTACATTGCCGGTAGCGTGAAAAATTTAAAATGTAACACGAAATGTATCGACTAATAACATCCTCGGCAGGCGACAAGCCTCGGCTTCGCCTCGGCTCGTATTTACCTACCTCGAATGTTATTACGTCTTTACATTCCTTGTTACTTAAATAACTATTTATTTCTGTGCAATAGGACTGGGCGTCCCAGCTAAAACTCCCCAACCTTATAACTTCTTTATGTAAACAAATACGGTTTTATAGGTTATTACCAAATATTTTCAGCGTTCAACTCTTGATCCAAATCACCAATAAAATATTTAATTTGATAACATTAAAAAAAAACAGCCATTGCCAAATTAGGAAATCGATTTTAGATTTCAGCGAAAAAATATTGTTCCTAATTAGAAAACACTGAAAAATTTCTTCATATTTTTCAAAATCTAAATATTTTCAAAAATTTTCTTAATTTTTATAAAATTGTAAAAATGTAAAAAAATTCTAAATATTTGTTCGTAATATGTTGAAATATCCGTGGTAGTTTTGCAAATAGAAGCCATCTCATGCGAGTTTCAGATTTTAACGGAAATATACGTTTTAAGGTCGAAGGCACCCAAAAACGTGGTTTTTAAAAAATGTCCATCTGTGGGTGTGTGCGTGCGTTCGTTTCCCTATATCTCCCCTAGCCTGATTTGTACAAGATTTGGGGTGTCGAAGTTTTTTAGTTGCAGGTAGTTTTTTGCAAAGTCGTTAATCGGAACCGGAACCAACAAGTTGACTTGTTTTTTGGTTCAGATTATTTTCTAAACATTTTTTTGAAATTTTGAATACATAACGTTGTAGTACATCTAAAGACAAGTCAAGCGCTTTTTTGAAGGCCGCTGCGAATTTTGAAAATTTTAATTTTAATGCCCGATTAGTCAAAAACAAAATATCCACTCAATACAGATTATCATATTATTTGATAGCCCTTAACAATTATGATCAAGTGATGTAAAAACCGAACGCCCCAAGGGCGGACACGTGCGAGTTAGAGTTGGGCACTCAACATCGCACTAAACTGCTATTATACATGCGTGGGAATAGATAAATTTGCGTGTTATATACAATTTTTAATTTTTCTCCTTGTCTTTTTATTATTTTTTAAAGAATGAGAAAACAAAGAAAACGATGCATTTTTAGCAAACCTTTCGGACATGTTTAAAAAGTTTTGGTTAAATATAAATTGTTGCATTGAAATTTACAAAAGGAGTTTAAAGAATAGAATTCGTTGTTATTTCAAAATTACCGACGGGGGAGATACTTTCATTGCTTTACACCTACGCACGGCCCTGCGTTAATTGTTCACATAATGAAAAAAAAGGCCTTTTTACTGTCGAGAGGTCACACAATCATACAAAAATAATGATCAAAGACGCAAATTTCTAAGAACAGATCAACTTTCCATCACGAACCCACGGCTGAAAAATTTAAAGCCCTAATGGTTGATGCATTACGGTCAGCCAAATGATTATTTTAATGAATTTTGAGAAATCCATTTATTTGTACTTTGCAGATTCCAAATCTTCTGTCGGCGCGCATGACTGGTTATTACTGGTATAGCAAGAAATTTCGAAGACCCCAGCTTTTTACAGTACTTGAACTATTAGTGTTGTAAGAAATCTTCATTACTGTGGTGTAAATTTCACCTAAGCCATCACAGTAATGATCATATTCTTGAAAGTGAAACCATTATCAGAAATAATAGTCCTTGATTACAGTTAATTGTGGTGAGATCTGAGGTTTGGTTATCATTGATGACGTCATTTTATAAATTGTTGTAAATTGTTGTTTTATTTTCACAAAAAAATAAAAAGCAATATATAAAGCTATTCAACCCATTTTAAATGTGAGCTCGTTCAATTACTTTATATTAATAACTTCTAACTTTACTTCGTTGAAGTTTTAATTTATTGTAAATAAAATTATTTTTAACTTCAACAAATTTTTAATTTTAGCTTTATACGTATTTTGACATATTGATATGTCATTTTCAGAGACAAGATTAAAAGTAAACAGTTGGTGTTGCCACAGAAACAATAAATCTTCATAACTTAATCTGGTTTGCTATAAGTAGAACAGGGGTACCACTTAGTCATCACCCTGAGCCTAATTACATGTCTAATTGCATTTTAATGTCTAATTGCATTCCAATGGCTAATTGCATTCCCAAGGTTAATTGCATTCCAATCAACGTCACGTAAGTGACTTCAAACTTACGTCAGCGAATTTTCGTCACAAGAACACCGCCCCTAGGTACAAAAAATATAAACAAGGATCATATCAAAAATCTAATAAAGTGTTATCCAATTAATTTCGGGTAGATTAACATCTAATCTTATAATTTTCCTTGATTTTCAACTAAAATTCCATGCTGGCTGTACTTCAGTGTATGACAACACCGCCCCTAGGTACAAAAAATATAAACAAGCATCATATCAAAAATCTAATAAAGTGTTATCCAATTAATTTCGGGTAGATTAACATGTGCTATACTTACGAAAAATGCAGATCAATACCTGATCAAACCTAATAATCAATTAATGAAATAATACATTAACAACGGATATGTTTTTTAAATATTTACTTTATAAGCTTAACATTTGCTAGCATGTTTAAAATAAAATAGTTTGGCTATTTAGAAATTTTACTACAAAAATAGCGTAGGTACACTAATTTTTAGAAACCGAGGGAAATTTTGATAATGAGTTGTAGCGAGATGTACTTCTGACGTCACACTAACTGTGAATAATAAGTTTTAAATATTTCCGTTTATGACGCCGCTTAACATTAGGTAAACCGTTAAACAAAGCCGTTTAACCATTTAGCGTCACTCTTTAGGAATTCTACTACAAAAATATCATAAGCTACTTATTGAAAGTCGCGAGAAATTTAGGTAATTAGTAAATTTTTTAAGTAAAATCTAACCTTCATTAGTAGGGTACAGTTAATTACATATAAGTATAACTACACCAATTGACCACTTTTTGTTTGCGAGCGGTGCGTGTTCAGTCGTAATTGTTAAAAACAAATAATTATTGTAAAATGGTGCATGAAGATATTTTGAATACCCTTACTGTTGACCAGATTCTTAGTCTGATCAAGGAAGGTTTGATAAATAGTGACGCGGCTGTAGAAAAAGCGTATAATGTTCTTGTTAACAAATTAATTTTTGACGGAGAAACGAATTTTGACTTAGGATTTTTCAACAAACTAGAAGCCTTTGTTAAAAACATTAAACTAAAGCTAAAAAACGTAAGTACCTTTTTTTTTAATTTACTTTTTTAAAAAAGAATGAAGTGTAAAGTATTTATTAAAAATATTGTACTATTTGAAATTCGCGTAAACGTAGAAATGCTTACATGCTGAATTATTATTCAAATTCAAGTTTAACAAAGATGCTATTTTAGGATTCCATCAGTGCGACAGCTAAAATATTACCCCAGCCGAATAATTCGGGAATGATACACGAAACCGTAAGTATCTAATTAAATTATTGTTATAATAATATATCTCAATATAAATTATAAGCTGTGTGTATTCATTAGGAGGCAAATGTAAAAACGACTGAAAACGAAAAGAGCGACCAGGCCACAAATGCTGTGAGAGCTGAAGTTACAGGAGTTACACGTAAATGTGTAAAAAGGTTGTACGCAAATGCTTCTGAACCAGGGCCTAGTGGTTGCGTAAGTATTGTAAGTATATTAAAATATTTGTTATTGCGCTCGCTTATGTGAAATTTGGAGCTAAATAGAATATATTTTATATTTATATATAAGTAAATATTTAAAAATCGAATTCCTAATTAAGTGAGTGTTTCAGGTTGGTTCAGAATGTGAGAAAAGAGGGCCACTGCTAAAACAGCGAGCTGACATACCGATGGATGTTGCCTCAACATCATGCTCAGTGTCGAGGCAGGAGAAGCGACCGTCCGTTATAAAACATACGCGAGATATTTCAACACTTCAGCACGGTGGCTTGGTAATTACAAAACAATGATATATATTTCTTTAAAGTTTCACTTAGCCATATTGTACCATAGTTAATACTCTATTTAATTGTAGGTCTCTGCGCCACGGTCGAGGAACGAACGCGTGGACAACATAACCATGAGACCCTCTTTAACTAAACGTTATTTTCAAATAATGTCTGAGGGCTTGAAAGATATAAAAAAGTTTAATGCTCAGGCTAGAACATTAACTTTTAAGTTCAATGACGTTAGTGATTCAGTCAATCCAATTTTGTGGCTGCAGGTAAATTCAGCTGAACATATTAAAACGAAAAAAAACAATTTTTTGTTATTATTTACAGAGAGCCTTTGACGAGATAATCGAGCATGTTACTGTGGGTTCAACACCATCCGATAGAATTGGGATGATACTACGCAATGACAATTTTCCCGAGAAGCCGGTAGGATTTTCGTTCAGGCGTGTGGACCAGCTTTCATCATCGGTCATACTCGCTACGTTAGAAAAAATTCTGCAGAGCAATGCGAGCTTCTTCGCTAATGATACGATGCGTCTTCATGTTGATCGAGTAACTCTACCTATAGGACGCGGCCGTGTAAAGTTGACAGGGATTAACTTTGAAGAATTTTCCAGGAGGAAACAAGGTATTATGGTTATAATTAATCAAGACACTCACTGTCTTGCAAGAGCTTTAGTTCTTGCCATAGCCTGGAGGTCCAACGACAAAGATTTAGAGTATTTACAATTAGGTGGCTTTTTGATACAGCGTAGGGCCTACAGTCTATGTGCAAAAGCTGGGGTAGATTTGTCTAACGGGGGAACAAGAGAGCATATTGAACAGTTTCAAAAGTATTTAACAGGGTACACCATAGTAGTTTATAACAGCCGTATGGGTAAAACAGTCTATTATGAAGGTCCGCGATCCTCAGATAGAGTTGTTCTAAATTTAATTTTGGAAAATGATCATTATAACGTCATTACAAATTTAGTTTCGGCTTTTTCTTGCACGTACTTCTGTGAAATGTGTCGTGTCCGTTTCAACGATAAAAAGAAACACAAAGCATGTGTGTATATCTGCCCATGTTGCCATACCACGCCCCCTTGCAATGTTTTGTTAGATTTAGTAACATGTAATAGCTGTAACAGAGATTTCCGGGGGGACGGGTGTTACGCCGAACACAAAAAGAGTTTGTGTAGCATTTTAAGAAGATGCCTGCAATGCTTTTGTAGTGTATGGGTGGACCCCAAAAGACCTCACAGATGTGGTTACAAACGTTGCGGTACCTGTCAGGAAGAAAAGCCCATCAGGCACTTTTGTCATATGTCAAAAAAGAACATTGACAAAAGGAAAATGGAAAAACATTTTATATTTGTTTTTTATGATTTTGAATGCATGCAGGAGACTCCTGTAGACGGTGTTGAAAATGCTTTTTTACATGAACCGAATTTATGTGTAGCTCAAAACGTTTGCAAGAGCTGTATAGATAACCAAGACATGAATCAAGATTGTCTTAAGTGTGGAAAACGACAACACATTTTTAAGGAGTCTCCTGTAAAAAGTTTTTTAAATTATATTGCAACATTACCTAGTAATGGGTGTCAGGTGATAGCTCTGGCACACAATATGAAGGGTTATGACGGACTTTTCATATTGCGTGAATTGATTAAAGAGCAATCTAAATGGGAGCCTAAAATAATTTCTACAGGCACTAAACTAATGTCTATTACTTGTAACAATATTAAATTCATCGATTCGTTAAATTTTATGACCATGCCTTTGTCAAAATTACCAGCGACTTTTAAATTTCCAGGATCCAAAGGTTATTTTCCTTATTTATTTAACATTTCGGCTAATCAAAATTATGTTGGAGAACTTCCAGCTGCTCACTATTATAACCCTGACGAGATGAGCTCCAAAGCTCGAGATGATTTTCTAAAATGGTACGCTTCAGAATTGGAAAAGAACACTGTTTTTGATATGCAGCGTGAAATAGTACAATATTGCACGACAGATGTCGACATTTTAAGAAAAGCCTGTCTCGAGTTTTGGAAGATTTTTACAGTTCAAAACGGTGTGGACCCATTTAGAGAAACTTGCACAATAGCCGGTTCGTGTATGACTGTATTTAGACGCAACTTTTTACAGGAGAACACTATAGGGATTATACGGCAAGGGGGTTATAGAATGGCTGATAAGCAATCGGCTATTGCAATAAAATGGCTTTTGTGGATTGAGCATGACGAAGGTATTCAAATTCAGCATGCTGGTAACGGTCGCGAAAAGCGGCTGGAAGAGAATATTCTAGTTGATGGTTACTGTGAAGATACTAAAACAGTTTATAATTTTCACGGCTGCTATTTTCACGGTTGCGACCGCTGCTATCCTGACCAAACTGCTGAACTATCGGGTTTGAAAAACGAGTCAATGTTTTTACGCCGTGAAAAAACTGTGGCCTGTGCAGCTAGAATCCGTTCTCTTGGTCATAATTTAATCGAGAGGTGGGAGTGCGATTTTAAAGACTTTTTAAAACGTAAGCCTCAAGCAGCTGAATTTGTTGCTAATCATGCAATCCAGAAAAGTATGCCTCTTAACCCACGCGATGCTTTTTTCGGAGGACGCACCAACGCCGTTAAACTTTATTATGAGGCTGGAGAGGATGAGGAAATTAAATATTTTGATGTTTGCTCTTTGTATCCTTATGTCAATAAGTATGGGAAATACCCCATCGGTCACCCTAAAATTTATGTTGGTGATCAAGCTTGCAGGCAATTAAAATTTAATTCAATCGAAGGCCTTATTAAAGCTACAGTTTTACCACCTTCACAACTGTATCATCCTGTCCTACCTCATAGGATACACGGTAAATTAATGTTCATTTTATGTAGAACTTGCGCAGCGGATATGAATCAAGGGGAATGCGCGCATAATAATGATGAACGAAAATTTACAGGAACCTACGTTGCCGACGAACTCCAAAAAGCTGTCGAGCTGGGTTACCAGATTTTAGAAATTCATGAGATCTGGGAATATCAGGTTGTCCAATACGACAAAAACAGTAAGAGTGGGGGTTTATTTTCAAAATACGTGGATACCTTTTTAAAACTAAAACAAGAATGTTGCGGTTGGCCGTCTTGGTGTGTTGACGATGAGTCAAAAGATCGTTATATTGACGAATATTTAGAAAAAGAAGGTATTCCTTTAGACAAAAACAATGTTTCTTTTAATGCTGGTTTACGCTATATAGCCAAATTAATTCTGAACTCTTTCTGGGGTAAATTAGCCCAGAGAGAAAATTTGAATCAGACGTCAATTATTTCGGATCCCTATGACTTATTTAAAATAATGACTGATCCTTCGGTCGAGGTCCAATCTCTCATTACTCCTGACGATAACGTAGTTATCGTAAATTGGTTAAGACCTGAGGAGGCTATAGTACCACTCAAAACTGTAAATGTCGTGTTGGCAGCCTATACGACTGCTGGAGCTCGGTTAGAACTTTATAAATATTTGGAGAAACTGGACAGACGGGTATTATATTTTGATACTGACTCGATATTTTTTACGCAAAAGTTAGGTGAATGGGAACCTTGTGTTGGCGACTACCTCGGTAACATGACGGACGAGATCGAGAAAGATTTTGGCCAGGGTAGTAAAATGAAAGAATTTGTAAGTGGAGGTCCGAAAAATTATGCTTATAAGGTTTTTTCGGTAAATAAAAATGAAGACACGTTTGTTTGTAAAGTCAAAGGGATAACAATAAATTATAAAAATTCTAAAAAGGTTAATTTTGACACGCAAAAAAATATGATTTTAAATAATCTCCAAGACACGTATGTCGAGACAGATCGGAAAATTGTTCGAACTTCCACATACGAAGTGCATTCTAAACCCGAAAGAAAAATTTATAGAGTACAGTATACCAAACGTCGTCGGATTGATGGCGGATACGATACACTTCCATATGGTTATAAACTATAGTAGAGTTGAAATTGTTCAGAGTTCTTAGATATCCTGCTTTTAGACTGTTTATTAAATGTTAGTATAAATAAATAAATAAGAATGAAAATTGTTGAAAAATAAATTTATATTGTGAATATATTACATTATATTTTATTGTTTGTATCATATCAAATAATTGAATAGCTCTAATCTTAACAAATCTGTTTTTGTAAATAGAATAGATAAAATTTAAAAACTATGTTCATTAAATCTTATGATTATTAGGCACATTTATTTTATATTAAATGTCTGTACCACGTCAAATAAATTAATTGATAATTTTAACAAATCTATTTTTTCAAAATAGCAATCATACAGTAATCTTATACAATTGAAACCGTTTACGTCAAAGGCAAAGAAAAGAAAAAAGTGTTGTCCTTCCTTGAAAAAAAAACATTATAAATTTAGACGAGATTGAGTGTCCCTCGTTGACTTTTTTAAAGAAAAAAACAGCAGCTGTTCAGTGTTTACACCACAGTATTGAAAAACCAGTGTGTGCTCTAGAAAATGTTCTTATATTATCTAACTGGTTAAGAGAAAATGAACACTCTAGAAATACACAAAGCATTGCAGGCAATCCCGAGCCCGTGGAATGTGAATCGAGGTGTTGTTGCATCTGACCAATTACCTAAGCTCAGTAAAACATCAATTTTAAACCAAACTTTATGGATGAACTTTAAAATTTTCTTCATACCTTCACGCTTATTTATATATTTTTTAAAAGCATAAAAATATATAATTTACATTTTTGCAGACATATATTTTTCAAATTTCTAAATAACTATTTTATTAAAATTCGCAAACAATTATTTTCTGTAAATTCTATAATTTCAGAAAATATTTAGTAATATTAGATTTCAAACGTTAATTTGTTATCAATCCCAACATGTACAATTATTGGATTGCCAGAGGCAGTTTTTAAATTGCCCGAGGGTTTGTTAAATATTCTTTTAGCCTAATAAAGATACAAAGAGATTTTCACATTTTTCGATTTATGAACAAGTTGAAACTAGAAGTTTGTAATTTGGTAAAATATTAATTTTAAAACCAAACTTTATGGATAAATTTTAAAATTTCCTTCATACCTTCACGCTTAATTATATATTTTTTTTTAAATCATAAGAAATTATAATTTACATTTTTGCAGACATATATTTTTTAAATTTCTAAATAACTATTTTATTAAACTTTTATAACAAGAACTACACCTGTTACATTTAATTTTGTAAACTCTATTAAGTACATTTTTGTTGTTAGCTTAAAATCCTTAAACAGTATACAAGAAAAAATTATAAAACTGTAACAAGCAACTCTTTCTTTATTTTGACAAAATAAAAGTATTTATTTCAGAGCAGCCTTTTTTTCTCAATCTCGGCAATTTTAAGTCGGCAATGAAGATTTTCCAAGATTTTCAATCTTTGATAATAGTGATTTAAGCAAACGTTTTTTAAGAATGGATTTGGATATGTTTTTGGATGAAAAATTTTTGACAAAGTATAGACTGTTTTTAATTTATTTTATTTTTTGTTATAATAAATGATTTATGAATAAAACTTAACAGTTAAGTAGCATGCAAAAATTCAATTGTTATTTACTGAAAGGCCACATCTCTAACCAATATGCGAATAATTCAAATTCTTCTCCTTTCATATTTTGAAAACGAAACAATTTACAAAAAAGTGTTTTTGAATGTCAATAATGAAACATTTTGGAAAAAGAATAGATTGTTTTAACTTTAATAGAGATCACCATTTTGTAAATAAACTTACTAAAGGTAATATGGAAATTTCAGATTTCGCCGATAAAACTTCGTTTTTAAAAAATTTGTGTTATCTTTTGCAGCTTTCAAATGTTAACACGCATTTTGAATTTCATTTCATTTCATATTTACTTATGTTGAATTTCACAAAACACAACGAGTCATTAACGTAAACTTGTTAAATGTACAATTTGCTTTTTTCGAAATTATAGAATTTGCAGAAAACGTATTGTTTGCGGAGATTATATCTGATTAAAGCACAATATCAATAAAAATAAATGTTTTGAAATCTGAAGTATATTTTAGTCTGCAAAAATGTAAATATTTTTTTTATTATGATTAAAAAATAGACATTTAAGCGTGAAGTTATGAAGGAAATTTTAGATTTCATCGATAACGTTTTGTTTTACAGTTTCTTTAAAAGTAAATTACAACAAACACCAGGAGATGAAACCTGCATGGCTGTATCACCAGTTACAGAATAGGCTATTATATGGCCTGAACTTTCTGAAGGAACGATGGAAATTTTTTTTATTTATAGAAGATGAATATGCGTAGGGCTACTATTTATATTACATTGCATTTATGTATAAAAATAAAATATTGAAATTACAAATAAGGTTTTTACCTTTTTTTTGTTTAATGAATGTGGGTCGTCATTGTGACGAAAAAAAAAGCAGACATCAGTGATTGTGAAAGAGTATGTCTTTTATTTTTTCATTATACTTAGTTTATGTGTAAGTGAAATTTTAATTATCGGTACTGCTTTAAGCAAACACTTTTTGGATTTTGGAGATGTTTTTGGATGTTAATAATGAAAAAATTTTGGAAGAAGAATAGATCCTTTTTAATTTTTTTCCTAAAAAAGTGATTAGTTGTAGCTTTATAATTTTGAAACAGATTACCAGTTTCTAAATATTTTGCATGAACTTACCAAAGGTAATATGGAAAGTTTAGACTTCATTGATGAAACGTCGTTGTAAAATTTGTTTAATCTGGTGCAGCTTTCAAATGTCAACACGCCTTTTAAATTTTATTTCGTATTTACTTATGTGGAATTTCACAAAACACAACAAGTAATTAACGTAAGCATAATAAAATGGATGAAGAATTTTACTTTCAATGTTTATTTTGTGAACATTATCTGCAAGTACATCTCGCTACAACTCATTATCAAAATTTCCCTCGGTTTCTAAAAATTAGTGTACCTACGCTATTTTTGTAGTAAAATTTCTAAATAGCCAAACGATTTTAATTTAACCATGTTAGCAAATGTTAAGCTTATAAAGTAAATATTTAAAAACATAAACTAATAATTGTAATAGAATGTAAAAATACATGTCAAGAAGTCATACTAAATAGTGACATCGTTAAAAATTTTCCACAACAAGTAATTAACGTAAGATTGTTAAATGCACAATTTGTCTTTTTCGAAATTATAGAATTTACAGAAAATAATTGTTTGCGAATTTTAATAAAATAGTTATTTAGAAATTTGAAAAATATATGTCTGCAAAAATGTAAATTATATATTTTTATGATTTTAAAAAATATATAAATAAGCGTGAAGGTATGAAGAAAATTTTAAAGTTCATCCATAAAGTTTGGTTTAAAATTGATGTTTTACGTGGTCCGAAAAATTATGCTTATAAGGTTTTTTCGGTAATAAAAATGAAGACACGTTTATTTGTAAAGTCAAAGGGATAACATTAAATTATAAAAATTCTAAAAAGGTAAAATGAAACGTCGTTTTAAAAATTTGTTTAATCTGGTGCAGCTTTCAAATGTCAATACGCCTTTTAAATTTTATTTCGTATTTACTTATGTGAAATTTCAGAAAACACAACAAGTAATTAACGTAAGATTGTTAAATGCATAATTTGTAGTTTTCGAAATTATAGGTTAAAATAAATTATTTCACACTCTATAAAATCCACTTTATGAGACTTAATCAAGTATCGAGGTAAACCATGTTGTGCTAAAAATAGAAAGGACTAAACGTTTTAATGTTGGTATAAATAACAAAGAAGAAAGGTTGCTGAAAATTTATATTGTGATTGCATTACATTACATTTTATTGTTTGTAACATATCAAATAATTCAATGTCACCAATTTTAATAAATCTGTTTTTGTAAATTGTGTTTATGTTTGAAATTATATGAAAGTAATATTTACATTGTTACAACTCGAGTCTCAAAATTGTTGTATCTGCAACAGTCTTTCATATTTACATGTTTACAACTCGAGTCGTTTTCTGAAATTATAGAATTTACAGAAAATAATTGTTTGCGAATTTTATACGCAATTAAAGTACAATTTTAATAAAATAGTTATTTAGAAATTTGAAAAATATATGTCTGCAAAAATGTAAATTATATATTTTTATGATTTTAAAAAATATATATAATTA
This sequence comes from Ctenicera cuprea, assembly GCA_958336395.1. NCBI lineage: Eukaryota > Metazoa > Arthropoda > Insecta > Coleoptera > Elateridae > Ctenicera > Ctenicera cuprea. Next base: position 9,843,628 of record OY284488.1, read on the forward strand.
AGCGTGAAGGTATGAAGAAAATTTTAAAGTTCATCTATAAAGTTTGGTTTAAAATTGATGTTTTACCAAAATACAAACTTCTAGTTTCAGATTGTTAATAAATCGAAATATGTGAAAATCTCTTTGTATGGTTATTAAGCGAAAAGAATATTTAACAAACCCCGAGCAATTTAGAAACTGCCTCTGGCAATACAATACAATGTACATGTTGGGTTTGATAACAAATAAACGTTTGAAATCTAATATTCTGCCAGGAAATTCTTTAAGAGTTACGTTAAATTAAAAATCAATTATTTCACATTCTATAAAATCAACTTTATGAATTGAATGCTATTATTATACTAAATAGTGACTAAACGATTTTTGGCGTCATGAGTCGCTATAGGAATACTAACATTAAAAATAATGTTACCTCTTACTACATTGTCAAATTTCGATGGCTGAATGTTGTATCTGTAGCTGAATTTGGTATCAATCATTGCAATTAGTTTGAACAAAGAAGCGAGATAAAATCACGTTAATTTTAAGATATGTTAGTTTTCTTAAACGATTATCCCTTCTATCAATTTAAAACTTTCAATTTTAATTCAAAATATTGCAAAGATTTATTTCAAACGTTTGTTGTTATTTCTGTTTATTGTATTTAAATTTAAAAAATTTCAAAAATTTTAATTTCTATAGCTACTTACGTCTACTTACTAATTCGTATGTTGTCTGTTGAAAATTTTGAAATGTTAGTAAAAATACATGTCAAGAAGTCATACTAAATAGTGAAATCGTTAAAAATTTTCCATGTTGAAATAGCCCGAGGCTTTTTAAATTTTTCTGACAATATTAAAATATGCAGGTAAAAGGATTTATTATGTAAATTTTTCAATAATTTTAAATAATTAAGACCAAGAAGTCATACTAAATAGTGAAATCGTTAAAAATTTTCCAAGTTTAAATTTTTAGCTTTTGGACGATATGAAAGTATGCAGGTGAAATGTAAAAAAAAATTCACTTGAACCAATTAATACAAATAAGTAGCTTATGCTATTTTTGTAGTAGAATTCCTATAGAGTGACACTAAATTGTTAAATTGGCTTTGGTTTAACAGTTTACCTAACGTTAAGCGTCATACACGGAAGTACAGCCAGCATGGAATTTTAGTTGAAAATCAAGGAAAATTATAAGATTAGATGTTAATCTACCCGAAATTAATTGGATAACACTTTATTAGATTTTTGATATGATGCTTGTTTATATTTTTTGTACCTAGGGGCGGTGTTGTCATACACTGAAGTACAGCCAGCATGGAATTTTAGTTGAAAATCAAGGAAAATTATAAGATTAGATGTTAATCTACCCGAAATTAATTGGATAACACTTTATTAGATTTTTGATATGATCCTTGTTTATATTTTTTGTACCTAGGGGCGGTGTTCTTGTGACGAAAATTCGCTGACGTAAGTTTGAAGTCACTTACGTGACGTTGATTGGAATGCAATTAACCTTGGGAATGCAATTAGCCATTGGAATGCAATTAGACATTAAAATGCAATTAGACATGTAATTAGGCTCAGGGTGATGACTAAGTGGTACCCCTGTTCTACTGCTATACCTGCGTCCAGATGACTTGATTTATCATTTCAAAACGTCCAATAATGGTGAATTTAAGAGATCAAATTGCTCATTCATTAAAAATACAAATTTAAAATTTTTATGAGTTTCAAATGGCTCTAGTATATCCAATTTACGTTTGTCATTACAAAAGTGTAAACATGTTATAGTGTTATTAGATGTCATTGAATGATTGTGTTCTAATAAGTGTTTAGCGTAATTGGAATTATAGGAGTGTTTATATTTGTAACAAGATACGTGTACCTTGTACTTAATATCAGAATTTCTAATTGTTTGTGCTATATAAACCGAATTACAGTACGAGCAATTTAATTTGTAAATGCCTGATTTTAGTATATTTTCTGTTTTTTAGCATTAAACAAAGTGTTTAAAATGCTTTTTGTTGTTTTAAATGTTATTTTACATTAATTTGTTTTGTTTATAATTTTAGCATTTTTTTCTGATTTATTGCCAAATATGGAATTGACGCGTATTAATTTTACAGTTAAGAATAGTTTTATTTACAATTAATCATTCAATAACGTTTTTTTTACTAACTAACGAAACTATTTTTTGATCATTACGAAAGTAGGTAGAACTTTAAGGCAAGACTAAAAAGAAATCACATCAACATAGATTTTCCCCAAAACTTCAACAATTTTGAATGTTAATGTTAATTTTTTTTACCAAAGCAATCAACTCTTAAAAAAATGTTGTACCTCAAACAAAATAAAAATGTTCTAAAAATATAGCAAATTCCTGCATAGCATTTTATGGCAGGCTAGTTTAAAAGTCTATGAGTAAGTGGCGTGCACGCAAATGTAAGGGCGCCCGCATGTTTTGCACCTGAAGAGTTACGTGACTATCGCAGGACTAAACCGTGTCTCTTTCATCTTCTTCTGTACTACACGAACAAGCTTGAAATGCAAGAAAACAGTAGACTATTCAAGAGCGTATCCGCCGAGTACGTGCTCTTGACCTTGACTTATACAGGTACCCACATACTGGCGGACATAATCGAAAATAGATTTTATATTATAATCTTCTTCAGCTGTACTAGGTTACTATGTCTATGCGTCTGCGGGTCGTCTGGCGTCTTGACAAAAATTGCCTGACTATTTTTATGAATTAATGACGGATGTATGAAGAAGATTAGATATGAATATGGCTCATATGCACAAAATATGCGGTCTCTGGAGGGAAGCTTGCAATTTAAAATAATTTTGCTAAATTATACTACTGCTACTTTAAAAACAATAATAGCTAAATTAATTTTTTTCAGAAAAGAAGAATTTGACTATTTTCTACTTTAAATCATTTCGTGGTTACAAGATTTATGAATCTAGTAAGTAAATGCCTAGGTAAAACTGCGTTTGATTTACCAAAAAAAAACTGGAAATATAATTTATACTGGGCGAAAAACATACACAACTGTAATACTCAAAGAAATTGCCGTTTCTTTCAATAATAAATCTTTAACAATTCTGAATTGATTGTGGTAGGCACATGGTGAAACATTATTAATAAATAATTAACTATTAAAACATTAATAGATTATTATTAAAATAAAACTCTTGGTAATTGTTTCACAATTTGTTGGTATTTATTTTCTCGACTTAAGTTTCAACCTTCACGGTCATCGTCAGGAGTTTAAAATCAAACTAAACTAATACTAAAACTAAAACTTAAAGATGTACACTGTACAGTACTACCCTACCCAGCGGTGAATTGCCTAAATCGGTGTGGTCGTTAACTATATTTTTATTATTATTTAATGCTTTTTTAATTTCTAAATTTTCCAATTTATTTAAACGTTTGCCCTTGTTTTCTACGTGTAAAATTTTTGTATCTGTTTGTTTGAAAAAATGATTGTTTGTAATACAATGTTGGGAAATGCCGGTTGATTTATGATTATATTTAATTGATCTTATGTGTTCTTTAATTCTTGTATTAAAACTGCGGCCAGTTTGTCCTGTATATGATGCATCACAATTAGAACAGTCAATTTGATGGATACCATTTTTTGAATATTTTTCTATTGTGTCTTTATTGTTTACTAGATGTTTATGGAGGTTGTTCGGATTGTGCATAGCTATGTTAATATTTAATTTTTTGAGCCTGTTAGAAACTTTATAGCTAACTCTACCTATATAATTGATTTTTGACCATATTGTTTTTTCAATTGATGCCTTTTGTTCGTTGTACAAAAATAAATGTAAAACATCTTTTGTACAACAAACAAAAGGCATCAATTGAAAAAACAATATGGTCAAAAATCAATTATATAGGTAGAGTTAGCTATAAAGTTTCTAACAGGCTCAAAAAATTAAATATTAACGTAGCTATGCACAATCCGAACAAAGTCCATAAACAACTAGTAAACAATAAAGACACAATAGAAAAATATTCAAAAAATGTTATCCATCAAATAGACTGTTCTAATTGTGATGCATCATATATAGGACGAACTGGCCGCAGTTTTAATACAAGAATTAAAGAACACATTAGATCAATTAAATATAATCATAAATCAACCGCCATTTCCCAACATTGTATTACAAACAATCATTTTTTCAAACAAATAGATACAAAAATTTTACACGTAGAAAACAGGGCAAACGTTTAAATAAATTGGAAAATTTAGAAATTAAAAAAGCATTAAATAATAATAAAAATATAGTTAACGACCACACCGATTTAGGCAATTCACCGCTCCTTGACCTACAATATACAAAGCATAAAAACACATGTGGTAACACTTAGAGTCAAGGCGGCGACGCAAAATTCCGGAAATGGGTAGGGTAGTATTGTACATCTTTAAGTTTTAGTTTTAGTATTAGTTTAGTTTGATTTTAAACTCCTGACGATGACCGTGAAGGTTGAAACTTAAGTCGAGAAAATAAATACCAACAAATTGTGAAACAATTACCAAGAGTTTTATATTAATAATAATCTGTTAATTTTTTAATAGTTAATTATTTATCTTTAACAATTCATCAATTCCTTCTCTTCATCCTGTTTTTCCTGACAACCCTTTTTCGGCAAATTTTCAGCAGAAGCGTTTGCTTAAAACGCTGCTAAAACACATCTCTACCATTATATGCCAAGTTTGGTTGGGTTTTTAAATGTTAGGGGTTGCGGGTTAACTTGATCGTTTGGCGATGTTGTATTAAAATGGGGGATAAGATGGCCATATTTAAAAAATTTTTTTAAGAACGACCATTCGCGACCAGAATGAAACCTGCCATATCTAGTTTCTAGCTAAAATACTGAAGTGTTAACTTCGAATGAACTTTCTTATTACTACTTGCCGTATTTTTTGTATTTTTTTTTTAAATTATAACATTGTTCAGTTCACCGACCATTAGATTTATAAGAAAACAAGTAGTGGAAACTTGGAACTTGCGATAGCCTGTGTAATTGGTTTCCGTACCGTAACTGTATGAATAGTAGCAGCAACTAAATTGCACGAAAGCAAGGTAAGCACCGCGCTGCGCACTACGGCTCATTAAAATTTCGCTTCGGATGTCGGACAGAAATTGCTTTATTTAAGAAAGTATCAAAAATGTGCAAAACCTGAAAATGTATTGTTAGCTAGAAATAATTAAGAGGCGTAGTTAAAATCACGTAACTGCCGGAAAACGCGTTGTTGATATTAAAAAGTATCGTTTTTTAAAAAACTTGAAAATTTTTGCTAATCCCAATAAAGTACTTTAAATAGTCTTTCAAACTGATAAAGGTTTATGAGGATCGGCGTTTGCGGTTTTGAATAAGTAATTAACGTATTTCAAATTATTTAAAAATTCCTGGAAATCGTCAGAGTGAAATTTAGAAAATTATTAAAAAATAAATTTGTAGTTTATTGCAAGCTCTATCGGCTTAGAAAGTTTTAAAACAATTGTGCAGACAGTTTGTGAAAACAATTTGTTTGAAAATTTTCAAAATTTTGAAGCAGCGCCATTGCAATCGTTTTTGGATTTTTAAAATTCATTTTAGTTTATCGTATATTACATGCAAAGGGCTCTCAAAAAAGTTGTAGCTGATCTCGATCAGACAACTATTTTTTGAGTAAATGGGCGTTAAAGTCGAGATTTTCAAAAAATTGTTGCGGTCGCCATTTTAAAGCTACAGAGTTCGGTAAAAATGTTTTCAATTTATCTTGAGTTTTCTCTGAGATTCCGTGTTCAAATTTCTAAAATGTAGTTTTGGAAAAAAACGCTACCTAAAAAACATTTATTTAATGAGTGAATATAGTAGGTTTACCACCCCTAAAAGATGAGGGGAGAAAATTTTGTATATATTTGACTTTAATTAAAGTTAGCTTGATGTGATTTTCGTTGCTCATTTTTAGTACGCACAATTAAATTTAAAAAAATCTTGCTCCGCTGTTTAATATTTATAGAAATCTATCGCTCACTTATTCGAGATTCAAACAGTCTTTAAAAAAAGCTGGACATATTTTAATGCGGTTAAACATTATAGTTTACCCCATTTGCAATTATAAGCTACCCCCCTCCTACCATTACTAAAAATAGGGGGGGAGGGGGTTGAAACCCAGTATTAGCCTAATAAAGGGGCCCTTTCCGTGCCATAAAATCAAAAAAAAATATGTTGCTCAGTTTTTTGGGGATATATTAGCTTGTAACACTTTAGTTGCCGCACCCTATATCACAAAAACTTGGTACAGTATTTTCTAAATTTTGTAGGTTAATAGACGTAAGAAGTATAATCCATTTTTTCCTTAGTGGTCCCAGTTCTGTATGAGGTATTTATAAAAAAATTAAATTAAAGTTAATTGTTAATCGATAATCTATAACACCAGTGTAGGATTGTAAACTTATTTTATAGATGTAATAATATTTAAGGGGCTACTCATTCCCACCCACCCAACTTTTTTAGCAGACGTATTGATTTCTAGTGCTCTATCATTTGAGCCTATATTTTATCTGTAGTACTGCAAAACCTCTAAATGCCGCATCATGGTAGTCCTGTACGAGCGCGGGCGTGGGGGCTAGTTGTCATGGCAACCGCTTTCTTTCCCATTCTAGATAGATGCGGTGTAAATTATGTTCTATATTTGTTTATGTACTTCTGTTGACAGCCATATTGTTATACTATTGATGTGAATATAAAATAAAATAAAATTATATGAAGCGGTGCAATTAGGTGAAGCGCCGCATCACTCGCATCACCATACGAGTCGCCACTGCGTTGCGCTGCTTATGTGTTTTTTTCTTTCTGGTAGCGCTTGTTTGTCTGAGTTTAAAGTAGAATAGTGAAAATCTTGATATAAAAAATACTTTTTGATGTAAAAATTACAAATTTTGAATCCCTTAAGTATTCAATGCAATAATGTCGTCTTTATAGCAAAAACGTTTTGCGAAATTCGTACATTTTTGCTTTAGTCTGATTGAAGACAATTTAGGCCCCTCTGATTTCTTCCAAAGTTGTCGTATTATCAGAATACTTGAAATATTCCATCCACTTGCGCATTTCAAGCAAAAAGAGTAACTAAAATTCCAATCGGCAAAATAGATCAAATTTTTAGTAAAATATAACATGTTTCGGACTTCAAAGTTTTGTTATTGTGCTCGGAAAGCTTGGATTCTGGTAAATACAAATTTCATGCAACAATAAGTTTACTTACTACTGTGCGTTCACAAAAGGAGGTGAACCCTTTTGTTACATACACATTCACACACATTAAAGATTATTCTAGTAAAAACCCTTCGAGACCATGAGAATGTGCACCAAAATGACATCTTTGCAATGAAGGTATATTCCTGCTTTGTCAAGGGAATCAATTGTGGTTATTTAGAAGGAAAAATGAAAATTTGTAGTAGATGACTGTCATTATTTACTATCATGCATGGTCAGAACTGTCATTATCCCAAATATAACTATTAGTATAGGAAACAAAAATTAATTTCGGCAGCAACTTGAGTCTAACGTAAAATGCATATTAAAACAGAAATGGAATTTTATATTTTTACCATAGAGGCAGATGCTTTTTTATCATCAAATCTTACAAAATTTTAGAAATATGTGTCATGAGAACACAACTGTCACTGAAAGTGTTTACGATGATCAATCAGACCAAAAAGCATCAGCATTGACTAGGTCAGTGTGACAGTTAGTGGGTGGTTAAAGGTCGCACGTCTTTGGTGGTAGGGTTAGATATTAGTCCTAACTCAAAGAACCCCTGATGTGTGCAAGAACTACCTGTCCTTGTGCTTATTTCGAATCGTTTGGAGAAAGAAGAATATTTGATCTATGATCACGAGGTAAATTTGCTTTTTCCCACACTATAAAATGGATTTTTTTTGTGTTAGTAAAATATTTTCTAATTTATCAGTGGCGTGCGTATGAGTCGCCTTTGCACGATTGAATATAAAAAAGGATACGCTACTGAATTTTTGTTTAATTTTAACCATTTTTAAAATGTTTTGATTAAAACTTTACAAAAAAGCGTTTTTTTGTTACATTGGACCATTTTCGATAAAAATCAAACAAACGAAACCAGGTGGTATCATTTTAAGGCATTTTTAGTTGTCAAATTACAAATTTATGATAAGATATTAGAATACATTGTTTCCATAATTTATTTTTTGTCGAACTCGAACGTTTTCAATTTTGAAATTTGAATTTTTCCAATTTTTTCACATTGTAACCTAGACAAAAGCCGAAATGGTTTAAATGGTTTAAGTATACGGTCCTGCTGATGAAAATTGCTATGAAGCTAGACGTATTTACATTGAAAGATCTCCCCAATCATCAAACTCCTTACCATCAGACCTTTAGAAACGTTTTCAACGCCTAACGGATTCAAGATTTATTAAAAAAGCTCCAGTTGCAAAAAAAACCATTAACAACTGCAACCCCTGAATTAGAAAAAGCGGTTCTGTATGATATTAAAGAAGACCCACACACAAACACAAGTACCAAAAAAGTTATATCCGTACTACATACCAAGCAAGCATTGTTACCTCAAGATTTCCCTCCACGTTTGAGGTTTTGCCAGTGGATACCACAGAAAATTGCAGGAAAACGTCAATTCGTTGCTGAGGTGCTTTTTACTCATAAGGAACATTTTTCAAAGAACACTAAAATGAATTTCCACAACAATCATATTTGATGTGACGAAAACTCGCACGCAAAAATTGAGTCTCGGTTTCAGCAGCACTTTTCTTTGAATGTGTGAGTGGGTATTGTTGGAGACTTTTTGATTGGCCCACACTTGAAGATGTTCTACTTGCACTGAGTAAACGAAGTGGTTTATAGAATCTAAAAAAATCTCCGGAAAAAAGTCACGGAAAAAAGTCGATGAAAAAAAGACCCCGGGAAAGTAAGTTTTCGGATAAAGATTTCCCGGAAAAAAGTGTAGTAGGAAGAAGTATCCTGGAAAGAAGTCTCCAGAAAAACACTGCTAAGAAAAAAGTCCATCAAAAAAGGCACAGAAAAAGAAGTCCCCGGAATAAAAGTCTCTGGGAAAAACCTGAAAAACTAAAAAAAAAGCAAAACTCACAGAAATATTTTAACCGTATATGAAAATCAGGTAAAGTCGTTTATTTTAACCGACTCTTCTCTTAAATATCCAACACTTCTTTTAGAAAGTTTTTTTCTTTTCCTAGGGACTTAGTTTTTTTCACGGATACTGTTTTCCGAAGATTTTTTTCCGGGAAATTTTTTCCGGTACGTTTTTCCGTAGTTTTTTTCCGTGACGTTTTATTCAGAGATATTTTACCGTCTACCGGTTTATGCACGATAGTGCCCCTGCTTAACAGTTCATGAATTTTTAAACGCACTTTTTACCAACCGATGGATTGATTGGTGCGCTTAAATATCAAAACATCCTTGGCCCCCAAGATCTCCCGATTTAAATCTTTTAGATTTTTTCTTGTAGGGTCCCTTAAGTTTCTGATATATAGCGTGCCAATCCAAAATGAGGAACAATTTAGGGAATGCATCATAACTGAATGTCAAACCATACGTAACACACCAGGTATTATTGAGCGTGAACGTAATTTAATAAGACAAAGAGCGGATGCGTGCATTATTTCTGAAAGTGGTCGTTTGCGGCAGTTTCTTTAATTTTTATAGAGTTTTATCGAAAACGGCCCATTGTAACAAAAAAACGCAAGAATCATTTTTTGTAGATTTTTAATCAAGAAATCCAAAAAATTGTCAAAACTGAACAAAAATGCTCTTATCCTTTTCCATATTCAATCGTGCAACGGCGAGTCATACGCAAATGTTACACCAACACAAAAAATAGTCCTTGGCACTGCATGTGCGGCGTGCGCACACCAAATCAGAAATACACATTCCAACGGGTTTCCAAAATTTTTATCATTTACGATTTTTTCCTCTCAGCGAGAACGAAGGCCTTGCGGACACATGTTCATACAAACTTTTTGTCTTAAAATAAGCCAAAAATAATGCCAGTGAATTTTCTAAACGTATTTAGGAAACATCTTGTATGTACAAATTAATTATTTTAATTTTATATATAGTTTGAACTTATTAGGAAAATTAATTTTATAAATTTATTTTTAACCATCATAACATACCAGCACTCAGCAGCCCCCTTTAAACGCTGCATATGGTTCGACTAAATCGAAACGTTTTGACGGGCACATGTTTAATTTTGGACTTATTAAATATGGACACTAATTCTCATTTGAAGAGGTTTGATACCGACTTCAGATTAAAGCAATAGCGTTTTAAATTTTATTCGGCGTTTTGAGTCTTGGGCAATCCAGATACTTGAGCTTTTACTGTAATCTTCTTATAAAACATTATTTAATAATAACCTAAGATCCGCTGTGTTGATTTAAATCTAATAAGACATTAGAACGTCAGCTTCTGTCCGAATCTAATGCTTAAAAGGCTTCCTGCGTTAATACCAAAAAAACATTATATTTTTTATAATTATGAAAAAAATGTGGTTTTTCTGGGACTTAGGTAACGTTATTTCCAGAGCTGAGCGGAATACAGAAAAAATGTAGTTGAATACAAATACTGAGTATTTGAAAATAAAAGTATTCGCATAACAAGATGAAAATAGTATTCGAATACACAACATTCGAATAAAGCAATTCATTTGATATGAAAAACGAAACGAATTTTTAATTTAACAATACAATATTCTAAAAGTGCGTTAACGAAGCACTTTACCTGGACTTTTCTATACTTGGGAAACTTCTTCTATGTTTGAAAGTATTTGCGCACAACGTTGTATATCCTCGTGGCAGTGGTGGTACAAAGCAAACCCCCATGGATATTATTACATCGTACAGATAACAATAGTTTTAAAAAAATACAGAATATGACGTGCAGTCATAACCAGCTTTGCCATTACCCCCATCTCACTGATAACCATGTCCGGCGGCTGCTTCAGCGTAATGTTGTTCTAGTTTGCATTACATACCCAATGTCACCCCATGATTTAGCGCCGGTTGCCTATGGGCATGTATTATTGTATTTCGAAACCGGAAATGAGAAAAAACTCGTTTTTATATTTATAAATTTTATAAATTATGAAGAAAACTAAAAACGCAAGGACAAATTCGTCTACCTAAATTTGGGCGGATGGGGGAAAATTAATTCCTCTAATTTTTGTTGCACCTAAAAATTAAGCTGTAAATCTTATTCTACTATCACTCAAAATCAACTTAGCAAAAATTTCTTATTATCTCGCGTTACTAAATAAGAGGGGCATGCATTTTCAATTTCCAAAAATTCATAGAAAGCTTACAGAAAAATTAGCGGCCCGGTACACCAATTAAATTGTAGCTTACCCCAGCTCTACGAACCTAGAAAATTTCAAAAAATTCGTTTTACCAGTCTCTGGTCAATGTTTTTTAATAAACGCAATACTTTGAAAATATTTTTACTTTACAGTTTTCATGCTTTGAAAAATTCTCGTACATCATAAGATTTTGTCTTCTTACAGGAATTATAATAACAAATTTGATAACGATTTACTAACTCGTTTTTGAGTAATAAGGCGTTGATGTTACAATTTTTATAAAATCGTAGCGACCGATATTTTGAAGCTAGAAAGTTCGAGAAAAAACGTAGAATTTGCCCAAATTGCTACCAAAAAACATATCTAACGTTCAGTAACGGATTTTTTTAAATTTTATATTGTTGTAAATTTTTGTAATACCCCCCCCCCCCCCCCCATTCCAAAGCGCGTCATAATTGGGCTAATCGTTTCGGAGCGCTCACATTTAAAAAAAAATGTGCAATCCCGTCAAAATCTTGAATTTAAAAAAAGTAGCCTCAATTGTATTCAAATACTACCCAACTCTGATTATTTCATCAACCTTTAAAAAAATTTAGAAAATGTTTTGGTCACATAATGCAAGAATTCAGTTTATCAGTTGTAGATTAGATATACTGTTATTTTATCTCGCCGCTTGTTAGTAATTAAATATCAAGCAGTTGATTAATTAACCGAGTTGAACTATTTAAGGAGATTTATATACCAATTCTTTCGGTAGTTACAACTAAATTCGAATGACAATTTTCAGTGATCGCATATATTTAGCGTGTGTTTAATTTTAGGACCGTGGCCTACGCAAATATTCCGAAATAAAAATAGATAAGTGAGCAGATAAGAAGCTTCGAGTCAGCCTATTAAAATTTTAGTATCTGCTTTCAATTTTTTTATATATTAGCATAATGCAAGTTTTTATTTCCCGGTTGGTATCTTATGGAGCGGTAGCATCCAAAAGGCAGCACACGTTTGTTCCTTTACAAATATTTTATAAAACCATAAAAGCGTAAGAAACGCATTATGTTAATTCTAACAATTTTGGTATATTGAAAGGGTTGTGTAGAACAAAAATTCACATTCTAAGTTTGTAGTGAATGGATTTTTTTCAATACAAACCTAAAAACCTCTTTTCCGGTCCGGCCTAATCTGACAGCTTCAAGTACCAGCAAACATGACCATGAATTGGACCTGTGAGACTAGAATAGAGGGATTTGAAAGATTATGTTTGAAAAACGAAATCATTTTAGATACTCTTGCATTATAATCTATACTAATATGTCAGAATTACCTACACCGTTTGTTGCTTCTTAACTTATATTTTCGCAGACGCCGTGACGAGCCGCCCCCAAGTTATATTTACATTAGTTATTTATAACTAATATGCTACTACATGAATTAAAAAAATAAGAAAAAAATAAACAGCTATAAAATGTTGTAAACTGAAATAGTACTATTAAATGTAGCGTGGTTGCTGTGCTGATTTCAATGCAACATCAGCCAAGAAACCTCAAAATTATTTTTAATATTATTAGAATTTTCTCAAATTTAAATAATTTTGAAACAAAGATTTTAAGATTGTGTTCTAAATTTAGAAATGTGGGAATTAATTTTACTTTCCTATAATTTCAGTATAGGGAAGAATAGATTTCGTGAATAGTTTCGATTTCGATATCTTGACGTAAATACGTTTTGGACATCTAGAAACCCAAACAAATAATTTTAAAACAATCTGTCTGGATGACTGTATCAGTGTACGCTTCGTAACCTACGAATGAGCCGATTTCGATGAGCCTTCGACTGTGAATGTATATCAAAAATCCTCGGGGATTTTAATACAAAAATTCAAAAATCGGAAAGAGAAGTGAAATATGTTTTTGGTAGCATTTAAAAAAAAAAAAAAACTTTTATAAATTGAAAACACAATAGAAGATCTTCAGGCTAAACCAACGATTTTTTTACAAACTTCCTAGCTTTAAAATGACAGACGGAACGATTTTTTTGAAAATTTTAAGTATATAGCGCCTTATTACTCATTACATTTTTTACCGCAATAGTTACACAATAATAAGATGCTAAAAATTCTCAATAAAATTTAAACTATAGAATAAAAATTTGTAAAAATTTAAAAAAAATAATTTTCAGAAACTGGCTATATGACTCTTTTAAAATTGTATAATCTAATAAAGCTAGAATATAGACCATATTGTTCTTGAATGTTTTGTCGAAGCACGTAAACAGGTAGTTAATTAAAAAGATATTCAAAATTGGCAAATTAATATTTTTTTCTTAATTAAGCATTAAGGAAGCTACAGCCCCTCGCCCCGTAGATTAACGTCCGAAATGTCCCAGTCCGCTAGTTTCACTGTGACGCCTTTTCTGATTTTAAAGTTCGAATATTAATTTATGCTCTTTTAGATAATAATTGGGGGACGACAAAAATGTTGGTTTAAGCTAAATTGCTCGTAATTGATAGTAGGATACAATTCACAATACACAGTAATATTTAGGAGGGTTAATTTCACCCTTCCTAATTTTGTTTACCGCCGAATAGGTTTTTCCGTTTTTCTTCTAATCCTAAGGAGTCTTTTCTCACAAGATCAAAAATTAAATTGAAACAAAAAACTACATTTACTGTACTTTGTGCTCGGCTTGTTCTAGCGGCTGCAGTGGTGTCTGTGTGAGCGTCTATATACACTTTACAGTCCAGACGGCTTAAGAAAGCGCAAATTTGGCACAAGGATTGATAATTTTACTGGGATGAAACTGCAACAAAATGAGGTTGGTCCGCCAAAAAAAGAAGGGGAGCGGAAAGATTCTCTACTTAATATAGACGCAGTAGAAAAACAATAGTAGATTCGTATTCTACGCATGTCTAATAACCGATCTGCGCAAACGCGATCTTCCTACCCTTCCTGCCCCCCATCGTTTTATTGTTTTTTCAACAATTTACGAATTTCGGCCTCAAAATCGGTATTAGCCTGTGAAACGGTAATAGCAGCAATTTCCAATTGAGGAAAAAAAATATACAGCTTTTGTATGTGGTCGTCTATCTAAACAGTTTAGTTGAGCCGAAAAACGTCCCAAAGGTGTATAAAATATACTTCAGTATAGACGCGTTCGAAACTTAACTAAATTCGTATTTTACACTTGTCAGATAGCCAATTTGCGCAAGCGCGACCTTCTTACCACCCCTCGGTTGCCAGTACTATCGATTGTTTGTTTTGTTTTTCAAAATCTAACGAATTTCAACTACAAAATCGGTATAAAAACCTATATAATATTTCTATTTAGTCGTTTACCTGAACAGTTTATTTGAGTATTTCGGCCGAACTACGACTAAGTCCAAAAGGTGTATAGACATGATAAATCTATTTTAAAAATTTCTAAATCATTTAAAATGTTTGACAATTTTAAAATTACAAAAACTTTTGAAAGATTTTAGAAATTTTACCAAATTATAAATTTTCCAAAAATTTTAATAACTATTAATGTCTCAAAATGTTTAAATTTACAAAAACTTTCGACAAATTTAAATATTGCTATGATATGCGTGGTCTTGTATTTACTAGAAAACAATGCCCTAAATGCCTGCAATTCACGCAATTCCAAATTATATTATATATGAGACTCTTTCATTAACTTTTTCAGGGTCGTTATTAAGCTTAGAAGAAAAGTTATTAACAAATAAGATTTAAAAAGAAAATACACAAAACAATATCAACGTTACAAAAGCTTTTTATTCAAAAATCAACTTGGGGTTAGATTTTTAGAAAAATCTAGAGATTTTCTTTTAATTCTAATGTTCTTAAAACTGAGCACTTATCTTTGTGTCTTCTTATCAAGATATCCTTCACTCGACGATCGTTGAATGTTGAGCTCCCTCCCCTCCTCTGGTTTGCAGGTTCCTCAAAAACCACGGCACTCGCCTTTAGTTAGAATCCTCGTCCACTGTAGTTCCAATATGTACTGGACTGCTTTTATGTTTATTAATTCTTGGCTTTTCTACACTGATGACTGTAAACTCGTTCTGAACCGCTTTTATATTATTATTCTTTTTGATTCTTCCACAATTGGTTGATAAACACTTGTATTCGTTTTATAATCGCTTCTTTTCAATTCAAAATCACTATTTATTACTTATAACTCGTTATCCTTCTCTTTTCTTTCAGAGAAATAAAAATCCTGTGTCCTTGTTTACAGGACGAGCTGTAACTAATTACAAAAATTTCCCTTTCTTTTGTCTTCGCTCTTGATCTTTCATATTTTTTATGGATATATTGATATTAACGATATTTATATTTATACGATATAAACTACTAAACCTTTGACCTTAATTTTATACGGTTGCACTAGATATCCTACATCAATGTATACGAAGGCATCACAACATTTATTTTTTTTAACAAAATAATTCTATTAGCCACATTAGTAATACTTTAGATATTCAAATGTTTACCTCTAATAAAGGGGGGGGGGGGAGCAGCTTCCGTATATCGTTCACACATAAATTTACAGGGCTTGAGTAAAACATTAAATTGATCGTACCAAACCTCCGAATCAGAACAATCCTAAGGGTTCTATCATTAAACTATTACTAGTCTAAATAAAAATATCAACCCTTTATTAACACGAAGGGACTGTGTTCCACCACTTGATTATTATTACGTATACGTGAGTAAAAATATTTTAGTTATCAAAATTGATTTTGTTGTTAAAGTTTATTCCACAAATTACAACAAAGTAGCACAGTAGCAACAAACGACAAAGATTTTTGCTTAAACATCGGGAACAAGACCACACAGGTAAAGCCGAAAGAAAACTTTTTGAAGTACCTACAAGGGAGATTACAAGTGTGAAGAATGGCACTTTAGCATCATGGTCAAATTGCTCTTTCTCTAAATAATCGTATTTATGAAATCCTTTTTTCACAGACCCGTATAATAAGACACTTTCGAAAACTATCCACATGAAAAATGAAGGCGAGTTAAACCTCCAGAAATTAACCCTTTTAAGGTAAATATGCCGCCTCTTAAAAATGGGTGGTCCAAATTTAGAAAAAAACTGTTATAAGAAATTAATTTTGTTTTATGTAAATAATAGAATATAGAAATGAATTAATTTCTTTGTCGTTTAATGCAAATTTTAACACCATAAATGTTCGTAACTGTACAAAACATTTGTCTAGAATTGAAAGTGCGCATTTGTAAGATTAAGAGCTCCCAATACTTGCAGGATTAAACCGATAACGTGTACAATTTGGCATTGAGCTTTGAAAATACGGCAACATTGTTTATTTTTCGAAAATACTTAAGGAAGCTATTGTTTTTCATTCATAAATAACATTTTTAATTTTTAATAATGATTACATTTTTAGGTATGCGCATTTGATGTATTAAAAACTAAATTTTCCAATATTTTAAGGCACAAACAAGCCAGTAATTCGCAGATCATAATTTTTTAAATTAAACCGTTGATGCGATTAGGTAAGGGAAACTAATCTGTAACGTAAATACCGGCCCATGTCCTAAACTGAAGGTAAAATCCGATTACGTTTAATCTGATGCACAAATAAGTTCTAGCAGCCAGTACCTAACAACCGAACAGTTTTTGTGGCATCATTTTTACTTGAAATTGCAATTTTGGTATCGAGAACTGTAGAAAATCAATATTTGCAAAAATTTGTACCAAAAATGTAATACGCGTGCCTTCTAACATAGATGGGGTTCTACAATCGAGCAGGTGATGAGTTATAAAGGAAATGTAATACTTTAATTGCGGATTTTAAGTAGGTCACAGCTGGTTTTGCAAAATGTTCAGATGCTTCAAAAGATAAGGGACCAATAAAAAAGGAAACAGCGATACTCGTGCCATTAATGCATTTTACTATTCAAAAAATGTAGGTCAAAGACTGTATTAGTCAACAATATTTATTTGAAACCTCACACAGTTAGGGGTTAAAAATCAGAAGATTTTAAAAAATGTGGGTCATCCAATCGTTTTCCTTAGTAGAATAGTTTTTAATGGCCAAGAAGTAAAATACAACTACTGAGTATAAATAAAATACGTTTTACTTCAACAGTCAATCCTATATTTTGGTGACAAATCATTAAAAAAATGCTGAAATTATAAATAACATAATTAAATATGTAGTAAGTTTTAAAACAACTGAAACCATTTGAAACACTTTGTTTAATGTAAAACCAAAAACAGATGATTTACTAAAATTAGGCATTCACAAATTAAATTGTTCGCATTATAATTCGGTTTATATAGGACAAACAATTATAAATTTTAATATTAGGTACAAGGAGCACGTGCGTTATTACAAATATAAACACCCACAGAAATCCAATTACGCTAAACACTTACTAGAACACAATCATTCAATGAAATCTAATAACACTATAAAATATTTAAACTTTTGTGATGATAAACGTAATTTAGATAAACTAGAAGCTTTTGAAATTCACAAACATTTAAAAACTGTACCGTTAATGAACGAGAAAATTTATCTCTTAAATTTACCTCTATTTGACATTTTGGAATAAGAAATCAAGTCATCTGCAGACAATTACCATAGTGTTTACTTTTTAATATAACCTTTGATAATGGCATGTAAACATGTTGAAATTTTTTTGTATAAGGTTTAAAGAAATAAATATTGTTGAAACAGAAAATATTTTATATATTATACTTATTAAATACGGACGTCCACGAAGTAAAGCTAGAACTTATAAATAAAATACCACTGTTCGATGAAGAACGACAAAACCCGTAATGAAATCTACAAACTAAAGTAAGTAATATTTATTACGAAATGTCTTGTTCAAACAGACTGATAATGTTTGTCCACTTACACATTTTATCGCACGCCTTGTCAAATAAAAGACACGTGTTAAAACGCTCATTTTGTGGTGGGTCCAACTATAAAAGTTTATACGCGAGCGTTGGTTGGTGTAAGTATAAAAAGCTTTTGACAATTTTTTTCTTCATTAACGTATACCAACAACATACTTAAATGAAACGTAAAGTATTTGACGTTTACAGATAAAACCACATACATTTAACAACCAGGTGGTTTATTCAAGAAATACAATTAACGTTTTAACATAAGAAATTGTCGTTCATTTTGGATTAGGCAAACAGTTTTTTTAATAATATTTGATTATGCAAGAAACTTATTTTACAATAACGCATTCGCTCAAACACATGAAGTTGAAGTGATTTGATTACGTTTCGCAAGTTTTTTGTTACCTGTCCATCTATTTATATATCTGTGCATGGTATTATTGAAATACGTGCAGATATTTTAACCTGTAATAGAACTTACCAAACTGAATCACTTTTCTTTATTTTTTTAAATTTTTCGAAAGATTAAGTTAAAAATCAAAAATGTTTTGTTAAAATGTGGGTATTCGCCTTTGCAATTGTATTTTAATTTAATGCAGCACAATAAAAACTTCAGATTATAAAGCAGCAAGAAAAAGGTACATACTGATAAATGGTTTTCTAAGCGATACTGCGACTTGTCACTTGTCGTTGGTTATTGGTGAATTAATTAGACTGTACGTGTTCGATAGCATGCAATAAATTCGTTACTTAGTAATAAGAAGGCGACTTTTCCCAATAATGAAATAACGGACATAGCCCTTTTGTATGGTGAAGTAGGCGAAAATGCTGCTAAAGCACTTTATGTTAAACGTTTTTCCAATCGCCGAATACCGAATGCGATATGAAAATTTTAATGCATTATCGAAACACCGCCATCAACAGAATTTTTGAAAATTTGCCTTTAACTGTACACAGGGACATAACGTACCGCAATGATGGTGCACCAGCTCATTACTGTCGTCAAATACTAGTGTGGTTACATAATAATTTCTCGGGCAAGTGGGTTGGTCGAAATGGGCCGGAGTTATAGCTCGCGCGATTCCCGGATGTAAACTCTTGCAATTTATCTGTGGGACTATTAAAAACAATGCCCGTGTAGAAAATGCCACAGAAATTATTTTCGAAAATCCGATAGATTTTTCCAGAATTTGCGAACATCCCGGGATTGCCTTGAAAATAATGGATTGCATTTTGAACACTTATTATAAAAAGAAGTCTTTTATTAAATGTCAATTACAAAACTGATAATCGTAACTAAACTTTTGTAAACTAGACAGTGTTTGCATAATCTCTTGTTTCCTTTCACATTTAACATAATCTACTTACTGAACGGCTCGTCAAATTCAAAGAGGAACAAATGTACAAAAATATGCAATTTTGGAAAAATGATAAATAAAAAAGTAGTTCAGTTTGGTGAGTTCTATTGGAGATTATAAAATCTGCACGTATTTTAATAACACTCTGTATATTAAATTCTTAACTGTCTTGCGCAACATGACGACGCCCTCTTTCATCTCGACAAAACGTATTACCAGAACACGACAACGCTGGCTCTCACATCGTCACTCAGTTTATTGATTTTTCGGCGAATGTTTATGTTGCAGTCACTACCGTGGGTATAATTTGGTTAATACATTTATGGCTTACATCTATTCTGGTGTATTTACCGCGCTGACATTAGAATCTCGCACAGCACATTGTATATACACATATAACTTCCGATTTCTGATTTTTTGGAAAGTTTATTTCCCTGTTGAGTTTTGATATACTCTTACATTCCAAAACTCTATAAAATCGGACCATACCATAAGCTAAAAGCTAACTGCAACCTAGTTCCGCATGTAAATATGCGCGCGATGTATAAAAACTGGGCTACGTCCGCAGATATACGTGTTTGGCCTTTCCTAGCCTAGTATAGGGCGTAAGCTTGCGTATTCTTAATTCAGCTGCAAAAAAGTAATAAATTCGTAACTGTCTCACCATAACAAGGCGATTAAATCTTGCATCTCAGAAGAAGAGATTTATTACTATAACATAAGAGCTGGCCATGTACATGTCGACGCAGTTTCTTGAGTGCTATACTTTTGTTGGTATAATTTGCTTATGTATGGCTTACTTTAATTCTAGCGATTGGGAAACGTGTATTATTTATCGGAACATACCCGACGAATTCTACAATTTATTGATACAAATTGGGAGGTCGACCAAGTTCCGCTTATAATTGAAAGGTGTTTACTACCAAACTGTTTACTACGACGCAGTCAGTAACTTTTGCCTTACAACTCGAGCCAACTTAGATATTTATTATGCTTGTTGATCAATATTTACTTTAAAAACACTTAGGGTGATTGGAGACATGAAGCTGCATGTAATGTATCATTATATCGTTACATCTCTCATTTATGTTAATAAGGGCGAATTTAACTTTTGAACTGTATGCAAATGTCTATGAACATTTGTAGTGTGTATTTTATCAGTTTCAGAAACATTTTGAAAATCTCCGCTAAGATACATACCTGAAAATGAGAGCAAGTAATTACTTTCACTCCAAGTTTTCTTCCGGAATTGTTTCTTCGGGTTTTTCTTGCTGTCTTCTTTTCGGTTCTTTTCACGGATTTTATTTCCAGGAGCAACTTTTATTCAGAACAAATCAGCGGAGAAAACATTCGTAGCAGCAAGTATGAAGTTACCAAGAAAAACATCGAGGGGCGTATCCCACGGGTTCTGCTAGTTTATTATAATTTCTAAACGTGTTAGAAGTACTCGTGATGCTTATTTGCATAAGGCGTATCCTACAATATTTATGCAGCGTAAAGCGTGTAAAATGCTTCCACTTTGTTATGTCTATGTGTTCTTTCATTAACACCCCCTAATAACAGCGTTGTATCGGGACACAACGCATCAACACCTTTGACATGTAACGACGCAACAGCCTTCGAGGTAAATATTAAAACATCGCTGTAATATTTAATCACACGGTTGTGGTGCGAGTTAAAATATAGTGCGGTATCTTACCAGTCGGCAAACGAGGAGTTGTAAATCAATGATCGGCTGACAAACGTAGTGGTCCTCAAAATGTATCCTATTCTGTACTCTATTCTTTGTTGGGTTTGAAATATGCTTTGATGCCGCTGAAAAATTAAAATATGGAATATGAACAATATTAAGGATTTCTTTATATTCATAACTAGTAGAAAAACAATTAAAAGAAATACGATAAGAATGCTTAGAACAACAAATGTTTGGGAACTCCTGATATAGAGAAACCTTAAGATTATGACTTAAACATAAGCGAACAATTTCAAATAGTCTACTTAAAATAATACACTTCATTAAGTGCCATTAGTTACCACATACGTTCGACGATCGGCGTGAAATATTCGGTAAATTAGACTGAAGACAATCTCATCTATGTAATTTTTAGAGGTACAGCACCTGGACCATTATGAATTATGGTTTTTGGTTCAACCTTTAAAGGACCATTAACCCTACAGCTTTATGGTTTTGAATCTAGACATTCAGTTCTTAGAAAATGAAAGTAAAAGCAAACGTATACAGTTTATATCAAAAAAAAGTTTGAAAACAAAATTACGTTTTTTAACTTAACTTTATTGCCACTCTCTCCCACTACTCCCCCCCCCCTTTCTCTTACTTTGATTAGCAGCCTTTGCTGCATGTATATCAGTGTACTTGAAAATGTCTTAACGGACGAAACATGTTGTACCTACAATAAAATTTTTTTAGTGAAATTTATGACTAGTTATCATTATTATCTTTACACTTTCTAATTGCATAATCGACCAAAAAACCAAATAAGAATTGGAGATTTCAGCAGTTGCGTATTGTAGCAATTAGAAAAATAAAAATCCTAATATGTTGAAACCAAAAACATTTTTGAAAAATTTTTAATCTGATAATTTTGAATATTTTGTTTCAGAAATTCACAAAAAATTGTTGAATTTTTTTAAAAAGTTAAAATTTCATTGACCCAAATATGGGGGAACTCAAGTTACAATAGCAAACGCATTTAGAACTACTATAACAAGAGTTTAATCGGCAATTAATTTATAAGACTAGAACTTCAATTCTCGACCCGTTACGCTGCTTCATTCACTAATTTATTATTTAAAAAAAGCGTAACCCACAGGTGTTACTGGTATATACTGATCCGGAACTGTCGACCAGCTATAATCTTACATTTCGACACAGCTTATTTATTATTTTGTTTGCAGTACTTAGAGGAAATATTTATGTTAACAGTCACGTAAGCCGACTTGGCACTTGATTTTAAAAGCTTGCGTTTTTTAAAGGAAGTTATCCTTAAAAGCGTGGACCACGGGTTCAGCTAGTTATTATTATGCATTGCATAACTAGTCTTCAATAAAAATCAAAGTAAACTTACTATATAAAAATCGTCTGTCAGTTACATTAACCAAAAGTTTCTTGGTTTATTAGTTTACTACAAAAAATATTGGTTTAACACAATTTACATTTCTCTGTATTATGAAAATAAAAATTAGACAAAATTGCATAATATTTTGGGAGGCTTGTACATCAGAAACATAAATTCAACGAATTGGAGCATAAGTACCCGCGAATCCAGGATGGGGGGGGGGGGTACTTGTGAACGCCATACTATTTTATGAGACTCTACAAATTGTAGAAACATTCAGATATCCCTCATACTTTCCTTGAGCTTCCTCGACTTCCCTTAGGCTTCCTTCGAAATCCCTTAGGCTTCCCCCGGCTTCCCTTGGGCTTTCCCCGACTTCCTTTGGGCTTCCCCCGACTGCCCTTAGACTTCCCTGAGTTTTTCTAAATTCCCAGGACCTTTCTCGAACTTCCCCAAACTTCCTCGAACTTCCCCGAACTTCCTCGAACTTACCCAAACTTCCTCAAACTTCCCCGAACTTCCTAGAACTTTCCCGAACTTCCTAGAACTTTCCTCGGACTTCCCCGACTTCTCTTGAACTTCCTCGACTTCCCTTGGACTTCCTTGACTTTCCTTGGACTTCTTCCACTTTCCTTGGAGTTTCCTGACTTCCCATCAATTTTCTCAATAATTCCTTTAACGTGTACGTCAGACTTCCTTTCGGTTCACTTTTCTCAAAAAACAGCACTTTAGACTTCCACGACCAACAAATTATTTGTTTTGTTTTCTATATAGAAGCAAAACGACAAATTATTGAATTGCCATCAATATTATTATCAACGCGAAACATACATGTCCTAACAAAAAAAAGAGACCGAAAAAGAAAGAGACAACTTCTATGACGACCTTGAAAGAGTATATAGTGACTGCCCTTACATAGAAAAGTATAGCAGCTTACAAAATGAAAGCCGTGAGAATCGAATACGCTCCGAACATAATTTACTTTAGCCGAAGAAATATTCTTTGATGTTGGTAATGTACTTTCCATTATCTGACACGTTTCCTTCGCGGAGTTTGTTTTGGTAATGAGATGTGAGCTAGCAGCTAATTGCGTTCCAGTGCAAACTTATTTTTCTTATTTGCATCGAAAACTGTATGGTCCAATACATACCAGTACGTACGAATATGCGCCTTGTATACTGGACGCGTAAAAATGTGGCGGGGGGAAGGTTATTGTCAGTAAAAGACGAGACAGGTGGAAGGGATACGGATTTAGTATACAGAATATAGATGCTCATTAGCTACATGGAACAAGATTCTAAACTGTGTATTAACGTCAGCAACCTCTTGACTACTACAACTTGACTTACTGCAACTGTTGTCCTGTAAGCGTTCCGTGATTAAATGTGTAGTGCAAGCAGTCATAATCTAAAGCAACCGCGCATGTTTCGATTCTTCAGATCCTATGTAGAAAATTCGGAGGTAGATTGTAATGATGAAGTACGGGGAAACATTTTTAGCGTTAGTTTTGCACATTGTTAAACAATTTATAGTTATATTCTTCAGTTTTTACATATTAATTCACATTCAATTAAATCAAACAAAAATAAGAAAGTTAAATGTAGGTTTAAATATCAAAAGCTATCCTCCACCCCTGCACGTAAATGCCGTAAATAAAACAAACCAAGCGATGACATAGTGTGCAACCAGCTTATTAGCACACGTACGCCTACAACGCCTTCAGCGTTTTCGAATATTAAAATCAACATTAGCATTATTTGTTGTTATTTTATATTCCATTTCGTCTTGCCTCTGGTTACCATTTTTGCACGACTCCAGTAAATTATGGCGGTTCTTATCTCCACATTCGTCCATTCTTATTACAGCTTTATTATTCGTTATTAATTGTACGAATGATAGTAAAACAATTTTTAAAGATTTTATTTTTGTACAAACAAGACAAAACATTTAAGTTTATTTAAAAAAAATCAAATTGGATTATTCTTTGCATTTTTTCAGGCATTTTTTTTAAATTAAATTTAGAAATAAAAATTAAATCTGTAAAATTTCCTATACCGTACAAAAAAATTTTTTTTCCTGTAACTATAACTTATTTGTCGTTTTAATCCTTTCCCTATTTTTGATAATGGGCAATTTTTAACTGCGATATTTGCACAATCAAATTCAAAGAAAAGTGTCACAGATATGTTTGCATCTGCTGAAGCCTCTTAACTACCTGATGGTAACATCTGCATTTTGACCATCAAAATGTATAATATTTCTTTCAATCACATACAGTCAATCCTTTATTTCCACCCACGCACGCAGCTTGCCTTGCATCTGTTCACTGTTTACCCCTTCACGTGCTATTTACTTCACCTTTTTGATAAGATGCGTGGGTGTTAAAAATATAACATTTGAATAAACCCATTTTCTGGCTGCAATAAAGGTATGTTTTGTAAATATTTCAAGTCAGCGTTTAGTACAATAAAATCGTATATGATTTTTTTACAGGAATTGCAAGATAATGTTTTTATGTTCCATAAAACCAGTAGAAGAAAGCATTGTTTTCAAAGAAATATTGATTTTCAAATTACACTGAAAAACAAGTTTTTGGCTTTACGAATTCAAAATTCAAGTTGTTGTGAACATGTCTATCTGTGAGTGGCTGTTTGCGATGGCTCGTCTCTTGTACATTTCATTTCAAAATTAGCCAGTCTCCATATTGATCGATTTTAAAGAAATTTGATTCAAACACAAAACACATCGATTTAGATATGGTGGGGGAAGTTTAAAACCAATATTGATTGAATTTCAGGTTATATCCTCTCACCCCCAGCTACCTCTACTTTGAAATGTCAATAGCATCTCTTACCTTGTACATTTTACAGGTTGAGAAAAAACCCATCTACCCACTTTAAAAAAATTGGATTCAATCCGTTTATGAGTGAATTTTCAAAAATTGTATTATTGCTGAAAATAAATTATTTGCAGTTCAACCTTACAATTTTTAACCCTAACTAAATTAAAGTTTTTTAACGTGGGTAAATGAGGATTTTTTTATTTTTAAAATGATATATCACAAGGTAGGGGATGCTATGGAATATTTTTGAAATTAAAATATTTTTAACTCTATCTGGTAAACGGATCGACTGAATCCAATTTTTTAACATGGGTAGATGAGAATTTTTTCCAACTTTAAAATGATGTATCACAAGGTAGGGGATGCTATTTGAAATTTAAAAGTAGAAGTAGCTGGGGGTGAAAAGTTGAAACCTAAAATTCAATCAATATCGGTTTTAAACTTCCCCCCTATATCTAAATCGACGTGTTTTTTTGTTTAATTCAAATTTGCTTAAAATAGTTAGTTATTGAGACTGGCTACTTTTGAAATAAAAGCACTGTACATCTCCAGCAGAACGGATGGTCTGATGTGGTGCAACTTGACATGTAGAATGTATCAAAAATTCCTTAAAAAATTTAAGTTTCACGAAACGTCCCAAAAACATCAATCTGTTTCGTTATAGTGTGCACCAATTTTGTTCAGTTTCTTTATACTAGAAACTGCAAATAATGTCTGCATAATTTGTTTCGATTTAAACAAACCAAAAATTCAAATAATATACTTAAACACTCTGTTCACAGAAAACTTCCACAAACAGACATTACAATACCGCACAATTTTTGTCATCAGAAAACAAACTAATTGGTCGTACACAGATTATGATACACAGTGCTTTAACGGCTATCCTATAGAAAAAATTAGTTATAATAAACAAATTTCAATTTTTAAAACATTTTTGAAATACACAAAATTTGAAAATTTTCCAAACTTTTATACATGTTTACCAAAATATTTTTAAATAATAAGAATCTTTACGATTTCTACAATTGAAAATATCTCAAACAATTTTTAATGCAAGATTATAATGTCTAAATGATTTCCGAATTTTTCAATTCTTAGCATTTGGAAAATTTTTGATATTT
Source organism: Ctenicera cuprea (assembly GCA_958336395.1). Taxonomy (NCBI): domain Eukaryota; kingdom Metazoa; phylum Arthropoda; class Insecta; order Coleoptera; family Elateridae; genus Ctenicera; species Ctenicera cuprea. Next base: position 9,870,264 of record OY284488.1, read on the forward strand.
TCTAACTTTTGAAAATATGTAAAATCTTTTCGAAAATTTCGAAAACTGTAAATTTTAGAAAATATTAAAAATGTTATATATTACAATGTTTTGAAGAATGCCCGAGTTTTTCAACTATAGTGTTTAGAACATTTTTAATATTTTTGTACGAAATTTTAGTGTTTCAAAATGTCCAAAGCATCTAAATTTTGTTTTCATTATTTACGATTTTTTTGCACTTTACAAAATTGTCAACGCTTTCAATTTTTCCATATTTTCGAATTGTACTGAATTTTCAAAAATGTCAAAATTTTTAAACTACACGTTTTCCAAATAATGAAAACAGTGTAATAACTTGAAGCAGAAAATAGGAAAGGAAACAGCAAGTTTACGCGAGGCCCGAAGAAGAACTCGTGGCGAATGCACTACAGCTTTTTCAAGATGCCATTGCATAGTAATAATAAAAACAAACATTAGTTTATTAACAGACGTAACGAATGTAACAGATTTAATGAAACAGAAGTCACCGTTGCTTAGTTATACAAACGTACATTAACAGACAAAGCGAAGGATTTTAATTTATTTAGGAAACCAAAGTCGCTGCAACGTATAGCTGAAACAAACATGCAGAATTGTTTATTCAGCAGATGAGACGAAGTCGGTTTTTTTATATTAAACAATTTCGTTTGAACATTGCACAATTCCAGAATTCGGATCAAGGCTGGTCGAGGGCATAAAAATTATGAATCATGCAGTGGCGGCTGGTGGTGTAATATACTGGGAGAGGAGTTTATGAAAATATGTGAAAAATGCGTCTCCGACAATATATTTTTCCAAGATAGGCGTGGCCTATTTGAACGTATTTTAAGAGCACATAAGAATTTAGCGTATCTTTACAAAAGAGAGCAAAGTACTTTGCCTGGACTTTTCTATACATTTATACAAAATACTTAATTTTATATATCTAATCAGTACAATTACAGCACATATTATTATGATCTGTATGAAGAAAGTTGATTTTTTGCAGAAATATTTCTCGGGGTTTAAAAAATACCAAAAACCAATGCACCAACGTTTTTGCCAAAATTAGGGAAGGAGGGGGAAAATTAACCCCCTCAAATATTACTGCATCTACAAAGAAAATTCTTAATCTTAATTTAATATTTACTCATCAGAAGTTTAGCTTAAACAGAAATTTTTTTATTGTTTCCAACCGTTTATGAGAGAGGGAGCGGGAGGTATAAATTTTCGTTTTTCAAAAATTAATAGAATTAATTAGCGGGTTAAGACACTAACTAAATTGTAGCTCCACCCAAGATGTATGAGCTTACATAGTTTTAAAAAAATCCGGTAGACAGTTTTTGAACAATATATTTTGAAAATTTCTGAAATTTTGGTAATTTTTTTCACTTTAAAGCTTTCATCTATTTAAAAATTTTTGGGGACGGTAACATTGTGTTTCTAGAGGGCTATTGGGATCTAAAATGTGCACCCGATCTGTCAACCTGTTTTTGAGTAGTAAGGCGCTAAAATTTTCTAAAATTTGTAGCGGCCGCCATTTTAAAGTTAGAAACTTTGCGAAAAAAACGTAAATTTTCTCTAAAATCTTCTATTAGATTTCGTTTTTAAATTTATAGAACTTACTTTAGGAAAATTATGCTACCCAAAACACTTCCAACACGTCCAACTTCCACTTCCGGTTAGAGATTTTTTAAAAGTATATTTTGTCGGTAAATTTTTTATATAGCCCCAGATTCCAAAACTTTTAAAAATCTCACTATCCGTTTGATAGTAAGGATGCACCACATACCTACCCGCATATTCACCTACCTACCCACAGATGAACATTTTGTTAAAAACTTTATTAGGTTCCTGAATGTCCAAAGCATGTATTTCCGTCAAAATCTCGACTTTGAACATTTTCATAAAAAACTGAAAGAATACTACTAGAACTAGTCTAGCTAATTTCGTTGTATAATTTTCGATAGACCATGAAAACGCTGTCGTTGGTTTTATAAATGTGCTTTTTTAAGGTTCTATCGATTTCCGGCAATAAATTTATAAATACTCATATTTGCACTTGTTTGCTGATCATCATGGACCAACAGCAATTTCAAACATACCGCAAAATTCAATTTAATACAAATGTACTAAGAATGTGTCGATTTTTCCTTACAACCGCTTATTATGCTTTTATATGCGTTTTTTAATTGACACATTATATTTATTTTGTCAAGCATTGAGAATTTGACAAAATTATTTAATTTATCAATTCCAGCTTGCACCCAAACATAAAATTTACACTAGAAACTAAACAAAATAAGTTCATTAACCTTTTAGATTTAAACATAAAAATTAGTTCAACTAATAAATTTGAGTACTCAGTTTATAGAAAACCTACACAAACAGACATTACAATACCACACGATTCTTGTCACCATAAAACACATAAATTAGCAGCATACAGGTTCCTCATACATAGAGCTTTGACGGTCCCTTTACATGAAATTAATTATAATAGAGAAATTTCAATTATTAAACAAATTGCATAAGTAATGGTTATAATACTAAACTTATTGATACATTAATTAAAGGAAAAGGTTATAAATTAGCTATTCAAAAAAAAATTCGAATACCCCAACTTCATCCGATACAATTAAATATGCTTCGATCCCATATTTTGGTGACAAATCAGAAAAAAATGCTAATATTATAAACAAAACAAATAAATATAAAGTAAACTTTAAAACAACTAGAAAAATCTTAAACACTTTGTTTAATGCAAAATCAAAAACACATGATTTGCTAAAATCAGGCATTTACAAATTAAATTGTTCGCATTGTGTAATTCGGTTTATATAGGCCGGACAATTAGAAATTTTGATATTAGGTATAAAGAACATGTACGTTGTTACAAATACAAATACCCACATAAATCCAATTACGCTAAACACTTGAACTAGAACACTAGAACACGAACAGTTTACTTTCTATAACCTTTGACAATGGCATATAAACATGCCGAAATACGTATAAGGTTAAAATAAATAAATATTGTTAAAGTAATTAAGTATTTTATATACAGATAATCATTAAAATTATTTAAATCCATTTCACTTACTTGATGTCTATTTACTTTTTCGTCTAAATGCTTAACGTCAATTTCATATACCATTTAGGCAGGGTCACGTTCCGGAGCTTTTATTATCAAACAAACATAACCAGTTCGGTAAATCATACGACGATTTTTATGTGTCTTTTTATTCGTTACATACCACGGTGTGTTAAGTCAACTTAAAAAATACAATCGGTAATTTAGTTCTGACTATGATCACGAATGGCGCTGATTGCAGAATATATTTTGGTTGCTAAGATACGGTAAGTAAATTACTTGTTGACAGTTCGGTGTTTTGGTATTCTCTGACAGTTCTTGTGAAATTTGAAAATAATTTAAACACAATTTAGATTACAGATATTTTACGTTGAAGATTATAACCATGGTGTTTAAATGTTGTGTTGTAAATTGTAAATTTACAAATAATGAGAAGAAAGTGTAAGTTATTTCTCTACATTATCAGTTTTATGTAGTCTTCACAAACTTTTTTTAAAATAATTATTGTAAATTAATAGATTTACAAGACGTGGATTGAGGCTGTAGGACGAAACATTATTTTTGAGAAGAAACAGCATTTTAGAGTCTGCGATGTACATTTTAGTGAAGATATGAAATTTCAGGAACATCATAACAAGACGAATCTAAAATTTAATAGTTTTCCTACTTTACATTTACCAGAACATCTTCAGTTACCTGGAACATCTTCAAATAATTTGGATGCTCCCCAAATTTTACCTGAGATGGAAATACTAAGAAGCTCACCGCCAAAAATTCTGAAAATGATAAATTCCCCAAAAGCACCCATTTTTCGCAGAGACTTGCAAAGAAAATTAAGTTTATTAAAAGAGATTAAAGTAAGAAGGAAACAGCAATTAAGTCCAAAGGCTAGAAAATTATATCAAATAGCCACTGGTTTAAGGAAAACTGCGAGGAAGTTAGATAGGGAGAATGCCAGCAACATCAAAAGAGTAAAAGAAGCAACAAAAGTGACAGTTTCAGAAGACTTATTCAAAAATAAAATTAATTTAACAACATTCAATTTTATTAAGTCTCAGTTAAGAATGCAAAGCAAAAAAAGCAAGGGCGGACGTTTCACAATTGAAGACAAAATATTTGCACTATCATTGTTAAAGCAAAGTCCAAAACGTAACAGATTATTGCAAAAATCATTTGCATTACCTTCAAGAAAAACGTTGATGCCAGTATTAAATACAGTACCTTTTGTTTGTGGACTAAATAAACATATTTTGAAAAGTCGTCAGTTCAGTGTACAAAAAATGGACCCTTTGGATAGATACTGCAGCTTACTTTTGACGAAATGTCACTCGAGGCTTGGTTAACGTACAACAAAAAGGTGGATTGCATTGATGACTTTGAGGACAATGGAGAAGAAAAACAAATTTCTTTTGCAGATCATGCTATGGTGTTTATGGCACGAGATCTGAGAAGGAAGTGGAAGCAGCCAATAGCCTTCTATTTTTCGCAATGTGGTATGAATTCTGCCGAACTTGCAAAAAACTTAAAAATTGTTATTTGAGCTCTCCATGGCATTGGTTTGCACATTGTGGCAACGGTTTGCGATCAACTTCCAGTGAGTACAAGTGCCATCAAAATGCTGAAGCAAGAAACTGACAGAGAACATGCCTTGGTTCAGAAAGAAAACAAAATGTTTGGGTTTTCAGTAGATGGAGAAGAGGTTGTTCCTGTATATGACCCTTCCCACCTATTGAAAGGAATAAGGAATAATCTGTTGGAGGCTTCATTTCTATGGAAGAAGACAACCAGACAAATTGCTTCATGGGATGATGTTGTAAAGACTTTTGAAATTGATGTAGGAGATTTTAATACAAGGATGCTCAACAAACTTACAATTTGCCATATCTATAAAGAAAAAATGAAGAAGATGAAGGTGAAACTTGCTGCACAAGTTTTTTCACAGCGTGTTTCTTCTACTATGCGAGGATTGGTTAGATTAGGAAATGGATGTCTTCCTGACTCAGCAGCAGACACTGCAGATTTTTTGTTATTTATAGACCAACTGTTTGACAGTGTTAACGGTTCTTCAATTAAACCTCAGCATGGTAAGTTCCTGAGATGTGCAGTAACTTCAAAATCTCTTCATGCGGAGTTTTGGAACGAATCCATAAAAGTATTGAATAGTATTAAATACTTCAGAAACAATGGAAAAGAATACACTCCCCAACTGTAATAAACTGGATTTCAACTCTGCAAGGCTTCAAATGCATATGGAAGAAACTAAACAGTGTGGGATACGATTTTTTTTGTCCGAGAAGTTTAAACCAAGATCCCGTTGAAAATTTCTTCGGATGTATTCGTAGTCATGGGTTCCGTAATATCAACCCTACATGTAATGCTTTTATAGCTTCCTTTAAAAGCTTACTCATCAATAACTTCATGTCATCACATTCACCAGGGGCGAATTGTGAAGAAGACGATTGTGACGGTGCTTTGGACTCCCTTAAGCAGTTTGTCTGTAAGTCTCGTGTAGATGTAGATGATGAAAATATGGATGCGGAAGAAGAGGTAGATGGAGAGGAAAATTTTTCATTTTTAAACCCTTCAGATACAATAGTTATTAATACCCATGCATATATTGCTGGATACATGGCTAAAAATATTTTGAAGATGGTAAAAAGATGTGCAGAGTGTAGAAAAGCACTTTTTTGTTTCTTCTTCAAACGAATCGGACCATCAAATAATCAAGTATAGGGCCTATGGACCAAAAGCTTTGGTGCGTCCAAACACAGTTTTTATTCGCCTCTTCAGTAAGTGCAATGAAGTCATGCACTGTTACTTACCTAAAATGTGTAATCAAGATTAATTGCAATCAAGATTAAAATCAAAATTGTTAAAATTAGTTAATTTTAATTTTGACTGCAGTTGTGAAAAACATAATTGTGTTCTTTTGTTTATTAATATTTTTGGTAATTTTTATATTCATACATGGACTAAAAATGTAAATAATATTTCGAAAGGTTTAGATTTAAGAAACATTATTGATAATGTAAAAAAGATAGCTTCAGATAGATATAAAAAGTTTAAAATTAAAAAACAAAAAATCAGAAATTTGAAGCAGCTACAATAGGTTATTTAAAACCTCTCATGTAGTTCTAGAGACTTTAGACACGTTAGTAACTTTTTTAAAATTTCAATTTCAATTCATTCGCTTATGTTGAATTTTGAAAAACCCTGTATATAATGTGCAATAATCCCTTGACGTATTTTTGTCAACGAATTTATTTTTTTGTGCTAAGCCTTATCAGTCATCGACATTACAATTAATATTATAAAACGTTTTGGTATTATGTACTAATAATATTATATAGATGTGGTACAGTCTTGTAACACCAGCATTTCATTTTTACTGCTTCTGCGTGCTTTTTCTTCAGTTTGTTTTAAATTGAAGTCACACTTCCAAATTTAAGTACTACTTCTGCTGTAATCAGTGATGTGGGTTGTCTAGAAAATATTAAATCAGAACCTGATTAATAAATCAGTTTTGTGTTTATGTTAACGACTCTCGTCAAAACAACAAGCTAAGCTAAAGCTCTTTGTTGTCTACATATTCAAGGTGTTCCCCTATAATTCTCAGATGGGTAATTTTATAAGCAGGAAGTTTTCAGCAAATACCTTGAGCAAATTTTCCTAAAAATTTTCCAATTCAGAATATATTCTTCAGAAAATGTCACCCCACATCACTGAATGTAATATTATGTTATCTTACTGAACTGATATGGACATGTGTTTGTCAAAAGACCCTGTAATAACACCAGTAACTGTATTGTACAAATTTAACTTATTTCGTAGGTCCTCATTTATAATTTTTTTTATATGGAATTAAAACGCTTTATTTCTGATATATTTGTAGTTTTACTAATACGTTTAAATGCGGTATAATTTTACCTACAATTTGAATTTCCCGCTATACAATGTTTAGCGCCATTTGCGATCATAGTCAGTACTATTTCATGTATTGTAGTATGTTTATAGAGTTTCCTATCTATATAAACGTATTATATTTTTTATCTATGTTACACACTGTGGTATTATTAAATATGGCCTTAGAAGTTCTCGGGTTTTAAATGTTATTTTAACATCATAAGTTAAATTATTTTGATTAATTAAATCAATCGCACTGTTTGCCGAATTGTTCGTAGCCATTTTTGTGACAATTCGGGCGTCTATATTTGAGTCCAGTCTGAATTATTCTCTTTTCGAAATTATATTTGTGCGTATTCCCAATTTCATCCATTCCCATTAAACGTGACCGCGGTGGTGTTTGTTGTGTCTTCAGTATCGTAAACTGCGGGGATGAGGTCATTGCGGTCAGCGTCGAATCAAACAAACACAGGAAAAGTCTCCTCGTTAGCCTATTGAAACGATATGCAAATTCCGTATGCACCGTTATTGTTTCGTTAATCGTCATTTTTTGGCATGCCCATGCGTCTTGCATTAAACCTCCAAGGTCTCACTCTACTCGCTGTTGCAAAAACATTTGTTTTATTTTGAGTAATTCACACGAACTCTACTGCTACTAACGAATGATCTCAACAACATTTATTTTGATTTTTTATTATTTAAAATTTTTGAACAAAAAAAAAATTGGAATTGTAACAAACAGCTGCCTTCTCTGTATCAGCCGCCAATGGAATCATGTTAACGTTATTTTAACCAAAAAATTTTAAAGTTATCAAAACACTATATCGAAAATTATTTTTCTTTTTAAAGATTTTAAAACTATGAAAGTTGCTGTATTACTCGTTTTGGTTTAAATTCGAACTTCAATTTCTAGGATCATTATTCCCACGAAAAAAGTTATTTATAGCATTTTGTTGTTAATTAAGAAAAGAAGCATTGACAATTTTTATTTGCGGAAGTTGCTAACTATCCCTAACAACTTTTTTATATATGTACAAGATGTTTGCCAATTAATTAAGTTTTACTTGCCGCGATTGATTCATTTTGTAAAATGAATCAATCGCGGCTATAAATGTTGCAATTTTTGCAGCTTCCTTTATGTTAATCATCTTGTTCTTCGTATTGAATCAACTATACTATTAAAAAATAGATGGCTTAGATTGCATAGAAACATAACTTTCCATAGCATCTAGACCCGATTCCATGCAAAATTATAAAACTATTAGGACGGTAAAAAATGTAGACTAAACCACAGATCTATTTAGTAATTTGTGTCGTCTTCCCGAAAAATTAACCAATTTTCTATGTGCAGTTTGAAACACTGCAGCCAAACATGTCATTTGGATAATCTGAAAACATTAAATATAATTTATTTATAAATGTTGCGTGTCGTTAGAGAAGGCCTACTGGCACATAAATCCAAAACTGGGTTCACCTTAAGCAAACATTCCTTATATAGAGCACTTCCTGTTTATTATTTTATTTACAAAAAATAGGGATGGATGAAGTAGTTGAAATAAATCACAGCACCATTTAGGAAATTATGACATTTCTAGGATTGGGGAATTTAGAGCAAAGTAGGAAACTGATGGTTTAGATTTAATGTTCTTGGTTTTTTTACAAGAACACCCACATGGATCCGGTTTTAATGAATTTTAACAATTTTTATTGTAATGTAGTTGCATATAATTCCGTTCTCTATTAGTTGCAGTTGTGTTCGAGTGCAAAGCAATTTTTCCGTCGCACGCCCTCATGACGTACCATACAAATTATCCTTATAATACTAATGGATGTCCCTGAAAACATCGCAGAATACCTACATAATGGTTTCTTCAAGGCATAAATATTCAAAGCCAAATTAATGTTACCATTTGTTACACGTCTCCATTACACAAATGCAAGCCGAAACTTTGTACGTGTCTGTTCATAAATGATTGTAATCTTTCTTAAATCCCTGCTTATAACAAACATTAAATACTAAATGAGTCACTATAGTGTATTTAACAATTAATAAATAAACGACTTCCTTTTACTTCTGTTTGGAATGTAATTACATAACAGAGATTGCGGCGTTGGAATAATGTTGTGATTATTAATTAAGATTATCAAGCAACAGGATTAAAATTTTTAAAATTACTGAAAATCGTGTCCTAACTTCGCGTAAAATTTTGCAGCTGGAACAGAGGCGCGAATAGAATACAAAACGCTTTTTTGACAATAACGCAGAAATATAGAAACATAACAACATTGTTTAAAAAAAGTCATGAAAACTAAATTACTCTATGTGACTGAGACCATTAACAAATGCTTAGCATACTACATATCACAGTGACGAACCTGACGGTACCGGCTGGCAACATTTTGCCGGTATACCGTCATCGCATAACACGCAGCGTAGTTTACCGGCAATTTAAATTTGGCCGGCAGATGACGTGTTGTTTATGTATGTGTTCTATGTTCTAGCACTGAGTATCATCACACGCGTGCCTCAGTGCTAGAATGCGTGTACAGTGTTGTGAGGAATAGGTTAATCGAGATTCAAATCCCGTGCGGGTTACAAAATTTAAAATTTTAATTTTACTATGTTTTTAATGGGGTAAATACGTTTTGACTATTATTTTATTGTTTTGTACATGGTGTTTATGTTTCCTAGAATTTTTAGCGATAGTGACAAGGCGCAAGCGCAGCAATGTGCACACTGTTGCCTCACTGACTGACAATAACACAAAAACTAAGTACTTGAGAGTAAAAAAGACAAATTCATCCTGCTCATAAAGTATCCAAATAATGTTGTTATACCATGACGTCATACCAACAGAAACTTGGGAAACATTAATAACTCTAATCATTGATTTCGCTACAAGAGTGAACCAAAAGGGCTAAACATTGAAAATGCGAAGATTAAATAGTGACCCTAAACCCCAAATAATATTTTACACTTATTAAATAGTAAATATTTATCGTTATTTGCTACAATAAAGAAATGTCGGTTTATAAATTTGCCGTGACGAAAAAATACCGGTATAATCGGTTTTCAAGAAATTTTTAATTCGGTTTTCGTTTCGGTTACGCTGCACGTCCCTGAGCTGCAATTCTGAAATTACTGTTACACAATCAAGTTATTTTTACTTTATCATACTTACTTCTAGTAAAAAGTGTGAAAAGTTATAGTGCCATTCAAAGTTTCGAATCTCATATTTTAACGGAAATACACGTTTTGGGGTGCCCAAAGGGGACCAAAAAAGTGCGTTTGTTCCCTTATATCTCCGGAATCCCTTAACCGATTTGAATCAAATATGGTATGTTTTTTTAGTTGCAAGTTGCATTTCGAAGGCTTTTAACCGGAACCGGCTTCGAAACCAGAAACGGAAATTAAACATGTTTTTTTAGTAACAAGATTTTGTAAAACGTTTTTGGAACTGTGTTTTCCGAATTGGGTGTGTTTAAAGCGAAGGCAGCTACGAATTTTTGAAATTGGTGGGCTTAATGCCTGCTTGCTCAAAAACAAAACATCCAATCTCTAAATATTATCAGATTATGTAATAGCCCTTAATAAGTAGAATTATGCGATGTAAAAATATTTTTCGAAATAATATGAAAATTGTAAAACTTTTAGCATCTCAAAATTTTGGAAAAACTCTTCGTACCATTTCTTTAGAACTTCGTAAACAAATGAAGCTTACAGTAAGTTATAAATTTCTTCTTATGAATCTCTCAAATTTTACTCTGACGCACTCCAGGAATTGTTCTAATTTTAATGGGTTAATTAAAAATGCAAAGTCAATCGATTTAAACTAACAACTCATAACTCTTCGGCTAAACTATTTATAACGATTTTTGGTCCGAAGTTTTATATCTAATTAAATTTTGGTCGTAGGACAGTTACCTTGCCTCCGCGCGTTCTGGTCGCATTTATCGCCGCTGAATATTTTTACGTACCATATTTTAGCATTTGCAGCAGTCGTAGTAGCACAGTGTTGCAAAAGCGCTGGTGCGGAATTTCACTGCACAGGCTATCGCAAGTTTAAGTCTCCACTGCAGCAATTTTTTATTTTTTTTTGAAATTTTTGGTACAACAATGTTGTTCCGTCGTTTATTGGCGCGATAAAATTAAAAACGTAAAACGTCTGGAAAAGTATCAGTGGCGTGTTTCGCCCATTTTTATACCTTTCTCGCTATACGAAAAAAGTATCGTTAACTAAAGCATATGCGTCAAAATTTCAACTTCCATAATTGTGACAGATATGGTTTAGAGTTCGAGAATACAGAAAACCCAGGTTTTGGCATACTGTCTGCGTGTCTGTTTGCGAGTGTTAAAAATCTTAAATAGTTATCGAAATTTTAAAAATTCCAAAATATTTTAAAATTTTCATAAATTTTCAAGTATTCCGAATTTTCAAAAATAAAGAAATAAAAAAATGCAGCTTAAAATAAGATTAAACATTTTCCAAAATCTTATTTTGTTAATTTTTAAAATCTTAAAATTTTTTTAAAACTTTTAGTTTCAAAATTGTTAAGGAACTACCTATCAAAAATGTTAAATTTTGAAAGTTGTTAAAAATACACATATTTTTAAAACAGTGAGTAGAACCTTAGAGGTTTGATGCAAGACGCCGGGGCATGTCAAAAACTGACGTCTTACCGAAACAATAACGAACGACCGCATAAGTGATTCACATCTCGTTTCAATAGGCTAACGAGGGCGGTATATACAATTCTCTGTGTTTGTTTATTGGTATGAGAGCCAGTATTTGACGCCGACCGTAATAACTTCATCCTAACAGTTTGGAATACTGGAGACATAACAGACACCACCGAGTAATCTAAAATTTTAAAGAATTTATTAAATATTTCCAAAATTTTCAAATTTTTTGAAGTTAAAAGTAATTCATAAATTATATAATTTTCAAAAACTTTCCAAATTTGCAACACTAAAAAAATTTTTAAATTTTTCAAAAATAAAATTTTTAAATTCCCTAACTTAACTAATTTGCAGACATTGCAACATTTAAATTGATTAAATTTTTCATAGTTTTCAAAATTTTAAAATATTTTCTAGTCAAATGTATTAAATTTTATTTAGAAATTACAGCAATTTTTAAAATTTATTAATTTTTACAATTTTTAAGATTTTAAAGTTTCGAAATTTCCATTTTTTAAATTTTTAAAAATTTTCCTATCCAAAATAATATACATTGTCAAAAGTTTTCATAATTTCCTAAAATCTACAAATGCACAATTTTTGAAATTTTGTACAAACTACGTACAAATTTAGGGTGCCTATAATTAGGAAGCGGCAAACATCTTCGTCGTATTTTATTTTTCTTTATTGTTTGATGAACGTAGTTTGTTAATTTGAGCATTCTTCAATATTTTTTAATTACCTACCATATCTCCTAGGAATTATTTTGGATTGTTAATAATTACATCTCCTTTCTTAGTAACTTAATTCGTTTTACATTCCACCATTCTCGAATACTTTCTCAGCTCACCTGTGTAATTGTGTGATATGTAATTTCCCCTACAGGAAAAATACGCGTCCTTATTATTATTTAAAAACTTTTTCGGATCTTTCTTAAATATCTTATTTAGCGTATTTAGTTTGTTCGTAATTTCTATCTATTTACAACACGCATTCAGTAAACTTTGATTACCTGCTTAGTGTCGCAACGTAATTATGTTTATTATTAAATTAATGTTATGTCGTTAAATTGCATAATATTAATTATGATAATTATTGTGAATGATGTCCTCTTTTATTTTTGATTATTTATTTTCAGAAAAGCCACGCTCAATTTATGCTACAGGTTTTACAGTGTTGTCAACTTCTGATAAGTGTCATTGATGATATTTGTTTTTACAAGAAGCAAAGTCATCAATTATTATAAAGAATAAAGTGAATTTTATTGTATTTTATGACAACCAAACTCATCTTCACGATTTATCGCCGTGTGTTTAAATTATCCGAAACTTCTGTACTCGAGAAGTAATACTTGTTGCTCCTATAATTTAACGGTACAAATTAAAATTTTAAATCATTTTCCAGTTTAAGCTTTTCTGTCTTTTTTAAAGCTTCTAATGGAAACTGGAGAGGTAATAAAAAAAAACGCGATCAAAAAAAGTAAAGCAGGTTTTGCTTAGCATAATAGAAAGTTGCTGTTCTGACACAATTTGTATGAGTTATTTTTGGTTTAAACGGAAGTAATGCAAACTCGAAAATCTTAAATAAAACACCTTGCATATTAACAGCTAGGCTTCCGGGTTGGAGCCGCGTCATCGATGCATGAACTGCCGACGTTTCGTCCTCGGTTCCACGGGACATCTTCAGGACTGTGGTCACTTTGGGATCTGGAACACAACTGGCGAGACCATTGCAGGCACCGCGTTTATAAGGGACGGGTGGGTAACAAGGTGTGAATGCTGGGTCTGTGATTGGCTGTCGGGCTGTAGCGGTTGAGCGGTTGCAGGGCGGGGCTTGGATTTAGTCGGAAATAGTAGTTTGTAGGCATTGTGCAGGGGATAGCTGTGGTCTCGGTTAATATTGTTAGGAATTTTGTCTATTTCTATGGATTCACGGATCACACGGTTAAGGTAGGTGGAAGAACGGGCTAGGGTTTTGGTCTTGTCAAATTGAATGTTATGGCCTGTATCGAGTTTATGTTCTGCGATAGCCGACTCTGCGGGACGTTTCAGTCGAGTGCAGCGCTCGTGTTCAGAAACTCGAACGCTGATCGGCCTCTTCGTCTTACCGATGTAGGCTTTCCCACAGGAGCCTTTGCCATTTCTGAACCATACCACCTGAAAGACGAACTCAACCACATTACGACTGTCCTTTCCCAAAACAGCTACAACAAACGAGACATCCAACACGCTATTACTCAAAAGGCCCAACCCGCAAACACAGAACGTACCAATACTCCTACACCACCTACCTCTATAGCATTTCTACCTTACATACACAAAGCCACCGACCGCATCAGCAGACTTAAGCAACAAAACATAAAAACCGTTTTTACTCCCTTTCAAAAACTTTCCAATATCCTTCCTCCTACCAAAGACAAGTTACCTACCCTCCAATCCTGCGGTGTGTATAGTGTACCTTGCTCCTGTGGGAAAGCCTACATCGGTGAGACGAAGAGGCCGATCAGCGTTCGAGTTTCTGAACACGAGCGCTGCACTCGACTGAAACGTCCCGCAGAGTCGGCTATTGCAGAACATAAACTCGATACAGGCCATAACATTCAATTAGTGAAAAAAAAGCTAAGGAAAAAAAAGGGAAAAGAGAAACCGAGGTACCGAGCCGGTACTTACTCTTATTTACTGTTACTGTGAGTTTTTTTTTATTTGAGAAATTAAATTATGTGTTTGTGTTTGTCTTTTACCATATTATAAATTCAACAATAAATAAAGTGAAGTAAACCAATTGGCATGGTAAATAATAGCAGTAAGTAACTTTTAAAAACATTAGGTTCCTCTGCACAAAGTGCAATTCAAAGTCGCCTAATAGTTATTCATAATTTAAATTAAAATTACTAATAATTTAAAGCTTTTCCGTTTTTTCCTCGACTTTTTTCCTTGTTTTTTTCCTCTGCTTTTATTTTCATTTGTTTCTTCTCCGCCGGCTCCTTTTCCCAGGATTTTTTCCAGGCTTCTTGCTCAGGTTTCTACCGTGGATTTTTTCTTCTGATTTTTCCTAGATTCGATTTCATCACCACCTAACACTTTAAAGGGTGCTGTCTATTAAAACTGACTGCTTATAAAATGTAACCTCTCTATCTAGCGGGAAGGTTTGTTTATACGATAACATACACACATATGACAAGAACGCCAGACAAAATTGCATCTTTAATACGTTCATTTATTTCTGACTTACCCTATCATGGTACAAATCTCCCTTTTTGGAGGTTGGTATATTTTATCTTGTTTGCTTACATAGTCACAGTTTTGTTTTAAAAACAACGGTGCCCACTGGGACGTACATATGTGAAATTTTGCCACCTTACAGTTTTTTTGTAAGAACATTGTAATACGATAATATACGTTGTAGGCAAGTACAGTTCTGGATTCTGGATTAGGATTGGAGGGACAGAAAACTCACACGCACCTAAGCCGCCTAATTCTTTGAATAAACTTGAAAACGTCCGCGATTAGGGTGTTGCTGGTGTATTTTAAATACCATAATAAGATACAACAAATTTTAATCAAATCTGTAATACCTTTTTAAATTATACATTTATTTATTGTTGTTTTATTTCTACTGCTAACGACCGACGCTACAAAGTAGACAATCTGGAAATTTTGCCAAACCTTCGTTTTTTACAAAACAGAAATCTTTAAAATAAAAACGTTTGTTATCTGAAACCCACAGTTTCAAATCTCTTCTGAACGACGAAATCCTGACTAGTGCATAACTTTAGTGCATTTAACCAGCCTCTGGGATCGAATCGATAGAAAGCCAATGTGTATATACTAGACCACCTGCGCTGGCTCTTCGAATCTTCTTTATTTTAACCAACTAATTTGACTGAAATCGTGATAAAACTTTTGTTATTATTATGTAATACTGCATTCTTCTATAATATCATGATTAGGTACGCCCGCCGGCATGTTTCGTTTCATTGATCCCTTAATTTCTGCCAATTCTCAACCTCTAGTTTTGTGTAATAGAGCTTGTTTTAAGATTCGTCCTTTTTTAATCCTTTGTATGTGTTCGTCCCAACCCTCTTCCGGGGCAGCTATTTTTATGTTTAAACCAGGTCTGTTCAACCTGCGACCCTCGGTTCTTATGTACCCCACAGAACGGACCCAAACTTTAGGTTTAAAGATTAAAATGTACACTGTAGGCAGGGGGGTGACAATTTTTTACAGTTACTGAAAATGTTTTGTGTTTACTCATTTAGCGTGAAGGGGCCATTTAGTGCGGGTAGAAAAACAGGCAAATTGACTTCATTCACGCAACTTCTTATATTTTTAAAACCTCACACTGCAATTGAATTTTTGTTATAATTTTACGAAAAAAAGTTCTTTTAGACGGGTAGTGGGCTGCACTTCTTAAACTTAAGATTTCAGCTATGCACTTTGGCTTGCTTTTTCCCTAAAACAATCCTATGGGCGCCCATGTTCTAAAGTGTCCAGAATTCTAGACGAAGTCAATAGTTCTTCTCTTAGTAGCAAGACGGTGTAAAAAGGATAGTATATTCTGAATCACTGGGTCGAAAAACCACCATGGCGTTTCCGGAGCCGTTCAAACGCAGATATGTCTATGAATTTGAAAATCTGCCAGATCACATACCGTTTGGCGGTGTACATTTGCTATTACAACGACAAGGGATTAACATCTAGGGCAGAATTTCGCAGAAGGCCGACGTTAGAATCAGTATCGAGTAATACAATTTTTATTGCCTCTATTCATACAACTCTAAAACATCGATGTGTGTAAAAAAGTTATGAAATTGTTTACAAAAGTAAATCACACCACTTAAACAAAGCGACCCTTTCAAAACGACACGTCACTGGATTGATTAACCCTTCTAAAACGATACCTTACTGGATTGATGAATATTGTTCCTTCCCGATGTCGGCCGAACAGCTGGTCGGATGGCCAATCGAAAGATCGGTCGATGCGTACAGCCACAAAATAACTGAACTGTTTTCAAAACTCTTATTTCAGGTGGGTGTTGTTACCTAAGAAGATAGTTGGTTTGCTGAGTTTTCCAGTGATTTTAATTAGGTAAGTAATACAGTTGTATCCTTAACTGAATTTAATTGTTGTAGTGATTTGCAATAAATCGTGGATAAGAAGGTTGCTGCTAAACGCACAGGTTTTGGCGTGGAAATTCTACGTTAGACGTAAAATTGAAAATTGTTTTATTGCAAATGAGAGTAGGTATTGCGACAGCTGGGTCACACAAATCTAATAACTTTTCTGGTAACTGTTGTACATTAGCGCCAGGCAGTTCTAGTGACTTTTATATAGAATCAGATTGATATAAAATTATTTAAATTTGATTTTCTTTAGAAACAGGCCAGTTTCAAATTATTGTAGACCGGTTATTTTTAACCGGTTCGATTTTATATAAAAGTCCCTAAAACTGTGTGGCGCCAACGTACAAAAGTCATTAGAAAAGTCAGTCATTAAGTGCTAATGCGTTTTAACCAATTTCAACTGGTTTATGGAATTCTACAGGGTGAAAATTATTTTAAACTACTTTAAACTCGACTTTAAAGGTTTCTGGGAATATCAAAAATCAATCAGGTAATATAAGACTTTATAGGTTAGTTGAAAGAAACTGAATTTTTCTTGGCAAATTCTGATAACCAGTCGGTCGGTATATAAAATAAAAATAATTCTAGCAATGAGCGGTTAAAGTAAAACTGAAGAATTGCTTTTTCAGATTTACCAAAAAATAAATATGATTTCTGGAAGTTTAATAATTGAAGCAAAGCCGAAGAATTGCTTCTCCAAATTAACAAAATAACAGTTGGAATTCAAATCTGGTTCTTAAAGAAAAAGATTTATTCTGGTTCAAAGTGCTAGTCAATCGGTACCAGTTTAACCCCCCTGAACGGGCGGGCTGCTATACGGGGTCTTTCGGACTCCGCACCGGAGTGCTAAGCCCCTCTTCAGCAGAAACAAGACGGCTTAGAACAGGGAATTTAGATAAAGGGTGATTTCCGCGGAAAGTACTGTACCAGTATTCTTCTTTTGGCTCAAGAAAACCGCTGAAAAAAGCTAAGCCTAGATAGTCGACTGAGCCGGGGAGGAATCCTGCCGAATGAAAGGTGGAGGTGTTAACTGCTGAGCCACTTCTCTCAGTTACCAATTTCGGGCAACCATTCGGTTTTATACTTGATAGAAAGTTAAAGAAAGGTTATGTCCGACACGTACTTCTCCGAAGAACGATGTCCCGGCGCGATCGCTCTGCGTGTTAAAGTACACTGGCAGCGCCACCTGCGCGTCTTCTTCAAAATATTACAACAAAATAAATCTTGATGATTTAAAAAAAAATATTGCCACCAGGTTGGTTGGCAGGATGGTTTTTTTTTTGTTTAAATGCTCTGATTGGTTCCGAATACAAGAGGGTAGAATACGTGTCTCGCAACATGATCATGCCAAAGAACTGGTGCGAAAAGCACCAGAGGCCTGAGTCAGGTTAGTAAGGTGTATGGAATTGATGACTTTGAGCCCAGAACGTCGAGACGAGGAATAAACCACGCTCCGTACGCTATCTTCGACAGAACCAGATTTCTGCAAATTTTAAGCAGCGCTTCCCCGTTGAAGCCCCAATTAAAATTTGCGAGACAACGAACTACGATCAGCGCCGTTTTACATTATTCTGATAAATAGCCCTTTTATGTGTTCCTCCCACCTCAGCTTTGCGTCAAAAATGAGTTACAGGAATTTAACGCTGGGCTTACATTCGATCAGACGGCCTTCGAGGAATGCCCGAGGGTCTATCATGGGGAGTTCGCAGACGACTAAACTTAGACTGTAAACTTTATGTGTTTATATACAGGGTGTAAATTTTAACTAGAAAGGGCTATGCAATACTTCTTTTTTACAAGAAATCTTTAGGAATCGAGAAACAATTAAAAAGAAGTTGCACGAGCTTAAGGAACCCATCCCTGACATCATTTTAAGAAGGTAGCTTCTTTGCGCAAACGCCATGTTTCTACCACCCTCAGTCACCACCACCATCTATTTTTTGCGTTTTTAATAATGTGTAAATTTCTACTTAAAAATCTGCATGAATTCTATTAAGTTACAACAAGAACGAACAACCTTCAATTGAGAAATAATTTCTAGGGTGTTTATTGTTAGTCGTTTACCTGAGTAGTTTAATTGAGTATTAGTCAAAAAAGACCCACTTCCAAAATTGATTTTAAGCTTTCAGTAGCTAAACATTGTTTAAAATAACAAAATGCTAGATGTTTACTTTAAAAAGTAAGTGGGGCGGGGTATGGTGTTTTATTTAAATATACAAGCACTAAAAAAAGAAGCTCAGGCACACATTCTCAATCGAGGTTTTGCAGCGAGAACATCACCAGCCAACAAGCTCTACCAGAAAAATTACCTCGGTTCGTTCGGGGAATCTCACAGATTCTCCTATGCTCTAAAAGAAGTATCAGAAACGCTCACCGCCATGTTGTTCAGACAGCAGAAGCAGCCTCCATCCGACCAGCCCTCTTGGGCCAAGACACAGTCCAAGAGGAACAGGAAGAGAAAGACAAGAACAATATCCCATTTTATTATCTTCACTTCTTCTGTTTCTGTTATTTTGTTCTCATTTCCTAATGTGCGAGTATTGCAAGTTGCTATCCATAATTCGGTTGTATGCACTGGTTTACTAAAAGTGGTTAATATTTAATATGAACAACGTACACCGAGTTCATAACATAACACCCACTAATTTATGTCCCCGTAGCTGTCACTGCGCACCATGGCCGTTGTGTTCATTGGCTATTGCAAATACATGCGTGCGAGGTGATAGTTACGGTTAGAATTAGTAGTGGCCGTTATAGTTCGGTGATCGTTGCCACCAATGGATGTTGCGGCCAATGGACGTTGTGACCAATGAACGTCGTGTTTTCGGTAGACGACATGGATGGCCGTTTCGGCGTTGTGACCAAGACAAATTTCGAAAAATTTCAAATATTTGAATCTTTACAATACATATTGTAAAACTAAGTAGGTATCAAGGCAACAACTTTGTCCCGTTTTTCTTATTGCTATGCTAATAGTAGCGATAAATTAAGTTTAAAATTAATGAAGTGTATTAATGATTGTTCTTCAGTTATCACAACTTCATTTATTTAAATCAAAAACTCAATAACAAATACTTCTTTTATTTGTAGTCACGTGCTCGTTAATAAGCAACGGACGTGGGGTGTCTCCCTTAAGGCATTAGGGCGGATAGACGAAGGTACAGGTGCATACATCGGCATCTACAGGTGCACATCAAGGTCAAATATTGGATTAAACTTTTTCTCCTTTTAAATCCTAAACGTTGCATACGCACTGTTACAAGAATAAAAAAAAATTAATCAGATCCTTTCAAATTCTTGTCGTATTAATTTCGTTAGTAACACTTCAGCAGCTTTTGGCATCAATAAATCATACGGTGAAAGTTTAAATTATTAAACATAGTTTTTTGTTAACGTGATAACGTCAGTATAGTGATAACACAAATTAGTTCTTGGGGATGCTTGCATTTAGTTCGAACCATTGTTATCATGAAACATTGAAAAGTGGCACAAAAAACTAAATCAGAGCAAAAAAAGTAAGAAATCGGCTTGTGATGAACTTAGGCGTATCTGTTATTTATTTCCGTCCAGGTGCTTAAAAAAACGAACGATTTAGCAGGTGAATTCACCTGCTCGGCACGGGTTAACCACACGGGGCCGTTGACTTGATTTTACGAGAAGTGATGCTTTATATAAATCTGTATCAGGCATAAATTATTGTGCATATCTGTAATAATTAACTATTTGTCCTGAATACAAACGTTGTAATTTTATCAGAGAGGAAAACTGCTTAAAACTTGTTCTAATTATAATTGGAATGTGCTCCATTGAATTAACATTTCACACGCTGACAAAACAAATTTAACTCCATGCAAAAGTCATCGTTTGTTCAAAACTTAGACAGCCCCTATATAGACAATCCTTAGTTACCGAAATCACTACCGTTTGATAATTAATGATTTTATTATTATTTCCATGTTAATATTTTGCTTGTTTCAATCCAAGACTTTTAGATGCAATTATGCCAGTTCTCACGTAAAATAGTAATTCAAGGTTATTTCTTGAATCTGTTAAAAGTCTCCATTCCCTTACCTAATTTTCGACGGACCAATCTCATTTGCTGATGAATTTTACTAATGCTTTATTCATGGGTTTATGCTTTTGCATCAGGACATCAGAATTATAAATAACATCAATATAGCTTCCACGCATAAACGCATCCACGCATACAGCTATCATGCCAAAAGGCTTTTGGTTATCTAGAGTCCGTGTTTATTAATAAAAACGTCGGAGTCGATTTTATTACGAATACATTAGCTGCCATCACGAAGTAATATACCCCATGTTCAAATAAAAAATACAAAAGGGTTGCCAAAGAAAATTAAATTTTACTGTCTTTGCATGCCTTAGAATTTAACTGTCACCACTCTGTCAGTGTCGATACAAATGACAAACTTAACTCAAAAAACTGTAAGTAGTAGCATTATGTTTTCCTTGTTTACATTCTAAAGCATGCAAAAGACAATAGTTTTATTTTTCTTGGCCAACCATTATGTATTTTTTATTTGAACTTATGGTATATCATAAGTGTGCACGATGACCTTGCTGCTAAGATGTGCATGTCTCAATTTTAATGTAGAACATCTGGAACACAACTGGCGAGAAAGGTGTAGGCACCGGGTTTATAAGAAACGGGTGTGTGATATTGTGTGAATGATGTGTCTGTGATTGGCTGTAGCGGTTGAGTCCCATTTATAAACTTTCGAAATATTTTTCCCAAACTCTATAACCTTATGTTGACAAAACACCATTTTGTTTAACGACTTTAAAATTTGTCTGTAAATCCTAAGGATAATAATTTGGTCAGCTTTGATGTTGAATCTATGTTCACTAAGGTTCCTATTCCTGATTTCATATATTCGATTCAGAACATCTTTTCTTCATACAACCAACCTACTGACTTGTCCCTCCTGGTTACCAAATGCCTAATCGCTACCTTTTCGTTGTTCTGTGGACAGGCTTACGAACAAGTGTCATATTAAATAATTAATTGAGCACGTTTGTTTGTATTATAAAGAGATTGCTATGCAACAGCGATATCTGTTTCGTAATCCCGTCGACATGCCGGATACCGCCCTTTCACTTTCCTACTTTTCTCCCTTTCTCCGTATCTTTTTCTGTCTCCCCATCTCCTTCTATACATCGTAAGACAATTA
The DNA here is from genome assembly GCA_958336395.1 of Ctenicera cuprea. Classification (NCBI taxonomy): domain Eukaryota; kingdom Metazoa; phylum Arthropoda; class Insecta; order Coleoptera; family Elateridae; genus Ctenicera; species Ctenicera cuprea. The sequence continues at coordinate 9,892,257 of OY284488.1, forward strand.
AATTCGCCCCGGCGACTGTTAATAAGCAATTGTGAATGTTTGTGTTATGGCACCAATACAAAGCAACTGCTGCTTGAAAAATCGTATATGAGCAGCGCATTTGTACAAGAAAGTCAGATTTTTCAGATCGTGCAAGCATAAGCTTTACATTCCGGAAAACAACTCTTGAAAGTAAATCCCTAGATTATAAGCCAAGGCTCTGGCAGCTGCAATTTACGGCAGGTAGTTTAGTGCAGGACTATTCGTCGCACACAATTTGCTGCAGGAAAATTTAGCGTATGCGAGACGTTAGCGCATGGAATATTTATTCGCACATGCCTTCTCTGCTTTGAAATTGTTTAACATAAATTATTTTTATTTTTTATTTTCTATTTTTATTATTTACTATTACTGTAGTTTACTTTAATTTCCATTTTATTATTTGTCAAACAGTAATAATTAATTACTTAACTAACTATACAAACAATATCTGTTTTTATGTTTTATTATCTGAATTTATAATAATTAAGCATATAAATAAATTAACTCTAGTTATCTAATTTTTCGTGATTTGACAAAAACAGTAAGAAGCAGTTCCTGTAACAACTGAGTATTAAAAAGTCGCACCGAATTGCCGAATGTGTCGAATTGTCGGAAGACACGCTTCGGGACAAACCAACACATTATGTTTATCCAACCGCCCTACTTTCAAATCTAGCGTAGGATTTTGGTAAAAAGTAAACCGGCACAGCAAACTCCTTCTAGAGCTTCCCTGTCCTTCTAAAGTTCCGCAGCATTCCGATAGAATCTGCAGTGTCTACAAGCTCCCTACCCGACGTGTGTTCTACTATTACTGCATACACCCTAGGAGGAATCCCGGAAAAAAGTGCCACGGAAAAAAAAACGAACAAACGTGTCTGTTAAAAAATGCCGGCAGGATAATAGCCGCGGAAAAAATTGCCTCGGAAAAAACTGCCGCTGGAAAAAAGTACCATGGAAGAAAGTGGCGCCTGAAAAACAATTCTAGTCGAAAAAGTATTGTTAGCTAATTTACTTACCCAACCTAACCTAACCTAAAATAGCCTAACCTAATCAGGACAGCCGAATTGGGCCCCAGAAGTAAATTTCTAAGATTAAGATTATAACCAACCAATTAGATTTCTAAGAGAAGTAGTTCTAGATTAAACGCAACGTTAAAATCATAACAATAATAACAAATAAAAGTAAGTGCAATATGAATAAAATAATTACGAATTTAAAGTATTCACCGAAATATAAATAACACATTGTTCAAAATTACTTGAACCGGCACTTTTTTCCACCGGCACTTTTTTCTGCGCCACTTTTTTCCGAGGCATTTTCTTTCGTGGCATTTTTTCCGCCGGCATTATTTATTGAATGCACTTTTTCCGCGGCAGTTTTTTCAGTGGCCCTTTTTTACGCCGGCATTTTTTCCGGTGGCTTTCTTTTCCGCGGCACTTTTTTTACGCGGTACTTTTTTATGTGGCACTTTTTTCCGGCTACTTTGTTCCGCTTACTTTTCACCGAGACACTTTTTTCCGGCAACCTCCCAGGTGGCCGCTACCACTTATAGCGTGGTAGCAATTAATCAAATGTTAAATTTTCTTGGAACTTTAATAGTGAAAACATTTCGCTGGGCGTTTCTTTTAGATTCTTCTGAAAAATGCCCGGATATACTTTTCTTTACACTTAATTCTAGAAATACCCCACGTAGAAAAATAATTGTCTTATACATTTTAATTTAAAATCAACATGCATTGATCCCCATCTTGATCTCCTGGAATAAGTAAACTCTTTTTGGCTAAATTATGAAAGTCTTTTTTCCTAGTCGCTAAGGTGATATAAAACGTGACGAAATAAAAGTCCCTCCTACTTGGAAATCTATGAAATTACCAAAAATAGAGTAATCGCAAAGGTGCTAATATTCTCAAAAGAATAGTTTTGCTTGTACATTGTTTTAAAAACCGATTTTTCTATATTTGAGTACGTTATATTTCTTAAAGAGATATCCAATCCCAATCTTCCAAATATTTTACAGACAATAAGATTTCTTAAATGTCACTTTTACTATAGACATTCAGTGCATTAGCAAGAGTTTAAACTCTAAAATATTATCAAAAAAATCTCATGTAAACAATTTTGTAAACAGAAGCTTAGTTGTTTCCGTAAATTTAACACAAAGGTCGACAAAGATGCACAAGTGATAACTAAAGGGTTTACTCATTGAAGAACGAAAATAATTCCCAAGAATACCTGCAGCAAAAAGATGAAATGGTCAAAATACCAAGCAAATCTGGAAACGTACAAAGCTAATTGACAGATAAATGGGCCTAAAGTTCTATTTTCTGTAAAAACCTGGATGTTCGCGTTTTGTTCGCTCGTTTATTGTACACAGATCGTTGCTACTGACGGCTGCTACTGCAGAGTCCGGTTTTAACTTAATTATCTAGAAACTTGAATCTTTTTTGTGTTAATCTCTGCATGCCGTTTTGACGCACAAAGAATCTGTGTTGAGCACACGCCGAATTCAAAGGTGCACGTTTTTACAAACATGCGGAATTATATTTCGACCTAAAAGCCGTAAAATTACAAACAAAACACGTGTACATTTCACTCTACTACTGGACATACGAAACCTGTGGTCACTTCCAAACAATATTATTTATCTCTACGGGATACTATGTTACCAAAAAGATAATGTTTTGCAAAAATGAATTATGCACCTATAACGCAATAATTTAGAAATTTATGTTCAAAGTCTAGGAGCTGTTTTAAAATGTGTATCAAATTTTCGTACGATTTTAGTGTTTACTTGTTAGAATATGTTTATAATAGACTTACATTGCCAAAATTTACATTAAACGTTTTATTAATTTAAATGGTACTTGGTTCTATTTTGCTTATGACAAATAATAATTGGGTGTACCGTTTTTGTCTAATAAACGGCTAATAGAACATAACGCTTTAAAATCTTTCGATATATAAAAGTAGAAGCAAAGTCAAATTTCAACACTTTTAAAATATCGAAAACCAGGGGCATTGTTTATACTAATTTTTAAAGCCTCCAAGAAATTTTTAGGTTCTCACACTGTATGGAAGTATTGATTAGATGACAATTTTAAAATTGTAGTTTAACCAAAAAATACATTTTCTGATTAAAAAGAATTTTTCGGTTTTCTTATGCTTCCTACAACTGCGTCTTACAGGTTTTAATGGTCAAAAATGAAATTTTGCAAGTACGAATGCACGATATTGAATGTTAAGACAATTTCAATGCTTTTTCCTAACACCAAACAATTTTGTGAACATTTTAAACTGTAGGCTTACATATTTAAAAAAGTTTTGAAAAAAGGGCCAAACGTTGTGCCATACAATTATTTACGGAACTTTAGGAATGTTTATAACTTTTTAAGTTTTAAATATGTAGAAAAAGTATTTCTTAAAATGAGCGATGCACTTCGCCTAGGATTTTCTCTACTTTTAATATCCTTACCCACCACACACTTAAAAGTACTTTTATATTAATTGTTGAGCACCAACACTAACTATAAGTGAACAATACTCTTACCACATAGCATAGGGCACATCTCAATCCCGTTCTGTAGCAAAACACATCTTCTGTGCAGATAAAATCACTTTTTTGATTTTTAGACAGATTTTTTGAGATTTAAAAAACTAGAAACAATAGAAAAAAACTGTTAGTCAAAATTGTATTAGTAGAAGAAAATTAACCCTCTAAATATGCATGCGCCTAAAAATCATGTTTAGAATTTTATTTTGCTATCATTTACAAGCAATATAATTTAAACCTCAATACTATATCGCCCCCCCCCGTTTTAGTAAAAAAAGAACAGCAATTTTTGATTTTTAAAAATTTATAGGAAGCACTTCAGAGAAATTGTCTAACAAAATTGTAACTCCAAATTCTATGAACCTACAAAATGTAAAAAAAAAACACGCGATTTGCTCTTACTTTATTGATAGTAAAAGTTAAAACAAGAATGCAATGCGTTAAAAATTCTGTAGACAACTTAATTTGACTCTAACCGAATTGCAGCATTGTTAAAATGCCATATACGCTGTATAAATTTTTCAAACTTCCGTTGATCAGTTATGTTTTCACAATACAAACACACTTTTACGGACTGTGCAAATTTACGTGGTAAATACATAACTGTCTCACCATAGCACGACGATGGGCACAGCTTATCTATTATATTGTGCAACGTTTATGTATCATTCACAGAGCAGGTTGCGGCGGCGCGCCAAAAGCTTTTCTTAGGGACGTTTTAAAAAACTACTCAAAAGAATTAAGGGGCCAAAATTTCAAATGCTTGAAGTTTTTTTAGGGCCGATGGCATTTTAATGAAACTTGGTATACGCATTGTCGAAACATTTATTTTAATGAAATGCTATAAAAATTGGATATCATCTTAACATCTATCACATAATTGAACACTGTATTAAAGTGAACCAGAAACTAAACTAAAAACTCATATCAAAAAATTAATATTCTTAAGAATTCTCAATAAACTCAAACAATACCTAAACCTAATGTCGCGCAAAGCTTCCTCCAGCTTGAATTACGGCATTACACCTGCGTGGTATACTGCGAATCAGTCTGCGCATGTTTTCCTGGGGAATACGTCGCCATTCTTCAATGAGAGCTTGTTCCAATTCTGCCAGCGTATCTGGTGGGCGTAGACGCTTGCGAATACGTTGTCCGAGTTGATCTCATAAATGCTCTATGGGATTAAGGTCAGGACTGAGTGCTGGCCATTCCATAGTGGCTATGTTATTCTGGCCAAGATACTCAGTGACTACTCTAGCCGTGTGGGGACGAGCGTTATCCTGCGTAAATAAAAAACCTTCTCCCACGGCAAGTGCTTGAAGCACGACATGTTCTTCAAGGACTTCATTAATGCACCTTTCTGCCGTGAGAGAGCCATTTCTGATGACAAGTTCAGTGCGGCGGTTTATTGAAATGCCGCCCCATACCATTACTGAACCGCCGCCAAAAGCCACGACTTCCTTAACACATGCTGATAAAAAACGCTCGTTTGGCCTTCTCCACACCCTAACTCTGCCATCGTTTGTCCATAACTTGAACCTCGACTCGTCTGAAAACATCACTCGACTCCACTGCCTCAATTGCCAATGTTCATGTTCACGTGCGAAGAACATCGTCCTCCGTTGATGATTTCTGGTTAACTTTGGCTTCTTTGCTGGGAGTCTAGATCTCAAATTGACTTCTCGAAGTCGATTTCTTACCGTTTGGTCGCTTATCTGAAATCGCCTGGCTCTGGAAAGGTCGATCCTAAGACCACTAGCGGTTGTCGAACGGCTGCGAAGGACTTGAAGTCTCAAAAATCGGTCGTCTAGTAGGCTCGTTGTTCTGTGGCGACCCTGTTCAGGCCTCCTGGTGACAAGACCAGTCTGTTGGTGCCTCTGCCAGAGCCTCCACACCACAGACTGTCTTACAATAAGTTCTTGAGCAACACTTCGCTGCACTCTACCTTCTTGTAGTAAGGTAACTGCTCTTGGCAGTTCTACTGGATTCAGGTGTCTTCTCATTGCTCGTTTGACCACGAGACACCAATATTTTTCGGTTGTATTAAAAAACCGCCCCGTCTTGCACTAATTAAAATCTTATGCAAATACTCAAATTTTCGTACAAAACAAGCTTGTTTATTTACAGTTTCTAAGAAACAAACGAACGCAATAAAACGTTGTAGCATTGTATCATAAGGAAGATATACCTTCTGAAAAAAGTGACCCCTTAATTCTTTTGAGTACTGCAGTTTGTTAACACAGAGTCTGACTGAAATCAAATGAAACAAACATTAAGAGAAAAATTGAAGTAAAAACAAAATAACTAATAAAGTTGTGCTGTAATAGTCTCATACATTTAATGGGAGAAATAAGAAGTCTGTTAATCGATGTAAAACTTCGCAAAGTGTGATGACCTACATTAAATAAACAATCGTATTTAAATTAATTGAGTTAATGTGCGGCTGGTTTATTAAGTTTACTAATACCATCAGTAGCGCCCAACTGTAATTTTGCTTATAGGAGCCAATTTCGGCTGACTGAGAAAACCTCCTTGAAAGAAGTCCCAGAACCAACTCACTGCGAAAAAGTAAATGGAATAAACACCAACCGATAAAAATCGTCTAAAAAAACATAACAGAATCTGGCAGTTTCCCGGAAAAAAAAACCACCCGATAAAATAATATTCCGAAAAGCGAACCACAGAAAAAACATTCCAAAAACAAAAGTCGTCTATTTTCTTATCGGTGGGTGATAGATTACTGTATGAACGAAAAAGACCTTTCCCTGAAAAAGACAGGAGTTTCTTCTTGCCGATCGATTTATATAAATAGGAGCGAGTTGCATTTTGGAGTTATATGCAAATGTCTAACAAGATTTTTTACTGCGTATTTATTACTTTCCAAACCATTTTGAATATGTCTTTTAAGGAAATATGAATTTTATGGGAGATCGTATCCTTGAAGCTTTTTTAATGGGGTTGTTGTTTTTAAACTTGTTTTTATAAACTGTGTTTCAGAGCTCTTCTTCGTGGTTTATGTCAAATTTTTGTGGGAACAGCTCTCATTTCCGAGACGCACGCGCCTGGTATAAAGTTGCCAAAAAAAAGTAGGGGCGTAGCCTACAGGTTCTGCTAGTTGAATATGAAGCAGAAGACGCCGTTGAATACAACCATACAATACAAACAATCGTGCATAATTTATTATTTACTTAACAGATAGAGCGTAGTAAATATTTATATTAAATCCGTAACTGTCTCACCGTAGCGAGACAACTAAATCTTGCAGCTTGGAAAGATTGATCACGCAGGGCGGGCTTTTGCATGTCGACGCAGTTTATTGAGTGCTGTCAATTCTGTTGGTATAATTTGCTTACTTTAATTCTAGCGAGTCGGAAATGTGTATGATTTATAGGGCCAGCAAACAAACGAATAGGAACATACCAGACGAATTCTACAATTTGTTGGTACAAATTGGGAGCAGTAACATATGCCTTACAACTCGAGACAGCTTAAATATTTATTACGCCTGCGGATCAATATAACAAAGACTATAATTCTAGAGTATCTATATAAATCCCTAACTATCTCACCATGACACGGCGCTGGCTCTTTCATCTCAACGCAATTTATCACCATAGCACGCCAACAGGCTCCTTTATCTTCAACAGTTTGATTGTTTTCAGCGAGTGTTTATGTTGCGGCCACTATTTTTGGTATGATTTGATTATTTATAGCTTGCTGTAATTCTGGCGTGTTAACAGTTTGTAAACAGTTAACACCTTCCGTTCAGTTAATTTATCGCACTGATATGGGACTCTCGCACAGCACATTTGATATATATTTTTTATAACAGACAATAAATATAACAAAAGCATTGTGGACAGAACAGTCTTACAGTTTTATTAGTAACAGCATTCGTTACTAAGGCTGGCATTTCTAGGTACCAAAACAACTTCGCTCATAAATGTATGAAAGAAATAAATAAATACGCTCCGAGTTCCATACTTCAATGACCCAAATACTGCGGGCTCTAGTTATGGTTACAATAAAAAACGCACAAATTTACATTACAATAATTAAATAAATTGCAAATTAATTTATAAAACTAGCTGTATCCGTAGACGACGCCCCACGCACATTTCTTAAAAAATTGTAGCAAATTTAATGATAGAAACATAATGCTATACTTATTAGATTCCGAACGTATCAAAACCAGCAAAATATAATAAATGACCTGCGTCGAGATGTAAGGCATGTTACTGAATGCGCGGTCACTAATAGTTGTGATAGGAAGAAAGGATTCGAATTTATTATATTAATAGATATAGAGTAGGACTTTGATCCGCGGCCTGTTACGCTACCTACATCATTCGCTTGTTTATTATTAGAAGAAAATAAACAAAAATAGCTGCGACATAGCCCATGGGTTCCGCTAGTTCAAATTAATTCCTTGTTTTCGTTCTGAAATCATAAACTTCGAACCAAGTCAAAATAATGTTTGCTCCGTTAAAATGATGTCAGGTAATTTCAAGTGATTTTTCACACTATAGTAAATTAGAAAAAACATAATTAACATATTGCACGTGTTTCATTTATTTTTGTATTCTTAATTCGTTTCTGTGTATCTTACTGTGGGTGTATACCTATTGAATGGTTTAGTAAATGTAGCGCTAAATTGAAACATTATAAAAAATTCTGTGTCGATCTGAATTCACCTCGAGGTCGAAAGATAAATCACAGTACGGAGCAAAACTATACGGTAACACTTACTGTATTTTTTGCAGAAGCAACAATTTTTTAGCACATAATAATAAACTAGCAGAACGCGTGGGCCACGCCCCACTCTGAATGCTTACTCCGATGTGCCGGTCTCGGGATTAACAGCTGATTCGGGTAAGAGAAGGCCGTGAAAAAAAGACACGAAAAGAAAACGAAAAAAAGCTAGAAAACAGGTTCGAAAAAGACGGCTTCGTAAAAAACCGTTCGAAAGAAAACCCTTGTAAAATCATCAGAAAAAACGACCAACAAGAAAAATCTTTTCATAGCGTCAGGAAAGATGCCTTTAAGAAACAGACGGAAAGACGTTAGTTAAAGTTATCACTTAACAGTGATTTTTGTAAGTAATAACTACGCCCAAAAAAAAATTATTAGACATTTTCCTATCATTCCAAAATGAAACTAGTTTTTATTTATATAAATAGATGGGCAAGAAAAAATACGATCTTTTTTGGGGAAAGCTCTTTCTTAGCTATGCCGTAATCCACCAGCAAGAAAATACACACGCTTTTGTTTAGGGGATGTTTTATTGGCGGTGATTTTCTTCAGGAAATCATTTTACCAGAGTATCTTTTTTCCGGGGAAAATATATAAAGAAAGTGGTTTTTACCAAAGCCTTTTTTTAGGCGGCGTTTTCTCCATAAATAGTTTTCTCAGCTTTTTTGATGTGGGTCTCTTTTCAGAGATGTTTTCACCGTAAACTGAAAATGACCCTCAAAAGCAGATGTTATTAGTGTAGTGTTTTAGCTATTTTGTGCTGCTGTCGCGGCGAGGCTGGGATCCCTACCGACAGTGCAGACGTATAGAAAACATTTATATTTTCTGTATTACGCAAGATTGTAACAACTAAAACAGGGTCACTCGACTCATTGCTGCAGAAATTGGACATGTCTTTAAAAACATATCTAATTATAAAGGGAACAAATGTATTCGTAGCACAAAAACCTGACGGATAACATTTAAAATTTAATCCACGTGCTGTGTGGTGGAATCTTGCTGAAATCAATTTGTAGTGTATACCACTATAACAAAAAATCTATACAGATAAATAAGAACGCTGACTTTAACATAGCAGGCTTTTGAAATATTTTAATTTCGTAATCTTTAGCAACAAACAACCTGTTACTAAATCAGTGCCGACCAATTAGACAAACAAAGCGTGTTTACTCAAAAATGGATCTATGCTACTTATTTGCATGGAAAAATTAACTGCCAGAATATTTATACGATTATAGCACTTACATACAGCTCCCAAAGCTCAATTTTTATAGTCCAAAGTTCACGTTTCTGTATTAGAATAGATTAGATATTGCGTGCAAACGAAACATGACTTACTGAATAAATTTTGGACTTGTTACCATACGCGGATTGATACTATTTTACTGAAAACATAGATCAGAAATTACTGCGTCAAAGAATGGATAGGCAGCGAACTGGTGTGACAAGAAAGGGAAATATTGGGTGGACCAAATGGGGATTCACGTACCCAGAAACACTTTTGAATTAATATTTAAAAAATTCACGTAATTGTATCAGGAAGGCGTGAGTTCTTACATGGCCTCCTGTTATTTTTCTTCCTAGTCGTACTTAATAGTATTTTTCTATTACCAATAAAATAGTGACAATCTGTACATACATGTCTGTGTTATTTTTTGTAAATTAAAACTATGTTTGCGCTTTTGGTTTTACTGAAAATGATTCCAGATTTCGTAAGTTAAATGCAACGCTCAGCATATATTTACATTTTTGAAATGATGGCTTACACGAGACTACCTAAATTGCACGGAAATAATCTTTTAAAATCACCAAAACAGGAAAAAATAGCTTATAATTGCTTTAAACGTAAAAGCTTGGTGAACGTTTGAAACATGAAACTCGGACTCCATAGAAGCTCTTAAAAATAAAATAGAGTACAATACATTTTGCTGACCGGAACACTCTTAAAAGGATTTCTTATCTAAAGCATGCTTTGCTTTTGCAAAAATGGAAGTCAAGAAAGGGTTTTATGGTTGAGCAATTCCAAAACTACCTGAAAATTGCGTCAATAGCCCATCAGAGCACGCTCTGTAAAACCGTCCAAGTTCAAAAGCAAAATAAGATTAACTAAACTCAAGAATGCGGTTTTTGTAATCGCGGTAGCTAGAAAAATCTAACACAAAAGAGCACGTGTGAATTGGTGGAGTATTACATAATGTCCATTAGCAAAACCACATAACTCATACAACCTACACATAATTGAATGCAAGCCGACCTAAGAACGTCCAAAAAATTGATTTGAATTTCAAAAGCGCCGACTACTTGTGATTTGGGGTTCATTTTCGGTCAAGTGTGAATTTTGCAAATAAAGAAACCCCCATTGTCAGCAGGTACGTTGTAAACAAGCTCTAGTACTCGAGATTGTTGACTCACGTCACGTTGATTTGAAAGACGGCGCCGGGTTGACCAACCCCAACTGTGGAAGAGTTGGAGTGCGCAACAAAAGGGTTGGTTGTAGAAAAAGGACGAATATGGTTGGGGTTTTGATTCAGAAATAGATAACATTTGCCATCCCACATAAAAAAAATAATTTCTTTTAATGTTGAACTTGTTATTAATGGGTTAATATTAAAATTTAAAATTTTGACTATTTTTTCCCTAATAAATATAATTTCTAGAAGATAATCAAAACGCAGCATTTGTAACGTTTTTTTTTTCAATTCAAGAACGAAGTCATTGATAAACACCAAACAATATGAACGGTGCTTTTCACGGTATTTCATAAAGGTTTTAGTGTGATAATCCAACCGCCCACGCATCTTATCAGAAAAAAAAGCGTTAAGTAAGTGAGGTAAAGGGTAAACATCAGACAGATGCATGGCAAGCTGCGTGCGTGGGTGTAAATAAAGGATTGAGTGGCAAAATTGAAAGCGATACATTCTGTGTATTTCTGGGCAAAATGCAGATGTTAGGGTCAGGTAGTACCTAAAGGGTACTGAAAAGCAGATGCATAAGTAAACCACAATACTTTTCCTTTCAGTTTGGCGAAGATTGAAGATAAAGGAATTAATATTTCTTACTCGGGTAGGGGTTAGGCGATGGTAAAATCTACACAACTTATTCGATTTTGATTTTATCAGTCCATGCGTAATTTTACGTTCTAATTATTTACAATCCCATAAATGCAGACATCTTAAAAAAGAAATGTCTGTCGATCACGCAAGTTCTGAATGAAACTTTTTAACGTGTTTTCAATGAAAGTGTTTTTCGAATTCTGCGATTTAACAGAAAACAAGAACGGTTTCAGTTACAAATCCTGAATTTAAGTAATGTTAATTTAGCGTGGATGGGCCATTGCATACAAAAGGGACTAAAATGCTGCGGTGAATGCAGCTGTAGAGATTTTAATCAAAACTCAGTAAGTTTACTCAAAGATCGTGATTCAGAAAGAGAAGAAATTTATTAAGAAAGTTTCACTCGTTTATTTACGTCATTATTTTTACATTACGACGCAATATACAAGACGGCACGCGATGTGTTGATACAAAATTCATACCATCAAAATCATGGCCATGTGATATCTATTTTTGCTTTAAAACATTTCCCAAAGTTTTCTTTTTAATTTTGTTCGCTGAACGTATATGTTAAAATCTACAAATAATAAAGTTTGTCGCTTGGTAAAAAGTTCAGTATATTAAAAACAGAAAGTTATATTTGTAATTTCTTCGTAAAAAAATTAAAATTTCCTTTGAAAATTAAATTAAGATCGTAGACACCGCTGTTGAATCTGGTTTTAAACTAACAAAAATCAAGCCGATATGCCAAGTACTTCTCGAGACATAACGTTATATTTGTTAAAAAACGCGTAATTTGAAAATTGACGATTAAAGCATTTTAAATTAATTTTCATATACAAATGTTATTAATTTTTTGATGTTAATATTTAAATTGAAATGATTGTTTATTTTTGTTTTTGTAGAAAGGAATTATACAATTCGAAAGTAATTCAAGCTTCAATCAATATCTCTCCCTAGATGTGCTGTTCGTAGGTTGGACTATATAAGCAAAGCAACAACATACACTCGTTTAGATTTGCGTGTCTGTCATGGCACAACTGACTATTGATCGCTTCAGTTTGGATCTACTCGATCTCACTTCCGTTCTATCACTTCCGTTCCATTTACTTCCGTTCTATTACTTCCGTGCCATCACTGTCGTTTCTCATTCTCGTGGTTACTCCTGCCGGGAAAGAACTGTCACTTCGAAAGTAATAAATCGTAAATAATTCCTAAATTTAATATGTTGAAGCAAATACATGTTCTTGACCTCCAGCAAGGTGGTGGGGAGGGGATGCGCATGCGCGTGCGTGTGCATGTGACGCATCAAAGTCGCTGCTCTGGTTTTTTATATGAAACTTAAAACTTTTAGGCATATAACAATGCACTTGAAAATTAACTTTTTCAGAACATTCCGGAATAAGAAACAGAACTACGCTATCATACTTGTCATATACAAGATTGTCTATAAAATTATATGTACATGAGAAAAAAACTGTCAAATTTAAATTATCAAAAAAAATATTTTTCAAAACCTGGTGGTTCTAGAAGTTTTTGGAATATGACAATTATTGCCGTTTTTTTTAATAAATGGAGACTGCTCACTTTAGTAGGGCAGAATAAACAGATAACACGCAATCAAGTTGGATATTTATTTATTTTCGCCAAGAACAAGCGAATAAACTTAGTATGTTATTAATTGGAGTCAAATTTCGGGGGTTGGCCCTACCTAATTTTGTTATTTCGTCTCTCTTTTGGTTTATGTCGGTTTTTAACTACACTTATTTTCAAATAGGCGTTTCAAGTTTAAGCGGTCCTGTGTGACTATTGTCGTAGTGTTGATGGTACATGTTGTAGTAATTACTGGGACATAATACATACAGGGTGTATAGAGTATGGATAGAAGCTTATATTTCAATAATTTTACGTTTTTCAAAAAAATCATTAAATACGTCAAAAAGTATTAACTCTTACGGATTTTTATCTACTTTGAAAAAATACTTTCCCCTCTTTTTGGGGCAGTGAAATCTCAGCGTGTAGATCACGCTATATATTTTTAATTACTGATTTAACTACCTTATGGCATTTTCGTTATGGTTAGTATAAATTCAATATTTTCGTCAAAGTACTAGTATTGTAATTGAATCAACCAACCAACTTCTATAACCATTGTTAACAAATGTAACAGACATTGTTGTGTTTGCTTATTCAAATTGTGTTAACAAATTCGTGTAGGTTCGCATACTACATGTTGTTAATTTGTATTTAATTATGATCCTCTAAGAACCCCGTAAAAAAGAAGACGCCTTTGCAACGTTTAACAAAATTGAATTAGTGAATTTGAACAGCATTCATACCATTGTCAAGCTGTGTATGGTACACATTTTTTTACAAGTAATATAAAAATTTAACCTTTGATGAAATATACAGAACCACATTTATTTTATTTGTTTTCCTAACAATGATCGAATGCATTAAAAGTGATACATTCACAAGAATACAAAATACGCTGAAAATCTTCAGTTTTTTAATGTAACCCAAAAAAAAATTATACTACTGTAGAGAAAATGCCAGAAAATATTCAAAACCGAACTTAAAACTGACAAAGTAATTTAAAAAAATTTCGATGACTTCACTGCTTCAAAGGGGAAAGGGCGATTTTTTTCCAGTATACCAAAATTTCGCAAGAGTCAATATTCCTTGTCGTGTCCGAGGCTTTTTTCCAAACACGTAAAGTTATTGCGATATAATAAGCGTGTATTAATACTTTATGTACACCCTGTATACAGGGTGTTAATGAATTGTAGGGACAAACTTCTCGGGCTTGCAAAACACAACAAAGCAAACAACTTTTGTTAATAAATGTGTGGTCAAAAGTGTTTCCTTTCAGAGATAGAGCTTCTCAAAGATTCTTTAAAAAACGCCTAAATGTAGGCAACTCAATTTACTACCTACTATTTGTTTCCATAACGACAGAAATATTTACAGGATAAATAATGCCCTCTTTCAAATGTTCAAAATGTCGCTTCTACACACGAAGCACCTCTACGAAGTAAATTCCTGCGCACCGCTCCAAATATACCAGGAGTCTGTTGAACTTCTTCACATGCAGCAAGAATAGCGCCGTAAGTTCTTCTACAGTTTCAACTGGGGTAGCATACACTAACTAACGTTTTAACATGACCCCACAAAAAGAAATCAAGTGCGGTCAAATCAGGAGAAGGTGGGGGCCACGCCACATGCCCCCCTCAGTCTATCCATTTGTTGGGAAAAATGTTATTTAAAAATTCCCTGACTTCCGCCGAAAAATGAGCAGGTGCACCATCGTGCTGCAGCCACATTTGAGGTGGAACATGGCAGGACATGGCGCATAAAATTTAAATAAATTGCTTCTGTTAACCTTTGGGGTAGCAGATATGGTCCAATGAGTCTATCGCCAACAATCCCGGCCCAAAAGTTCGCTGAAAATCTTTGCTGGTATTCTTTTTGAACCACAGCATGGGGATTTTCATCGTCCCAAATGTGGCTGTTTCTACTGTTAAATATTCCTTCTTTCGTAAAAGATGCCTCGTCACTAAACAGAACGTTTACTTGGAATTCTGGATCCTCATTACACCGCCGCAGAAATTCCTGACAAAATTCTACCCTTCTGGGAAAATCTGCTTGAACCATGGCTTGTACTTCTGTGGATGGTACGGATGTAGCTGCTGCTCATGTAGCACCTCCTATACTGAAACATGGTTCACTCCCATTTCATGAGCAATGGCTCTTGAACTAGTAGAAGGATTTTCAGCCACTCTCTCCAAAACTTGTTCCTCAAAATCCACCGTTCGCCTTGTTCTGGTAGCTCCACAGTTGTGTTTGTTGACAACGATTGTACCTTCCTCCAGCAGCCGACGTGAAACTACACTAAAGGCCTTGTGCTATCGATGATTTCTATTCGGAAAATGTTCTTGGTACAGGCGCTCCATACATGAACATCATGTCATGCTGTTCGGCAAAAGTATAATTCGCCATTACACAAAAATACGAAACACAGAATGTAAATAACAAAAAAAATAATTATCAAAAAATTCACAGAACGAAAAAAATGAATTATAAAAGGCACAGAAAGAAACGAATGCAAGAAACGTCAAAAAATATCGAATTGTGTCAAAATTAACGTTATTTGAATGCATGTATGTCTAGATCGTTTTTTTTTTCAAAATTCCGTGTGACTTGTGCAAAATAATTGAAAATGCAATTTGGGTTGCCTATTTTCAGGTACTTCCTAAAGAATCTTTAAGAGGCTCTATTTTCTAAAGGAGACACTTTTGACCACACATTTATTAACAAAACTTGTTTGCTTTGTTGTGTTTTGCAAGCTCTAGAAGTTTGTCCCTACAATTCATTAACACCCTGTATATGCACCCTCTACCTACCTAGTAAAAATCCGCGAAATGGTTTAATATGGTTTAATTAGCAAAAATATTCGCTACAAGTGCAAAAAAGTTTTCTTTAATATGTCGATGAAATTTTTATATGCCCCTACAATCTAGATCGTGTCAAAATCGGCGAACTAGTTGGCAGGTAAGCGTAAATAACCACACATATATTCTTACATTATTGTAAGGTCAGTCAGCTTGAATCATTTTCCAGAGCTGTCCCAAGTTTTTTTAATGAACAAGTAGATGAATTTTGCAGAAGAATTCGATTTTGAATTTTATATAAAAATTATGTCATAAATTCGAACTAATCATGAAATTGCACAAGAAGTTGTTTAACCACAGATATTTCTACAACCAAAATCACCAATTTGAAATTCAAATCACGACTAAAAATTAAAAACGTAAAAGTAATTTAATTTCATTAATTAAACCAAATTGTAAGATGAAAGTCAAATGATAAGCTAAAAAGCTTTAAAAACAAACATTAAATTTAATTTAGAGAATAATTAAAACTTAAAATGTTGCCACGAATCTCGTGGTTAAGAAGAAAATTTAAAAGAAAAGTAATGAATGTTTGTTAACTTTTACAAAACTAGTGATGATTTTTCTTGTTATGA
Source organism: Ctenicera cuprea (assembly GCA_958336395.1). NCBI lineage: Eukaryota > Metazoa > Arthropoda > Insecta > Coleoptera > Elateridae > Ctenicera > Ctenicera cuprea. The sequence continues at coordinate 9,908,659 of OY284488.1, forward strand.
TTAGTTTATCTAATTATCCATGTTAAAGCAAGCAAAACTAAAAGTTTGTCTTTTTTAAAAATTTCTTTCCCTTTTTTTATAGTTAGTTGCTTCTAAGTGTTTAGAAGTCTTTAATTGTTGCTGTATTATGTTTAAAAATATTTTGTTTTTGAATTTTTTGAAGAACTTCACCATTTTTCTGAAGAAAATGTTTTTCGTTTTTTTTTTCAAAAAGTATCAAATTTTCACTTTATTTATTTGCTACTTTATGTTAAAATTTATACTAAGATGAGGTTTGTAAAGCTTTCAAATTAATGAAGGCATAAAATTAATTTACCTGCTCTGATTTATGTTCCCTCATTACTTCCTACAACCTACAATGCAAAATCTCATAAGCTATTACTGAGTTTCCGGCACGGATTCCTGTTTTCAGTTTTGTTTTTCTTCTTGCCCCATCGAGTTATATACCTGACTACTTTACAAATAGAACAAAAACCGCTCACGTTTTGATTTAGTGTGCGACCAAGTGATTACACGCATACGCCTCCAACGCCTCTAGCGCCGCTGAATGTAAATAAAATAAACATCAGCGTTGTTTCTTGTTATTTTAATATCTTGCCTCTGCCTCTGGTTGCTTTTTGGTACACATATTATAATCGAGCGACGAGAAATTCAGGTAATGTTTTTGGGCTTAGCGTTTTATTTAGTGCCAAAATTATAAATTCAATAATAACATCCAAAGTAACGAATATTATGGATTTTTAACGGAAAATTTTAAATTTTTCACTGAAAAGATTTTGTGTTGTAATAGAATCCTGAAACACCTTACAACCAACTGTTAACAAGGTTAGGCACTGCCTCTACCCGTGATTCAATACTTAGCAGCTACTTTTGATCAGTAAAAGTAGCATGTGCCAAAAACAAGCAGTTGGTTTTCCGCACCCACCACACACAAACAGAGAGACAGCTGAAACCCACAAATAAATTGAATGAATAGCGATTTGTAATACATACTTTTTTTTATTTTCTTTCGTTTCCATAAAATCGAGTGAGCCAGGTGTATGAAGGTATATTTTGAAGTAAATAGTAATACCGAAAGAGTAAATTGGAGGCAGATGTTGCTTTTCGTAGAAAGTGAACGGTTGCTGGGTATGTATTTAATTTGATGTATGCAGATTTTAAAGCTTAACGAGAATGTTAATTAGGAAGCTAATTTTAGATAGTATTTTATACTTTTATATAAAACTAGCAGAACCCGAGAGCTACGCCTCCGTTTTTTTACGAATGCTTCCTCCGCTGTCTCGGTTTTGGAATTGACAGCTGATGCCGGAAACGGAATCCCGCGGAGAAAACCAAAAGAAAGTCTGAAAAAAACATCTCCAGAAAAAAAAACTGGAAAAAGAGACCGGAAAAAACAGTCCCGCAATAAACAGCCCCGTAAAAACAAGTTTAAGAAAGAAAACCCTCTTAAAATTACTAGGACAACCATCCAACAGAAGACCTTTTATAAAACAAGGGAAAAGATGTGTGTTAAACTTATCACTCTTCTTTATTTTCAAGAGAATGCCTGAACCAAAATTTTCCAAATGTTTTTGGAATTAATAAATGCGCCTAAAAAAATCTTTTTATACATTTGTATATAATTCCAAAATGAAATTTGCTTTTATTCATATAAACTGATCAGCAAGAAAAAACGCGTAACTTTTTCAGGGAAAGCTATCATGATCCACCAGCAATAAAATACACATGCTTTTGTTTAGGGTATGTTTCAGTGGCGATGATTTTTTCGAGGAAATGATTTTACAGTTTTTTTCGCGGAATGTATGGAACAGAAGTTGTTTTTACCCGAACCTTTTTTCAGACTGTGTTTGTTGACGTTTTCTCCTTAAATAGCTCTTGTTTTGGGCCTGCCTTTAGGAACATTTTTATAGTAAACCGAAAATAACCCCCAAAATCAGAAACAATTTTTTATCGCATGATACTAGTGTAATGTTTTGGCTATTTGTGTCGCTGCCGCGACGAGGCTGGGCTCTCGATTGACAGCGCAGACGTGTAGAGATCATGTATAGCGTTTTTCTATGTTACGCAATAAAGCGCTTTTATCTATTTAGTGATAAATTGAAAACTTTTGGTTTTATCTAAAAAATTAAAAATACATTTCTACAGATGAACTAAAACGCTGCGGACATAAAATTAAATATATTGACTTTAACATATCAGCCTTTAAAAAATATTTAATTTCAGAATTAGGAAACATGAGAAAACGTAGAAACTCCCACCATTGAATTTAATTTATGCTCGCAGCATTTTCAAATTTAATTATCTGGAAAACTGATGAATTTAAAAGTTATAAAATCACGTAAAAATGTGTTAGAAAATATGTCGAGCACCCTCTACGTCTAGGTCTCTGGTTGGTAAAATGAACGAAAACAAGTGTCGTTGTAAATAATTACTAGCAAAACATCGATGTAAAATTTAAATCAAATATCTCTCTATATGTGGCGGGAGTATTAATTAAAACGTGATTAAACTGCATCATCTCTTAATGGCTGTATCTCAAAAAGGTTGCTTTTCCGGTCACATGTTAATGGAGCCTTTACTAAGACAAAAATATTATAAATTTTAATTTGTAAAAATATTTAAAATCCTACATGACGATCACAATACCTTCCTCTGTAGCTATATTTCGTATATCGACGAAAGTAAAAATTGTTCTTCGCAGGACAAAGTGCCTGAAGACGGGGGTAGAATAAACCTTCGAAACGTCGCGTTGTTACAACGCCAGACTGTAGAAACTAACTGCTTTTTAGCGTTTTTCTCAAAAATTTTGTTACGTAAGGGTATACAAGTCTTATACCATAAAAAAGAGATAAGTTCTCTATCGAACAAATGCAAAAATCGACACACGAAGATAAAAGTGTAACAAATTACTTTCGTATAAAGCATTTTTTTAAAAAACCAATATTTACGCAACCAGAACACAATTCCATACTTTCAAAGCACCCTATTTGTTTAACATTGTTAAAAGTTAAATGCAACACTGGAATCAAGTTCTAGTTGATAGATAAATATAGTTATAGTTATTACAGTTAGATTAAATTTAGCCTAAGCAACGTTTAGATAAATTACGTAACATTGAAAACAACCAAAATTTAATTTATGACACCCATTCCGCTTACTCATTATTTAAATTTAAAATAATAGAGAAATATTTATAACCCCAGTCTGTGAAACTTGAGCAATCTCGATTCAAATAAACACATCAGAAGTCAGAAGCTGGATAAGATTTTAGATATAAGAGAGTGTGAATCAAATGACAAATAGAGAAATAGATGTAGTACGCCTACACACACTTCTCACCTCCACTTCCTACACTGTTAAAGCGAGTTAGTTTGCTTGTTCGAAATTTTTTGTTCTCAACCATGTTGCAGTAAACCGTTTTTAGTTGTTTTTAACGTGAATATTTTATGCAAATTTTGAATTAAGTCGATTACATATTAACCAATTGGATGTTTAACTTTTTATTGACTTTTATCACATATTCTAAAATTTTTTTACAATTTTGATGTGTTATGTGATTAGTATTATTTTTGCAGCGTGACACTGTTTGACGTTTCGAGATTTATTGATATTTTTGATAACAATTAGAGATTTTAATTGTTCTACTAATTTTATTGTTTTAGAACTCTTTGTACGCTTTAACAATATTTAATTATACCAGGTGACTACGAGAACATGAAACAACCGGCCATTTTCTCAATTTTTCAATTAGTAATTTTAATTATTTTCTGTAAAATAAAAATGCATATTACGACGTAAACCGACGTTAAGTTGGACTTCCGGTTTAATCGGAAGTGATAGCAACTTATTTTATTTTTAAAGGAACACCCTGTATGTTTTTGTATATTTTAATAGAATTTTTAATTTCTTTTACAGCCATGTATAATAGTTACCGATTAACTTTTATTTTGGCCCCCAGGCGGCGTTTAGCTATTTTTAATATCTTATTTTTCCTATTTTTCTATTTTTAATATTAATACAATTATTTTATTTTTCTTGCTATTTTAAAAATGATAAGGTATGTTGTTATTGGTCTTACACTAAAGCAAATAAAATGGCAATTTTAAAAGTGCAATAAAACTCAAGTCGGAGAATTAAAAAAATAAGTTATGAGAAAATTCTTTCAAAATTTTTTTAATTTCTTCTTGCCACAATATAATGTTTAAACAAATTAATAAAAAAAACACTTGAAATGCATTGTACTTTTGTTTTTAAAACAAAATAAAAACAAAATTAATTATGGATATTATTATTAGGCAGTTGAATTTTTTTTAAAACGCCCTCTGGCTTCCAAAGTATTATACATAGCTCTAAATTAATCTTAAGGGTCTATCCAAATATACAAAAATATACATAGTGTTTCATTAATAATAAAAAATTGCTGTCACTTCCGGCTAAACCTGAAGTCCAAATTAACACCGTTTTACGTCGTAACATGCATTTTTATGCGGGCACTATCCAAAAAAAATTTGTAATTAATAATTTAAAAATTTGAGAAAATGACCGGTGTTACATGATCTCGTGCTCACCTGGTATAATGTACAAAGTATTTTAATCATATTTTTTAACCTTTCCTAACAAGTGTAATTTTCCAAGTTTCTAAATGGTGTAAAATATTTTTGTGTGTATTTTTTACAGTGTATCCATTATCAGGTTTCCCAAACGACCCGCTATGAGGTATTCGAATTGTTTATCCGTTTTGTTAGCTTCAAAGGCCCCCCAGAGCTTTAGTGGCCGTATCAAAGAACTATCAGAAACCTGAATAAAATACAAATTTGTTATATGTAAAATTGAGCAACCGTTTTGTAACATACCGGCCGGTTAACCTGGCATATCACAATATAATTTTATTAATGCGAGGAATAAATCAGAACGGACCGAGGAAGAGCTGAATGTAAATTCTTATTGGTATGGAACCTTGCTGTGCGCTACCAGTAGAATATTTTTGTTTGAAAATGAGGAAACCCAATGGGCCAATATTAATGGTTTTTGTAATTCTTGAAGGCGCAAATTATTCTCGATCGTTTACCACCTCTTGGCAACCGGGTTGGAAATTAAAAATTAATGTTTCTCTGAATCCATCTATCATTTTTAAATGCTCTAAGTCTAGTAATTTTTGTCGTAAATCTAAAGTCCTAAGCGGAAATGTATAATTTATTAATAACGTGCATAGAAATTCTAATAAAAAGTATTCGCGTACATAAGCAAGTAATCTAAAAGATTCAGTAGCAAATTATATCAGATAATTTTAAAAACATCAAAAGTAGCTTTTAGTTTCCTATTAACGTTAACTTTTATTGTCTATGCAATTTATTTGCACTTATTCCAGGACAAACTCATGAGGCGCCGCTCCGTGTCTCAATATCATTTATTAAATTAGAATATTTTAAGAGAAACATTTTTTAGCGAAAGAAAGTAAAACATAACAACTTAAATTATTTTTCGATAAATATTTTTATTTCTTTTTTTAAAAAATTAAAAAATATTTCCCGCTTTAAAAATCTCTTCTACAAATATTTCTCTCGTTAAAAAAACTTTATCAAAAAATATTTCTTTAGAGAAATATATTCTCCCAACAAAAATTGCTTTTTTCAAAAAAAGTTCTCTCATAAAAACGTTTCTCTTGCTACTAATAGTTGCTCTCAGAATCACGGTTTGCGTCTGAACCAAACAGATGGCGCTACCGCATTCCGACCGTTGTTAACGGTAACCTTGGAACAGGAAAATAATCAATTCAATATAGAGCCGGAACGCCTATATGGGTAAAGCAAGGCGGACACAGTAAAGGTAAACTTGGTTTATTCATAAAACAACAAAGTTTATTAGTTAAAAGTGTTCAATCTCTGTTTTACTCTTCCCTATTACTTGAAATGAAAAGAATGATCAAGGTTTGTGTGAACATGTGCCGTATCTAAAGCACTGGCTGCGCGTCCCAGCTTTGTGTACAGGGTGCGGCAACTTAAGTGTTACAGGTCGATATCTCCAAAACTATTAAAAATTGAGCAGTAATTTTTGCTTTCATTTTTATGGGACTGAAGGGGCTGTATATTGAAGTTATGAGTGAGTGATGAAAAACCACCCCTACCACCCTATTATAAGGGGTTGGGTAACTTAAAAATTTAAAATAAGATAGTCCTTTTTTGCTTTTCCATACTTCTACCGAAAAGCAAGGAAAATTATATCATGCAAATTTTCAAATTTTAGATTTTAACGGAAATATGCGTTTTGGGGTCCAAGGAAGTCAAAAAAGTGGTTTAAAAAAATGTGTGTCTGTAGGTGGGTGGGTGCCTGGGTGAATGAGTGGGTGGGTGCCTGGGTGAATGAGTGTGTGGGTGCGTGGGTGTGTGGGTGCGTTTGTTTCTCTATATTTCCGGAACCCCTTGACCGATTTTTATAAGATGTGGTTTGTGTAAGTTTTTTAGCTGCAAGTAGTTCTTTGTAACGTCGTTTATCGGAACGGAAATCGGAATCGAAAACGGAACCTCAGGTCGTTGTGGGGAAAACGAGTAACTTCTCCTCCACTTTCTCAATTTTCATTAAATTATTTTCAAACACTAGGGGCATGTTTTTTAGAATTTGGAGAAGTAAACTACAATTTGGTTCTTCCACAATGCGCTAATTTGCCTGGGAAGAAAATCATTTTTAAAAATTTGATAATTATTTACCCGACACAAAAACATTTTTATGTAAACTGAATTATGATTTTGATATAAAACAAAATTTTTAATTAAATTTATAAATTCACTAATATTTATTATTTAATGTAGCCCTAGAAAGAAAATTATTATTATTATCCAAATCGGCACAACTAATGGTGTTAACATCTTAAAGCGAAGCACGCTGGATGTTAGAAAGAATTTATAAGATTGGTAAGCAAAACAAAGCAACAAAGATGGGTTTAGAAGTAAAAAACAAAGATTAAGTACATGTGCATAGCGAAACATCAGCGCAGACTAGGTCACAATGTACCGACAAATCAGTTTATTGTTGATACACTAAATTACAGTTACAATAATTAATAATATCAGCGAAGAAATCGGCAAAGGAATAATGTTGAGAACTAAATTGGTCAGACACTTGGTGCCTATCGAAGCAAGTTGAATGCAAACTGGCAGTCTTGGAACAAAACGGAACTAAACAGTACAAGAAGGCGGCGAAAAGAGAACTACGTAAAATCTTCACCTGCAAGAAATTTACAACGAACCACTTATAAAGAAGGTGATCAAATGCAATTGGATACGGTAGCTAAGAACATGTTCATAGAATAAAAGAAGCCATGAACCATACGGAAAACCGGAAGGAAAATAAGGTGTAGGAGGCCGAGGATAAGAACGGATGGATGGATGGAGTTGAAAGAGACTTGCATACAGTAAACAAAAACCTATGGAAACTACTGTTTAAGGAAAGGTGCATCATTATAGGAGGCTACGGACCACCTTGAACTGTAGTACCTGAAGAAAGTGGAAGATTAGAAGGGTGATGAAGAAATGATAACTTCACTCCCCTCTCCCCAAATTATTATCAGACAAATGATTTTTTCTGGCTTGGTACGTCAACCTCTGCTCGGAGAGGTGCAAGATTTACCTTAATTGGGACCACGGACAACTCTGGGTGACCGGTTTCACGAAGTGAGGTGTTGCTAGCTCTCAGTATGGGTACCTAACATCTGACCGACAGCTTGTCTTCTGTGGAATCCCCGCGACCTGATTTGTCTACGTCTCAGTTGGGCCGACCTTACGAGTTATAAATTTGCCTAGGCAATGTACTGGGTGGTTGGAGACCGATAATTTAGGCAGGTGAAGGTGGAGCTTCAGGAAGCAGTAGCCTGGCTGCTGCTATTAGGGACTTGGGCCCTAGGGGTGAGGTGCACTTTGTTTGTTCACGCTCACTATGCGTATGCACACCCGACCTTGTTAAAGTATCGGTCACTGACATCAGACCAGTTACCGACTAAAGTGGGCGGTGCGTAGTCGACTAGTACTAAGGATTGCGAGTAGCCTACTGATAGAGACAGCATTGCTTCAGCATATGCTTGCTCCGAAAAGCCCAACCAGTAACTCTGACTGGTACCACGGGGACCAAGTCAGAGAGTTACAACGTAGTGCTCGTGGTTGCAGTGGTAAGCCAATGCAAGCTAGGGGCATCTTGGTGCGGTTTGAAGGGTGTGTTGCGTTTTAGTTTGGGTGCTAATCTGCAGAATTAGTATAAATTTAGGTAATCTCCTTCGACCAGTGGGGACTGAGGGCTTGCAGTCTGATGTCAAGACTGGTAGCTTGTTTTCGTTAAACCGCTTTTAACTTGAGAGGGCGCGCTGATTGAGCGTTCCTCAATCTGACTCGAAGAAGGACGTGGCCGATAATGCTCACGCTAGGTGCCGCCACGTTAAACTAAAGGCGTTGACTGTAATGGCCACTCCACATAAAATCTGTACAGAACGAGTAAAATACTAACGCAGCCGGGCATGTATGTAGAATTTTACATCAAATGTTCTTGTTTAAAATGTAAATATTGTATTAGAAAGTCCACGCAAAGTGTTTTTATCTAAAATTTACAAGGTAACTTTTTTTATGCGTCTTGAACACATGCTGCAATAGAAAAATCTCTGCTGAAAAACTATGCAAGCTTTCTGAGAGCAAACAGAAACTTTGCCCTAGCCTTGTGGCTTGTCGGAAATTTTTTCCGTTCTCGATGCGTCTGTAAACCAAAGCAGATCCGCGGGCTTAAGAAAGTCCGCAACTGGGGTACAGTCTTCCCTATTGGGAACGACAGTATCAAATAGTTTGGTGAAAGAGAATAAAGGTGGCATGCAGTTGCTTCTAGATTAAAGGATTTCGTGTGTGCTTATCATGAGGACACGCCCATGTATCAAAAACGTCTACGTCTTTTTATTCGCCGTTATACTTCGGCTTGTAAGCTGCCTTTCGAGCGTTCTGCCTTAATCCTGACAAAATTTACAATTGAGTGATTATGTGCAACTAAATTTAGTGTTTTCCCAATTTTAGTTCGAATTTAATTTTTACTGTTAATTTCTCCTTTTATACAGTTTTCACTCTGTCTATTAACTTTACATTGTTAAATGGTTCAATTGTTATGTTTTGCTCCGAACGTTAAGTTTAAGAAAATCTGTGAAAATTTTATGGTTTTAGGAACTTCCTTGCAAATCCGGCCTCTTTTGCTCCTTTTCATGATTTGTGTATCCAAAATGCTAGTTTTTTAATGTCTTCCTACACCGTTGCTATAATTTTGATTTTAAGTTTTATCAACGACACCAAAGAGTAAACCGCTACATATGAGAATTTTACCCAACCTCTGCCTCCAAAAAATTGTTGTGTTCTTGCGGCGCATACTCCAATAACCGAATACAAATGAGCCTTCGAGCAATGCACATTATACATTACAAAATCTTGGCGTGGGTGGGTACAAAATGAGATGTCGGGTTAACAGATTCCAGCAATACGCAGGGATACGATACGGCACATATAACATATTGCGGCTCTAATCTGACTTGCAAATGCGAGCAACAGGTGAACAGCGGGGGTGGACGTGAGAGCCACCGTAGGCTCATAAAACTGAACAAGTCAAAACAATAAATAATAAGAAGAATATACTCTTCTTATTCATAACTACTGCGTTATAAACTTGAGCTTTTTAATTCGAATTTCTTAGCCAAAACTTAATTTATTGGAAAATTTTGGATATTAGGAATCGTTTATTAAATTTAATTTATGCAGATTATTGGCTGTTGAAAGGGCGCACAGCACGAGACTTAAATTAACAAATAGAGAATTATAGAGCAACGCCAGGTAAGAATCGCAATAAGCGCTCTTTATGTCTATCTATATTCCATTATGCTAATATTTTACTTTAAAATAGTTTAATAGTTGAATTATAAACTATTGATTAAATTTGAAAATGTTTTTAAATTAACATTATTCCAACACCGTTCAGGTACATAAATTATCATTTGGTGCCCGTGCAATTACAATTGAGGGTGTTAATAACCATGAATTAACGCTGACGAACATAAACTGAAGTACAATTCTGCACAAACGCAACCATACTTCATTTAATCTAAAATGCCCAATAAACAAATCAAAAATTATGAAAGGTAATTTACTAGACGCCAATTTAATTCATAGCACATTAATTAGGATTCGACTCTTAAGAGCGTAAGTGGGAATATATAACAACGTATCTGGCAGCAGTTATTATGAGCTTTACCGATTCTGTATTCAAATTGGCTATATAAAATTTAATTAATGCCGCAAAGCTGTGCGATGTAAACTGAATTACTCCTACACGTTTAACTTGCATTTGAATGGAACTTGGAGTGCCCCGAACCATGCGGGAGTACGTCAGTAAATGACAAGTGCACCCAATTCGTTTACTGGTACAGGAGTGGAACGAATGGCAAAATATAGTATACCGGGTGGTAACAAAAAATCCCTTTTTTCCTTTGTGTATAAGAATAAACTAAAGAAATTTAGCTTGTTTAATACACACATAAAATCACATTTCTTTTAAACAATTACACCTTAAATGAATCTGGATTTCTTTTTTAACTGGAACTGTTATAATTTGAGATTTTAGGAGTAAGAATGAAATTGCATGTACGATGGTACCTCTTTAAATAAATTTTTAAAGAACAAGGCCTAAGGCGAACCATGCCCACAGGCCCCTCTTACAGCTCCAACCTGCTTTCGAATCGAACTAACAAACTGTTTTTAGGGTTAAGATTAAGATGGATTAAACGTTATCCAGGTGTGAATTGTTAAGCTGTTTTCAGTTAGTATAGAAGCACGACGAATGATACGTTATCCAGGTCCAAAACGTTAAACGGTTTTATTAGGATGCGAGCACAACGGATGATAGGTCATCCAGATCGAAGTCTTTTAGCAGTATTCTTTTAGGATAAGTTTAAACTAATTTAAGGATTAAAGAACGACACATGAAACGTCGTCCAGATCAAAATCCTTAAACAGTTTTTTTAGGATAAGAATAAGATGAACAAAAATCATCCAAGTCTGAATTTATAAGCGGTTTTCTTTTAGGATTAGAATACGACAAATGAGACGTCATCCAAATCGAAATATTTAAGTGGCTTTTTTATTTTAGAATTAGAATAAAGAAGATGAAACGTCATTCAGGTCGAAATCGTTAAGTGGTTTTCTTTTACGATGCGATCAAAACGGATCAAAGGTCATTCAGATCGAAATCCTTAAAGGGTTATCTTTTAGGATTAGAATAAGATGAATGGAAAGTCATCTAAGTCTTAGCATTTAAATGATTTTTTTAAGGTGAGATCATAACGGATGAAAGGTCATCCAGATCGAAATCCTTAAACAGTTTTCTTTTAGAATAAGCATACGATAAATAAAAAGTCTACAGATCTAGATAAAAAGCTGGTTTCTTTTAGGATTAGAATACGACGGATGAAACGCCATCCAAATCGAAATATGTAAATGGCTCTTTAGGATTAGAATAAAGAAGATGGAACGTCATTCAAGTCAAAATTATTAAGTGATTTTCTCTTAAGATGCGATCACAACGTATGAAAAGTCATTTTCTTTTAGGATAAGAATAATATGAATGAAAAGTCATCCAAACCTAAATTTTGAGACGGTCTTCTTTTATGATTACGGCTTTCTTTTAGGATAAGAATAAGATGGATGAAAGGAATTTTTAAGCAGTTTTCTTTTAGGATAGAGTCATCTACGTCGAAATATTTAAACGGCTTTCTTTTAGGATAAGAATAAGATGGATGAAAGGTTATCCAAGTCTGAATTTTTAAGCGGTTTTCTTTTAGGATAGAGTATGACAGATGAAAAGTCATCCAGATCGAAATCCTTAAACAGTTTTCTTTTAGGATAAGCATAAGATAAATAAAAAGTCATCCAAGTCTGAAATTATGAGCGGGTCTCTTTTAGGATTAGAATACGACGAATGAAACGTCATCCAAATCGAAATATTTAAATGGCCTTTCTAGGATTAGAATGAAGAAGATGAAACGTCATTCAAGTCAAAATTATTAATTGATTACCTCTTAGGGTGCGATCACAACGTATGAAAAGTCATTCAGATCGAAATCCTCAAACGATTTTCTTTTAGGATAAGAATAATATGAGTGAAAAGTCATCCAAACCTCTATTTTTAGCCGGTCTTCTTTTATGATTACGGCTTTCTTTTAGGATAAGAATAAGATGGATGAAAGGTCATCCAAGTCTGAATTTTTAAGCGGTTTTCTTATAGGATACAGTATGACAGATGAAACGTCATTCAGGTCAAACTATTTAAACGGCTTTCTTTTAGGATAAGAATAAGATGGGTGCGAGGTCATCCAAGTCTAAATTTTTAAGCGGTTTTCTTTTAGGATAGAGTATGACAGATGAAACGTCATCCAGGTCAAAATATTTAAACGGCTTTTTTTAGGATAAGAATAAGATGGATGAAAGGTCACCCAAGTCTGAATTTTTAAGCCGTTTTCTTTTAGGATAGAGTATGACAGATGAAACGTCATCCAGGTCGAAATATTTAAGCGGTTTTCTTAGGATTAGATTAAGGCGGATGATACGTTATCCAAGTCGAAATCGTTAGGCGGTTAACTTTTAGGAATAGATGAAGACGGTTAAGACGTCTTCCAGGTCGAAATCTTTAGGTGGTTGTCTGTAAGGTTTATATTATGACGAAAAATTGCATCCAGGTCAATTTCTTTAGTTTTAAAACGTAATACCTAGTTTCTATACTATTTGTATTAAGTTCTGAAATTTTGTGGTACTGATCTCGATACTGGTTGATGCTAGTTAAGATTCTAGCTGATCTTGTTGATTTTAAATATCATGTTTATTTTTAGTATTTATTAATTTTGGGCCATTAAACTTTGCCAATTACAAACAGCATAAAATTCGATCACATCTAACAGTATTACTTTCTCTGTTCAAACTAAGTTTTAATATTTGTATTTGTTAAAAAAATTGAAATATGCAACTGAAATAATTTTTATTTTTCAAAATATGTTATATCACGGGAATTAGCTAAATCTACATTGACAAAATTATGTATGTGGCACAAACTAACAAAAAATTAATTTCTCATAACTTCACGTACATTTTATCAATCTAAAATCTATCTGCAACGGTTCTGTGATAATGTGTTTTGATACTTCCTGTATAATTAGCGTCCTGGGCAGGTGATGGGTAGCAGAGGCGGTTTCGGCATGTGAAATGTCATTAGATATGTAAAGGTGCGATACTTTATTGTTGTCACCCTTTAGTTTCCACACTTTAACCCCATTTCGTTGTTTGGGATAATTGCACGTGATTCAACACAACAATTATATTAATTTGGGCCCACCACGAAAATTAAATTGTAATTGTTCTAAAGTAATGTGGGTAAAACTACTTTTACATTTTTTTATTGAAACCTTTTAATATTTTATCAGCAAATTAAATCTGCCAAACTAAATGTGTGTTTTTGTATCTAGACATATAAAAGTATTAAAAAATAACGGTTGAAAACGACATAATAAAGCAGAGAACTGCAACATCAACAAACCCCTTTTAATAATGTTATCTCATATTGTAGTCTAGGTTTCATAGTGGGAGTCAATTGTGTTCCCATTTTTTAGCTGAATATAAAAGGGGTGCTTTATCTTGATTTACAAACTTTATAACATGAAATATGGCTGTCGAGATAGTATTTGTAAAAGATTTTTATTTGGTTTGTCTAGTTTTTTATATAAAAAATCTGTATTATGCGATTTGATTCCAAAGAAAAGCGCAACAAAAATTTGTTACAGACATGTGTTTGCACAGCAACCTTTTCTTTTATCTGTGCAGTTCTGAAATATAACTGCAACAACTTGCAACATTTCCAATTAAACGGATTTAATAAGTTTTAATTAAATTCCGCGGAATGCTGTTTATGCTGTTTATACGGTAATAAAATAATCAGCCACATAATCGAATGGAAGGAAATTGAAAACACAATAAAAGATAATATTATTTAATAGGTGCTTGGGCACATTACGTCGATTTATATTTATAATTATGTTTTGCAGTTAAAGCTTTAATTAAATCACTACTTAATTATATTTTATATTTCGATTCTATTATTAAGGTTTTGCATTATTTATTAGAAGCGATTCTAGTGAATCATATTCTTGCTTCCATTGTGTTATTATTTTTTTTACTTTTTAAGGCAATTCGTCATTCCTTGTAGCAATAACGATCTTTTATATTTTTATTGTAGTCGTCAAAATGGTCAGACAATCGTAGACGTTGGCTGAATATTACTTGATGTATTAAATTAAATTAACGGTTTGATATTTTATAATATTAGCAAATTTAGGTGTACTGTATCTTCCTCGCAATCATTTAAGAAAACTTTTTAAAATACCGAAAATTTTGAAAATTTTATAGAAATTAAGAATACCTATAATTCTTAAAAAAATTCAAATCCCGGTTGTCAACGCAATTATTAAAGCTCGTATTTTCTAGTGGTTTTGAGGTATGGCGACAAAACTTAGCATAGGTGATATAGAGTTTGTGGATAAAATCTGGAACAAATTTAATATCTCCCGAAATATTATAATTCAGTAAAAACGCTCGGACACTTAAACTTCAGTTTTATCCCAGCCAAATTTTAAGAATATTGCTGTTGCTAAAGGGTCACGTGACACGGCACAGTGACTTGATTTTTATTTTTTTTTAAATGGAACAGTTTGCTTTTTTGGAACAAATCTAGTGTGCGATTTTTAGTGTTGTTTTAGTTTTGACGTTTACTCGTTAATTAATATGAGTAAACGTCAAAATTAAAACAAAACTAAAAATCGCACACTAGATTTGTTCCAAAAAATGATGTTTTTTGTGAGATAATCAATTCAATCAATTTAGAAGGCGTCGGAGTAACATTTGGAAGATTAGTAAAATCAAAAGTTGTAGTTCATTGCAAGCTCTATCAGTTTAGAAAGTTAAAAAGAAATCGTGTAAACAGTTCTTGAAAAACATTTTTTTGAAAATTATCAATATTTTGAAGCAGCAGCATTACGATAGATGTCGGATTTTGAAAATTAATTTTACTTTATCGATTCAAAATTTTATTAAAATCAGTCCAGCACTTTCACCTTCAGAGGCGTCACCCACACACTCATTCACACACCCACCCACCACACACACTCACCTACCCACAAACAGACTTTTTTAAAAGTACTTTTTTGGGTTCCTTGAGCGGCATAACGTGTATTTTCGTTAAAACTTAGCTTTCGAAAATGTTTATGAAATCAATACTTCCCTATACCCAAAGAATGGGAATGTAAAAACGGTATAGAAAATTTAATGTAAACCAAACCGGTAGAGTTTTTGTTAATATCTAGTGAAGTTTGTTATGCAATGCCACGTTTCCAACAAAATCTTTGCGGCTCTGAAAAGAACCGTTTTTACCTTCCTATACTTTCAGTATAGGGAAGTATTGATTTCATGCAAAATTTCAAAGTTGAGATTTTAACGGAAATAGTCGGGGGGGGGGGGGTCCATGGACCCCAAAAAAGTAATCTTTAAAAAATGTCTGTCTGTGGATGGGTGGGTCTGTGGGTGGGTGGGTCCGTTACGCTCCATATCTCCGGAACGGCTGGACCGATTTTGATGTGCTTTAGAATGAGGGGGTATATCAAAAATTCACCGACATTTTTTTCAGAAACTGAATTTTGGAAATTTTAATAGTGGAGATTAAAGAAGGCCTTAGGGCAAATCAAACGATTTTTTACCTAACTCTCTAACTTTAAAATGGCGGCCGCTACGAATTTTTGAACATTTCGAATTTAACGCCCATTTACTCAAAAACCAGTTATCTGATTGGAATCAACTACATCTTGTTTGGTAGCCCTTCAAGATTTCTATACCATGAAATATAATTAATTTTGAAAATATAAAAACGATGGCAATGACATCGCTCCAAAATTTTGGAATTTTTCAAAAAAATATTTCTCAAAAACTGCCCACACGTTCTTGTTTAAACTTTTTAAGCTGATAGAGCTGAGAATCTTCTAAAATTTGTTTTTTTGTGCATTGCTATAATTTCACTGTGACGCCCTCTATGAATGTTTGAAATTTGAAAATTGGTACCCTTTTATTTATTTGACGGGGGGCAATAAAATATTTCTGTTAAAGCAATATAGCTCATCATTGATAGCAAAATCCGAATATCATAATATTTTTTTGGTACTTTAATATTAAGGGGGTTACTGTTCCCCCCCCCCCCCCCCCCCCCCCCCAAATTTTCGCTACAAAATTAAAAAATTGATTTCTTCTTTTGCTTGCTCTAGGAGAATCTTTTTACAAAAAATCAAAAAATCGAATTTTTTGCCCCTTAATAATCTTTTTGTCCTTAGAAGAATTTCACATACTTTCTACAACAGTTGTATTCTTGTACTAGTCGTTTAATGTTCAGTGTAGGCTAACTTTTTTATTTTAATAGATAGACTCGCAAAACCCAAGTGCAAAAGTTGTAGGGCAAATTCTTCTCAATTGTTGTTAAGAAAAAAACTTGAGTTTCCAATTTTAATATGGCGGCCACGGTAAAAAATAACTTTTTTTTAATGGAAACGTGGCATTTTGGCTTTAAAATCAGAAAGGTTTTGAAATTCTAAATACAAATTAATAAGAGTAATTTCTTGCTAAAAATAATACTTCTAGAGTTATTAATATATTTATTAATATCAATTTCCGCGCTTCCATTGATTCAGTCCGAATATTTTACCCAACCTTGCAAACAAACAATGTATAGGAAAGTCCAGGCGAAGTGTTTCGCTCATTTTTACTTAATGTTTCTCCGGTTACCTACAAGTAATCTAAATTGCAAACGCACACTCCCTGCTAAATCAGCTCCATTAACATGTAAAGACTAATTCAAACATTATTTCATGTTAATAACAATATTTTATGACGCCAAAAAATCATTTTCGACGTCTGAATACCGTTCAGAGAATTTAAAGTAAAATAATCAAAGATCAAAAAAGAAAATTCGTAAACTGTAAATGTAATATTGGCAGACCTTAATAATAAGTTTATTGACGTCAATAAATAAATCTTTGGCTTCAATAAATACATTTGAAAAAAATAAAATTAAAGTTTTTAACGTCAATAAAAGAATTTTTAACGTAAAGGAATAAATATTGTTACGCAAATAAATGATCGTTGACGTGAGTAAATAAATTTTTGACGTCTAAAAATAAGTTTTGACCCCAAGAAAAATGTCTGTTGTCAAAACATGAATTTGTAACATTATTAAATGATTCTTGATGCTTTGTCGTCAAAAATAAATCTTTAACATCAAAAAATAAATTTTTCACGCCAAAAAAGTTTTAAAGTCAGTTAATTGCCAGTCTGACGCCAATTCTTTACATTTGGACGTCGGAAAATGCTGCAACGTAACGGGATACCTACTGTAATGTTGAATGATATGGGAGCTATTTGCAACAGAGCGCAGGTGCACCCCCACGGCAATTAAAAAATAAACAATCATTAACAACAATAAGACATTTGAGCCTAGACTAATAGATGCTGCATTAATTATAAAATCACAATATAAATTAGTTCTTGAGATGTCACTTATACACATGTTTTGGAACAAACTTATAAAAAATAATTTGTAACGTCAATAAATAGCTTTTATTACCAACAAATAAGTTTTAGAAGTCCAGAAATGAGTTTTAAATGACAACAAATGATTTTTACGTCAAAACCGATTTTTAAAGTAAATAAATTAATTTTTAATGTCAATAATTAAATCTGTAAAACCAAAACATAAATTTTTAATTTTAAAAATGATTTTGGCGTGAGCAATTAATCTTTAACGTTAATAAAGATTTTTGGCGTCACAATATGAATCTTTGACGTAGCTAATTTTTTTTTGACGCCATATTTTTAATTATTGCCGTCGGAAAATGCTGCAACGTAACGAGATACTTACTTTATTATTTTCTTAAATGAGAGCTATTCGCGCATGTACTTCCGCACAAGGTTGTAAAGCCATACCGAACGATAATTAATAATAACGTGGCATTTGCACTAGAACAAATAGGTGACCACGAATCATAGAATCAGAATATAACATCAACCTTGAGATGTTACTTATAAAAATTTTTTGGTATAAACGCAGCATAAAACGTAGCAACTGCATCTAATACGAGCAAAACATTAAATTTGGCAAGGGTGACCGAGTCAGATTTCACTATGAGTATGACCTTAGCAACGCCGTTAGATGGATGCATTATTGACGTCAATTAATGATTTTTTGCCGTCAAAAGCTTATGTTTGAACATAAATAAATTCATCCTTGACGTTCAAGAATCATTTATCAACGCCTGAAAATAATTACCGACGATTAAAAACAGCATTTACGTCGACTTATTATTTGATTTAAAATTAGTCGTCAACAAATAATAACTTATCATTGAAACCCATTTTTGGTGTCAGCTAATTATTTATTAGTTCTTCCTAAACAATTATATTATTAGTATAATAATTTTCAAACATCAAAGAAATCAATTCTTGACGACACAAAATCATTTTTGGCGACAATAAATTATTTTATGACGTCGAAAGAGCATATTTTGACGTTGACAGTTTATTTTCTGATGTCAACATAAATGTTAATAGAAAAGTTAAATGGAGTTTCATACGACGAGTGACCAGCGCGGCACAATGTCGCACTGATGGTTTTTCTGGAGCTGAAGTATTACTCAACTTGCCATGGTTTGAGGGCCACGTAGGTTCTCTGTGCATGGTGTGTCACTTAACATGCGCGAACATATGCACAAGAGAGAAAGCAGCCTAATAACATATATGACGTGGCGTTTGTGTTTTTGAAATAATAATAAATAATCAATTGTAATTTTTTTTAAATTCCTGAAATGCGTCAGAGTAAAATTTGAGAAATTAATAAAAAACAAACTTGTTTTCGAAAAATATTTTTTTGAAAATTTTCCAAATTTAGAAGCAGTGCCATTGCAATCGTTTTTAAATTTTCGAAACTAATTTTTACTTTATCGAATACTACCTACAAAAGCCTCTCAAACAAGTTGTAGCTGAACCCGATCAGACAACTGCATTTTGAGTAAGTGGGCATTAAAAATATGTCTCATTTCCGTTTCCGGTTTCAAATTTTTATGAAACGCTTAACTAGAACTACAATTTTTTATATACCTCTTGATTTAAAATTTCATCAAAATTGGTCTAGTACTTTCGCCATTAGAGGCGTCACAAACCCACACACTCACAGACAGACTTTTTTTATATCCACTTTTTAAGGGGTTTGAGTCCCAAAACGTATATTTTCGTTAAAATTTAGATTTCGAAAATTTTCATGAAAGTATATGAATTGTAGGGACAAACTTCTAGGGCTTGCTAAACACAACAAAGCAAACAACTTTTGTTAATAAATGTGTGGTCAAAAGTGTTTCCTTTCAGGGATGGAGCTTCTCAAAGATTCTTTAAGAAGCGCCTAAATGTAGGCAACTCAATTTACTACCTACTATTTGTTTCCATAACGACGGAAATTAATACAGGATAAATAAAGCCCTCTTTTCCACTTTTCAAATTCAAATTAAATTTAAAATAAATTAATTAACAAAATGTTTCAAAACTAAGCAATAGAAAAAACCAAAATTACAAAGCAAAAGTTAACTATTTGAAAAATTTACAATAACTAATTATCAAAAAAATCACAGAACGAAAAAAACGAATTATAAAAAGCACAGAAAGAACCGAATGCAAGAAAAGTCCAAAAATATCGAATTGTGTCAAAATTATAATATAATATAATATAATATAATAATGTCTATTGTAACCTCAAAATTCAATTATATGTATATAAACATAATATGTTATATGAAAAATATAAAAAACAAAACAAAAAAAGGCAACAAAAGGCGAGGTTCAGTGACTTGAAAAGTCACTGCTCTTCCACCTAACCAGTAAATTAATAATATAATATTTAAATATTGAATAAGTATGACTATTTGAGAGCTTAAGAAATGGAAAAACAAAAATAATGAAACAAGAAATATAAGAATTATAAGAAGAATTAAGAAGAAATTACGGTTCAGGATGCGTGGCTTCCGTGCGATGCAGTTTCAGCTTTGTAATATTTGAACTTTGCTGGTAATGATGGCGCATTCACTTATTGTGATGTGTAGAATTTATTATAAACATTATTGTTTATCAAATAATAACGAAAATACTTGTTTTTTAAATTTAATGTAGGGATAGTTTTTATAGTGTGCAGGCAGCGAATTATATAGTTTGGCAATATTGTAAGTGAAACAGCGTTGAAAAACGCTAGTTTTGTGAAATGGTGGAGTGATGATACCTTTATCTCTTAAATTTAAATTATGCACGTCAGTTTTGAAATTAATTTATTTAAATAAGTAAAGCGGAGTTTTCGACATAATTATTTTGTGGAATAAACAGTAGGAATGCAAAGTACGTCTGTTTAGCATATTTAACCAATGTAACTTCTTTGACGTTATTTAAATGCATGTATGTTTAGATCGTTTTTGTTTTTCAAAATTCCGTGTAACCTGTGCAAAATAATTGAAAATGCAATTTGGGTTGCCTATTTTCAGGTACTTCTTAAATAATCTTTAAAAGGCTCTATTTTCCAAAGGAAACACTTTCGACCACACATTTATTAATAAAAGTTGTTTGCTTTGTTGTGTTTTGCAAGCCCTAGAAGTTTGTCCCTACAATTCATTAACGCCCTGTATACAGGGTGTCCCAGAACTAGCGGAGGAGCTCCTAACTCTAGATTCTACTCTTTAAACTGCCACTTCTTTCCCAAGAAAAAATGTCTACCTTCAATGGTTTTCAAACCGCAATGAAATGAAGCTGACCAATAAGAGACGGTTTATTAATTGAAGATAGATGCAGAAATATTAAATGTATGCGTTTCTTAGGAAACAAGAATAATTGTTAGATTTTGCAAGTTAGTATAAAACATCTGGTCAACTTTAGTTTTTAACATGAATGGCATTTAATCACTTACAAACATGCAATATTCCTGATTTGCACGCCGCAGGTTTGTGATGTTTTGAGACAATTAGTAACCAGTTAAAGAATCAGAATTTCACAATAATCTTGAGAAGAATACATTTTCCCCCCACAAATTGCACAGATTATTAAGCTAATTAAGAATGAACTGTCACGTTGAACGTCTGTCACTAAGACATTGAACATTTATAATCGGCCAAATAAAAATTCGACTTATTTTATATGACGCTTTTAGTTCAGTTACCATATAAACAACCTTCTTTATTTTTTCTACCTTCACGACTAGTGAATTAATTCTTCTGTGATTGGTGGACTTTAATTAGCAATAACTCAAAAAGTATTCTAGTTGGAAACATTTTTCATGGACAAATCGAGTCTATTTTATGAAAAGAATTTAAAGTTAAGAGCTCCTCCGCCAGTTTTGGGACACCCTGTATACAAACTGTGCAGACATTGTAATAAAAGTCAACAAATAAACAAATTTTTCTCAACTTAAAAATTAAGAACAAGCAAAAGGCAACATTTTCCAGAAGTACACGCTGACAGCAAGAAAGTTTTCGACCGTTGCACCGGTAGCTATATAAATAATGTAAGAATTTCGCCGTAATAAAAAAAATCCTTAACAGATCATTATTTTGCTTTTGTTGGTGGTTCGGGTAAAATCGATCAAATTTGTCGCAAATTTGATGTGGTACCTACGCATACTCTGTCATAATTTAAAGTATGCGCAAAACTGTTTAATCGAAAATACCGCACATATAATTACTTACACGTAAGATATAATTTAAAACCTTACATGTACAACGCATATAAATTTGAACCAATCAGGAAGTAGAATCGGGCACCTGGTGGTTCACTGTCCATTCCAGTAAAATAAAAACCACCTGCCTGTTCATGGTGTCCATCCCAAACTTGCGTAAAAGTAATGTCCACACACTGTCGCAACAGTAGATATTTATGTTTGCTTTCATTTCCATTCTAATTCATTAAAAAAAACTAAAATAAAATTTCTTTGACTTCCTCTTTCTTGAAATAAGCATAAACTGTGATTTATTGTAAATAAAACAGTTCTTAAGTTGAATGTTGAATTAATAAAACGGAGACTGAGTTGATTCAATTATTTGAACTTTGCATCAATCAACTTTATTTTACTTTTAACAATAAAATTAATTTACAAGAAGATGGCTTACCCATGGAAAGTCCCATTTCACCTCTTTTTGCTAATATATTTATTGAAAATCTAGAAGATCAAATATTTATATCAAACCATTCTGAGAAAGTTATATTTTGGTTTCGTTATGTTGATGACATTTAGCATGTTTTGGCAGTTAATTTAAGTTAATCAATGAATTTCTAATTTTTAATAACAGCTTGCGCCCAAAAATAACATTTACAGAAATAATTAACTTTAAAAAAAAACGACTTCAAAAAAAACACAAAAGTAACATAAGTTAACTAAAAAGCAAAAAATAAATGTTTTTTATACAACAATTTAATACTTATTTGTTGTTCCGTTTAATGTAATTAAGAAATTATTGTTTGTTATATAATTATTAATTGTGTTATAATTTTGAAGTCGGTGCCAAGTAAAACATACAAATTTGAATCTAATTTGTTATTGTAGCAAGGTATATAATATTTATGTTTTACTTGGCACCGACTTCAAAATTATAAAACAATTAATAATTACATAATAAACAATAATTTCTTAATTACATTAAACGGAACAACAAATAAGTATTAAATTGTTGTAGAATAAACATTTATTTTTTGCTTTTTAGTTAACTTATGTTACTTTTGTGTTTTTATTTGAAGTCGTTTTTTTAAATTAATTATTTTACAATTTTAAGTGATGGGTAGACCTAGTAAGGATGCTTCTCGAATGAGGAAACGACGGCTAGTTGAAACGGAAGATGAAAGACGGAAACGCTTACAAAAAAATAGATTTTGAGGAGTTCCCTAGTGTATCTTTGAAGTTCAAGGTCCAATACCAATGAAATTAAAATGGGACCACCTTGGAACTATACTGAACCCAACGCAAAAAGAATCATTAAAATCGGTTCATAAACAAAGAAGTTATGCCCGAACATACATAAAAAATAAAAATATATACAGACGAATTGAGAACCTCCTCCTTTTTTTGAAGTCGGTTAAAAACTGAACAAAATAGGTATGTTAACTTTTTAGATTTAAACATAAAAATTAATTCAAATAATCAACTCGAATATTCTGTTTGTAGCAAACCTACACAAACAGACATTACAATACCACACGATTCTTGACATCATTAAACACATAAATTGGCAGCATACAGGTCCCTGATTCATAGAACTTTAAAGGTTCCTTTAGATAAAATTAGCTATAATAGAGAAATTTCGATTATTAAACAAATTGCATACACTAATTAAAGAGAAAAATTGTAAATTATCTATTCAGAAATTTTATCCAACTACCTACTTCATCAAATAAAATGAAATGGTACGCGTCAATTCCATATTACGGCAATAAATCAGAAAAAATTGTCAAAACTATAAACAGAACAAATAAATGTAAAATTAATTTCAAAACAACACAAAACATTTTAAACACTTTGTTTAATGCTAAAGAAAAAACAGACAATTTACTAAAATCAGGTATTTACAAATTAAATTGCTCGCACTGTAATTCGGTTTATATAGAACAAACAATTAGAAATTTTGATATAAGGTACAAAGAACACGTACTTTGTTACAAATATAAACACCTCCATAAATCCAATTACGCTAAACACTTATTAGAACACAATCATTCAATGACATCTAATAACGGTATAAAATGTTTACACTTTTGTGATGATAATCGTAAGTTGGACTAGAAGCATTTATTTAATTAATTACAAAAATAATGCTTGTTCATCTCTTTTTCTTCTTATAGTGCCATACCCTATTCAGGGCGTTGGCTATCTCTCTCCTATGTCTGTGTTTGGTGCGCGGCGATAGATATTTTGCACAGACAGACATAGGGGACCTACAGTTTAACGTGGGCTCCGAACCACAGGAAGTGCATGCACTTCTCCTCCAGAGAGGTTTTCCTGGGGAAAAATCCACCTCGCTGGTTTCCCGTTGCCTTGCGAGGGAGAACGACCGAGCCGCGGGGATCGAACCCGGATCCGCTGCATTGGCAGGCCGCGCGCTTACCACTGAGCTACGGCCGCTCTCTTGTTAATCTCTACACATCAAAATTGCGTAAACAATTTTACAATATTACCTGCAACTTATTGCGTACACAAACAAAGCGGTGCTCTTTAAGTGAAATGAATATACCCTACTGTGTATTTTAATAACTATTCATAGTTAGTTAATTATTCAGCAATATTTGACGCTAATTAGTTAATGAAAACAGTCCTTGAAGACGTGTAGCTTATGCGTATTTTATTCTTCCAGGTGGCCTGTCAAAAACACCTGCTTTAGCTCGTGCTATATCATTTCAACAACGTTTCACTTACGGGAAAGAGAAAAGTTTTCCACAGAAACCCTCGTTGTTAGAAATTACTTCTCAAATCATTGTCTGTTTAAGCGCATCTTCAAAACAAAATATGCATGAAAATGTGAGTCATATCGTGTTAAGCGAATTTACAGGAAAATTGAAAATTTGGCTAACAAATTGCTACGAAGTAATTATAATCCTGACTTCAGCGCTTTGTACCAACATTGTTTCAAACATGTGTTTCTGAACCAAATGCGGTTTCTAATTAGAAAAAATGAGTTGACAACTGTATTCTACTATCACTTATGAACAATTTAGCCTAAAAGTTTTTATTGGCCTCCGTTTATTAAATGGGGGGGAGGCGGTAGGAAAGCGGCCGCTCTGTTACAGCCAAACAGCTTGGAAATAAAGCGTTGAATTTGCCTTAAAACGTTCTATCAGACGGTGCTTTTATATTTGAAAAATTGCTTTCAGGAAAAAACTGCTATCAAAAGACACGTCTAACTTTTGCTTCCGGTTTCGGATTTTTTAAAACTTATATTGCTGGTGAATTCCTTATATGCTTTTAGATTTCAAAGCTCATCGAAATCCAACCAACCGTTCGATAGTTATGATGCGCCACACACATAATCACCCACCTACTCACCCACAGACATACATTTTTTTTTAAACATTTTATTGGGTTCTTGGTGTTCAAAACATGTATTTCCGTTAAAATGTCTATTTCGAAAATTTTCATAAAATCATGAAAGAACTAGAAGAAAGTTAAAAAATTCAATTCGAAATTTTTCAAAACTTTTCCAGTTGTTATTACACAAAATTTAACCGACATTTTTGAGGGCGCTATTCAGGCCGGCGAAATTTTTGACTGTATTTATGTGTGACGGTGACATTTTTAAGAACGCTGTTTTTGCCGACGACATTCTCGACTGCCGCTATTTTTGGCGTCGACATTTTAAGGGCGTTATTTTTTCCGGCGACATTTTTGAGCGGCGCTATATTTGAGGGCATTATAATTGCTGACTACATTTTTGATCGGTCAGACGCAGACGCTTTTTTTGCCGACGACATTTTTAACCTGCGTTTCTTTTCATTGCAACATTTTTGAGGGGCTACTTTTTTTAGGGAAATTATTGACGGCAAAATTTTAGACGGCAACATTTTATAGGGCGTTGTATTTTTCGGCGACATTTTTGAGCAGCGTTATATTTGCCGGCTACATTTTTGATCAGTCATATTTCTGCAGACGCTATTTTTGCGGCGATATTTTTGACTGGCGTTATTTTGACGGCGGCATCTTTGAGCGGCGCTGTATTTGTTGCCGTCATTTTTGATCGGTTACATTTTTGCAGACGCTATTTTTGCCGGCGACATTTTTGACTGGCGTTATTTTTGACGGCGACATCTTTAAGCGGCGCTGTATTTGTTGGCGTTATTTTCGATCGGTTACATTTTTGAAGACGCTATTTTTGCCGGCGACATTTTTGACTGGCGTCATTTTTGACGGCGACATCTTTAAGCGGCGCTGTATTTGTTGGCGTTATTTTCGATCGGTTACATTTTTGAAGACGCTATTTTTGCCGGCGACATTTTTGACTGGCGTTATTTTTGACGGCGACATCTTTGAGCGGCGCTGTATTTGTTGGCGTCTTTTTTCATGGGTTACATTTTTGCAGACGCTATTTTTGCGGCGACATTTTTAACTGGCGTTATTTTTGACGGCGACATCTTTGAGCGGCGCTGTATTTGTTGGCGTCATTTTTGATCGGTTACATTTTTGAAGACGCTATTTTTGCCGGCGACATTTTTGACTGCCGTTATTTTGACGGCGGCATCTTTGAGCGGCGCTGTATTTGTTGCCGTCATTTTTGATCGGTTACATTTTTGCAGACGCTATTTTTGCCGACGACATTTGTGACTGGCGTTATTTTTGACGGCGACATCTTTGAGCGGCGCTGTATTTGTTGGCGTCTTTTTTCATGGGTTACATTTTTGCAGACGCTATTTTTGCGGCGACATTTTTAACTGGCGTTATTTTTGACGGCGACATCTTTGAGCGGCGCTGTATTTGTTGGCGTCATTTTTGATCGGTTACATTTTTGAAGACGCTATTTTTGCCGGCGACATTTTTGACTGGCGTTATTTTTGACGGCGACATCTTTGAGCGGCGCTGTATTTGTTGGCGTCTTTTTCATGGGTTACATTTTTGCAGACGCTATTTTTGCTGCGACATTTTTGACTGGCGTTATTTTTGACGGCGACATCTTTAAGCGGCGCTGTATTTGTTGGCGTTATTTTCGATCGGTTACATTTTTGCAGACGCTATTTTTGCCGGCGACATTTTTGACTAGCGCTATTTTAGACGACGACATGTTTGGGGGCGTTATATTCTCCGGCTACATTTTGGAGCAGCGCTATATTTGCTGGCGTCATTTTTGAGGGTACTATTATTGCCGGCTACATTTGTGATCGGCACATTTTTGAGAGCGCTATTTTTGCCGGCGAACTTTTTGATCGGCGCTATTTTTGAGGGATATGTATTTTCCGGTGACATTTTTGAGCAGTTATATATTTATGGCGTCATTTTTGAGGGCACTATTATTTCCGGCTACATTTTTCCAGGGGTCTATTTTTTCCGGCCGCATGTTTGAGCGGCGCTAGATTTGCTGGCGTGAGTTTTGAGGGCACTATTATTGCCAGCTACATTTTTGATCGGCCACATCGGCGATATTTTTGACCGGCGCTATATTTGCTGGCTGCATTTTTGACAGCCTTATTTTCGTCGGCGCTAGTTTTGACGGCGCTATTATTGAAGCGCTACTATAGAGGGGGTATGTTGACCCTCAACCGGTATAATTATTTATCGATTTGTTAAAGTAAAAGTAAAAGACGTATCTACACAGAAAACTAGTTAAAAATAGTACAATAGAAAGGTCGTAACTATAATAGTGCAATATGTTTGGAATAACTTGCCTGTTTCGAAAAGTTTGTAGAAAACGAACACGAATGAGTGGCCAATACGTCGTAGCAACCGAAATATTTTGTTTTTGTAATTTTACGCCCGAATATTTTTTAAATTAACTAGTGGTATAACTGTTGAATAAATAAATAAAATCTTCATGAACAGCTTTGAATAACCTTTTCAGTTGTTCAGCATTCTCCTGAAACGTCTTTTAAATAATCTGCGTAACTTCTGCGAAGCAAAAACTAATTTCTACTGATTAAAGTAGAACGTGAGGTATCAACAAGAACTCAAAAGAAATATTCAACATAACTGCTGTGTAGCGGTCACGCATTAACACACACATGCCGCTTTTATAAAGAAATCAAGAGGAAATTGGTATAATTTTCATGTCTTTATTATGTTATGACAGGTATTTCTCTTGATATACAAGAAACAATAAAATTGTGATAGCACAAGATGTCGTATAAGGCAACCAATAACTTTATCAAGTTTATTACAAGAACGAGGTGTAACCAACTTAATAATTTCATGAACAGCTATGCTTTGCCTCAATTATTTTCCTTTTTCAGAATATTACGGTATATATTTTAAGTAGAATGTGGGAAAATATTTTAATCTTTGAATTTAAGAAAAATTTTATGTATTTTAATATTTTATATTTTAAAAGCGTTTTTAAATATGCCGGTAATTTTCGCGCTGCAAATGTACACAGCTTGATGAAGCCACTTTGATGCAAATTTAAATTTTTCATCGTTTATCGAGCGGAAGGCAATTTGTACAATTGTTCATTGGTTAAGCAGTATCTGATGACAGGGTAGCACATGAAAATTTACCGCAAGTACCTATTTTCATTGAAGTTTATATTCAAAAAATGCTAAACAGGCAACTTCACAGCGTTTTAAAACTGCTTATAATACTACATTTTCCTGTCACTTTGGAGCTTTCGATTCCGGTTTTAGTAAAGCCCGTGGGTTGAGAAGATACAAGTAAATTGTTCATCGAAAAAAAATCATTTGTAGACTTAAGCAGCAATTAATTAACTTATCTAGACATATTTAGGTGCAAATTTATAAATCTGTCAAACACCTACATATACGGTGAATTATATTTTTTTCATTTTGTAAAAAAACATTCCTTGATATTAAAAAAAGCGGAGACGATAAAAAAACTCATCAGCCAAGAATTGAAACAGAAAGCAAAAATTAACCCATTTGTATGAACCTACGTAGTTTATAAAAAAAACAGCGTGGCCAGTTTTTGACCAGTATGTTTTTTAAATTTACAGAATTTTGTAAATTTTTCCGATTCACAATTTTTATGCATTAAAAACTCTTTAGACATAGTAACATTCTATGGCTGTAGGTTAATTACAATACCTAAAGATTATGGCGTTCTGGCAAATCGCTTTTAAGGAATAAAGCGTTAAAGTCAAAGTATTCAAAATCGTAGCTGCCGTAATTTTAAAGCTAGAAAGTTCGAAAAATGTTTTCTATTTGCCTTAAGGTCTATTAGATCCGGTATTTCTAAAACTCAAATTATGATTAAAACTCTTCTTCTTTAGCCATCCTTTATGCCCGCCCTTAAGGCGTCGGGTTAAACATGGCTAGGGATTGGTTTTTTCGCTGTATTCCAGGACGTCATGGAGTCCTTCGACTTTTAAACCATCACGCTCCATCAACCAAACTCTTATCAGCCGTTTTTCGTACCTCTCTATTTGAGTGCACTTCCAACCCCTCTAACTGCCGCGTTGTTAATGCCGCAGCCGGGACCACATATTTGCTTGCCATTCAGAGAGCACGAGGCGCCGCGTTGACTCAGTTTTTCGGACTCCCATCCAAGTACTGACCAGCCAGAGATATGCTTAACTTTGCTGGTCGCACTCGTATGGGTATTCTACCCGCGCCAACTCGGGACCTAAAAATTAGAATTAAATTACAAAAAGCTGCTTAACTTCCGCTTCCGGCGCTATTATTATTAAAAATTTAACATCAGACTTCGACTATCGTACGCAGTTGTTGGCACCTTGTTGCAAAAAAAGAGTCTTAGCGTGACAATTCAGTCATGCGCCGACTGTCTGGTCGGGTGTTAAAAGAAATATTAATTATAGGCTTTGGATAGAAATATAAATAAAATTGGTAGTGTTCTGCAAGTTTTTTTATAAGAAAACAAATTATTGATTTGGTTTTTTGGGATTAGAAAAAGCTAACAACGAAAGGACAAATTCGACCTTGGTGAATGGGATAGGAGGGGGGACAATTAACCCTCCAAAATATTGTCGAACATAGAATTATATAAAGAATCTTATTCTACTATCACTCATGAGCAAGTTAGTTTAAACAAACATTTTTTAACGTCCTCCATTTATAAAAAATACAGGCAACTATTTTAAATTTTCATAGTTCATGGAAGGTGTCACAGAAAAATTAGCAGACTGAGACAAACCAATATGTAACTCTATTCCAGATTTACAAAATTACAAAATTTAAAAAAAATGTGTGGCCAGCTTTGGAGCAATTTGTTTATAAAAATGTCAAAATTTTGATTTATTTTCGCTTCTCTGTTTTAGTAGTGTTTAGAGTTTTCCTAGCTTGTAGCATTGTATACCACAAAAATATTGGCAAAATTAAATTTCATTTCACTTTGACAACTTGTTTTTGAGTAAATAAGCTTTAACACCTTCACTAGCAGACCCTACTTTAGTATAATTTTAATTCCGTGTTTTTGTTAAATTTCTAATACATACCAGTAAAGGTACAAAATTTAGAAAAAAGTATAAAAAAATTCATAACCGGTACAAATAGGGGACAATAAATACAAAAATGTGATCGTAAAATAATATTATTATATCTAATTTTTGGAGAAAAACAAATAGAAAATTTTTTTTTCTACATCCCAACATCAAAACTAAAAAACTATTTTACACTAATTTAAGTTAAATAACGTTTATAGACACCAGTGGCACTCTGGAATATAGCACCATATCAAACATGTTACTACCTATGACAACCTGGCAGTAAAGCGGTTAAACCAAAAACTTTCAAAAATTCATAGAAGGCGTCACAGAAACATTAGCAGGTTAAAATTTAAACCAAACTAGTGTTTTCCCGCTGAAATTCGACGGCAGACTCAGGGTTGACCGACCCGGCGAAATGCTAAGTCACGTGAGGCATTAGTTCCAATAATGAGACGCGGCGTTAGTGTAGATGTCGCCTCAAGTGAAGCGCGTTTAGCAGACTTTCATATATATATTAAATTAATTATTATTGAAAAATCGACGTAGAATAAAAATATAAAAATATAAAAATGTTTCATGTTCCATCTGAGGATAGAGACCTTTCATTGAAAAAAAAATGGTCCAAATTGGTGAAGCGGTAGCCGCTTGAGGAACCAGAGAAAAATACCCTTTGATCTTTTATATATGTATGGATTGAGCTTATTGTTACCTCTATTAGCCTACAAAATTCTAAAAAAAAACGTAAAGCCAGTTTTTGAGCAATAATTTTAATAAAGATTTCCAACATCTTGAAATTATTCTTCCATTTATAGTTGTTATCTTTTCAAACAATTTTGTGCACAGTAGAAAATCTCTATCGGGCTATTACGATAAAGAAAATTGAACTCAATCTGTTAATTAGTTTTTGAGTAATAAGACGTTAAAAGTCAAAATTTTGAAGGTAGAATATTCAAAACACTGAATTTCGTTTTTAGATGTAGAAAATTTGTTTTCCAGAAAAAATACTACCAAAAAACATGTCTAACTTTTGCTTCCGGTTTTGGATGTTT
The DNA here is from genome assembly GCA_958336395.1 of Ctenicera cuprea. Taxonomy (NCBI): domain Eukaryota; kingdom Metazoa; phylum Arthropoda; class Insecta; order Coleoptera; family Elateridae; genus Ctenicera; species Ctenicera cuprea. Next base: position 9,939,955 of record OY284488.1, read on the forward strand.
TTATAGGTTATTATAAAAATCGACCCATCCTTTCGGGTGTTAGGAAGCGCACACACACACACTTAACAGCACACACATTCACCGACCAAAAACCCATCCACCCACATTTTTTAAACCACTTTTTGGAGTTCCTAGAGTTCCAAAACATTTATTTCCGTCAAAATCTTGATTTCGAAAATTTTCATGAAGTTAATACTTCCCTACACTGTAAATATAGGAAAGTAAAATCAGAAATGTCCTACAATTTAATTTGTTTTTATAGGTAATAGGGTATTAGCGCAGTAGGGAGGAAGTGTTTTGAAAGACATATTTTTATCGAGATCATTTTAGCAATCCAATAGTGCAAAACTAATAAAAATTATACTTTCTTAAAAAATATTACACGAAAAACGTAAATTTAAAATACTTAATGTGGGCAAATATTTTTGTTATTTTTAGATCACACCAAATCGACCTCCTCTAAATAGTTCATTTTTGCAAAATCACTTTGGTAATGAACGCTTATCTTAACACGAAATATTCTCATTACTATATAAAACAATAATAATCAGTATCACATTTACCATCAGTCATCCTCATCAACGCAAAAAAGTTGCAACAAAATCGCGCACACTGCAAAATGGGTGCAATATTTTTAATTCTCTTTTGTTGCTATTGCCGCATTACAACAAATGTAATATGTTTCCTTTGATAAATATGTATTTTTGTAATGGCGTCTTTATATTATTTTCAGGCTCAAAGTGCTGCTAACATGGTCATAGAAAAATATTACTATTGCGAACACTTAAAGTATCAAAAAATAAATTTGTCTATTGTGCCGAAAACATTTAATCCCAGAACGCAGATTGTAGATGCCACTTTTATTACCCCCATACCAGTAGGAAATGATCTAAGGGTAAGGAATTAAACTACTAGAAAACGAAAATCTGTACTCAAAGTTTACATTTTAAAATTATTAACAATATTATTTGCTGTAGCTTGGTATGGATGCTGAAATGGAAATTACCTTAACCGGTAAAAGCCATTGGCAGCATCTGTTTTCTGCGGAAGATGATTTCTGTCGTACCGTTCAATATTATCTAGGAGAAATGTTCTATCAACTTGAAACTGCGTGGGGTATTCCACGTGGAGCGTGTCCGATTCTAAGGGTAAAAACAACACTGTATCTGAAGGGTGCTCCATAATATAACAAAGTTCAAATATTTTCAGGGTCGCTATCACGCAGTCAATTACACTGCCGATTATTCAAGGATGAAATTGCAAGCGTATCCATTTGGAAGACTACGAATGACGCTGCACATCTTGGAAAAACCTGCAAGAAACGAACTACTTTGTTCGGTGATGATAATAGCCAATAAAGCTTGAACTCGAACAGTTTTAATTGTTGTCTACTGATAATGCTAAAATAAAGTGGTAAAATTTAATAAATTGTTATTTTTTTTCAAATAAGTAAAGACAACGATCCATACCCAAAGACTCTCGTCGAAAAGGATTCACCAACATTACCTATTTAACAAAATATTTTCTAGTTATTCAGTGTTAAAAATAATTTTAACCAAAAACTTTTCTTAAAATCTCCTGAAATAGAAGCACTCGATGTCGTGCTACGCAATGTACACATTTTGATAACGGCACAGGAAGTAATGGATGAGCTTAAATCTAAGTTTCCTGTTTTGAGTGTTACCATACTTCTAAATAAAGAAAAATCTCCTATACACACTTTTGCTTTGCACAACTAACAACAAATGATCAAGCGATGCAAATTTATATAATAGATCGCCTGTTGAACTCAATTACATCAGTGGAGCTACGTAGAAAATCGTTGAGCGCCGCTCAATATACAAGTTGCCAACAGTATGGCCACACTAAGAACTATTGCAAGTTAGAAACACGTTGTGTGAAATGCAATGGCTCACATCTAATCGCTCGTTGCAGGCGTCTGATCACTAAAGAAGGATGAATGAATTCTCCTTAATCAGCTGCTAATTTGTCGGACAAATTTCGTTTCTTGCTACTAAATTTTACAAACAATATTATTATTACCTGAAAACATTTAATCCTTTATTAAACCATGTTTATATGAAATTCATCCTAGCTGGTCTGTTTATACTGGAAATATTTACAAAAGTAAATGTGTTTTACTTTACTAATCACTTTTTACTTTACACTACAATGCAAAACACTCAAAAACTAAACAATAAATTAAAACAGGAGTTCCCCAGGTATCAGTTGTGAGCCCAGTTTTGTACAGCCTCTTTGTTTATGACCCACCCGTTCCTAACTACGTAAAAGTTGCAATGTAGTAGTTTCTTATTGCAAACAATATTTATTCCTGGAAATATCAACATCAATTTTGTAGGCACTTTTTGTGGGATAATTCAAATACACTGATCAGGTAAACAACCAAAACGAAACCCCCCAGAGGTGTTTTCTCAATTGAACGTTATTATATTTAACATATGCATACCGACTGTGAAGTTGAAAGTCATACATTTTTGAAAACACAAAAATCGATGTTGAGGGCACTAGGTATTAGTAAGCAGTTTACTGTTGCACTGATTGGCAATTTGATATGCGTAGAGTACGAATCTAAGTTTCTTTTTGTAGCACATCTAAATATGTTACACACGTGAGAAAAGTCTAGGGATATTTTTCAAAAGGTAGGTATTATAATTAACAACTTAGTTTTCCAAAAATATTTATATCCTATATTAATACTAATTGTTTAATATGAAATAAAATAAGGTAAAAAGTTTTTCCACAAAGAAACGGTATAAAAAAAGAAATTATCAAAATATGACTTTTTTTAACTATACGGACAATTCGCGAGAAATTAAAAAAAACAAATTTTAGTACAGAGTATGACCTCCACGTTGGCTAATTACAGCTCTACACCTATTGTTCATAGACAAAATAACATTGTCAATATCTTCTTGGGGTAAACGTGCCCATTCTGCCGTCAGAAGCTCCCGGAATCTAAATTCATTGTGAATGTTGCCCATGCGTGGAGTGATTCTTCTTTGAAGCATGTCCCACACATGCTCTATTGGATTAAGGTCCGGGGATTGTGCTGGCCATGGAAATACTTCAATTCCCTCGTTATTCAACCAGTTCGTTACAATGCGCGCGGTATGTGGACGAGCATTGTCATGCATGAGACGGAAGTTTTCACCAACAGCACCAGCAAATGGACGCACAAGGGGTTGAACAATATTATTCAAATATTGCTGAGCTGTCAGGAAACCATTTGGAAAAATGAGCTCGGTTCTACCGCCAATGATTATACCGCCCCATACCATTAAAGTACCACCTCTGTAAGTGTGTACTTCCTGGACGAACCTTAAACGTTCTACATTTCCGGATCTTCTCCACACTCTTGTCCGACGAGAATCTGGATGAAATCCAAATCTGCACTCATCAGTGAACAAAACTGTAGCCCAATCATTTTCATCCCAGTTCTGAAAATGTCGACACCAGTCTAATATTGCTCCGCGATTGCCTCTAGAGAGAGGTGGACATCTGAGTGGTCGTCGAGAGTTGAGATTGGCTTCGTGGAGACGATTTCTGACAGTATCGCGGCTAACGATGAAGCTATGCGCCCGCTGTAACTCCATAACCAACTCAGGTGCTGTAATTGTAGGTTGTCTTCTAGCAGTTAAAACCAAGAATCTGTCCTGAGCTGCTGTTGTAGAGCGACCACGTCCTGGATGTTGTTCGGCCGGACTTCCAGTTTCCCTAAAACGTCTCTATAACCGGCTGATGACACGTTGGGAAACACCTGTCTGCTCAGCTACGTCGACTTGCTTCATGCCAGCTTGAAGAAGGCCTACAGCTCGATTCATCTTTTCTAAAGTTAAATGTTGTCGTTCTATTGTACAACAAAATATTTTCAATGTAATCACTAAGCAAACATACTGTGGAGTGAATAAAGTCGAACACTTAAATGGAGCATAAGAATTCAATTTTTGACATCTATTGCGTTTATCAGGTTTTTGTTCTCGCTTTCACGTATTTTCCACAACAAACTATTCGAACTTGAGCATTTTAACTGTTACATACGTTAAATGAACAATGTAAACGATACACAATTTATTTTTATAATTTTGTAAAAATATCCTTAGACTTTTCCGATGTGTGTTATATGGAATAAAGCATCTCTTCCCCACTCCCCGTTTTTAGGCGGACCAATCTCGCTACTTTTGGGGTTTCATCCCAGTGAGATTCGATGTCTCGAACAACCAATGCCTGCGAGTCCTTTCATTCATAATTTAAACAAAACGTTTATTCTGCCTTAAAATCTACTATATTTGTGATTGTCAGTGAACTACTTGAACTTCAAAGCGAAATGCTTATTTAAATTATTAGGTCAAATAAAAAATATAAAGTTTGTCAGTGCTGGTAACAAAGCGTTGACAAATTTATTCAAAATATAAGTTATTCTGCTACTATACTATAAAATGGTAAATTAAATGGACTTCATATTGCTAGAACAGTTTCCCATTACTTTAATTAAGGTATTGTTGAAATGAAATGTTTTTTTGCCGGCGGGTGCACCATGCCATCGTAACGTAACGTAACGTAATGAAATGTAACGTTTCGTTACAGTACGGTGTCAAGCTGATACAGTCATTCGATTTGCATGAAAATTGGTATTTGAGAGGTTTTGGGTCTACTAGTGAGAACACGCTTAAACTTTTCGCTTATACCTTCTTTTTTTATATTCATGTTTAGAGCTATGTTCCCTGTTTACAATTTCTTTTGCATATTATCTATAGCTTTCCAATTTTTGTGTTTAATTGTTTATTGTAGAAATAAAATAAATAAAATGCATTTTTTATGTTTGTTGTACTTAAAATAAAAACAAGCAAGTACCGTTTACTTGTAAGAATTATAACAAGGAATAATTTTGCCTTGCGTAGTTGTCTCCTTTAATTGCATGTAAAATTCTAGAAAAAGATCATCCAGATTAAGTTCGCAGTTGTCCATCGTCCGGCAAAAACAGCAATTCCCCACAATATATGCTGTTTTTTTTTATATAAATATAATAAGTATTGGTGCAGTAAGAGATTCAGATTCTTTGAAAAGTATATTTATACTGGAAGGAGTTGGCTATCCATTTTAATCATTCAATATAGTACTATAAACAGAAACTCTACTTTGTTTAGAGCAGATAAAGTAGAACATGTGAATCAAAGTAAATTAATGTGAGCAAATATTTTCGTTACTTTTACATCATGCATAATCGACCTACTCTAAATAGTTCAGTTTTGCATAATCACGTTGTATATATACATCAGCACTGCGGGCCAATGAGGCCCATAACTTGGTCCTACTCACTCCAGGTTTGGCTTATTGCTATGTACCGGAGGGTAGTGGGGTCCATTGGGCCTTTAGCCACTACGGCCCCTCAGCTTACGCCAAACCCTTAGAATTACATTTACTCGTCCATTTACTCATCCATCTATACTTCGTAGGGGATTCCAACCCCACTAACGACTACCGCGTCGTTAATGCGACATGCGGGCCACCTATTAGACTGCCATTCGGAGAGCATCAAGCGCCGTGTTGATTCGGCTTTCGGACACCCATCCAAGTACTGACCAGGCAGAGCTATGCTTAATTCTGCTGATCGTACTCGAACGGGCATTCTAAACGCGCCAACTCGGGACTCTTCGTCGTCAGGTTGTAATTAGCCAAAAATTTCTCGCCTTTACACGATATATTCTCATTAACACAAAAAACAATTAGTATTACATTTGAATTCGCAAACACAATCGGTCGTCAATTCAGAAAAGTTGCAACAAAATCTCGTACGCTACAAAATGTGTGCAAAATTATTAATTCTATTTTGTTGTTATTGCTGCACTACAACAAATGTAATGCATTTTTTTTATTGAATATTCATTTCTTAATGGCAGTTTTATCATAATTACAGGGTCAGACTGCAGCTAACTTTGCCGTGGAAGAATATTACAACTGTGAAAGCTTGCCGAATCAAATAATAAATTTGTCGGTTGTGCCGAAAACCTTTGATGCCAGCACGCAAATGTTCGATGTAACTTTAATTACTCCAATATCATTAGGAAATGAACTAAGGGTAAGGAAGTAAACTACTAGAAAATATAAATCGGTTCTATAGTAACAAAATATGCGGTTTAAAACAATAACCAATATCGTTTGCTGTAGTATGGTATTGATGCTGAAATGGAAATTCCCCTAACAAGTAAAAGTCATTGGCAGCATCTGTTTTCTCTGGAAGATGATTTCTGTCGGTTTGTTCAGATGTACCTGGGAGAAATGTTTTACCAACTTGAAACTGCGTGAGGTATTCCACGTGGAGCGTGTCCTATTCTAAGGGTATAAACACCACTATATTTCAAGCGTGCTTCATAATATAACAATACGAAATTATTTTCAGGGTCACTGTCATGCAATGAATTACACGGTCGATTTTTCAACGATAAAATTGCAAACGTTTCCATTTGGAAGACTACGAATAACCCTTCACGCCATGGATAAACCTGCAAGAAATCCGCTACTTGGTTCGGTGTTTATAGTAGCCAATAAGGCTTAAACTTTAATAAAGTTCTTAACTGGTGTCTACTAGTAAAACTCGCGAAACCAAACCGGCCCGTGCAATGTACGATTGTAGAAAGTATAGTAAAAAAACCAAAAGAAGTGATATTAAATTAACTTCAGTCAAATAATATGTTTATTTCAAATAGAATAACTGCTTCTCCAAATTAAAACTAAGCATAAAACAAATCGTTGGGTTTTATACCCGGAGAAATTTAGAGGGAGGTTGAATGGAAGGCGAGCTTCTCCGAAGATCGGCGCTCCGGTGCGATCACTCGGCGTGTTGATATTAACATAAAGCGCCACCTTTGTTTCACCTGTCTTTGAAAAACTAAAACAACAGAACTAATCTTGGTTATTTTCAAAATTGTTGTCTTCAGATTGACTCGTTACAACATTTTTTACTTTAAGCCTTAAGACGTTAATTAGTTTTTTACTGCACTAACAAAAGTTGTGTTGTTAAGGATGGTATAAAATGTTGCATGGAATGTACATGTGAAAATTGAAAAAAACGCACAAGTAGACGAGGATGATATATTAGAAGAAAATTGTGAATTTTGATTAGTTTGTCAAGATCCTGTCCGTTTGTAGTTCTTAACCTAACAATATTTTATTTTTGTAGCGTTTCTAGTATTTTTTAGAGATGCATGTTTATTGCAATATTAAATAATTGCTATTCTTCACGATTACGTTTCTTAAACAAATATGATAACATTATACTTACAATTCTAGCTCTTTCAACGCCCAGCATACTGTATTAGTATATCCTTCTCGCACCCATGCTTTGAGCTTGCACAATATAAACAAGTTCAACGGCCCAACGGCTGTAACGATTTTAGTTTTGCAATACGCATGTAACAAAAAAATTGTTATCGTAAAAAAAATATCGATATGTAAAAATAACAGAATTAGTTTAGATTACAATTTACAACAAAACATACTTGTATTTATTTATACCTTATACATTATATGTACGGAGTGATCGAAAATGATTGAAGGTCACGTGACCACGATCTGGTCGCATTATTATCAAAAATGCGTTTCGATGTGTCCGCGAACCTGTTGTTTATCAATACTTACATCCCTGGAATCCATTAGCGTACGCGCATTTTACCTGTCAAATGTCGTAATAATAACAGTTATTGTTTTCTTTTGTGTTATTGTTCTCGTTTTTGTAATCCCCACGTTATAACAGTTTTTTTCAAAACTCAAAGTTTGTATTCGTTCCCTTTATTAGGTAAGACAATAAAATTACAAAGTTTATTTTAAATGAGGGTGATAACAGGTGTGTAATTTTAGGTTAATATGGTGTTTACAATAGAGCATGATAAATTTATTTTGGAAGCGTACTTTAGATCCGGAGAACGTGACCAAAATGGTGTTTGGCAGTACTCTTATCCCTCCTGTTTCAATCAGTTCCAAGAGCATTTTCCCAACGAAGCAGTTCACTATGAAATTTTTAGTCAACACGTTCGTCGTATTATTCAACGGTACCACGAAACAGGCAGCGTCTGCAAAGGAAAGTCTACGGGCAGGTCATCTGTACTTACCGAAGACACTGTACATGATATTCAGGAACGAATGGATGCAAGTCCCAACAAATCGTTAAGATGTTTATCTGCTCAAACAGGTAATGAGCATAATGTTGTTTTTGTAATTGATTTATCTATGTTAGTTTCAGGTCTTTCATACGGATCGTGTCAGAAGGCTTGCAAAAAAATACTTCATATGCACCCGTACAAAGTGTCGGTGGTGCAAGAGTTGCTACCAGCAGATTTTGGAAAGCGTCGACAATACTGTACATGGTTTAATGAAAACTTCAACAATGATGACATTTTGGATCTGACATTTTTCAGTGATGAAGCCTGGTTTCATTTAAGTGGCTACGTAAACTCGCAAAATTATCGTACGTGGTCAACTGAAAATCCCCATGTATATCGGGAGACCTCATTGCATCCCCTTAAAATTAGGGTTTGGATTGCAATGTCGAGAAGAAGAATAATTGGCCCTATTTTTTTAATGAAAACATCAATGCTAACAATTATCAACGACTACTTTTAAGACCGTTTATTGATCAACTCCACGATGACGAACTGCAGCATGGGTTCTTCCAGCAAGATGGTGCAACAGCTCACACAGCAGGTGCAACGTTGAACTTTTTAAGGGAATTCTTTGATGAACGAACAATAAGTAGAGGTCGTTCGGCACCGCGATCGCCCGACTTAACACCTCTCGACTACTTTATGTTTGGCCATCTTAAGAATGTTTTATATGCAAATCGTTTACACACAATTGAGGAGTTACAAGAGGCCATAGTAAATGCCGTGAATGAAATCACACCAAGACGGTTAGTAGCCGTTTTTGAAAATATGAAGCGCAGGGTCAATGTTTGTTTAGACAATGATGGAGGGCATTTCGAGCAGTTATTGTAACAACTGTCTTACAAAGAATTTGATTTTTGTATTCATTTAAATTGTGTCATTGAAAAATGTGTTTTTTATTAATTTAAACTGTTATTAAATTGTTAAATTGAGTAATTATTGTAAGCAACAATCAAGAAAAATGTGTTTTTTTTATTAATTAAACTGTGTTATTAAATTACGTTATTAAATTGTCTTGTTTTTTAACCTATAGGTTAACTTTTGGAATATAAAAATTTACTAACATAAATCGTAATTTACAACAAGAAAAGTCTTTAAAAGTCCCTAACAGTAATTATTTCGCTAAAAAAATGGTGCACCAACATTCATATAAAGAACACGCCACCCATTTTTAAATTTCCCGCGCTATTTAAATTACTATTGCACGCCAGTGGAATTAGTCAAGATCACATTAAGTAGTAAGCGGACAAGATCCAATCAGTATGAAGCGGCACGTTCAATCATTTTCGATCGCACCGTATAACAAAATAAAGGGTAATTAATCGGCTACATGTTAAAAAAAATCTAAGTTAGTAGGTCTTTTATTTATCAGCTTCAAAAGTGCTACCAACAAAGTATCCTTTATTCCTTTCTTCGTCATACGTAAACGTGTACTACCCATTTCGCGATCATGTTCGCATTGACGCATGCTGGCTGTTAGAAGCTTGAACAGTTCGTTCTCGTAAAAATAACCGCGGCTTCGTATCCGTTAGATTACTGCCGTTATGGTGCGTGATCCCGCGATCGCATGTTGCACCCGCCGACAAAGAAGTTTGTGTTTCAAAATTAACATTTTTAATTTAGTATGGAGCTGTATGCCGTAGTAATGTTACGCATTATTTCCAAGCATGCTCTCCAGTGACGTCACGATGTGCCGAAGAGATGCGCATTGAGCCGCACTGTAGCACACCATACCCGTGTTATTACACTGCGCCTAAGAAGTATGTTGCGAATATTATTCTATTATAACTCATGAACAATTTAACTTAATCATAAATGTTTTGTCATCACCGGTTTATTACATAAAAGGGTATTAATTTTTAAAAACATCCGTAGAAGGAGTCGTCACAAAGAAATTGGGGGATTGGGACAAAAACCATATTACAGCTCATCCCTAACCATGGCTCAAAGAGGGTGGATATTTGAAAAAAAAAAAAATTTCTACAATTTATGTTGTTTTTACGGGTAATCAGGGTATAAGTACATAGAGGGGTGGTTTGGAGAGGTCTCGATATTACAAGGAGATGTTATCAATCGAAAGAGTCGTAAACAACCTAAATTTCTGTTTTTCTAGAACAGATTACACAAAAAACGTTAATTTTATATCATACTTAATCGACCTGCTCTAAATACTGCAGTTTAGCAAAATCACGTCGGTAATTAACCATAAAAATTTTTATCTTTACACGAAATATTCTCATTAACACATGAAATACAAACCATCAGTAGTGAAGGCAAAAAAGTTCCAACAAAATCGCGTACGCTGCGGAATGTGTTCAATATTTTTAATACTCTTCTTTTGTTATTGCTCCAATAAATGTAAATACATTTATTTCATACTGTACGCTATATACCACTTTACGTCATTGATTTAAGTCCGGGAAATGGAACATTACAGGCCAAGGTCGGGAAGTGTTGCTTAGCAGCCCTTCCCGGACTGCTTGGAGAAAAATTCATCAAACACATCTATTTGTAGCTAAGCAACGAGTGATTTAAAATGAAATACCAACAGCGAATGTTTAATTTGACAGAATATAAATTTTAAAAATGACGTTTTTATAAAAAGAAAATATTCAAATAAAAAATGGTTTTGGCAGTAATGAAATAAAATTTTGTACAATACACGTCCGTGAAGTGATTATTAAAGCATTCGTTTAGAAATTTCGGACTCGGCTCCTTTCGTCGGTCCTCGTCCGCAAATATCTAAACTCATACTTTAATATGTCACTTCCCGGACTAGTGACGTAAATAACTATTTCGTCATTAAATATTTATTTCTTAATGGAGCTTTTATTATATTTTTAGGGTCAGAGTGTCGCTAACTTCGTCATAGAAAAATATTACTATTGCGAACACTTGAAGAATCAAAAAATAAATTTGTCAGTTGTGCCGAAAACATTTAATGTCAGCGCGCAAATTTTGGATGCAACTTTAATTACTCCCATATCATTAGGAAATGAACTAAGGGTAAGGAAGTAAATTACTAAAAAATATAAATCGGTAGTGTTGTACCAAAGTATACATTTCAAAATAATAATCAATATTGGTTGCTGTAGTATGGTGTGGATGCTGAATTGGAAGTTCCTTTAAGCAGTAAAAGTCATTGGCAGCGTCTGTTTTCCGTAGAAGATGATTTCTGTCGGTTTATGCAGATGTACGTACGAGAAACTTGAAACTGCGTGGGGTATTCCACGTGGAGCGTGTCCGATTCTAAGGGTAAAAACAACTGTGTCAGTTTTAAAACTGACAATGTCTTATATCTTTGGAAGTAAAAGAGGTATTGAAAATTTCTAGAAACCGTTTTCACAACCTTTTCCATTCAACCCCCTAGGCTCTAGCTACCCCAACAAAAAATATCAAATAGTAACACTTACCGTGTGAAAAAATGCTATTTAATAGCAGCAAACATTTTGTTTTTACCCGATTTGTTTAGCAAAAACTAAGAAAATTCACGAACTAGAAAATCAAATGGGACGAGCATGCAGAACTGGCCTTGAACGAGAATCTTATCCATTTCTAACAAGAGTACCTGTAGTACGCTCTCACTATACAGTCCCCGTAAGGGCCTAGCTAGACCATAACTATCTAGGACAATGGATTGGTAGGAGAGGACCAATCGAATGGCCCCCAAGATCTCCAGATTTTGCCCCATTAAGCTTTTCTTATGGAGTCACCTAAAATATGTTGTCCTTTTGAGTTCAATATCTTAATTTGTCTGAAACGAATCAGATAAAAAACTGTTTTGCTACTATTGAATAGCAAGGTAGATGTTACCATTTGAATTCTTTTGTTGGGGTAGCTAAAGCCTAAAGAATTGAATGGGAAAGGTTGCCGTATGAGTCATGATGTTTTTAGTGCCTCTTTTACTTCCAGAGATACACAACACATTGTACGTTTTCAAATTGACACCCTGTATAACAAAATTAACATATTTTTAGGGTCACTATCATGCAGTCAATTACGCGATCGAGTTTTCAAGGATGAAAGTGCAACCGTTTCCATTTGGAAGACTACGAATAACTCTTCACGCCATGGATAAACCTGCAAGAAATGAACTGCTTTGTTCGGTGTTTACAGTAGCCAATAAGGCTTGAACTTGAATAGAGTTCTTTATTGTTATCTACTAGTAATGACAAAATAAAAAACCAGATACAATTAAATTATATTATTTTTCGAAAAAGCAAAAACAACTATGAAATATCCAAAAACCCTGTTTTAAAAGAGGTACTCCGAGACTACCTATTTAATTTATTATTTTCTTATTTATTAGTGTCAAACACAATTTTGAAAGTTTAACCAAAAGCTCGTATTATCTCCCCTTAAAGATAAAACACACCCATTTTCATTAAACATTGCAAACAAATTTCTTTGAAAACTAGCCACACGATTTTTCGTTAAAAGTTAATTTTCTCCAATACCCTCCCACTGAATTTCCCCAGAAATCAAGTAATTTAGTTCTTATAGATCTTGAAATTTAAGGTTACCGAATCATCTTTTCGTATTTTAATCCTTGAACAGTTTTGTTTTAAAATTATATTATAAAATTAGAACACTTTTATTGTGTAAACTTTATTGTTACATTCGTTTTCATTCAATTCTTTTGAAACTTTTTATAATTTACAAAATTTTATAATTCTTCAAAATTTTGGAAAATTTCAAAAAATGTCAAAATTATCAAAAATATCCAATGTTCAAGAATTTAAAAATTTATAATTTTTAAAATTTTCATAATTTAGAAATTTTCCTACGTTTTTCTTCATATTTTAACTAACACTAATTTCTTTTGCATATAATTCCGCTCTTTACTCATAATTAATTTTATATTTTGTGGAAACTGTACGAACTAATACAAGTCGTTGGGTGTAGACATCTTTCTAAAAATGTTAAAGCCACGCTTTTATCATTTTAACTTCCACATTTATATAATTTTCAAAAAATATCAAAATTTTTAAACATTTCAAAATTTAAAATATTTTGTAGCTTTAACATAAAATTTTCGAAAATTTTTACATTGAAAAAAACTAGAAATTTTCAAGAATTAAAAAAAAAGTTTAATTTCCAAATATGTTTAAAATTTTAAATCAGTTGCTAGATTTTCATAATATGTCGAATATTTATAAAATTTAATCAAAATTTCTAATACTATCTTAAAGATTTTCAAAAAAAATTACGAGGAAGGTCTCTGCGGTGGTTGCTCGACAGCTTTTTTATTATGTTTTTAACAGCATTATATTATTTTAATTTAACAACAACATGCAACAATGAAATTAATACAAGAACAGCAAATAAGTAACGAAGACTGTCAATTATTTTCAGAAAAGTAACAAATCCTAAGGGAATATCATGAATACGCTTCGTAACTCCCTGAGGGGCAACGCTTTGTCAGACAGGAATCTGGTAGGCACTGCTGTTCCGATACTTTTTACCCAGTTGGTGTTGAAGAGAGATTACGCGGACACTTTAATTGGGATGCTACGGAACTCTAGAAGCAGCTTGCTCGGATCGGATGCAAAGCTGTAGGAGGAGCCTGATAGAACAGTTTGCCTTGGACCGGAAGCTACTACTCGATCCCGAGGCAGATCCTCAAATGTTAATTTTTGGACCGTTAAAGGTATGTTTGGCGGAATCCTGGAAACTAAATTACGGGCTACTTCAGAGCTCTAAAAGGAACTTCGGAAGAAAAGCAATTGCAATCGATCTAGAAATAGCGCTTTATATGACAGGGACAAAAATCGATAGCAATACTGATAATCGATGATTTTAAAAACGATTCTCGATTTTCGAGAAAATCGAAGAATCGTTTAATTTTTTTTTCGATTTATAATTGGAATCAATTCTTCATATTTAATCGAAAACTAAAATCGATTTTTTTGTAATAAATGTTTATTACTTTATTTTTTAGCTTGATGTATAATAATAAATTACTTGCATGTACTCGATTATAAGTTCGCATTTGATGCCAATGCTGTACAACGTTTTAAATTCATTATCGCATTTTATACCCAGGTGGGCTGTTTGGAAACGATTTTTTGTAATCAATCATTAAAATCAATTTTTTATTCAACTAATGTGATCAGTTATTATGATCTGGATACTAAGAATCCATTTTTATAATCGACTATTGAAATCAACTTTAAACTTACATCAATTTTACTTTTTGTATCGATTTTTAACCTAAAATCGATTTTGACGTATTACCGAAAATTGATTCTGAAATTTCAAAAACTCAGCCCTAGTGCTCTAGAAAAGAGCTTGCGTGCAGCAGATCGGAGTTAACAATAGATTGGGCAGGTTTGGTTTTATCACGGTGCTGAGCGGGGTTGGCTTGCTTTGAAATGGAGACTCGCTCTACATTCAAACGCAAAATTCAAGGAGGAACCTGATGCAATAGTTTGTGTTGGACAAAAATCTAACATTCAATCTTGAGAAAAATAACTACGACGCTAGATTGGTTTGCTACTGACCAGAAGCCTGCGCTCGATTCCAAAGCAGGGCTCTAGTAAGAGACGGACCTGATGGTTTTCCTTAGGATAAAAGGTAATGCTCCTCGATCCATTTTTCAATTTTACACAGTGATGAAATAAAATAATGCAGAAGATGTTGTATTACAAGTTCTTGTCCTCAGTTTCTGGTTGTGCTGGAGTTTTGATGTTCACACGAATTTTCGATTGTTTACACCAGGTAAATAATTAAATTTTGTATCCTGTAATTGGCTGGGTATTTATAGTTGACCAGAATTGTGAAGTTGCTCTAATGAAAATAATTTTGTGTCCATTTTGAACTGGTTTAGGTACTAAATATTCCGACGCGATTAATTAATGTATAAACCACTAATTAGTCGGTTGTTTAGTACAATTGAAAAATTTCCCGCGCTGTTGTTACTGAAATAAAATAATTGGTTCAGTGCAGGTCAGGATTGCTTAACAGTCGCACCTGGAACAGGGGGGTCAGGCAATGACCCCAGTTTATTTTTTTTAGCGTTACTTACCTATTTTTACTTTGTTTTCAAAAATCTTTTAGGACATTTATTTTACGTATTTTTTCAACCCGTAGACATACAATTTGTTGGAATTGGTAAAATGTTTGACCTTCGCCGGACGTTTTTATAACGCGTAGTACGATCGACATGCCTATGCTTTAAATATTGTTTCATTAAAGTTTTTAATAAAAATGAAGTGATTTTTTTATTAAAATTAGTTTTAACTAAGATCCTCGATTTCTTCACATTTTTTTTACAATAAGCACCTACCCGAGTACAAGAAAACCTGGGGTCAGTCGCTAACCCCCCTGTTCCGAATTCAAGAAAACCTGAGGTCAGTCGCTAATCCCCCTGTTCCGAATACAAGAAAACCTGGGGTTAGTCGCTAACCCCCCTGTTCCATATTCTCCGGGTACCCAGTTAGGGTCCCAGTGCGACTGTTAATAAGAAAAATCAGGTTAGCAGTATAAGGCTGATGGACAAACATCCTGGTTTTACATTCGGAAAACTTGGTGGGAGGATAACTTGATGCGCAATCCTTTTAAAGAAGGGAGCTTCGGCGCCTACATTTGGCGAGTTAGTATTCACTTGTAGCGCTACCAGCGCCTCTTCGTGAAATTAAAACCCCAAAATCGACGTGACGATTTTTAAAACATATCATCGGGTGTAATCGTTACAACTACACATGTAGCTACTACTTAAAATTGTAGAAAGTTAGCACTGCATGATTTCACGATATTTATTAAATTTTGTACTGTAACAAAAAAATTAATTTTAAGGCTCATAAAATTTAATGATTTATCAAATTGTATAAACAATTGTGCTTTAATGTTTTTCAGAACTTTGTTAGGAAACAATAATGCATTCATGATTTTTAATTATATTTTTTTAAAAGATACTATTACTACTAATTTATAGTATATTATTTAATTTTTACCCAAGTGCGGTACGAAGTTCCTGCTGTTATCAAGCGCAATTTACCAAGCTCGGGGATGGCAAGCCAATGTACCCAATAATTACTACAGCCCAATTAGCTGAATTAGTATTCAGAACGAGTTTGCAAGCGACCATCAACATTGGCTTGGGCTCTTAATATTCTTCCAGTTGAACGTAACGCGCGCTTCGTCGTCTTCAAAAATTAATATCGTATTCAAGTTTCAGTATACAGATTTGCCTTAGCAAGACACCAGAACTTAATGGAAAATTATAACTTCGATTCTACAAAGTTGCAAGAAATTAAAACTGTTTGCTTCAGGGAGTTGGACCAGGACCTACTAGTACAAAAGTAGTTGCCCTCACAATTTTTCAATTTATATTCGTAATGAAGATAAATACTTCGCTCGAAAATAACTGCCGGCAATTTTTTCTCATAAATGTCCTCCACAAAACCACCCTACCTTTCTACATGATCATTTCATAAATTGTTTTGACACAGTTCCAGTCACCCTCGAGTGATATACAAATTGCCGACCGCTATATTAATAACCGTTCCATGCTTAAAAATACCCCAATTATCCCACCGGAAAACATGAATGAACAAATTTAAAAATATTATGCCGAATTTCAGCAAAGCCGAGCAAGTTGCAATTTACAAAACTGGAAAATGAGACAATATTGTACCAATTAGTAGTACCTTCGAGCAAAATTCTTTTCAAATTGATTTAATAATTGACCTAACGATAATCTTAGGGGTTCGTTCAGGTAGAGTAATTTTGTTGTAATTATTTGAGTGTAATTTTTTTCCGTATTTAAAGACTTATGAGTACTTTGATTGTTGGAATATAATTAATTGTTTTATCGTGTTTATTTTTCTTAAAGAATGCATTATTTAAGAAACAAAGGTAGATAAACTCGAAATTTATTTGTTAAATTACTTTCCACAAGTTTGACCAAGAAGATAAAAATCTTAAAATTTTTACAAAAACCTGCCATGGCGAAACAATAATAAAATAACTTTTCAAGACAAAGAAGCAATTTTTGACGTGAAAATTGAGATTGGTTACCTAACGGGAAACGGGCATTACAGTAGTGTAGACAATAACCATACTAAAATATTGACCTATAAAAAAACTACCTGCCAAAATAGAATGCATTACAGATAAGCGGTAAAGTGTTAGATCAAAGACGGTTTATGGTTTATCAACCAACGTCGGTACTATGTCAGCTGCATAGTTAAATGGCAGCAGTTACCAACGTAAGTAAATTAATAAATGTAGTATAATACAATAAGAAAACAAATCAAAAATTCTGTTGTGATTTTTTTGCCAATAAATACATTTTTGTCATCAAAAACTTCTTTACGTCAAGTAACGACTAAGAAGACTAAGAACTGTAAAAATACATAACACCATACAATATTAAACAAAATAATTTCTAACAATTTTCAAATATACTACACCATGATCCATCGTCATCTTCACATAACCATTATTGGATAAATAAAATGATTTAGAAATTTGACAATCACAAAATCATGGAATAAAAAGCTACAGTAATGCAATAGAAACCATTTTGTAGCCCATGGCTGGTTTACTAATAATTCTCTAATTTCATTAAGCAAACAGGTAACTTTCCTATCTTTGTCTTTTGGCCAATAACTGCAATTTATAATATGTATAATAACATAGTGGTCATTGGGCTATGGAGTGTCATTACTGAGCCGAGATAAAGGGCCAACCCTATTAGACTGCGAGGGCCTTGCACATCAACGCCTTTTCGTCTTTTCAAGACCGCTAAGTATTACCTTCAGATATAAGCACTGTGTGATCTATAATTACATTATACACGTGGTAAACTTTATTGGGACGAAATACAGCAGATTTAAACTAGGAGGTTGATAAACATCCCCCAAGCCAAGGTTAAATTATCGTGCTGATGGTTGCCTAACTTAGCACTGGGGTTTGTAGTGTCGTGGTCAATAAACATGGGGCACCAAGCGATTCCCCGTGGTATGTTGCCTACCATTCAAACATGCTGCGCCTAGGGGGTGGTCTTTCTATTCCCCCATACTCGTGAGAGCAAATAAACCGTGAGAACAATAAAACTTTTAAAACCGATAGCGACCAAGACTCCTGAGAAAAACATCGAAACCTAGAGGCAAAGGATTATGGTATAGAAATGGAAGTAGTAATACAAACTAGACAAGATGAAAACGTAACAGTAACTCTATTGTATCCAATCAACCAGCTGAGAAGCAAGAAGCCGATAAAAAGCTAGTAGCGCAGGGGTGGTAAGGAGTGTCGAGTGCTTCGGCAGGAGCCGCTACACGGAACTTAAAAAAAGTAATCGCACCAGTTTCGGTGCAACAACCCTCAAAGAAACCACGAAGGAAAAGTTTTGTAGAGAAGTTGAAAACCATAAAAATGATCATTACGGATGCGAGGTTTTCAAGGAAAAAAGTAACCAAGAACAGTCGTTTCTGATCCGAAGGGACTTATTAAACCTCGTGGATGATATAGAAGAAAATGGGTCTACGCCCAAATTTTATAGCTGCAGATAGCAGTCGAGCTATCGCAGCATCGTATGCGTGTAACCTGAAACCAGAAAGTGGCTGATAAATAATGTCTGTAGCTATACCCCAGCCGGGGGCGCAACACTAAAGGTGATTGAGACAAAAGACTTGGCAGTGAAAACTGTAAGTTGGATGCCTGGACCGTAGTTTGAACCAATCGGAATACCCCGACCGCTTAAAATCCAGAATAGGACCGTAAAAGCAAGGGGTGGCGAATACTGAACTACAACATGGGAAATGGTAACCAAAGTTAGTCATAGCGATAGGCAAAGACTCACTAAAAATCCTGGTTAATTTGGTCTTCAAACCTGTTTCACACTTCAAGCTACTACAAAGGAAAATACCACAGAGCTGGCTGCAAGTAAGACCGGCTCAACAACTTAAACTGCAACAACATGAAGGTAAACGAAATCGGGGAAGGGGGGAAATAATTTTAAAACCATACCTAAAGTAATTTTACAAAATAAATACTTTACGTAAAAGCACTGCAAAAGAAATCTACTAGCGGTTAGGGTCACGAATGTAAGGAGAAGGGTGGGAAAAAACTTTGTAATAGCATCGTCGTAATTTCCGTTTGACCTTCTCCTCTGAAGATAATTCATTTGGTACTGTAAGTCCACTGGAAAAGAGCAAGTACAAACCTTGTAATTGAGAGCAGCGCTAATGGTCATCAGATCATATGGCTTAGCAGCAATATCAACACAAGGAATGAGCGTCTCTGCGATTATGTTACTAACATTCATTTAGAAATTGCAACTGGGCAATCCTCCTCTGAGCTGAAGGTTCTAATAAGAAGTTGAATTACTCTGAATAACTCAAAAGCTAAAATTCGTCGTAAATAAACAGAAGACTGTGTATAAAAATCATATACAGATAAATAAAAGTAATAAACATTTACTTCTATTTATGTTATTCTAAAAACTATGTGTGAACTTCAAGCAATCAAAATTATTATATGGTTTACAAAATTAAACAACAGTTAGACAAAGCGATCCCCCCGGAACGGTACGTCACTGTATCGATTGTCCCTCCAAAACGGTACTTCCCTGGATTAAGTAGTGTGTTAGTATTGATTTTTAGAGATGTTAACCAAATAGCTGATTGGACGATCAATCGAAAGGTGGGTCGATACAGATGTATTTATTCCTCGGCAAAATAGCTGACGGCCTAATCTCTGTAAATAAAGCATTTTTCGCACACAAACGTAATTTGTACACTCCAGAAGCAGTCTGTTTTATGTCTCTAATAATACAATCAGTAACTAATCAGGGATGTTTGTTGCCCACGCTGTGGTTACTTCTTCAAATTTTCTTTTCAAGTTTGCTGTTATCTGGAAATAATTAGTTTATTGTGTGTTTTCCAAAAAATGTTTTATCAGGTAAATAACGAAACTGTATCCTATACTGGTTTTAATTGACTTGCCAATAGCACAGGGTATAACGTGAAAATTTTACTTTGGGCTTAAAATTAAAGGTTGTTTTATTGCAAATGATTTTAAACCAATTTGAACTGGTTACTGCAATTTTATCGGATAAAAATTAGTTTTTTTATTAATTAAAAACTAACTTTCAAAACGTCTAGGAATATCAAAAATAATCAGGTATCTAGGCCTTCATAAGTTAGTTGAAATAAACTAAATTTTACGTAGCAAAATTTTGATAATCTATAGGTCGGTATATAAAATGAAAAACATTATGGCAATAAGCGTTAAAAATAAAACTCAATAAGATTTCTGACAGCTTAATGATTTAAACAAAACCGAAGGATTGCATCCCCAATTTTACCCAAATTAACAAAAATAAGATTTTTAGCAGTTTGATGATTCAAACAAAGCCGAAGAGTTACTTTTCCGAGTGTATTTAAATGTATTACACGAGCTTCTTCGAAGAACGGCGCTTTGTAGCGATCCCTCAATGGGTTGAAATCCACTTAAAACGCCACGGAGGTCTTATTGGAACTAAAGCAACAAAAAAAAGTCTATAATTTTTAAAATTGTTGTTGCCAGGTTGACTCGTTACGAAATAATGTTTCTATTAATTAAAAAAAAAGAGCTAAAGCAAGAGAAACAAAAATAGTGAAATTAGGAATAGGTCAAATAATGTTAAATATGGGCGTATGCGAGCAAAGTCTCAATGGCCACAATGACGTATTTTTTTCTGTATTTGTAAATAATAATACTACTGAAGTCTTTAAAGCTATTAACTGTGAATAAGTACGTTAATTTAGTCATGCATTTGCTCTTCTCCGCTTTATTTCCTAAATATCATTCTCAAAAATGTGATTATGCTGTTGATACAGAAAAAAAAATAGAGTCGAGTATTTAAAATTTTATTTATATAATTAAAACAATTCTTAATGCAACAAAATACTGTTAGCAACACACCATAACCATTAAAATAAAAAATACTTCTCACGTTACGAATCGCTTAAACTTTTTATAATTGTACAAGACCCCACAAGTGCACGGGTTCAGATAAAGAGATAAATTATCGTTCAACATTTCTGATTACCCGGCTCTTGATAATTACACTGCAATTGCGCGGCTTTCGTACAAACAAGCAACGATTTGGTGTTGTATAATTTACAAACACATATTCACACGTACACATCAGAGGATTCCAATCAATACTATTGATTGTGTCTGAGAAGCACGTACTACAAGTTTAATTACACATTACGGTGTATACAGTACCATTATAATGATATCGGTAATTATTTTATGAAACGAAGCTACGTGTTGATATGGACATAAAATGAGATTCGGATAAAAATCGCAGATACAGCAGTTGAGGACTGCTGTGTGAAAACGTGCATCTTCACGTTTAGCTGTTGTATTTTGGAGAAGGTGCTTAATTTAATGAGATTTTCCTGCAGTATTAATTTTAACGCAGTCGTGTGTTTTGCATTAAAAATATTTTCAGTTTCATAATGAACCGATTATTTCTGTTTGATTTCAAACTTTGGTCATAGTTTTCATTCTCTATCTATTCATTGCTTCGTTATAAATAAATCACGTTTTCTTATTTTATACAGATGGTGTGGCAGTACTGACACGCTCGTTTAGCCATAGTTTTATACAAATTAGACGAAACGAGAGCTTTTCTGATATACCTTGCTTGAAAATTTCTACAGATGTGTTATTACCTGTGACAGTAGTTAGTGCAATTGCTTTACAGCAACTTATTGGGTAATTACCCACAACAACACATCTATACGAACATGTCTCCATCTCTTACAATTTGGGGTTCTGTGCACTGTTGTATTTTATCCTATACGCTTCCACTAAGCCTAACAAACAAACCACAATATGTAAAAAAGGAAGGTCAAGAAAGGCTTCCAGTACTACTACTGAAGTAATTCTCATCACCCTCGTGATTTCTAGACAAGCTTATTACGGGCCGTGAAGTATCCCATAGGAAAGATGGGATTTGACAAGATGTCAGCGGTACAAACATTTAACAGGAAGTTTAAATCAAAGTCTGATCTGATATAAGAGGAATTATCTGGTACACGTATGGATTCTAAACTAGTAAAGGCACTGGGAAAAAAGTGTGGAAAAACAGTGCCAAGAAGGAATTTAGGGACAACCTTGGGAAATGCCCGACAGTTCAAAGCTGAGATGCTTACTATTATAGCCTGGGCTCTTGAGAATAGTAAAAAACGCCTATAAGAACAATTTTGTTCTCTATTTTCTCACAGCCAAGCAGATTTGAAAGCACTTGTCAATTAATTATCAGATAATACTAGTAACAAGATTAATTACTCTACACTGTCCTCTAAGGAGGTATCTCTACAGAATGGGACTATGTGACATTTAACCTATGAGTACTTAGCAGGAGCCTTATTCGCCACGTCTTTCTACAAGTCGGATTAGGTTACGCTTAATCAGCGCACTTGTCTAAGTTAACAACGGTTGAACAAAAACAAGTTACCAGTTACTAGATGGGGTGGGGGGCCTTAAGTCTACACTGGTGGAGAAACTTACCTACATCTCTACTAGTTCTGAAGATCAGTGCCAGAGCTGGAAGCAACTCACCCGTCGAGCCGCAGTAAGACGACCTTAAGCTGCACAGGTTTACCGCTGCCACCACAAGTCTTACGCCGCGACTAAGAAAGGAAACGGTGGCTATTTCCCCGCGGGATCGAATTTGGTGTCCATTGTACCAGTCAATGAAGTCCCTGGCTGGACTTTTCGGAACAGCTAAAGCTACCCCTACCAGTTGGGCTACTCGCAGTACTCAGTACTGGTAAGTTTCGCACCGCTCAGATAAGTCGGTAGCGGGTCGGATCCTAGTGAACGGTACTTTAATAGCGTTATGTGTGCAAACAAACGAGTACCCTAAGTCGACATTTTGATAGTGGGCGTGAGCAGCCAAATCGCATTTTTTTTTAATACCAGCAGCCACGCCACGCCACTTCACGTTGTAAAATCACTCACCTAATTCTCCATGGTCTCAATTAAAGTAAACTTTGAACCTTTCTAAGGAGAGCTGGACTTACTAAGTTTAAATTACCAGAGTAACAGTTACAACGCCGACCCCGCGTAAGGTGGGTTTGTTCACGACTTTCGCCTAAGTGAGGGTCCTTGGCTGTCTTGCCGAATTGTGTGACAGCCCTATAAGAAAAGTAAACGGAAAGAAGAAAAAGCTTCCCACATCTGTGTATCATTGTGTTGTCCTAACTTGCAGAAAACGTCGTTTTCTCCACAAAAGTATCCTGGGGCCAGAAGACATCGACAGTACTCAGCTGAACGTAGTCTTCAAATTTATTGTGGTTGGAAGCTATTACGCTGACCTAAAATCAATTAGAGCAAGGGACCGTTTTATTCAGTCACTAAACTACCAGGTTTCTTAACAATAGTCGTCTTCTTCTTTCTAATATAAGCCAAGGGCTTGATTAATATTCGCAATTGCGCTTATTTCAATAGGTGTAATTTTTACGCTTCGAAGTTGCTGTTTGCACATTCGGCAACTATCATTTAATTCGTTATTGCTAATGATGTGTTTTCGATAGTACTTTGTGTTGACTTGATCTTCGATGGCCATCAAAAATTCTTCTGTTTCAGCGAACAGGTATCTTTTCTTTAGCCATTCGTAGGGTGTTCGGTAGTCCATATGGGCTTGGTTCAGCGTGTTGGGATACCTGCCATGTAGTGGTTAAGTTATTCGTCTACCTTTTAACATATTATAGGCTATTATGGTGTTTTCGACACTGTAATTTGCGTCTGCTAGTTTAAGAGGTGTTATATTACGATCTATTCGTGCAATTCATCTATTTAGTGGCGTATTTTTGAGCTTTGTCATTAAAGTACCTTCTTAGTTTCAGGACATGGATGTGGATGAATATGATCCCTTGGTATCCTGTGGATCTAGGAAGATATAGTCTTTCAATGGAACTTTTTGGGTGGTGTGTTATGTGCTTGGAAAGCTGTGTTCTGACTTTTCGATCAAGTTCTTCCAATTCGGTTTTTGTCCAGTGGATTACACTAAAACTGTAGGTAAATATCGATATAACGTAAGTATTTATAGCCTTAAACTTATTCCTGGCACGTAGCTCAGTTTTTAACACTTGGCTAAGACGTTGTTTAAACTTTTTTAATATGTGCTTTTGCAGTTTTTCAATCTATGGCTCTATATTGCATACATCCTAGATATTTGTATAGTTCGTTTTCTTCCATTCCACGTATTTGCCCATTTTCTCTAGTTTTATATGTATAGGTTTCTTCCCATTTGCCCTTGTTCATTGCATGTATGTTACATTTTTTTGTTCCGTAATTCATTGCGAGATCTTTACTGAATTTCTCTGTTTATTTTAGAAGCTTTTCTAAGTCTGTTCTGTTTACAGCATACAGTTTTAGACCATCTATGTACAGAAGATGTGTGATATTGTATTCCTGTACATAGTATTCTTGTAAAGTATTTAGGCGACGTGATAAAAGATTAATGGTACGCAAAACCATAGGGCGCTTAGGGAGTCTTCTTGAAAAATTCTTCTTCGGCAGCCAACTGTGTGGTATAGAATCAAAACTTTTTATAGTCGATATGTGCCATGCACATATTTTTTTTGGTTTTTCTTGCCTGTCCCATAATAGTAGCGTCGATGGTTAGCTGCTCGTTTGCACACTAGAACTTTCTCACAACTTCCTTTCTATTCTTCTGTCAAGATTTAGTTTTAGTCTAGGTACTTATAATTTTTTTGGCATATTATAGACTAAAAAACTTTGTGCATTGTTGCTAGGCATGTGATTGATCTATATTTCGCTGAATTTTTTTGGACTTTCGATTTGGGTTTCAGGAGAGTGACGCTTATAGTTAAGAACTTTGGTGTTACGTCAGGATTGCTTAGTATTTCATTAAAATTTTTTGCAATATATTTGTGAACACAGCCTATTTTCTTTAGCCAGAAATTATGGAACTTGTCTGATCCTGGTGCACTCCAGTTAGCAATCTTTTTAATGACATTTTTCACATCGTTTTCGTTTATATGCATTTCTTCCATGTCACGTTTGTCTTGATATTCTTTGCTTCCATTGACCAGTATGTTTATGTTGAGAAGGGTTAGACCATATGTTCGTCCAAAACTGCACAACATCTTTTTCTCAGGTGGTTCCTTATTGTTTGGATCTTTGTTTTCTAGTTTTCAATAACATTTTCTTTCATCTTCTTTAAATATCTTATTTTGCATTTTTTTGGGTTGTAGTTAAATACCTGCTGAGTCTTTTACTGTACGCTGCTAATCTCCATTTTAACGCGTCTAAAAAATCAATTGCGAATAGGGCCTGCTTGTCACTTGTTAAGTTATTTATATCTTGCAGGAAATTTGTAGGTCATTTCTTTAAAGAACCTTTATTTCCATTTCCATTAGATATTGATGTACTCTACCGATGTCAGATCTGATCTATTTTCTCAATCGTTGTCCTCATTTTGGTATTTGATCTCTAACTTGTCTTTTCCTTGAAGGATCAGATGTTTTTTGATTATTCTGTGTGAAGACGGTAGCAGCAGCACAGTATACTAATAAGTAAAGTTCTTCTAATGTTTCATTCTGTTGTAATGTCTTTTCAACTATAATGTTGATGTCTTTAATCATTTTGTTAATTCTATGTGTATTTTGAACGAGCAAGATATGGTCTGTAGCATGGATCAGTATATTAATATTGTACATAATAAGTATTAAAAATTTCCTCCGTCTTATTGTCTTCTTGTATTGTTTCTAAATTTTCTTGACTAACTAAATTCAATGTTTTCTATAGTTTCCTGCTTTTCCAAGTTTTGTTCTTGTTCTTCTTTGTTATTTATAGAAGAATCTACATTAATTTCGTCTCTATTTTCCAACTCTTCGGCCACTTTCTCTTTAAATTGTTTTATAATGCCTGGTGGTAGTAAATTGTTTCTAATTATTGCTTTTCGTTGGTCTTAGATTCGCTGTTCCGTCAAGTGGAGTAGATTTTGATAAACTGTCGATGCATCTTTTGCCGGTATGGCCTTTTAATTTTTTCTGGTTTTGTTGCTCTAAAGTTACAGCAGATGACTTGATGATTAAGTTCATTATTTCATTTCATTCGCTCTCTTGGTAATCCAGCTTCGGTGGTTGCAGCTATATGTTCCAAACATCCTCTGCTGGTGGGATTTCCTGATGTTGAGTTCCTCTATGAGAGTCTCTTTCGGCTCTCTCAGCAATGTTAGTTTCTACAGTAGCTCATTCGGGTGAATCTGACGGGGGCCCCGTAGAATAGCACCCCGTTGCTGACCGCTCGCCAACGTAGTGCCAGCGCCAGCTTCAACACTACGGCCCTCCTCGGGCAATCGATTCTCTATTTTTATTATTATAGCTCATTTATATTGAAATGTGCATTTTTAACCTACTGCCAGGTTCCAACTTATTATTCTTTTGTGTCCCGGAGCGGAACAGGGGTAGAAAAAAAGAAAGTCGCTGGCTGTACCGTCTACCTGTCTTACAGTAGAAAGCATTATCTTGACCAGACATTAAGGAACGTGTAGGTAGGGAATCCGCATAAAAGGATCAGTGTGGATAGAATATTGTGGGACAAGGGCCCCAGATAGTCGCCTCTTACGACTGGCAGGAGATTCCCTGGGTCTATTCTTGCCCGGAACCCAGAGGGGTTATTGTTATTATTATTATTATCAGTGACGTTTAAAAAACTCAGAAGCTTACATCTCTTCTACTCACAATTAAATCTTTCCAGTAATAAAAAAAAAGGAGCTTAGAAAATACGGTGGAAACGGGGAACGTCTCTTTAGGTCGAAATTTACGTATGGCGACACGCCTAATAAATACGTCACAGTACGTCACAAGTAAGTCCCTTGCGATTGGCGCATCTGAAGTAAACGCATAATTAGCTATAGGAACCCACACACGCTAAAGTCGCGCCGATTAAATGAATAAAAAGGTGAATATACTTACTATAGGAATGGAAGATGAAGATATTAAAAGGTCTCGCCAGGAAATGCTAACTGCAGTTCAAGAGATGCTATCAGATTTGCAAACAGAACAGCAAGAAAGTTTGGAAGATTTGCAGAACACCTTGCAGAACACCTACTCTGAATTTAACAAGTTCAAAGAAGTTGTAAGGAAAAGAGAAAAGGAAATAGAAAAAGAAAGGAGAACGCTATATAATACGTTAAGAAAATTAAGAGAAAAAGAGCAAAAACAAAGGCACCCCATTGATACAGGAAAATTTGTGTACTCGGCAGCGGAATTTATGAGGCTCCAAAATAATAAAGACAGTAACAAAGAGAAGGGGAGTTGGAAGAAAAGAATTTGGGAAGTAAAGATTAAAACAAATAAGAAAAAAAACAAAATAAAATAAATCTGGGTCTCTGGAATGTCCAAGGTTTAAAAAAGGATGGGAAAGTAAAACAATTAGTAAATGAGGCAAAAAAATATGAGATAGATATCCTAATGGTACAAGAAACAAATATAAAAGGAATTACAAGTATGAAGCTAGACGGATATGTATGGTTTAATGGAGGGGGAACAGAGAATAGACTTGGGACAGGCTTTCTGGTTAAAGAAGAACTGGGCAAGTTGACTGTAGCCTATAAGGCTATAAACGAAAGAATAAGCTACCTAAGATTAAAAGGAGTTCATAGAAAAATTAGCATCATAAATGTCCATGCACCCACGGAGGATGCCGAGGAAAAGTACAAAGAAGAGTTCTATGACGAAATAGAGGCCTTATTAGACAAGATCCCCAATTTCGACATTAAGATGGTGGTCGGAGATTTAAATGCAAAAATTGGGAAAGAAGAAAGGAACAGGACGATAGCAGGGAAAGAAAGTCTACATGAAGTAACAAACAAGAATGGCCAGAAACTTATAAATTTTGCGGCAATGAAACGAATGATGGTAAAAAGCACAGCCCAGAAACGGAAAAATATCCATAAAGTTACCAGGAAGAGTCCCGATAGGAAAACATACAACCAAATCGACCATCTAATAATTGATCGGGTGCATGAACAATGTGTAGAATATATAAGAACATGTAGGGGAGCTGATATAAACTCGGATCACTTTTTAGTGAGAGCACTGATTAGGCAACAAGTACCCAGGTTACAAAAGTACCAAAGGGAAGGAGGAAGGAGGTGGGATACACAACAATTAGAAATAGAAGAAAAACACCGAAGATTTACCGAGGTAATAGAAACGAAAACGAAAGCAACTAATAGGAATGAAGATCTTCAAATAGAATGGGACATTTTAAAAGAGACTATATTAACAGAAGCCGAAAAACAATAGCAGGAAATAAAGTGGTTTGACGTAGAGTGCAGAGAGGCAGTAGAAGCTAGAAGACAGGCAAGACTAAAATTATTACAAGGATTTTCAAAAGAGAAAGAAGAAAGTTACAGAATAGCAAGGAACTATGCGCACGATATATGTAGAAGAAAGAAAAGGGAACAATTAAGAGGGAAGATAACGGCAATAGAGGAGACATACAATAAAAAAGATATTAGGAAATTCTACAAAGATTTAAGACAAGAAAAACAAGGATACGAAACACAACCAATTGCTATAAGCAATAAATTAGGGAAATTATGTATGGACAAAGAAGGGATGGAAGAAGTATGGGTAGAACACTTTAGAGAAACACTAACTGAAAACCAACAAGAGAGTGAACAA
The DNA here is from genome assembly GCA_958336395.1 of Ctenicera cuprea. Lineage (NCBI taxonomy): Eukaryota > Metazoa > Arthropoda > Insecta > Coleoptera > Elateridae > Ctenicera > Ctenicera cuprea. Next base: position 9,968,801 of record OY284488.1, read on the forward strand.
CAATTTGAAGTAACATATGAAGAGAAGGATAAAACAAGAATACCCACAATAGAAAAAGTAATACATGTGATCAAGGAACTAAAAAATGGCAAGAGTGCCGTCTCGGATAAAATAGAAGCAGAACTCAATAAGAATGCAGGAGAAGAATGGATAGGAATCACAATCTTACTATAAGAATATGGAAGGAGAAGAGGATGCCAGAAGATTGGTACAAATCCATCATATACCCGATACCAAAGAAAGGAGAAAAGCAACGGATGGAAAATTACCGCCCTATTACTTTATTGAATGTGGCGTATAAAATTATAACCCATCTTTTAAAAATAGAGTGCACGAAGAGAGCGAAGGAAAAATTGGAGAATACCAAGCAGGTTTCAAGAAAGGGAAGTCAACAGTGGATAATATATTTGTGGTACGACAAATACAGGAAAAATGTAAAATGAAAAAAAAATCACATTATTTATATTATTAATTGATTTCAAGCAAGCATATGATCGAATAAAAAGAGAAAAAATCCTAGAGGCATTACAAGAACTAAATATAAAAAAGGAAACTAAGGACCTAGTCAGCATGACACTGAGGAACACAACAAGCCAAATAAAGGTCCAAAAAGTGAACAGAGGCTTAAAGCAAGGAGACCCCCTATCCCCAATTTTATTCAATATTGTGCTGGTATATATATATATTCTGAGGAAAAGCCGCATTAACATGAATTACAACATCTTGACACAATCATATCAATGTCTGGCCTATGCCGATGATTTATTAATAATGGCAAGAACGCAAGAAGAGTTAAAAATGTTACTAAGGCAGTTAGAAAATGAAGCTGAAAAATAGGGGTTGTATTAAATGAAGAAAAATATAATTATATCACTTTAGGCAAAGAAGCAAAAAAAGCAAACCAAAACCTTATAATAAAAAACATACGAGAAGACAAGACATAGAAATTTAAGTTGACAGACAGGACGGTGTATTTGGGGGTAGAGTTAAATAGCAAGGGGGACATAACACCGGAACTAGAGAAGCGTTTGGCGGCAGGTTCTAGATGTGCAGGTTCGTTAAAGAATATTTTAAACAACAAAAACATTTCGCGATCTTTGAAAATAAAGGTGTACAAACCAATAATAAGACCTATTGTGACATATGCCAGCGAAACGTGGGTGTTGACAAAAGAAAACAATGAAAAATAAATATTGGGAAAAATTTGGGAAAGGAAGATTTTAAGACAAATATACGGTGGAATACAGGATAATGAAGGTTGGAGACGTAGAACAAACATGGAGTTAGAAGAATTGTATAGAGAACCGAAAATAAGCACCTCCATCCAACAAAACCAACTACGATGGATGGGACATATAATGAGAAGCAATGAAAACAAGTATTTAAGAAAAATGTGGGAGGAAGAAACAGAAGAGGACGCCCGAACAAAACAGGGTGGGAAAATATAGAAGAAGTTCTGCAAGAAGCGGGGATAACAAACTGGGAGACGTTGGTCCACGATAGGAAACAATGGAGGAAGAGAATTCAAGCTATAGTCCTACAGGCCTAAACATGCTGAAATTATATATACAATAAAAACATATTTAAATTATTTGCTGGCTACAAATGAAACTAAAAATGTACAGCTTATTTTGAGAAATGTCAAGGCATTGATTATTGTTTTTATTATTTAGAAAAGCTTAAGATGTTAAAAAAGTGTAATAAAAAATTCAAACTGTTATAAATCTATAGAAATCAACGATTAAAATTAGTATGATAATTAGATACCCACCGTTAATGTTTAAAAATTCTCCATTTCTTTAACACAACTAATTATGGTGCTTCTGTACTTAGCAAGCGAATTCTATCATAATTATTAATCTAAGATGCTGGTAGCTTGTTATTCGAAAATTTATCGACTTATTAAGTACAGTAATGATATGCCTGTGTCATATACATTTATAGTAATTATGAGGTAGAGCTAAAAGTTTTAAAGTGTCAGTTAAATTATAGACTTATATAACGTTCCTATTCTGTTCCTTTTTGTCCTGATACGAAAACGTCAGCAAAGAGAATAATAAACAATAATGCAGCGCACAAACGATTCTATGAATGAAATCTGGCTTGTTAAACAAGCGGTTTTTCCATATATGTGATCTTAAGATTGAGTAGGCATGAAATAGCATTAAAGCCTTCCCACTACAAGTCAGGTACAGTAGCCAAATGCATTTGTTATTATTATACCATACGTGAGAGTTTTTAAAGATTGTTTCATTCATCATTTCTACATAGCAAAATTGTTTCGAAAGTTTTCAATCAAGTTTTTGTCGTGTTTACTTGTCAAAGGACCACCAATTAAGCCAATATGGTAATGTTATTATACTGATTTAAAAAGGTACAGTTTTTAGGACTCTTGACACAAATATATGAACGGAACGTGTTTGGAATAATAAGAGTTATACAATGTTTTGAATTTATAATTTAAAATTGATTTTTGTGTTTTTTTTTCAGGGACGAAGCAGGGGCTGTTCATTAAAATTAATAACTCAGTTCTGTACTTTGTCTATACAGCAAGATCTGAACTTAATAGTTCTATTTTACAAGCCGTCTGATCCGTTCCTGATAAGATAACGCCACTGTGTAATTAAAATCTGGAGCATAGGAATTACTTTTCGGAAGTTAATTATAGATCTATGGAAATGAAATTATCATGCTTCAGCTAAATGAATTTATTACTTTGGTTAATGCACGGTAGTTGTATATCATTGCTTTCTGCTATTGGTACTTATATAATTCCAAAGAATTTCTATCTTAACTTAATTAAATTTTTTTATAAAAAACTTAAAAGGATTTCTGTATAGGAGTGGTACAAAGTTACATATACATCTGTGCGAGAGCTTATCTATTAACGACGCAAAAATTATTTTAAAGTCAAAAAAAAAAAAGCTGGGGGCAACCGCCACAGGACCTCCCTCGCATTTTTGGATACTTTTTAAAATGTGTAATACATTTTGAAAATTTTGACATTTTTATGGAAATTAAAAACAATTTTTAAAATTCTCGAAACAATTTTGAATATATTTCTAGGTATAAAATACTTTTCTAAATGCAACAATTTCGCTTAATTTTCAAAATGTTTGGAAAATTTTGATTATTTGATTATGTACTATAAAATATTTTTGAAATTATAAAATAGAAAATATTGAAAATTTAAGATTTTTGGAAATTATGAAAATATGTAAAAATGTAAAATATGGGTTTTGAAAATCTTTGGCCATTGAAAAGTATTGAAATTTTTCTAATAGTTCAGAATTTTTAAAAATTTTAAAATTTTTGAATTGTGTTGAAAATTTGTTGAAAAATTTTGAAATTTTAAAAACTTGAATATCCGAAAATTGCGGGAATATTTAATGATAAAAATTTTTGAAAATTTTGATACCTTTTTGTTTAAAAAAATGTAAAAACTTAAAAAACTGTATAAATTAGAAAAATTTTAAAATTTGTTAATAATATTGAAAATGTTGTCACAATTAGGTAAGTTAATTTTGAAAATTTTTGAAAATTCTTAAAGTTTTTAAATATTTCGATAATTTATAGAAATTTTAGAAAGCTTGATGGCTTTTAGAAAATTTAATAATTTTGAAAGTTTTTAAATAAAAGTTAATAAAGTTTGTAAAAATTTATAAAAATGAAGTTATATAAAATTTTGAAAATTGTAAAATTGTAAAAATTTAGAAAACTAAAAGTTAAAGAAAATGTATCATTTTAAAGCAATTTTGAAAATTTTGAAGAATTTATGAAAACCTTAAGGCTTGTTAAAATTTTCAAATTCTTTGAAAATTGGTAAATTTTAGTGATTCAGAAAACTTTTTTTGCTCTAAATCCATGACATCACATAATAATGATGACCACAATACCTTTCTCTATAAGCTGCATATAAAAACGTAGGTAAAAATTTGGCAATCATTGTAAAGATGAATTTTGTAATGGCGTTACAATTTTTAGATTAATAAGAAGGCTTATGCTTTACACTGGTACTAGGTAAAAAAATAAGCGAAATGTTTCATCTGGACTTACCTATACCTATGCTTAGGATATTGTTATTTATGCATCATATTATTGTGAAAAGTATACATGTATGAACGGTGCTGCTGTAGGCCCAGATTGTTTTTCATTGACATTCTATTCGTAGCTACTTAAATGAAGTTTGCTTTATCTTTGGAGCGGCACCTAACGGGGGGTTTTGTAACATCATCGTGTACCATATAAACAGTTACCAGAGACAGGGCCGGGCGGCTGTTTTGTAATATATGCACTAAAATAGGAAATAGTAAGGTAGTAATTTTCGTGCATAACAACGTTGCGCCCCCATCAGGGTTATTCCAATACTAAATTTCGACCCGCTCCGTAGACTTATTATCGAATAATCAAGGGTTAAATTTTAATTTGCTGCAGCCGTAATTTTGAAGTTAGAATGTTCAGAAAAAATTTTTAATTTGTCTTTTATCAGATAAGTGACGCCTCCTATGATGTGCGGTTTATGCTTGTTAGCTATTTGTGAACCCATACAAACTGACGTTTCGCGAGACATTGCAGCTTGCATCCTCAGAGTGAACAGAGCATTGTATTCAAATCCGGGATGCGGAGGTATTTAAACTCTTTTGGGCAAAACGGGGAGTTCTGGTTGGCTGTCACCGTTGGGCGGAGACGAATCTGGTGCAGCGTGATCGTGAGCCAACGATGCTTACGAGTCCTTAGAGGATGAACCACTGGAGACAAAGCTTTACTGAGTCTAAAACCATCCTCTTTGTTTATATTGTTAGGTTGTTTCTCAATTTCAATTGCTTTACGTATAATACGAGGAAAGTAATGAGGTAGGTACTCTGTCGAGTACTCGAGCATTCTCACAATTCATATTTTGCCAAGTTAAACCAGTATGTTTAGCCACCGCAGATTTTGTGATGCGTCTGTGTTTGCAAGCACCTTCGTGATCTCGCTATCTTAACTCAATGGAACGACCAGTTTGGCCGATGTAGTTTGAACCACAAGAACAAGGGATGTTATAGATCACGGCTGATATTAAACTTGATATTTGGTTCTTTGCGGATCTGAAACCGTTTTCCAGCGTTTTATTAGTTCTAAAGACTATCTTTATGCTGTAGCTTCTAAGAACATGCCGTATCTATCATTATCAGTAATGCACTATTCTTGTCCTGACAACCAAGATACATCAAGATTAAATCCTTGTCCGCCTCCGGTTCTAAGAGTCTAACCACACTGACCTGTTTAGGAGGGCCCACGAATAACCATAGCTCAAACATTAAGAGCAAATGCTTGTAAAGGCAGACAAGCTACAGGTCGGTCCTAACCTGATTATGCTGGGTGTAATCTCCAAATGACGACCCTGTCTAAGCCGAAAGAAAATTGTAATATTGACAATGTTTTATAAGTTTCGGAAAGTGCGGGTGAAGTGCTTTTTCCCATGGATTTGCTGTATTTTGTTAAACTATTTTTTATGTTTGTTTTAATTAAGTTTGCCACACTGAGAGCTCTAATCAGGTATTTTGCTTTGGGAGAGATAAAGATCTTTTTTCGAAATGCGTAGTTTTTTTGCGCACTTAATATTGCAATAAAAAATTTTAATATTTTACGCATTTCTCCATCAACATGTTATTATAATATTATATATATTATTACCAGAAAAATAAAATATTTAAATATTGACAAAATGTATTAATTTATAAATAGTAATCTTTAAAGATGTACCATAGACAAAGATCTTTGTCAAAAACGAAAATAAACGACACTCGAAAAAATCAAAAGTAGTTACGTACGCACATTTAATTTTGCCGTATCTGATTGGGTTATAATAAGCGCTCGACTACTATTTCGATGGTGTTGGATAAGACGTACGTCCATAAATCAAACTACTGTAGGTGTGAACAGTAGGCTTGGAATCGTATACATTTTTAATATAAAAAATCCTTAATTGTATAAGTGTCTATATCTTCCCCCTAGAATCTAAAAAAAAGATGTTTTTCATGTTATTCTAATTTCGATATCGCTTCACGTATAAGTTGGATATTTTAAATTTTAATACCAAATTTCGTCATTTGTAAAAAAAACTAAAAAAGCGCTATTTTCGTGTTCTGTATTACAAAATCTAAAAATATTTTTGCAAAATTGTTTATCATTCGCTATGATGAATTATTAGATGTATTACTTTCTGTCGTAGTAAATCCAGATTTGTCGACAACAGAACTAGCTTTAAATTAGGAAATTTTTGAAACTATCGTTCTTAGAATACTACACCAAAATAAATTAATTGGCATAACTGGGGATAAATAGATATGTGTTTTCAACAGTATGAATCACCTCCACATTAGGTAATAAATTTTCGAAATTACTTTTACGAGGCATTTCTACGCGGTTGTATTGTGAGCAAAAACGAGAACATAGCCACCTAGTTCCCCAGACCTAAGCCGTTTAGATTTTTTTTGTGGAGTTAATCATAATCAAAAGAGAAAAGGTATGAAAAGGAAAATCGTGTCACAACAGCAAAACAGGAGATATACCTGAAATGGTTACAAAGCCGACTAAATAATTTTTAAAATCGGTTAGGGTGCTGTCAAGCAGTTAAAGTTGATCTTGCCTATATAATTCGTAAATGGGTTAATTTTATTCTCAAAAATGTTCTGGGTAAAGTGACTATTAAAACCGTTTCAGAAATTAAATAAAAATAATGGGTTTTTATTTGAAAAAAATTACATATAATAGAAATATTTATTTATGCGAGAATCGTAATGTTTTTCTTACTTTTGACTAACCATGTATATAACAGCTGCATTATACCTAAGATTTAATAAGAACTTCCGCAGTTTCCTGAAGAAGTTATTTAATACTAAACCACCGATCACCCTGGCGGTTGAAAAAAAAACAGATAGTCAATCCCAAAGTGTTAGATTGCATGATTCGGTAGAAACCACAAAAACCGCCATTAAAAGAATTATGGTATAACTTTAACGCCTTTCTATAATAATTCAAGATAACCCATCTCGTGCGAAATGAAATTATGACTTGATGAATTTTGGAAGGTTAAGGTGGTGAAATTTAATACGGAACGATTTTGGATAACGGTCTATAATTGGCCATTATATGCCAAAAACGTTTTTCTTAATTACTTTCCTTTGATTTTGTCGAATCATCTCGATTTCAACCCCAACCTGAACCAAAAGATGTATTAAGCTGTAGAACACCATTAACATAAACTTAATTCTGCTTGAAAGAATAGCTGGAATTGTTTGAAAAAAAATTCTGTAAAAGCCAATTGCCGACGTCCTTGAACCAAAATATTCAACTTATACATATTTTATTACGCAGATGTTATCTCTGTAAATATACAATGCATTTATGCAGCACATTAGTAGTTTATTGTCATAAGTGCATCTAAAAACACCTTGTTAGAGACAGCATGCCGCTAGAATATAAACAGTTTAGGCTCGGAGAATTTCATTCATAACATGAACATTGAACAAGTTTTTGTTTGACGAAAAACTGTCCATTCTAAAACAATAACCTCATTATATCAAGCGAAATATTTTACTTTAAATTTAAATTTAAGAATAAAATATCTCGACGGAACTTACGAACAGCAACTGTCAATATTTAAAGTATGAAAATGATACGAAGACGTTTGTACGTTACTATAAATTTACAATTAAATCGAATTTCTTACATATATAAAAACACAAAGGTTTTTTTTCTCCCCTTCCTCCAGCGGCTACCGCTTCACCAATTTGGACCATTTTTTTTAAATGAAAGGTCTCTATCCACAGATGGAACATGAAACATTTTTATATTTTTATTCTACGTTGATTTTTTAATAATAATTATTTTAATTTATAATATATATGAAGGTCGGCTAGACGCGCGTCACTTGGGGCGGCACCTGCAATAACGTCGCGTGTCATTATTGGAACTAATGCATCACGTGACTTGACATTTCGCCGGTTCTGTCAACGCTGTCTGTCAGTGCATTGTGTGCTGGGGTAACACTAGTGTTTTAATAAAACCAAATCATTTTAACCATGCATAAAACAAGTCAAAATAAATAGATTTCCGTACAGGTCCATCTCGAGAAATCACACCGGCTTCCCATGCGCCCCTTCCCAAAAAGGCCACTTGCATCTGTTTGTTTTTATTTTTATTTATTTTTTCTCAAAAACAGTAAGATATAGAGAAATGATCTTGGCCTCATTCGATAGAGCATAAAATTTTGCATAAGATCCTTATTATTTCTTTTGCTATTTTTTCTTATGTTAGGCCCCGACAGCAAAAAAAAACGTAGGGGACGGGGGCTTTCCAACAACAACACATTTTTGGTTATAACACTAAAACGGCCCTATAAATCAAAATTATACAAGATATAAAAAATAAAGATCATTATTTTTTATATCGATTGGTATATAATTTGTTATAAGTTATTTATTTAAATAACAACGCCAGTCGCGTGCAAAAGAAAACTCTTGTTTAATAATTTATTATTCTTTTTACTAACTGCAAAAAAAGTTTAATTTTACCATTTAAAATTTTAATTATTTTTAATATTTTGTGTTGCCATTTTTTTATGTAAGACCCTTAAACAAAACATATTATACATTACTAGGTAACGGCGATTCAGTTATAATCTTAACTTTGATTACTGTGGAATGTCTCTTCAGGTTTTAATGGAACGGTCCAAAGCAAATTGCAACTTCGTAGCTCCTCCTAAAGTTTAAGGATCGAGCATTAGCCTCTGGTTCAAGGCAAATCATCCTCACATGCAGCCCCAAACGCTTTGATCTTGCTTCAGGATCCAACTCACAAACAATCCAAAGTCAAATAACTTTACAAATGTTTCCAGAGTGAAATAGAAACCAAAAAAAGTCGTCGAAACCACTCCATCAAAAACGATACAGTGGCGACTATTAGTTCCGTAGAAGTGCAAGTCACTTTCGTAGTTCATAAGCTACGTAAAACAGTAGGTCCTCTATGTATCTACTATACTTTAGTACGCTCAATAGCATTGTATAATAAAATACCAACATTAAAAAGAAGATTTTCAAGTTTAACCTGTCAGTCTGCAACTGGTACAGTTATATCGCTTCCACTTTAACTAAGCGGCACACGCACCTCCACGACGGTACCGGGATTTCAACCTGAAACCAGTTGACCGTTAAGAGAACGCTTAAACCATCAAGGAGTTTAAGGTGTATATTTTAGCAAATTTTAAATAATTTTAAATAATTTGTAGACAGCTTCAGCCCCCGTACGGTATCATAAAATTTTCAATTAATTCAGCAAACAACTTTAAACGCAATTTTACTTGTAAAGCGTTCCAATTACTCCTCGGAAGCTTTATCCAAATACCATTCACTTACTTGTTCCTGGTCTGTCGTGAACACAAATCATAATAATCGTCTTCCACGCCGCTGTTGTAATTTGTTTATACAAGTGGAATGCTGCAGTTGCAAGCAAGAACTGCTCTAAATTGCAAGAGGGCATCCAAATTAGTTGTAAAGCAGGTTCGTTGTACGCCAAGGACTGGTCATTCGTATTACAGCCATTAGCATAAATAAATCGCCCAAATTCGACTTGTAAATGACGTATATATGTACTTACAAGTTCAAACTATGGATATTGGAGAAAAAAAAAGAATTTATTTAAGCACTAATCTGATCGCGTTCACATAATAACATTTTACAAGGTACTCTTTAGCTTTTACTTCGGTGCTAGAAATAAAATTAAGATTATAGGTTAAATACAAGCTTTTATCATCTTGAACAGACCTTTAAAATGTTTCTTCAAATGTTACTCAGCAACTCTTAGGAGATTATTAAATGGTATTCATTTATACAACCCAATGGCCAGCTAGCTCACCTGACTTAAACGCCGCAGAATCACCCGGAATATTGTTTAATTTTCGCACATTGTTGGTGCTTTTAACCTTCCTCGCTATACGAAGTATAGCTATAGAGGTAGGTATTGTGATCGTCATATAGAATTTGGAACAAAAGCGATCATTTTTCTTTTGCTTGGGGCTTACTGGCCGGTATACGAGTTATGCCTTAAAGAAAGGTACTTTTATGGCGAACATTTTCAACTTTAACTTTTTGCCTAATAAGCAGGTTTTTGGGGCTTTGGGAGACCGATAAACCGGACGCTAGAGAGAGGTGTCTGTGTTTGTATGTCTGTCAGTCTGCCTGTTTGTCTGTGGGTCTGTATAGACTCTGCTCTACTGCAATATAGACTCGCTCGGAAAAGAACCTTAAATTCGTATTCTACGCATGCCGAATAGCCGATCTGCGCCAGCCCTGTCTCCTTACCCCCCACCCTAACGATAATTTATTTTATTGTTTGATGTTTCAAAAATGTACGAACCTCAGCTTCAAAATCGATATGAACATGTTAAATTTTTCTGATTTTGAAAATTTCTGTAAATATTTTAGATTTTTCAAAATATTAGAAACTTGAAAAATAATTTCAAAATCTTTTTTTATCAAAATTTAAAAAAAAATATATTTAACTGTAACTAAAAAGTTTAATATTTACAAAACAAAATTTTCAAACTGTTTTAATTTTCTATATTTCCAAAAATAATTAAATTTTTTAAAAATTCTTAAAATTTGGAAATTTTTCAAGACGTTTTAATATTTTCAAATTTTTTATAATATTCACAAATTAGCAAAATTTCAAAAATTCATAAAATTTTTCAATAATTTAATAAAATTGTATATTTAAAATTTTTCAAATAGTTTCAAAATTCTATAAAATTTTAAAAATTTCACAATTTTTTTTTAATTTCTCATAATTTTCTAAATTTTCATTATATATAAAACTTCTTTAAAATTTTCAAAAATTGTTATAAATTCTAAAATGTTTAAAACTGCAAAAAATATATTCTTTGAGGCTTTCGCGGTTTCTCGAGCGGTCAATAGTAAAATTTACTTTCGGCTCAGACCGCGTCGTCATTTGGGGATTACACCTAGCATAATCAAGTAAGGACCGGCTTGTTACTTGTCGGCCTTTACAAGCATTAACTCTAAAGGTTTGAGCCATAGTAGTTTGTGGGCCTTGCCTGCTTGTATGTATGTATTTCAGGTCTTACAGCACTTAGGCCACGTTGTCGGGCCCATTGTGCGTACTACCTTACATACTAAGTCCTTAAAAACTACTTAAACTATTCTATGTTAAGAGGTTTCCAGGAGCTGACAACTGCCCCAGCCCGGATTCGACCACCGGCCAAATAGAGTCACAGACTCCCGAAAGCGTCTGTGACCTTGGCTGCAAGCGCCTACTACACTCGCCTACCGAGGCCCCTTGGGCCCTGCTTGCTTAAACAGGATTATTTAAACCTTGGGGCGGACAAAAATTTGATCTTACTGTATTTTGTTTGCCAAAACAAAAGGCTTTTGCCTGTTAGTTGTTTGTGAATTCACACAAACTAACGTTTTGCAAGACATTGCAGCTTGCATCTTCATAGCGATTAGAGCACTGCACAGGCATAAGCCGATTAAGTATTTTTGTCCTGGCAAACAAAATACATTAAGGTCAAATCCTTGTCCGCCCCAAGGTTTAAGTAGTATAAGTACACGGCCCTGTTTAGGCACTCAGTGCCCATAAACAATTATGGCTCAAACTTTTAAAGTTAATGCTTCTAATAGCAGACAAGCTACAACCTGGTCCTTACTTGATTATGCTGGATGTAATCTCCAAATGACGACGCGGTCTAAGACGAAAGTAAACTGTAATATTGACAATTTCCCAAAATTTTCAAAATTGCAAGCTTTTTAAATTTTTTCCAATTCTCAAAATTTTCAATAATTTTCAAAACAATTTTTGTTTGTTCAAAATATTGAAAATTAAGAAAATATCCAAAAAACTACAAAGTTTTAAAACATTTTGAAAATTGGCAAAATTTTCGAATATTTTCAAAATTTTCTACAATTTTTGCAATTTTAAATATTTTCTTATTTTCCAAAATTCTTATAAAGTTAAAAATTCATTTTACTGTTGAATAACTTATGAAATTTCTTAAATTTTACAAAATATATAAAATGTTTAAAATTCTTTAAATTTCAAAAGTTTTTAACTTTAAAAATTTCTAAAAATTTAAAAGTTTCTACGAATTTTCAAAAACTTCACTTCTTCTTTTTTAATTAAAAAAAATATTAATATTTAAAAAAAATATATAATTTTGAGGTTTCGAATTTGAAAGTTTTTAAAAATTTTCATAATTTTTAATTTTTTAAAATTGCAATAATTATAAAAAATTATTTAAATTAAGAACAAAATCCAAATTGTGAAATTTCATAAAAACATCTAATATAATATATATTACAAATTTTCCATAAAAATATCAAAATTTTTTTAATTTTTATTCCTACATTAGTTGCTACTGCTTCAGATGCTTAATTGTTACTACTTATTATTAGAGTTGGGCAAATGCATATTTGCATCTTTTTTCCTATTGATCATAAAATTTTAATTTTTTGTATATACATGTTTCGTGATGTTTAGAGTCATAAAAAGTAAATTTTATTTTGCATATTTGGCATATATTACAACTTTACGGCATACGGCATATATTAGTGCATATTTTAGCTTTTAATGGCATGAAAATGCATATTCTAGCAAAAAAAATTAAATTTCAAATAAATTATCAAATAAAATATTCGTAGTTCTTAGAAGAAATTGCACAATTTCTTCTAGTGAAACCACATGAACCCTAGACTTGCACTTTCTAAATTTCCAAGTAGGGGTAGAGGAAATAAAGGATTAACTGACAAAGGTTGTATTATTTGGGTAGGTCTTATTCCTTAGGTACAAATTTCTTTGAAAATAACATTTGGAAATTTTTCTTATACTTATTCTTAGAAATAGTTATTTATAATTTTAGAGCTTGACTAGTTCATTTGTTGCCTTGACAGAGAGCTGTAAAGTGTAATTGTCCAGTCCATACCCTGAAAATGCCTAAAGTTGCTAGTTCAAAAAACGATTTAATTAAGAAGTGGTTGAAGCCGTATACATGTTTTAAATACGATGGAAGTGTTGTGTCGTGCGTCATCTGTGAAAAAGAGGTATTTATCCGTTTATTTTAATTTTGAATTAAAAAAAAACTGTTTACTCTGTTTAAAGTTAAAAAACTTCAAACAAGCCAAAACAGCGAATTAAAAATTTAATGCTAATTTGTTATTTTATTTTGTAATTAAGCAAACAATTTAAGAATAAAATTAGAAAGTTTTTTTTGTGATATTGCAAAGGATATGGCACAGGCCACAGGGCACATTCGATTATTTTCCTTTGTGTAAGCTGTAGTAAATTGTACTTAAATATTGTTTTTGCGGATAAACGTTAATAAAAAGTTTCAACTTGATCAGCACGTAGACACCGGTCCGCATCAAAAAAGAAAAAATAATTACAAAACAACAATTATTGCTGAACTGCTTAAATAAGAATGTCAACAATTTCAACGACGATTTGTGTAGAATGATGGTTTCATGCAACATTCCATTAAATAACATGGACGTTCCCGAATTTAGAAATTTCTTAGAAAAATATACAAAACAAAACGTCGTTTTCCGGAGAACAGCTTCCAGAACGTGCATTCCAAAATTATACGAAGAAAATCTTCAAAAAATAAAAAACATTGTTTCGAATAATTGTATTTGGTTTAGTGTTGACGAAACCACCGATGGTAAAGGAAAATATATAGCGAATTTTATTGTAGGTGTTTTAAACAGCAGTCCTTCTTCCAGTTATTTAATTGCTGCTAAACAACTAGAAAAAACCAACAATTTGACAATTTCACGTTTTGTCAATGAAACCCGTTACTTCGTTCGTTACTTTATTTGCCAAATCAAATACCACCAGAAAGGATTTTATACATGGTGACTGATGGTGCCGCATACATGGTAAAACAGGTCAAAATTTAAAAATCTTTTTCCCAAATTTAATTCATGTAACTTGTTTGGCCCATGCGATGAATAGGGTGGCCGAAGTGGTTAGAACTGAGTTTCCTTTAGTCAATAAATTAATTAATAACGGAAAAAAGGTATTTTTAAAATCACCACTTCGCGTCGAAGTTTACAAAGACTTGCTTAAAGATGTGCCCTTACCTCCACAACCAATTCTCACCAGGTGGGGAACGTTGATAGAAGCCGCTCTATTTTATTGTGAAAATTAAAGTGAATTTAAAAATGTTGTTAACACCTTTGATTCAACTTCTGCTCAGTCTATAGCAGATTGTCAACATATTTTAAAGTGTCCGGAATTGCAACCTCAGTTGTCCTACATAAAAGCTCATTTTTCGGAAATTCCTAGCATCGCTAATAAATTAGAAACACAAAACCTGCTTCTCACTGAATCTTTAGAATTAATCGATAAATTTCATTCAATTTTGAATTTAAATAAAAATAAAATATATAAAAAGTTAGCAGCAAAATCGATGATTTAATTCAGAAAAACAGCGGACTTTCAACTCTGAATTCCATAAAAAATATTTTAAATGGAGATTTCTTAAGCAATGGCCACAATGACGAATGTTTTGCAGTTAAAAATTCACATTTATTTAAATATTGTCCAGTAACTTCTTGTGATGTAGAAAGAAGTTTTTCCAGCTACAAAAATATATTGGAAGATAAGCGGCAAAATTTTCTCGTTGACACCATTGAAAAGCACATGATTATTTATTGTAATAAATAGGTTGTGTTATTTATTGATTTTACTTCTACCTGTATTTTTGTATATGCAAATAAAAAATGCAGTTTTAACTGAAAATAATAATGCGTTTCTATATTATGTAAGCCCTTTTGATTTTTTGAATGTTGAGTGTTTGTAACTAAAAATAATGAAAATCATTAATTGTATTTATCTTTTTCTTTCAACGAAAAATTACATTTGATGCAAAACGTGCTTTAACTCATATATAATAATTACTAGTATTAAACTGCAGATTCAAATAAACATCAGATTTTCATATTAGGCACTAAATAAACAAACTAATTTTTTTTAGTGCATATCGCAAAAGGTTACTGCATATTCTTGCATATATTGAAGGTTTTATGCGGCATATTTTAGTGCATATATTGACGGTTTTATGCGATTTATGTTGGTGCATATATGCACTATCTTTACAGCATATTTGCCAACTCTACATCATAAACTCATTGTGTTTTTGTAGTCAGTCACGCCTAGTTAAAAAAAACGCTTAGAAATTACAGAACATAATATCGTCTGCCATCACTGCAAATAAAACAATCTTTCTCGTAATGAAACTAATTAAGTGAACTTGACAAGTATGTGGGTAAATGTTACAGTCAAGGTCGTTTTGCAAGCGTTTGAGAAAGAACCCGTATCTAAGGTCTTTTTTTATAGGCTCGCAAGTAACGTCAGACTGGTTAAAAGCTACTACATGCGCGAATAACGCATAAAGATAAAATCAACAGTATTATGGTAAATTAGTTGCAGAACGCGTGTTCAGGTGTTTTCCGACGGACATGCGGGTGCCCCTAGATTGCTAATTTCATGCTTAATAATACTTGAAACTCGATGCACCTTACTAACCTGTTTTCTCGAAGAAATCAGGAAACAACTTGAAAAAACTAGAAACATTTAATTAAAACTGTTGTAGAAACTCTTAAGCAATTCTCAGTTTTTGGAATTCTTTTTGCATTCTTGATATACTTTCTTTCATTTATAATAAAAACATTAAATTTTACAATAGTTATTAATTTTCTTAACATTAAAATTTTTTAATATAATCACGTGACGAACCTAAATTTTTTTTTTACATTTTTTTGTCAAACCCCACAAAGCAACGAACTCGGAAGTCGTGAAAGTAAAACAAATACAAACGTTTAAGGTCAACACACAACCAATGCTTTTAAGATGTTCTCACAAACACAAAGAAGCACCTCAACTACAGGGTGTTTACTTTTTTTAATTAAAAATATGGAGCACTTCGACAACTTAAATGGTTTCCAAATATTTATATAGGTCCAGGAAAGGAAATTAGGGCAGATCGAATTTCTTTGTCTTCTAAATGTGCTCTGCATCTAAACGATAATGTATTTTTATATTTCTTAAACCCTTATAATTAAGAAACGCCGTTTTATTGTAGTACAAAATGTTATCATAGCGATATTTTCAAATGATTAAAATTATGCGAACTACAATTTTAATAGGTACCATAAATGCAGTTATCTAAACAATATTTTATATTATTTAAAAATATCTTTCATATCATTTTTATTATATTAAACCTACTGTTATCCTAATTTTAATTTAAATTTACCAGAGAAATACTTAAAATGGTTTGAAAACAAATATCGTCGAGATAAATGTATTAAAAGATATAATTGAGATAAATTTAACAATTTAAAACTATTTTTAAATGATCTAGATTTGCTTAGATAAAAAGAAATGTCTGCCTAGCACGCAAGTTCAATGTGAAACTTCTTAGCGTGTTCTCACTGAAAGTGTTTTTTAAATTCTATGATTAAGTAGAAAACGAAAACGGTTTCAGTTACAAATCTGGTATTCAAGTCACTTTCCAAGTATTAATTTAGAAAATTCAAACAAACATGGATGGCTCTTTGCATTAAAGAGGCACTAAAACGCTGCAGTGAATGAAATTGTAAAAATTGTAACAATAGTTTAGTAAATTTACTCCAAACTCCTGATCCGGCAACAGAAGAAAATTGTACTCGTTTATTTACACAACATTATTTGTATATTACGTCACATATATGTCTTATTACTTTCCGTGTTTTACAGTAATTAAAGAAAATGTACAACTGACTAAAGTTATTTTTATATGTATACAGCTTCAAGCACTATCAAGGTTGCGACACAGGAAGTGCGTGCCGTTTAAAAAAAATCATATCATCATAATCATGGCCATGTGATATCTATTGTTTGCTTTAAAATTATTCTCGAAGTGTAATCCTAATTTTGTTCGTTGCATGTATATGTTAAAATTTACAAACATAATAGTTTGTCGCTTAGTAAACAGTTCACTAAATCGAAAGCAAAAAGTCATATTCGTAATTTTTTTGGCAAAAAAATAATTTGTTTTTTCAGAAATTAAAATGAGAATATCAGTGTCCGGACTTTTAGTCCCACGGCAGCATAAAACTTCGTACAATTCAATAAGTACACAGAAACCAGGATTGTACGGAAATCTATTAAGGTATAGGTGAAACATTTTGCTAGGTTTTTCTGCAACTACAACTGCAATATTTGCGATACGTTGTTTTGTTTAGTGTTACTTTATTATTGAGCTAGGGCAGAGAGGTTCTGCACTTCGTAGCTTAAGATGGAGAAAGAAATGAAGCATCGTGAAATGGTAGAAAAAATAGTATTAGATGAAGAGAGTGTAGTGACCATTTATATTCTACGTTTATGAACTTTCTTCTTTTTTTACTATTGCTCAAGCATCAACTGACCAAATAAATAATAAGTAATTTAAAGAGCTCGCATAAGGTGAAACATAGAGTCGTGATGCTGTAATACTTACCTAGATAATTTGTTTAAAATTCAAAAAAGCTACAGTCTTATATTCACAGGAATTATGCGGGAATTTATTATTCATTTGTTGCCTTATATTTTCATTTTAAATACTGACTAAATACTTGAATAAATATTCGGACACTGGAGATCATACACAGCGCTGATGCATCTGCTTTTAAACAAAGGAAATCAAGTCGATATGCCAAGTACTTCTCGAGATATTACGTTATATGTGTAAAAAACGCTTAATTTGAATACCGGTGAATTGGGCATCTTTTTATTATTAAAAATGTTCGATACCGGTAGCAAATAACGTACTTAACAAGAATGTATTGGTATGATCTAGTTGTACAAAGAAAACAGAAATTTCATAAATATCTCATTTATTTTTATATAAAAATGTTATTATTGTTGTAGATGTTAGTGTATTTAAATTGAAATTATTATTTTTTTGTTTTTGTATAAAAAAAATGCTATTCGAAAGTAATTTAATATTCAATCAAATATATTATAAATCATATGTTTCACTAGTTGTGCTGTTCGTAGGCTGGCTATACAAGCAAAGCAACAAAATACACTCCATTAGAATTGTGTGTCTGTGATGGCACAACTGAACATTGATCGCTTCAGTTTGCATCTAGGCGATCTCACTTACGTCTCATTACTTCCGTTTCATTACTTCCACTTGCAATCGTGAGGTTACCCCGCTGGCAAAGAAGTTTTACTTCAAAAATTTGTTAACGTTTCCATTTTGCCTGAAAAGTGTTACACACGTCGGCAGATAAAACCAACTCATTTATTTGCCACAATAACAACTACAATTTTGTTACATATTTAAATAACGGACATGATGCAAAAACTGTTTATTTTTTATTTTTTATTAGAAATATTAAAATTGAATATTGAAAAACATAGATCAAATACTTTTATTTTACGAATTTAAATCAGATACGTTTTAAATATTTAAAAATATTATTATTTATGTTAAATTTCAAATATAAGGTTTCGGGTCAATTAAAAAATTACCAGTTTGTCCATTACAGACGCGGGCGCGAAGCAATACGACCTTACAGTAGGCAACTGCAAAGGCTCAATGCAAATACATGATACAATGATTACCACCAGTTGTGGTATTATGATGCGAATACATAAATAGTGACAGATCTTTCTTTAATCTTTTTCATACTAGTCTGTCACGGCCTTTTAATATGAGGCAGAATTCTTCTCTTGTTTTTTGACTGTGTCAATGCGGTGTTTCTTGCATCCTCCGTTTATTGAATACAAAGTATTAATTTCTACACTTCAAAAATTCATAGAAGGCGTTACAGAGAAATTAAAGGATTTAAGTGCAAACTCGCGACAGTAAAGTTATAAAATTTGGAAAATGTAGGAATTTCTAGTTTTGGCTACATACTTGGTTTGTAAAATGCTTTTATGTTATGACGCTGCGCAACCCTAAAGCTATTACGATACCAAATTTTTTATTTTTCTGTAAGCAACCGTTAAAATTAAAGCATCCGTACCAGCCACTATTTTACAGATATGAAGATTGGAAGAAAAGCACTTAATTTGCCTCGACGTTTCCTATCAGGCATTATTTCATGTTTGCAAAATTATCATTAAGAACATGGTGGTTTCTTGAGGGAATTTGTCATACCTCAAACTACATCAAATTATGACTAACCGTTCAGAACGGGTCTAGGTCACAACTCACTTGGTCACAAGCTCTACAGCATATTTTCCTTAATTCAGCGGCAGTCATAACGCTCACTTTGTTGGTCACAACGTTCACTTTAGTCACAACTCCCACAATTCGTTTTGGTCACAAGCTACAATTTCTTTCGTTGTTACAATTCCCAACTGCAATAATTAGACATGTTGCGGTTGTGTCTAAAATAATAATTGTGCGTTGTGACCAAAATAGAAAATGGGAGTCGTGACCATCATTATATTGACTAAAATACACGGTGTTGTTGTGACCCGTGGGGACTGTGCCAGGTCCCTTATGTTGTGAAAGAAAGCAGGCAATTAACCACGTACCAATAGGCGATCTTGTTCGTAAATCCCTTTTGGGTTTCCTAAGGCCCAAATTGCATTTTTCGTTAAAATCGCAAAACTGAAGATTTTCATGAAACCAATGATGTAAAAGATGCCACAACTTGAAATACTCAGTATAGAAAACTCAATATTCTGTTTTAAACGTTTTAGGTCTCATCGTTATACGAATATCGTAGGTGGAATTTAATTTCCAATTCGATCAAGCAATGCCAAGTTCTCGCAGCTAAAAGAAGCAAAAGTAATTTCAGATCATAATTTACCGCACATCCAGCTGATTATCGCACATACGCCTCCAACGCTTCCAGCGCCGATGAACCCTTAAACAAACATCAGCGTTGTTTCTTGTTATTTTAATATCTTATTCCGAATTGCCCCTGGTTAACTTTGTGCAAGACTGCAGTGAATTATGTGCCTTTTATCTCTGGATCCGTCGGTTCCCACTTTATTAAATGTTGATTTCAATTTTATTCTTTTCCCTGGCGTTCTTGTGGGAAATAAAGAGAAAAGGAAAAGTTGAATGTTTTATTTACTTGTGTAAATTGAGGGTTTCATTGTGCTCAAGCAAGGCCTTGCGTGTTGTTAGTCTGATTAAGAAATTGAATAATTATATGTATTTAAATTATTGTTATTATTATTATTTTATTTGTGTCAGTGCGTTTTATATAATGAGGATTATAAACCTCATACAAATAGCGTGTTATTTGCAGGTGCTTTAATAAAATGTAATGACGTAGCAAGTAATGTTTAATTTGAATACTATGTTAAGTCTTTATTTTTTCAACAAAAATAAAAAGAATATTTTCACGATTTTCATATTTACAGAAAATATCTATACATATTAATTTTTTCTAAAAATTCGTGTTTTCATCTTTTAGAAATTAATAATGTAAAGTATTTTATTATAAATTATACGCTTTTCGGTAAATTACAGAGTATTTTCAAATTCCACTTTTTATATTATTCGAAATAGTTCTTTGTTCTAATCGTTTTGACAGGAAAGTTTCATTGGGGAAAATTATCTGCGTAAATAGCAGAGAAAAAAAATTTTACATTTTTATATAACAAAATCGAGTTTTTTCAAGGGAAACTACTAGGGCTAGAACTTTCTTTTTTTAGTTTTACGCGGAATTTTAGCCTCTTTTATTTTAGTTTAGCTTATTTTTAAATTGGCTGCACTCAAAAAGCACTATTTTTGATAAACAGCAACCCTACAAAACATGCTCGAAACACTGTCGAAAATGCGCTACTTTGAGAGGTTATAGCTCGCGACCTATTAGAGTTAAAGCGTTGTTTGTTTGGAGGGGGGTTACAGTAAATTGAGTGTACTTTAGGCTTTGTGGGCGTTGTTTGCTGTACCGGTTTGTTGGCGGGGCGGCCAAGGAACCTCACCTAGGTGAGAGGCGTGAACAAAGACACCTTGTGCGAGGTCGGCGTTGTAACGGTCACTTCGGTGATTTCAACTTGGTACGCCCACCTCTCTTCGGAGAGGTTCAAGGTTTCCTTAATTGGGACCACGGAGACTGGGTGAGTGACTTCACCAAGTGAAGTGTAGCCCTTGAGATGAGTCCTAACTCTTGAATGGACCGGGGTACCGGGAGCGTACCAGCCCGTTTACCGCCCTGACGTGAGCTGGATGGCAAATGGTCCGGCAGGTAAAATGGGGTCCCCGCTCTCTGACCGGGTAGCCGGTGGATGGGGGTCCGGCGGATGAAGGTGTATCCCAGGATGGAGAAAAGGTTGCTATGAGAGCCTTGAGCTCTAGGGGTGAAAACAAGCTAGCCCCAATATGGGTCTTAACACCTAAGCGCTGGCGCTCTCAGGAATGGAAACCCCGTTCCCTGTCCGGCAGGTGATGGTGCTTTCCAGGATGGAGTGGCTGCTGCTGCAAAGGGACCTGGGCCCTAGGAGTGTCACTTGCAGCCAGTTCTCAGTATGGGTCCTAACGCCTCAGGTACGATCGCTGAAGTCAAAACCCCGCTCCTTGACCGGCCAACTCTTACGTAGGGGTAAGTGTCCCGTCAAGTGATGGTACTTTGTAACGATGGAGTGGTGTGCAGCTGGCAGCATGATTGCTGAAGTGGGAACCCCGCTCCTTGTCCGGATAAATAGGTGTTCCGGCAAGTGATGGTGCTTTCTAACGACGGAGTGGTGTGCAGCTGGCACTGGGGTCTAGGATTCTAGGGGTGAGGCGCACTTCGCCTGATCAGGCCCACTATCTAAATGTCGACCCAGAGGGTTCGTACTTATGTACACCCGACGCTGTTAAGGTGCCGGCCACTATGATCAGTCTGGGCGGTGCGTAGCTTACCAGTGCTGGGACCTGCGAGGTCCTAACTGGGAGGGGTAGCGCTGCTTGGCACGCGCTGCTCCGACAAGTCCAACTAGTGACTTTCTTTGACTGGTACCACGGGGACCAATGCCGATCCCGCGGGGGATTCACACCCCCTGTTTTTGGTCACGGAGTAGGACTCGTGATGGCAGTGGTATAGCCTAAGTGCAGGTGCAGGGCCGTCTTAGTGCGGTTCGACGGGTGAGCTGCGTTTCAGCTCGGGCACTGATCTGCAGAATCAGTAGAGATGTAGGTAGTCTCCCTTCACCAGTAGGGGCTTAGGGCTCGCAGCCTGATGCCAGGACTGGTAGCCTGTTCTCTTTCTTGTATTGAGGGCAGGTGCGTTGATCGAGCGTACCTCGATCATGGCGTCCCGAAGGGTTTCACCGCCTGGAGGGGGGACGGATATGCTTAATTGCTGGGTGCTAGTCTATCAAATCAAATGGTGTACCGGTTTGTTATAGAAAAATCAATACGCAAATTAATAAAAACTACAGTTTCTAGTGCAAGTTACATATTTTTGTTGAGTAATAAATTTTTTCTGAAATCCCGTCGGCAAAGAAGTTTTACCTCAAAAAGTAAAAGTAGTTTAGGTTCACCTCGGAAGAAACGGGTCGCTACAGGGGTCTTTCGAACTTCGCACCGGTGTTGCTCTTTGGCCATAACAATATGAGTTTGAGAAAGAAATTCTGATAAAGAAGTTTTGCCCGAGGATAGTCTCAGTATTCACAGAGTAACCTGAGCTAGGGCAGATCCGGGGGAGGGGGATAAAACCTCAGACCTCCGGATAGGATGCTGGTTCAAAAATGTATGCTCATTTTGTAAGCAAAAGCCGAAGTTTCTACTTTAAATACGCGTAACCTCTACCTAGATAGCTATGCAGAGTATGACTCATCGTGTTGTGTTAGACTTAAAACGCTTATGAGAACGCAAGTATAGCAAGCATTCGAATTGGCCTTCAAGAAAACGTTAATTAAGATAAACCATGAATTGTTCGATTTTTGATTAAAAAATGAGCGAAGACTTTGCTTGGAGTTTCCTCTACTTTAGACATTGTTACTTATCATATATTCAAAAGTATTTTATTGTTAGTTTGTTACGCCCCAACATTGACTATAATAACATCTCTCTACACTTACATAATAGTAATAATATGAGAAAATACTACATGATACTAAACCTTTCATATAAAAAAATAGTATAAACTTAGTGAGCATCGTTTCATTTATTCAACTACTGAGAACGAGTGATATTGTAACGTAAACTTATAGTACCTACGTTGAACTTTTTCCAAGTTTTTTCTAAAGAAAATCGATTTTGTTTTTTTTATCAAATATTCCTTGGAATTAAAGAAACTCAACAACGGAAAATTCGTCTACCAAAAATTGGCCGAAAGAGGAAAAATAAGGTCCCCTCCCCTTCCTCCCCAATATTGCCATATGTAAAAACTTTAATAACTTTATCCTTCTATTACTCATAAGCAATTACGCTTAAACAGAAGCTTTTTGTCAGCCCCCGCTTGTTAGATAAGGTGCTAAGCATTTTCGATTTTCAAATTTTTTTAGAAGGTGTCTCAAAAAAGTTATCGGACAGGGCCGCGAACCAAATTGTAGCTGACAGCTTCATAAGTGTTTATATATCAAAGAATTTGTGTCGTCAGTTTTTGAGCAGTATGTTTTTGACAAACTAAAAATTTGGACATTTTTTCACCTTTCAGTTTTATTGTTTTTAAAAGTTTTAGTAGCTTCGAACATTGTGTACCTTTAGAGCATTTCCAATATTAAATTTTATCCCGATCCGATAACTCGTTTTGAGTAAATGGTGTTTAAAGTAAAACTGACAAAAATTCATAGCGGGCGTCAGAAAGAAAGTTGCGTTCTGGTGCACAAATTAAATTGTAGCTCATTTTTATTTCTATAAACTCACATAATTTAAAAAAATCGTGTTGCCAGTTTTTGGGTAATATTTTTTTATTTGTAAAATTAGGAAATTTAGAAATTTTTGAAAAATTTATGAATTTTTAAGTTTTAAATTTTTGAAGAATTTCTAAATTTTTCAATTTAGAAATTTTGAAAATTTTAAGCAATTTTGCAAACTTTTTTGGTTTTAGCATGTGTCAATTATAAACAATATTTATTTGTCTATTTTAAATTAAACCACCCCTCCCTCCCCCTCCTTTTATTTGGCGAACCAACCTCAATCTGTTACGATTTCATCCCAGTGGAATTACGAAATTTGGGTTTTCTACGTTAAGGCGTCGGGGCTGTAAAGTGTATACAGAGACACAGGCAAACAGACACACAGACGGACAGCGCTGCAGCTTTAGCTTCAGCTTTATCGGTCCCCCAAGGATGTAAAACTTGCTTAACAGTCAAAACATTTAGGTTGAAAATGTTTGTCATAAAATTACCTTTCTTTTAGGCATAACTCGTATATCGGCTAGTAAGCTCAATGCGAAAAAAAACTTCTCTGAATTATCGCATTTGCTCGAAATCCTACATGACATATAAAATACCTTATTTCTAGCTATACTCTGTATAGCGGCCAGTAAGGTAAATTGTAGAAAAATACGGGACTCGTAATGGTTGTGCAATTGTGCATACCACCGGTTTCAGGCCGCATTGGGATCAGGTCCAGTTTTGTAAGGATGCTGCGGGGCTCTAGAAAGAGCTGGGCGTTGAACCGGAAGCTAACGCTCGATCGTGAAACAGATTTTCAGGCGTGTGTTTTTGCACTAGAAACTTATTTACGATCTTGAAAATCAACTTGACTTTGTTTATGCAACTGCATCGTTTATACATGTTTTCGCAGCCTAGTAGCACGATACAAACAATATTGCGCATCTGTATTTTAAAAGATGGGCGAAGATTTAATTCTTCTAATTTAGAATTAGTAATTTTCTTTTCTCTGTATTGTGAGAGAGTGAAACAGACCGTGTTTGCTCTGCCTAGAAAAAAAGAGAAGGTCATCCGGAATGTCAGTGAAGCGGAAGTCACGGTTGCAATAAACCACGCTCTCTTCTGTGCTGATTGGCTGTAAGTAAAGCTTGGTGGGTTGAAACTTTTTTTAACAGCGGAAAGTGAAGATGTAGGGCTGGTCAGAGACATAACATTTGTAAATCATGTTTAGACTGTCTCTTACAGTTAATAATTACATAAATTAAAAATGAATCAAACTATCTCATTTCTTACAGTTTTGGAAAGGAATACAACAAAATTTGGTGTAGACCCAAACTATAATGTTTTATAAAACATTTTAATGGTATTACAAATTTACAATTATTATGAGGTACTAGGTATAAACAAAACACAGTTCATTCCCAATTTTTTCTTTATTTATTAAGATAAACAAATGAAATTTTGCATGGGTTTTATATCCATAAAATTCAATTATTTAATGATATTAGCAATTTTTTAGCGGTCTTAAAATTAATACATAAAACTTACTCGAGCAATGAACGGCACAACCACAGACAGTTGTACAATTTTAAGGCCAATTCGGTACCCCAACCGCAAAACATAATATATATTCCTTCCGATTCAGAAGCGAAAATTATAGGTTCGGACGGCTCGTTTGTTAGACGCCCCTGTCTAGTTAGCACTTGATTTATGAAGTTAATTTTGACCAGGTTTTAAGGAAACTTCCAGGTGAGGTAATTCGCCGCTCCTTACAATTTCGTAATGACGAACCAAATTATTCTTATTGTCTACTGAGGAATGAAAATACACAAATTAAATTTAAATTTATCAAAACATGGTAAACATTTATTTTCGTTCAGATCATATTTTAGGGAAATTTTGTGTATTAAATTCTTGAAATTGTGCCAAGCACGTTTTTGAAAACTTTTTACTTTTGTAAATAAATTAAACATACTAACTATAAAACAAAATATTGATTTGGATTCGAGTTTCAAATGAAACATAACCTTGGGCACATAAAATGTCTAACTTTTATTATGATTTGGGTTCATTATAACACATCGTGTTCCGATAAATCACACCAAAGGCTATTTTAATGACCAGAGTTGTTTTTAATAACCCTTTCCTAAGGGTGTTACATTTTATGATTTATCTTAAGTTATTTTTGACCCAGACCCGTATGTTTTTCTTGGAATTTTTTTAAGATACTTTGCGTATTTTTTTGAATTGAAAAAAATAATATTACCTACTAAATCATGATAATTAACAAAATTGATAAACAAATAATTACAAACAGACATTACAATACCACCCGATTCTTGTCATCATAAAACACATAAATTAGCAGCATACAGGTCCATGATACATAGCGCTTTAACGGTTCTTTTGGGTGAAAGTAATTATAATAAAAAAATTTCTGTTATTAAACAAATTGCATATAGTAATGGTTATAATACTCAACTTATTGATACATTAATTTAAAAAAAAAGATGATAAAATAACCATTCAAAAAATGTATCCCAATTCATCCAATACAAAATATGGGATCGAAGCATATTTACTTCGATCCAATATTTTGGTGACAAATAAGAAAAAATTGATAAAATTATACACACGACAAATAAATATAAAGTAAGTTTTAAAACAATTAATAACAGTTTAAACACTTTGTTTAATGCAAAATCAAAAAGAGATACTTTGCAAAAATCAGGCATTCACAAATTAAATTGTTTGCATTGTAATTCGGTTTATATAGGCCAGACAATTAAAAATGTTGATATTAGTTATAAAGAACACGTAGGTTGTTACAAATACAAACACCCACATAAATCCAATAACGCTAAACACTTACTAGAACACAATCATTCAATGACGTTTAATAACACTATAAAATGTTTACACTTTTGTGATAATAAACGTAAATTAGATATACTAAAAGCTTTTGAAATTCACAAACATTTGAAAACTGCACCGTTAATAAATGAGCAAATTGATCTCCTAAATTCACCTCTATTGGACATTTTGGAATAAAAATAAAGTCATCTGCAGACGATTACCGAGATCAAGTCACGAAGTTCCATTGTTGCTATAACAACACTGTTTACTTTTTAATATAATCTTTGATAATAGAATGTAAACATGTCGAAATACGTACAAGGTTAAAATAACTAAATGTTGTTGAAGTAATAAAGTATTTTATGTATACTCAATTTAATTACGAATTTTTAAGCAATTAAATTTGCAATTAGATAGCCGTAAAGCAACCTAATAATTACCCAAAAAAAACAGAACAAGTTTTGCTTACGATTACAGATCAAGTCGAAATTTAAACGTCGAATTTTTTCTCCTCGTTTTTATTATAGGTTCTAAAACAATATAGGAACGTATCAAACTAAACCACTACCCCACATATTTTCAAGAACCATAATTATTAAACGGGCTACCACGCAATTAGCGCAAATAGCCTTCATTTTCGGTTCGGTAGAGCTAGAAAATATCCGCTCAGCAGGACCTATCCCTTATTATTACACCGCACTTATTAGGGAAAATTAAATGGGCCATCGATAAATTAAATTTTAAATTTTTGGTTATACATCATATGTGGCTCATATGATCTATTGTGGCTTGATGTTTGAAATTTCAGTCGAGGTTGTGTAAATTTGAACAGTAGGTGCTTGAGAGAAACTCGAGAAGGTTTGCCTAAAACCTTTCTGGTTAGTGAAGGGCGCCAACCTCATCAGACTTCACAGTTGGGAACTAAATACTAAGGTTTTGTATTAGACAATTAAAATTAGCAAACCGTTATGTTCATAACATTCAATGGGATGGGAAGCTTCCTTTTAGTTAAAATATGTGTGGATAATTAATAGTTGAGAGATGAAAAAAGGGCGAATGAATTTTACCTTCATTAATTTTGAGTTGTTTATTAGGAAAACAAACAAATTAAAATGATTTATTTCCTGCCAGCCAAGTACGCTGATGTGATTGATTTAGAAGGGAAGTTTTACGATTCAAGGTAGTTTAAAAATTCAGTAATTAAGTGTTGTTAAAAAAAGAAGTAGTCACGACATGCATTCAAATTTTTTAACATTTTTAAAATTTAATACTATCTCTTGAAAGTTTTTGATTTTTTTTCTTCTTAATATAACATAAAATATAAGAAAAAACAAGATGCCAGTTCAAGTTCAGTCAACATGGTCCTAAGCTAAAACTTTTAGTTGATAATTAGGAAGCGGATTTTTAGGCAGTTAATGTTAATATAGGTAAACATCTAGGCACTAAAGGGGTTCAAAATTTTCACTGAAATACGCATTAAACAATAAAAAATCTCTATAGAACTCCTAAAAAAACAGTATACTGTTAAAAAATTATAAAAATTCATTCAATAAGTCTTCAAAATAATCTTTAATGAAATTACAAAATTTGATACAGTACTAGCTGAACCCGTGGGTTACGCCCCACGCTTGTTATGGTTCAGTTTCATAATGGCTACTTTACACATTGTCCTCTTATTAATATACATGTCCACACTTACCTACTTTATTGTATTTATTTTGGCCCGATACCTAAGGTTGTCGTTTTTGTACATAAATATTGGATTCCTATACATAAGAAAACTGTTGTACTGGTTGGGTCCGTTTTGATGACTGTAGGAGTTCCACGAACCTGTAAAGATTATTTTGGAAGCCAAGTTGTAGAGGAAATTGTTTGAACTCACCATAACATTGTTCTGGAGTATGACTGGGCAGTTTCAGATACCGATATCGATATTTCCGATACTTTATCCGATACCTTATCCAATACCCGATACTGTATCTGAAAGTATTTACATTTTTCAGATACGTTGCAGTTTTCAATTGAATATCGGGTTTTAGGTTTGCAAGATACTGAAAATTAACAATCTAGTTTCTTCTCACATATTTTTTTGTTTCCATTATTAAAAAAAATAATTTGTTTTCCGTAAGTTTATTTTATTAATTGTGTTTATGTTACTTTAGCATAATATACTACTCTATTTTTAAAAAAATATTAGTTGTACATGTTTACTACACAAACTAGTTAGAGTAGGCTTCACAAGATTCCCAGCCCCATTTCCTTCTTCTAGTAATTCAAAGGATTCATGTCAATTGCTCTAATTGGTTCATTTTTCGTTGTTTGTACACAAACATTATATTATAAAAAAAGATTCCTCAAAAAATTATTACTAACAACAAGAAACTTATATAAAAACACACAAATAAAACTGCCAGGAGGCCTGAAAAAAAATTTGATAAAATTTTAAATATAATTTCAAAATTAAATTCGCCCGTATTCATTTAAATCGATTAGCAAGGAAAAAAGCAAGTATCTTTTTCAGGGAAAGTTCTTTCCAAATTATACAGTGATTCACCTGCAAGAAGCTACACCTGCTTCTGTTTAGGAGATTTCTTTTGTTTCCATTGAAAATGTTACAACTCGTGGTAACCAGAACAGTAATTTTCAAAATTCAAAAGTCATTATTTGGAAGATAAATTTATTTTAAATGTTTGTAATATTATTTCAAAACTTGTTTCATAAGAAAATATCAAACTCTGCAAAATCAACAAGGTTTCATAAAAGTAGAACAGAATGTAGTACACATTTAGTACAACGATGCCTATTTGTCAATAATTAAGTAGGTAATAATTTTAAATATAGAAACAAATTTAGCTAACGCTTATAAAAAGGGGTAATTTTATAATATTTGTATATTATTGTATTTACGTTTTTCTGTCTATATTATATTTTAATACGTTATATATAATGGTATTCATTTATTTAATAAATAACTTTCTTGTTAGCATTGCAATTTATAGAGCTGTAACAATTTAAATGTATAAATAATAAAATCAATAATTTTTAACGTTTTCTCCCTTTAGGTTCTTTTAGGGACTTTAAAATTATTCTCAACAGATTATTATCAACAATATTGTTATTCTAAATTTTTCAAATTATTACATTGCGTTGCCTTAAACTTACCTGAGGGCCGGCGGGTGGTCTAGTGGTTAAAGTCCCAGGCTTTGAAACTAGACTCCCAATGGTAGTTGGTTCGAGTCCACTGCCTGTCGGAAATTTTTCTGAATAAGTTAAATCCGACAGGTCCATGGATGGTGTATGTAGGTGTGTATGTTGGGTTGCGTGTCTTTCAGGGGTGGGGCATGTTAGACCGGTAAATAGCACTTAGTGTGCTGAGCCCGGGTAAGAGGGTGGGATGGGAATCATGGAGTCGTGCTCACGCACGGCTTCATGATTCTCTAAAAAAAAAAACTTTCCTGTATTCGTGCATCTTCGTCCTTGTAGATGTTTCTACAATTGATTACCATAACACAAAAAAATTAGTCTAATTGCGTTTTGTGATTGTGTTCATACACATTCGTTCATAAGAATAACCCTGCCTCGAGTTGTTAGAATCTGATGTATTATATAGAAAAAGAAAGGAGATACACAGGCTGTGCGGGATAATGATATAATTATTACATACGTGATTTAAACGTCAATATCAAAACTCGCCAACGTAACCTCTAAATATCTAAGCTGTTTGGGTGATACAAGATGTGCTAAAGAATGCGTCGTTAATAGAGCAGTTCCTATAAAAGCATTTATAATTTGTAGTAAACAGTTACGATTCCGCAATTTGTAAGACAATGAATAGTCGAATTCGTGTGGTATGTATTTGTTTGTTGTTAGCGCGATAAATACACATTTCCTAACCGCTAGAATTAAAGCAAGCCATAAATAACCAAATTTTACCAACATAAGTGACAGTTACAGTAAAACAATCAATAAACTGACTCGACATGCAAAAGACCGCCAGCATGTTACAGTGACAAATCTGTCCGGGATGCAAGATTTAGTCGTGTTGTTATGGTGAGACAGTTAGGGATTTAATATGAGGATTAATACAATGCATATTATGAATGCGGTTTTATCAAAATTGAAATGTCTCTATTATAACTAATTGTACCTAAAGGAACTGTTAAAAAGATCTGCATGCTGCTAATTTATGTTTTATGATGACAAGAATCGTGTGGTATTGTAATGTCTGTATGTGTAGGTTTTCTATAAATACGATATTCAAGTTTATTATTTATATCATTTTTTTGTTAAATTCTAAAATGTTAATACGTCTGTTTTGTTTAGTCTCTAGTTTAAATGTTATGTTTGCATGGCAGCTGTCAATAAATATCGAAGCAATAATTAATTAAAAAGAAATATTTTAATATAAACTTAAAATTTTACCTGTAATTAATTTGTTTAATTTCATGATAATTACATATTCTATCAATTAATTTCTACCCCTAACAGTCTACCTATTACTGTTGCTGGGAATTAAAATGTTTTTATGCAACAATTTTAAACCTGTGGAACGGCAAAATCAACAAAATCGCAGGCAGGCGTTCCCATTTTGATTCAAGTGCTTATGTGAAGTGGTAGAAGCAGATGCTCTACGAAAGTACCTACATTATGAATAATCACAGTAGTGTACAGCGCACACGAATTGAAATTGATACAAACTGTATCTTCTTTAATGTTGACACAGCCATTCAAGCTCAAGTGGTTTGCGGCGACCGTTACTGTTACAAAATCGATCGAAATTGCCCACTTCTGCATTGTAACTATCAAAAAGGGACGAGGCACTTCCCCTCGACGTTCCCATACGTTAAATAATTCTTGCAAATATATACAGGTTGATTATAAAATTCAGAGCAAGTTCATTTGCTTCTTTATCAGTGAAAGTTATATAGTTTATAGTGACAAGTATTTTAAGCATGCAAAACAAAATGGCCGACTTCCGGTTTAAGTGGAAGCAACTACATCTTTATTTATTTAACGGAACATCCTGTATTTTGTAAGCTAATCCGATTGTATGATAAATTCTGTTTACGATACTTTAATACAACTGAGAAAGTTAAAAACTATGCGTTAAAAAACTTTCAAAAATATCGAAATTTTTCACAAAAATAAAACTGAAAAACTGGCCACACCATTTATTTTTTTAATTTTTAAAGCTCATAAAGCTAAATATGAGCTACGATTTTCTTTACAAAAAAACTTAAAAAAATTCAGCGTACTATTAATTTACTTTACAATATAACAAAAGTTAAAACATATTTTGCTCAAAAACGTGTTTTGAACGTTCGTGAAGAAAAACTTTTTCAGGTTAGTTGCTGTTTGTTATAATACGTATTTTTTAACAGTGGCTATTTCTTTAACGTTGCCCAAAGCAGCGTGAAAAAAATAACTTTTTTTAACGTTGCCCATGTCAGCGTGCACTAAAGTACTTTAGCGACGTCAACAATTCTATTTGATTTTGCAATAAAATTAGAACAATTTTACCTGGAATACAGTTGCAGAAAAAAGTATTGTGTGCAACTCGTGTAAGAAACGCTTTTAGCGCTCTCGAATGATTCAAAAAAACTTTTATTCTCGTGCGCTAAAGTATTATTTCTTGCACTAGTTGCACAAATAACTATTTGATGTTAAAACATATTTTTTCACGGGAGAAATTGTGTTTTGTTTATTATTAACTAGTAGATATTTTTAATAACTGCATTTTTAACGTCAATACGGATTTTTTTACGGTAAAATATATTTTTTCTATTCAAAACGTTTTATTTATGAATGAGTTTTATGATTCCTACAATAAAGAATTTTTTTCAGGCGTGCAAAACTCTATTGTTGACTTCAAAAAAATTAATATTAAACTGTGAAAAAAAATGCGTCAAAAAATTATTAACATCATTTATTAGTACTGGCAAAATATTATTTTTTCAATTTTTGATGGTAGAAAACATGTTTTGAGCTCAACAAACATTTTTTGGTTTCAATACATATTTCTTTACATCAAAAATTTGGGAGTGTTATTAATAGCTAAGTAGATCTTCTTATTACCTACAATAAAAAAATAATTTTTAACGTCAAAAGAAAATTCATTATATGTCACATTTTATTTTTTTACTACTGGCGTCAAAAGATATATTTCACTTCAATAAGCGTTTTTTTGACGTCATTTTTTGAGATGAAAACAATGAAAACCTATTTTCGGGCGTAAAAAACTCAATTGTTGACTCCAAAAAAATGAATTTCAGGTATCCGTAAAGAAAATTTTTGACGTCAAAAAACCAATTAGTGACATCCAATAGTATTTACTGATACAGATTATTTTCTTTAATTTTTGACGGCAGGAAACTTATTCTAAGCTCAAAAAACGTTTTTTGATGTCAAAACATATTTCTTCACATGAAAAATTTTGTATTGTTCTTAATACAAAAATCAGTTTATTCAATAAAAAAATACCTGAACTGTGTTCTGGACACCCAGCTTAATGCCTAAGATGTTTTATGTTTAAATTAATGTAACTAAATGTAAAACATATGTTTTTTCAGGTGATATTATAATTTTTCTACGGATAAATAGAATTTTATAATTCCCACAAAAAAAATATTTTTTGTGCGTAAAAAACTCAATTGTTGACTTCACAAAAATGAATTTTACACATCTGTAAAAACAAATTAGACTCAAAACCCAATTATTATTATTATTTATTATTAAAAACATTTAAAAGTTTCCATTAGAGTGGACAGCCAAACATTAAATTATGCTCCACCCCTAACTCAGCGTATGACGCTTACCTTCCTGTCTCAACCTTTTTTAAAATACTTGAATGAATAAACAATCTTGTTCATTTCTCATAATATGAAGTTCTCAGAGAAAACTGTTACAATAAACAATTTTATGAAACATTAAAAAAATTTATGGTAAATTTAAAGTTCTTCTGTAAGAAAAAAAATAGAATACAAATAAAAACTCTAAATTTAAATTTAAATTGAACCTACCACAAACTAATTAATATTCATAAAAATAAAAAAGCAGAAAATTCCTCTTTAATTTTTTTAAGTATCGGCATTTTATAGATTGATTTCGGTTCCTGACTCATTTTACTACTAGTTAATATAGCAATTCGCTTAAAAGGACTTGAATAAATTATTCAAGCATAAAGAACCATTAAATTGATCATCGGTTATTAATTAGCCGTTTCTGATGATATTACGTGAGCAAAGTGCCATCCGAAATAAAACCCGAAAGTCCTGTATGTTTATGAAGAACAAAAACAAAAATAAATAAAACAAGTTGAAGTTTTAATGAGTGGCTTTAAATCGAGTTCCTTCTTAATAAGAGCCTAATGGGGCCAGCATTTCAGGAATCTAGTTTTTGCTACTTGCTACTGTGGTTGTATTTATAGAAGAAAAAAGTTATTTTACATTCTAATACCGAATTTAGAAATGCATACTAGCAAAAATGAAGTCGCTCTTCGCGTTTCAAGTCAACGGCCGTCGCGTGGATAGCCCGTGCCAACAGGTGAATTCACCTGTCGAAACACCTGTTTATTAACCTGAGTGAAAATAAATAACTTCAGATACCGTGGGGATTATCAAAAACTGCCTTGTGTTTCTAATTATCGTTTCTCGGAAAAGTGAATTTAGGAAATATTTCAAAATTTTAGTTAATCAGAGGCTGATCGCATTTAAACCTTTTTTGTGCATTAAGCATATTGGACTTACATCTATCTATAAAAGAATGGTAATAGCTTAAAACGAAAGCTAAAGGACATTACTTTCAGAATAGATAGAAATGGAAAATAGCTTTTTTTTAAATTAAGCTCAATTTCGTTTTTTAACTCCGTGTTTAGAAATAATTTGCTTTAAAAAGTTTTAAAAACTACCGACCTTGTCAATAAAGGCTTTTGAAGTTAAATACTAACAGTGCTGAAATGGTTATTACCAGCATGTACATTGCACCTAGGAGAGAAACAGCTAAGCAGGATCAGGAGCACCGGAAATGGAACACTTGAGGAAATTTTCAGGAGAAAAGTCGAACGCGAAGACAGTATAAGGTGTACAGAAAAAAATTAAAGAATAAACAAAAAAGATTCGCGAAGACGACTTATTCGACAACAACGGATGAAAATCATTATGGTCGCAGGGCATAAAGAAGGTAGTGCAGAAGTGAAGTCTTAAATGGGAAAAAGCGTTTGTACCAACGAAGTATAGAAAAAATTGCCAGAAGGAACGGTTCACTGATATAGTAATTAATAGTTATTTACGTCACTAGTCCGGGAAGTGACATATTAAAGTATGAGTTTAGATATTTGCGGACGAGGCGACGAAAGGAGCCGAGTCCGAAATTTCTAAACGAATGCTTTAATAATCACTTCACGGACGTGTATCGTACAAAATTTTATTT
The DNA here is from genome assembly GCA_958336395.1 of Ctenicera cuprea. Taxonomy (NCBI): domain Eukaryota; kingdom Metazoa; phylum Arthropoda; class Insecta; order Coleoptera; family Elateridae; genus Ctenicera; species Ctenicera cuprea. Next base: position 10,003,898 of record OY284488.1, read on the forward strand.
CATTACTGCCAAAACCATTTTTTATTTGAATATTTTCTTTTTATAAAAACGTCATTTTTAAAATTTATATTCTGTCAAATTAAACATTCGCTGTTGGTATTTCATTTTAAATCACTCGTTGCTTAGCTACAAATAGATGTGTTTGATGAATTTTTCTCCAAGCAGTCCGGGAAGGGCTGCTAAGCAACACTTCCCGACCTTGGCCTGTAATGTGCCATTTCCCGGACTCAAATCAATGACGTAAAGTCGTATATAGCGTACAGTATGAAATAAAAGTATTAACAATAAAACGCAAGTAATTTGAAAATGTAGAACCTGTAGTAGGCCCTGAATTCAAACAACAGCCTAGCACAGTTGTGGTTTGTTCTTTTTGTTTTTTTTTTGATTTTACAGAGATAACAAATCATTTCAAAAGCACACTGCTGCGATTGTGTTTTGCTGTTGTTTGAATTCAGGGCCTGTTAATATGAAGAAGCTTTTTCATTTTTTTACTTTCCTATACTTTCAGTATAGGGAAGTATTGATTTCATGCAAATTTTCAAAATCGAGATTTTGACGGAAATACATGTTTTGGGCTTCCAGGATCCTAAAAAAGTGGTTTTTAAAAAATGTCTGTCTGTGGGTGGGTGTGTGGGTAACGCTCATATCTCCGGAACGGCTGGACCGATTTCGATGTGCTTTGGAATGAGGAGGTATATCAAAAATTCATCGCCAAAATAAGCTTTTAAAAAGAATCCGAAACCGGAAGCGGAAGTTAGACATGTTTTTTTGGTAGCATTTTTTTCAGAAACGGAATTTTGGAAATTAGAATAGTGAAAATTATAGAAGGCCTTAGAGCAAATCAAACGTTTTTTTACCGAACTCTCTAGCTTCAACATGACGGCCGCTACGAATTTTTGAAAATTTCGACTTTAACGCCCATTTACTCAAAAACCAGTTATCTGATTGGAACCAACTACATCTTATTTGGTAGCCCTTTAAGGGTACTATACCATGAAATATCATTAATTTTGAAAATCGAAAAACGATCTCAATGGCACCACTCAAAAATTTTTGAAATTTTCAAAAAAAAAGATCTCAAAAACTGCCCACACGTTTTTGTTTAAACTTTTTAAGCTGATAGAGCTAAGAATCTTCTACAATTTATTTTTTTGCGCATTGCTATAATTTCACTGTGACGCCCTCTGTGAATTTTTGAAAATTGAAAATTGGTACCCTTTTATTTATTTAACGGGGGGCAATAAAATATTTCTGTTAAAGCAATATAGCTCATCATTGATAGCAAAATCCGAATATTATAATATTTTTTTGATAATTTAATATTTAGGGGGGCTACTATTCCCCCTCCCCCCAATTTTTTTGATAAAAAGTTAAATTTGGTTTCTTGTTTTGTTTGCTCTAGGAGAATCTTTTTACAAAAATTAAAAAAATCGAATTTTTTGCCCCTTAATAATCTTTTTGTCCTTAGAAGAATTTCACATACTTTCTACAGCAGTTCTGAACGTTCTATGCATTTCTATTGCGCACGCATTCAATAGGCACTTATTTAACGATAACGCGCAGGTTCGGAATAGCATGGATGGATATGCGGGTGTGTTCGAGTGTACTGCCGTTTTACTGCATAAGTAGTTGTAGGGTCGAGCCTCGGTTGGGGCCAAAAATTTTTTTTTATTTTATAGTTTTTTTTTAAACACTGCTTTTGCGTTTCTAGACAGGTGTATATCAAAAGTGTTGGAAAATATTAAACAATGTTAATTTATAAGTATAGAAAAGTCCAGGCGAAGTGTTTCGCTCATTTTTTGTAAATGTTGTTGTGTAAAGGTATACAAGTTTTATATGGCTGAAAAGCAGAAAAATTCTCTATCGAATGAGTACAAAAAATTTCTTAGATTTCTAAGGAAACAAGCTCTCGTCTCATTCTCTCATTTCCCCAAATGAAAAATTTCTAAGAAAAAAATTTATATGGGCAACCCTACGATGTCGCATACCGTATAAGAATAGTAAGAACGGAACCGCCCGCCCTACAGCTAATTATATGCGTTTTGGATGTCGGACTAAAAATCTATCCAAGTGGTTTATTTAAAGAGTTACCAAAAATATGCAAAGAATGAAAAATATATTTTTTAACTAGAGCTAATTGATATGCGTAGTTAAATTCACTTAAATGCTAGAAAACGCGTTGTTGATATTGAAAAGTATCGTTTTTCTTAATTTTTAGAATATTTGAAAATTCTTGCTAATTTTAATAAAGTGGTTCAAATAATCTATCGAAGCTTATAGCGATCGGCGTTTGCGTTTTTGAATAAATAAATAATCACATTCAAATTCTTCAAAAATTCCTAGAAGGCGTCAGAGTAAAATTTGAGAGATTAGTAAAAATACATTTGTTGTTCACTGCAAGCATAGGCGCCGAATACGGGGGGGCTCCGGGGCTCAAGCCCCCCCCCCCCCCCCCCCACACCCAGTAAAAGATCAGGAGGGGCGCAGCCCCCCTGATATTTTTTGCGTTTAAAAAATCGGATGGTGCAAATGTAATACGCGACCTTTTGCCGGAATTTGTTAAATTTATTAATGTAGCATTAACGATTCCTGTATCTTCGTGTAGGGCATGGCGGCGGTCGTTTTCTGCTTTACGAAGGTTAAAGATATATTTAAGGTCAACTATGTCACAAAAAAGACTTAATGATTTGGCTCTACTTCATATTCATAGAAACCAAGATACAGATTTAAATATAAACACAATTGTAAATTTATTTATCGCCAAGACAGAAGTGAGACGAAATACTTTCTTTGTGGAGTAAGTTTTGTTTTTGTGTAGTACTGTTCTTCTTGTTACTTTATGTTTCTAATTAGATTTACTGTTCATTTTTTATTTTTTTTTAATGAAAATATGTACTTAAAATAACGCGTTTCCTAACCATTGGAGTACAAAATAGCTTATTTCTGTTAAACTCCTACAAGATCAATATGCAATAAGCAATACTACATTTTTTAACAAAAAAAAACCATCAGAAAATCGAAAACTTGTGCCCACGAAACCTATTTTTCCAAGACAATATAATTTTACACAAATCCTAACTTTTAATTTAAGACGGTTTGACCTTGAAAAATTCAAAAATTTTGATTGCGGCTTGCAATAATAATAATAATAATAAAAATAATACTTGTAGATTCTGACGTTCTCAAAAATTTTAGCTTAAAACGTGTATTGGGCTTCATAACAATCATATGGTAAAACTATCTACCGCCCTTCCTTTATACGGATATTTGTCTTCGGTTTACCCATAAAAATAGAAATCTAGACCAAAAACTATCACTTTTCAAAAGAATGCAAGAAGTAGCTGCAGACGTTTTTTTACACCTTCCTCAGCAGACTATTTCAAAAATTTTGCTTCTAGCCCTGTTCTAGTGAAGCTTACTTCTAATACATTTTTTCGGCAGTCAAAAGATGTTTATTTCTAGAAACGAGCAACATTTCTGATTATTATTATGAAAGCAGAAAGAGGTAAATTCAAACAACCCCACTCACTTCAATAAATGGCGACAATTTTAAAAAAACCTAGACAACGAAAAATATAGTAGGAAATAATAAATTATGATTACTGAGTATAAATAATAGTATATTTTGCAACAAGAGATGAAAATGCAGTTTTTTTCGTGAGCGGACAGTTGTTCACGAGCCGCGTGGCAAGTTCGCGAACGAAAAAAACGTATTTCATCTAGAGTAGGAAATGCTATTTTTTCTACGATATTGCAGTCTCAAGTTCAAAACTTCCAAGTTCAATTTAATTCAAAACGAACTGTCACAATGCAAATTACTGAAATTACTGTTTGTAAAGTCGTTTCCATAGCAATAAATGCATTCTTTCCATTAAATTTGCCATTCTTATTTTCATCTCTAGATGTGAAAATATTTTCATCTCTAGAGTTAAAAAATATCACTTTCATGTAGAGTAAGCCGTGGAAAAACTGCTGTTTTCACATATATGAGTAGAAAACAGTATGTTACATACCGAAGTGGAAAGTGTTTCATTCCTGTCGAGAGATACGGTAGTTGACCAAGGTGCGAAGCGCCGCGGTCAACTAATTCTCGAGGCAGGAAAACTTTTCACCCAGGTTTGTATACTATTTTATTCACAATCAGTTTTATTCACAATCAGTTATTAATTAATTATTGAGTTTTAAGCATAGTTTCTATTAATGTTTATTGACAGTTTTGTCATAACTTGATTAATCTACTTTAACAAAGAGATCTGTGGAAGTGTTGTTAGGTAACATGTCAACATTTTTATTTGTTCTGTCAGTACAGGTTTTCAAATTATTTGCTTTGATAACTATTATCATTTTAACGCATATTATGTCTGATAGTGAGTTAGAGTGTACTCCTCCTGATCTGAGAGAAGACGCAAGAAAAGTGACGGAAGGATTGCTACCAGAAAAAAGCAGACCAAGATATCAAAAAACGTATGAAGCATATCGCAATTGGTGTCTTATTAAAGGTGTTCAAATTTAAGCTGTTGAGAAATTACGTTTAAGTAGCCGGAAAAGTCTTTTCCAGCTAGCCGGAAAGACTTTTCCGGCTAGGTACACAATGTATGACTTTCCAACTTTCTAAAAGCCGAAAAGTGACATATTACTACTTGATTGTGAATAAAATACTTTTTACTTAACAATATTCAATTATTGTAACCCTATACGTATTTCGACATGTTTACATGTCATTATTGAAGGTTATGTTGAAAACTAAACAGTTAGTGTTGTTATAGCAACAGTAGAACGTCGTGACTTGATCTTGGTAATCGTCTGCATATGGCTTAATTTCTCATTCCAAAATGTCCAATAGAGGTGAATTTAAGAGATCAATTTGCTCGTTCATTAACGGTACAGATTTTAAATGTTTGTGCATTTTAAAATCTTCTAGAATATCTAATTTACGTTTGTCATTACAAAACAGTAAACATTTTATATTATTATTAGATGTCATTGTGTTCTAGTAAGTGTATAGCGTAATTGGATTTATGTGGGTGTTTGTATTTGTAACTACGTACGTATACGTGTTTTTTGTACCTAATATCAAAATTTCTAATTGTCTGGCTTATATAATATATAAACCTAATTACAATGCGAACAAATTAACTTGTAAATGTCCAATTTTAGCAAATCATCTGTTTTTGATTTTGTATTAAGCAAAATGTTTTTCGTTGCTTTAAAACTTACTTCATATATATTTGTTTTGTTTATAACTTTTGCAATTGTTTTCTGATTTGTCACCAAAATATGGAATCAAAGCATATTTAATTGTATCGGATGAAGTTACGGTATTCGGATACATTTTTTAAATGGTTAATTTATAACCTTTTTTTTTCAACTAATGTATTAATAAGTTTAGTATTTTAACCATTACTATGTGCAATTTGTTTAATAACTGAATTTGTTTCTAAAGGGGCCGTTAAACCTGTATGCCGCTAATTTATGTGTTTTAAAGAATCGTGTGGTATTGTAATGTCTGTTGGTGTAAATTTTCTATAAACAGAATATTTAAGTTTATTATTAGAATTACTTTTTATGTTTAAATCTAAAAAGTTAATGGACCTATTTTGTTAATTTTTTGGTGTAATTGTTATGTTTGGATGCAAGCTGCTAATACTATTCAAAATTATTATATAATTGAAATAACCTATCAAAACATGCTAAAATGTCATTAGCTAAAAGAAGTGAAATTGCAGTTCCCATGGGTAAGCCATTTTTTGGATATAAATTTTAGTATTAAAAGTAAAATAATTTTGATTGATGCAAACTTCAGATAATTGAATCAACTTCATCAAGTCCGTTTTATTAATTCAACATTGTTGTTAATAAAAACATTAATTAGCAAAGGAGTACACTCTTAAGAAGCCATTTGCAAGAACATATTAATAACATTAAAACTAACTTGCTTGCTTTGTTGTGGTAAATTTAAGTTAGATAATTTATTGATTAATTCGAAAAAAGTTTTAACTGAAAATTGTGGTTTATAATTAAAACTGGTAAGTATATTTTTAATATTTTTGCAAGGATGTAGTTGGGTGCATGTATGTATGATACTACTGGTCGGATGGGCATGTTGGGTTTGTGTATTTTTAATAAACTGTGTAGTTGTGGTGGTTGTGGATTTGAATTTATTATTTGTCTTTTTTGATAATCTGTTAAACAAACCTGGCACTTTTCTAATGATTGTTTTAATTCCTTTTGATAATTGTTGGTGGGATTACCAATGAATTAAATTAATTAAAGCGTTTAAATTTAAATTGGTGAAATCATTAATTTTTTGTAAGTATATGCCATTGAGTAATATAACTAACATGTTTCCTTAATCTGCTTTAACAGACTCAGACTATTTCCTAAAACATTTTTTTCTTTAATGTGTTTAAGCAATACATTATTTGAATTATTTAATTTATATTTAACATAATAACACAAGAACAAATTTATGAAGCTATAAAAAAGTTAAAAAATAGAAACGCCACCGGAGTGGATAACATACCTAATGAATTAATCAAGTATGGTGGGGAAGACTTAACCAAAGAAATCACCCGGATGTATCAGAAGACCCTAGAAAAATCCACTATACCAAAATAATGGAGAACGAGTATCACAATACCCATTCTGAAAAAGGGAGATAAGAAAGATCCATCAAATTACAGAACAATAACTTTATTATGCACATTGCTAAAACTGCTAACAAAAGTCATAGCAAATCAAATATTGGAAACATATCAAATCAGTGAAGGGCAACAAGGATTCAGAAACAATCGGTCCACGGTAGATGCCATATTTATACTAAGACAGATTACGGAAAAGTCCCTGGAATTCTGTACACCAGCGTATATGTGCTTCATAAATTTGACGAAAGCTTTCGACCGCGTCAGGTTGAAAGACGTAATAAATATTTTAAAAGAAAAAGGAGTCCCTAATAACATAATACTACTAATAAAAGATATAAATAATAATAACACCACGAAGATAAAAACTAACAATGAATTAAGCGAAGAAGTATCTCTTACAGTAGGAATCCGACAGGGGGACAGCCTAAGTCCATTACTATTTAATGTCATAATGGACAAAATTATTGCTAAAGTAAAAGCAACGAGGAAAGGGTATAAAATGGGACCAGAAGAAGTAAAGATAATCTGCTACGCCGATGATGCTGTTATATTGGCAGAGAGCGAAGATGACCTACAGCGTATGCTGCAAACATTCAAAACAGCAGCAGAGGATTACAATATGAAGATTGCCGTAGAAAAAACAAGTGCCTGGTGACAGCAAGGGAGCCGCTACGATGCAAGCTTGTCAGCGACAACGAAAACATAGAGCAAGTAATGTCGTTTACATACCTCGGCACAGAGATATCAAGCTTCAGTAATTTACGGAATGATGTGCTCAAACAAACTAAAGCAGCGCAAATCTCAAGATGTAGGAAAGATGTTATATGGAGAAATCAGCATAGGAATATAGAGAACAAGGTGCGAATCTACAAAAGCTGCGTGAGACAGGTAATGACATGAGCAGTAAAAACGCGGGCAGATACGAATCAAACAAAGAGCCTACTACTTACCTACATCAGAAATGAGAATCCTTAGATCGATAACAGGAAAAACACTAAAGGTGGCAGAATTAGAAACACCGAAATAAGAGAAAAGTGGAAGACAGAAGATATAGTAAAATGGTTAAGGAAAAGAAGGAGACAATGGAATGCACATGTCGGAAGGATAGAAAGGAACCGATTAGCACGAATAGCCAGAAATGAGAAACCTAGGGGAAGAAGACCACAGGGTAGACCCCCGAATAGGTGGAAAGATAGCTGGCAATCAACATCCCAAGAGCAAGCCGTAAACAACAGGCCACCGACCTAAAATACGTTTAAGAAGAAGAAGAATTTATATTTTAAATTATTAGTATTTATTGACATCTCTTTTAATAACTTAGCAATTTAAAATAATGCATAATGAAAATGTTTTTCTTGATTAATCATTTCAAAATTGACTGCTAAAATTTCTTTAATATTAATTAAAATTTAAATTTATCAAACACAGAATACCCAACTTTATCCGATACAATTAAATATGCTTCGATCTCATATTTTGGTGACAAATCAGAAAAAAATTGCTAAAATTACAAACAAAACAAATAAATATAAAGGAAGTTTTAAAACAACTAAAAACATTTTGAACACTTTGTTCAATGCAAAATCAAAAACAGATGATTCGCTAAAATCGGGCATTTATAAATTAAATTGTTGGCATTGTAAATCGGTTATATAGGCCAGACAATTAGAAATTTTCATATTAGGTATAAAGAACACGTACGTTCTTTAAGGCTATCGTGGTTTCTCGAACTGTCAATATTACAATTTACTTTCGGCTAAGGACAATTGTCCTATTGCTCAAACTTCCAGAGCAAATGCTTGTAAAGGCAGACAAGCTACAGGTCGGTCCTTACCTGATTATGCTGGGTGTAGTTCCAAAATGACGACGCGGTCTAAGCCGAAAGTGAATTGTAATATTGACAACACGTACGTTGTTACAAATACAAACACCCACATGAATCCAATTACACTAAACACTTACTAGAACACAATCATTTAATGACATGTAACAACACCAGAAAAGGTTTACACTTTTGTGACGACAAACGAAAGTTAGATATACTAGAAGCTTTTGAAATTCACAATCATTTAAAAACTGTACCGTTAATGAACAAGCAAATTGATCTCTGAAACTCACCTCTATTGAACATTTTAGAATAAGAAATTATATCATCTGCAGATGATTACCTAGATCACATCACCAAGTTCTATTGTTTCTATTACAACACTAACTATTTATTTTGTATGTAACCTTTGATAATGGCATGTAAACATGTCGAAATACGTATAAGATTTTTTTTTCTTTTAAAGAATCATGAAGCCGTGCGTGAGCACGACCCCATGATTCCCATCCCACCCCCTTACCCGGGCTCAGCACACTCAGTGCTATACATCGGTCTAACATGCACCCCACCCCTGAACACATGCAACCCAACATACACACCTACATACCATCCATGGACCCGTCGGATTTAACTTGTTAAGAAAAATTACCGCCGAGCAGTGGACTCGAACCAACTGCCATTGGGACTTTAACCACTAGGCCACCCGCCGGCCCACGTATAAGATTAAAATAAATAAATAGTGTTGAAGTAAAAAGTAATTTGTTTATACTCAATAATAATGGATTTCGACGAAGTAAAGCTAGAACTTATAAATAAAATAAATTATGGTGACGAATCCATTTTTTAGTTCTAATGATCAAATCGAGAGTCTAAAAGCTCCTTCCAAATAAATAGAATTGTGAAAAATAAACCTTGGTTTAACCCGACTCACTTCAAATATAATTGGGAAGGGGTCCGTTGATACTATTTTTTGCGATTGATACTATTTTTTGCGATTATAAAATTACGCAAACATTTGCTGGACTGACCATTTATTATTCGAAATACGGACAAAACAACGCCTAAGTGCAGGCAACCTATCGTGCGTATACTTACGTGTAGAATAATAAAATGTGTTAGAAAATATTAGTTTCTATTGAACACTTGGTGGAAAATACTCCACACAGAGTCTTTTATAATTAACATCTCTGTCCGAAACTAAGTGTTTTCTAATATATAGCGAAATGTTTAGATACTCGAATTATTTGCGATTTCGTATAGCTTCAAATTTGAGGAAAACAAAAATATTGTTCATAACTTTTTAAATATAGTTCGCAATGAAGTAATTTTTACACCACATTTTTTGTGCTATCCTACAAAGTCATTAAATGGTTTTTTGTTCAAAAATTAAAAAATTATTATCGAATGTAACCGCAATTTAAGAACAATTTCTAAGATAGAAAGCTTGATGTTCTGTTTCACTTTAATTAAAGTACAATATATTCCGAATCTTTCTGTTACTTTAATATATGAAATCTTTGATTGATTTATACTCTGGTTTATATGAAAACATTTAATTTTAAAACTTTTTTAGATTGTTTATGATTGCAGGCCGATTATTTAAAATTAAGCCATTATCATACGTGAAGCTCATTGAGGAATTTTAAAAGGCTGAGATAATTATTAAACCAAAAACCGTTTAATCGTTCGAGGAAGAATAAAAATACAAAAATTTGCTTTTTAAATCATAACGCTGCCACGTTAGCTTAATTGGTTGTTCATGTTCTGGAATTATAAAAAGCTTGTTCTTATTAAGGTCCAAAATATCTTGCTCGGACCACTGCTAATGATGTTATATAACGGCTTATGAATGAACAAACACATTAAATAATAAAATAAACGTACTAAAAATTTTTTTCATATTTTAGTTGATGCGGTGCACGTTGCTTTTGAGAATTTGTAAACCAGAAACAGTTACATGAATGTTATCGGTAACAAAACTTTTATTTCAAGGGAGTCGTTAAAGAACATTTATTTTAATTATCAGGTTACAAGTTGTACCCCAAAATTAAGCCCTATAAACCCAAAAGCATTTTAAAATGTAGACTTCAGCATGAACGACATGCAAATTAAGTCCCTGGAATTGCTTTAAGGTGTGAACGCATAAACAGAAGCGCCGCTAAGAAGACAAAAGGTTTTACAAAATTAAAGACGAAACAAATTGTTATTTATCGCTCCCCCAAGTGTTGATAGGCGCACTATATCTGATTGAATCGTAATAGGGAGTCCAACTCCTATTTAGATGGTGCAGGATAAGATTCAAAATTCATAAATCAAACACTTGGAGGTGTGAACGGCACTCACTTTTCTGCGGTTTGTATTCGGAATGTGTTTTAATTATAACTTAAAAGTTGTAAACCACAAATTAGTACAAGAAGTGGTTATTACAGTCATTTTGTTAAGGCAATCCCTTTTAGTAGCATGCCGAGAAGTAGAAACAACCCCATACTATCCAATTGAACGAACGAAGTCGATTGTGAGATTTTGACAAAAATAGACCTCTAGAAACTGAAAAATAAATTCTAAAACATTTTTTTTATGTTTATGTGAAATGAAATTTGGAATATCTAAGCATAACAAATATTCATTCAAAAAATAAGTTTTTGTAAACAACCCGAAAACGTTCGTTCGTTATTTTAGTTTCAAAACCGAATTGTATAATTTTTGGGTAAATTAAATGCCGTTTTACAAACTCTCTAAGCTTCAAAAGGGAGGCCACTACATTTTTGTAAAATTGTTATTCTAACGCCCATTGACTCAAAAATGAGTTTGCATGGCGACAAAAAATTTTAAAGTTCTATACTATAATATTATGTAGTTCTAGGACGACACATAATAGCAAGATGACCATTTTATTTATAATATATTTATTTATAATTTAAGAATGTTTAAAAGCTGGACACACGACCTCTAAAAATTTTGTAGGCTATTAAAGATAGGAAGTACTTTCATTTGGTGTTTTTCCCCAACTCACTAATTTTGTAAATTTTAAAATAAACGAATGATTTAATATGAGGTGCCCTGTGTCTCAATATTATTGAATAAATAAGAACTTTTTTAGGAGATAATAATTAAAAAAATAAATAGCTTTTTAGCGGTAAACCACAGGGAAAGTTTCGGGGAAGTCTAAAAGAAGTCGGGAAAGTCCAAGGAAAGTAGAGGAAGTCCAAGGGAAGTCGGGGAAGTCCAAGGGAAGTAGGGGAAATTTAAGGGAAGTCGGGTGAAATCCAAGAAATATGGGGAAAATCTTTGAAAATTCAGGAATGTTCAAGAGAAGTCGGGGAGTCTAACGGAAATCTAAGGGAAGTCCAAGGGAAGTTCAAGCGAATTCGGACAAAGTCTAAGGGAAGTCGAGAAAAATCCATGGAAAGTCGGGGAAGTCCAAGGGGAGTCGGGTGAAGTTCAAGGAAAGTCGGGGAAGTCCAAAACAACTCGAGGAAGTCCAAGAAAAGTCTAAGAAAAGTTCAAGGGAAGTCAAGTAAAATACAAGGGAAGTCCATGGGAAGTCGGGGGAAGTCCAAGGAAAGTCGGGAAAGTCTAAGGAAAATATGAAGGATATCCACAGATGTTTCTAGAGGTTGTGCAACCTCATAAAATCGTATGTCGTTCACAAGTACTCGCGAATCCAGCTCCAGTTCATTGAATTTATGTTTCTGACGCACGTACCTCGTACGCAATTCTCGTTAAACTGATATTGACAAAACAATTTTCGACTAGTGGGTTTACTGTAATTTATTTAATGGGAATTAATGATGCAATTCCTTGTAATAACTAGCTGAAGCCGTGGTCTACGCCCACACTTTTAATGATAACTTCTATTAAAATACGCAAGCTTCTGAAATTAAATACAAAGTCGTCATACGTGACTCTTAACATAAACATTCACTTCAATTAGTACTAACAATATAATAAATAAGCTGTGCCGAAATGTAAGATTATAGCCTGTCGTCACCAAAAGTTGAGACAGTTACGGAGTTACTATAAAGATAGACTAGTGGAACCTGTGGGCTACGGTCCCCTATTTTTATATTAAATTCACAAATGATAATGAAGTAGGTAGTGTAACGGGCCGATGATTGAGGTCCTACTTTTATAAATTAATTTGCGATTGCTTAAACTCGTGTTATTATGGTCTTAAATGCGTTTTGTAACTTGAGCTCCCCACACTTGGGGTCAATGAAGTGTGGTCTGATATCGTAGCCTATTCAATGACTGCTGTTTTTATCTGTACATATGTTGAAGAGTGTCCTATTTTGTTGTAATATTGTATGACATTTTGTAGTACAAATTTTTATAATTGCTTATCGGATGTGTCGGTGTTCTCGATGCTGTTCGGATTGGGAATGAATGGTCAGCACCTCCCGACCCAATTAGTCCAATAAATGTTGTTCACCCAAAGCGGCTTATTTGCATTGAACAATGCACCGGTTTGCTGCGCAAAGAAAATAGTCACAACATTCAAAATAAAGGATGCACCGAATAGTGATTTTGGCCACTGGCCGAATAGCAAATATTCCTTGAATCTCTCAAAGCCTAATGTCGCATATTCGGCCAAGTATTTATATTTATATCGCAATTTTTAAAAACACATGCAATTTAATGTTGTTTAATTTATACGGTTTAGTATGACCTATAATTATATTGATCTGTATAACATCTTGCACATTACAAATACATTTCGGAATTATAATTCAAGCGTAGTCTCGGGGAAGTTTAAGGGAAGTAGGGAAAGTCCAAGGGAAGTCGGGAAAGTCCAAGAAAACTCGGGGAAGTCCAGGAAAAGTCGGGGAAGTCCGAGGGAAATCGGGGAAGATCAGAGGAAGTTCGGGAGAAGTCGGGGAAGTCCGGTAGAAGTCCTTTACTAAGGGGAAGTCAGTGTACAGATTTTAGTCTGCAGTTTATTACACAGTTTTTAGTGTCAACAATGGCCTTTTTAAACACACTTGCGAAAAAATATATTAAACACTACAAAAATAGTTATTTGTGCAATTTGTGCAATAATTTATAAATGACAAGGTACGAAATTTAATTTACAATTAAAAAACTTACCTTACGTCTAGTTTGATTGCAATTATATGAGCACCTTGTCCGAATAGATTAGTCACTCCCTGTTCCGTTCTTTTGATTAAGATGGCATATTCATAAAACTGTCTCGTGTAGTACTTTTAAAACCCGTGACCAGTCTACGTTTATAAATCCTGTTATCATTTTTCTGAAAATTATACAAGCAACAATTGCAGCTGACCATATAAATAATAAGTAACTAAACTAACTCTCATAAGGTCAAACTTATAGGGGAGATAGTGAAGTAATCACGTGTATAATTCGTTTAAAATAGCATAGAACCGAAAACTATGTAGTTCCAGGAATAATGTGGGAATTTATTATTAGTTTCTTGCCTTATACTTTTAATACTGAGTAGGTACATAATAACAACGACACTTACTTATATGTGGATACAGTAGCTATTATCTCAAGCGTATAGACGTTTTTTTTTTCTTCACATAGTTAAGTTTATAATCTATATTTGTTTGTAAAAGTCCATGCGAAGTGCTTCGCCCATTTTTTTCAATATTTTATCTTATCCACACCATACGTATTTAAAATAAATTAAATGAACTTCTAACATTTATTTTAGCGCGTATTTTATGCAGTCAATTTATTGGTTATCAAACGACACTTTTAACAGTTTAACACTAATGAGCTCCCAAATGTTGCATATACTATATTAAAAAAACTAAATAAATTTTTTTCAATTTGTTAAAAACTGTGTTTTCAAATTTCCCAGCTCTTCATAGACATTTTTCAGCTGCTGATTGCTTACCATTGCTTATCAATAGCTAACAAATTCTGCAATTTAAGTTACTTTTCTAAAAGAAAAAAGTAGTTAAGTGAGTTGGGTTGTTTGGTTTTATCTAGTTTTTGGATAATACTTTTATTCTTGATAGAGCGGATTTAGGACCACAGGAAGCTTTATTTTTACCAGTATTGCTTCAATTTCCAGAATACTTTTGAGTTGCGCAGTATACAACCCAAACTTAACCAGAGTATGGCGGGTTGCCATCAAACTGGGGCTAATGATTGACAACCTCAAAATAATATCAATTATTTTATGTTTTTATTCGTTATAAACAGTTGTATTACTTATGCAAAATGTGCGATTTTGAGCAACTTCATCAACTGCAAGAATTATCTTCAGAACAAGGAGCAGAACAGAAAGAAAAAAAAAACTGTGCCTACACTTTCTGATTTACAAAACGTTGAGTACATCAATGCAGTTGCCATTTGTTAAAACGTTTACAAAAATTATTCACCTGAAAAATCATCTAGAATAACAACGAAATTTCGGCAAAGGATTTTCTGAAAATTTATTTTTATTTGCAAAAATGAACATTTTCGAATTGTAACAATATTATCAGTTAACTGAAGAATCGTTTCAATCAATTTTCGAAATTATTGTACAATCAAACAAACTTCTCTTAAGTGCAGTTCGATTGCAATTATATTTCGCACCTTGTCCTTTACATATTAAACACATGGTACCTCAATCTCACACCAGATGTCACAATTTAAAGCCAAAAAGGCGCAAGAAGGCGCCTCATCCGCCATTACTTTCAAAGCTTGTCGCAACAAGGGTAGTTATTAGTTATAGAAATAAAAATTATAACAAAATATGAGACGGCAACTATGAAAACTCTACCCCTAAACGAAAACAAAATTTAATTTTTTATAACATTTAATAAATAATAAAAATGTACATAAAAATGTGCATTGTAAATAAAACTTAACAAGAAGTTGAAAACAATATCAACAAAATACCAACAAAACAACTTACGAAGTCTGATTCTGACTTCTTCGAATCATTTTAGTGTACGCTAATTCTATTATCCATGGAATTGCGCACAATAAATAAGCACCAGTTAATACGTGCACTACCATTTCATTGCTCTGCGTGAGTGCTTTAACAATTGCTAAAACAACATTTCGATGATTAATCTTCCTAATTATTTTAACATGAAGCATTTATTGATAACCATCTAATTATTCAAAATTAATGTGTCACATTGTAATCGCAATTAATATAAAAATAAATAACTTACCAATTAAGGGCCCACAGGTCATAGCAACAAAACCGCACACAACCATGTACAAAGAAAATGCAGTAACAAATCTGTGGGAATAAGTTTCAGCAATTACAAGAGGTAACGGTGTCTGTATAAGACATCTTAAAAATCCTAAGATCGCAGAAACGCTTACTACCCACCAAAAGGAATTACTCATTACAAAAGCTAAAAATAAAATTAATAACAAAACATAATCCGCTAATCGCTTAGTACTTACCGATTCGGAATATCGCCGAAAACAACGCTCCAATCAAAAACAAATAACGATTTTTGACGGCAGCAACAACGGTCAAAACAGAGAGTAATATCCTGCATACTAAATCAGAAATGAAATATATTGTCATAATCAGTGTTAACTCTTGACCATTAAATCCAGCATTGTCTAAAAGTAAAGGAAAGACAGATAAAAATGCCAGGTCGGATGTTACGGCTAAGGATAAACCAAAAGCTATGTTAACGTATACAGGATCCTTGAATAAATCCAAATCAAGAGCTTTGGCTAACGACTTCCTGAAAATATTAAAATAAGGGTTTTTCGCAACACAAGGAATTACTTAGAACAAAATCGTTAATCTTACCATAATCCAGGAGAATCTTCTCCATCGACTTTACCAACATTATTAATATTGCTAACAGACATTGCTATACTCCCCATGCTAACCAAAGATTTTCTTGGTTTTTCCAATGTGAATCGTCCATGGTGGTTTATTTCTTCCAAGTGATTATGTTCTAGTAATGGTTCTCCTTCAACCAAGGATTTTTTTATTTCCCCATTTGTGTTATGGTGATCTTCGCTGATATTTTGCAATGAACTCACTATAAAAGTTATTTCCAATTAAAAATTCTAAACAGACAATAGTAAATTATTACCACTTTTCATTTCTACTATGGATAATCGTCTTTTCTTCATGTGCCATTTTATTGGTTGAAGACTGGCCATTGCTGGAATGCAATGCAAGCTAAAAGCCGATAAAAGAGCAACAGTTCCCCGAAATCCATACATATCTAATAAAAATTTAATCAAAGCTGGAAATCCAATCATGATAGCTACCATTGAAGCCTGAGCAACACTCATGGTAACATTTTTTCGTTTATCAAAATAATGATTAAAAGCTGTGAAAACTGCTGGCATCATGAGGCCAAAACCTAAACCTAAAAATTAATACAAATTAAAGAAAACAACATTAGCAAGTATTTTTATACGTTACTGTACCTTGAAGTACCCCAAACGAAATTATCATCTGAAATAGCGAGGTAACAAAAATCGTTGTAAAACTTCCTATGAAGTACAAAATAGCACCCAAAATTCCTACTTTTCGATATGAAGTTTTTTGTAATAGTTGATTTGCTGCTAATCCTGTAAGTATAGAAAATTGTCGATTTTGACAAATTAAACTAAACTTCTGATATAATTTGAAAATTTTACCTGTGAAACATAAAATTGTATTGAACAATCCGTTTACGATTGTGGTACCGCTGGTTTCATCACCAACGCTTGCTAAAAATGGACCGAAAACTATTCCAAACGCTGCCATGGGTACGACTGTGACAATCTGAAAAGATTATTTTTACTTGTAATGCACCAAGAACATTGAACATCAGCGGTTATTGCAACCTTACATACATACAGCAACCAATCAAAATGCGAGATACATTCCATCTATCATTTTCAATTCTACAAGGCATTAAATCAGAAATATTTCTTATAGCAGTCTTGTATACAAACTATTCAAAGTCATAATTTTGAATATTTAACACAAAAACTTGGTGTAGATAAAGACACAAATATGTCACCAGCGGTTAATAGCCCTGGAACTGCCTACATGTTCGGGCAACAGATGTACCTATCAGGTTCTAAATACACAGAGGCAATGGCAGTCAATGTTAAGCAGTCAAATATTGTCTCCACCAGCTCTCTTATCTCAAGCTCCAAGTCCACCAAAGCTAATAAATATTTTTAGTATATTCCATCAAATCAACAACAATTTTTGATCACGCATATGAGAATTAATTCACAAAAAGGTAAAGACAGTTACGGAGAATAATGTTAATCGGTGACGAAGAAGACGATTCTGATATAAACAACGCCAACAACATACCGTGGCAAGTGGTAAGAGATAGTAGGAAAAAGAAGAAAATACAATCAGATACATCAATTTAAAAGTAATGTAACAACAAACATCAAGTATGAATACATTGATCTCTACCCTGCTGTTTTCCATCCTCCAGATCTCCGCTTTCCATCGCCTCATCTACTTCATCCCTCCATGACCTTCAAGGTCTACCCTTCTTCCTTCTTCCTATAAGACTTCAATCTGTTACTCTCGCTATCCATCTGTTTCTATCTGTTCTTCTAACGTGTCCGTACGAAGTCAATCTCTATTCTTCGATGTAATTTAGTAAGTCTTTTTCTACACTTATTTTTTCCATTATCTCTTCATTTCTCACCTTGTCCATTCTTGTAAGTCTACAGCTCTTCAAGAATTTTATCTCGGTTGCATTGATCTTATTTTTGATGTTTTTATATACAGGGTGTTTAGTAAACATACGGCATAAATTCAAGGGGTGATTCCCTGGGTTATTTTAAGAATACTTTGTCCTTTGATGATTTTCGGAAAGCCGCTTTGTTTCGAAGATACAGGGCGATATGTTTAACCGTGGATTTGGACCGGTGTTTCTACCAGGAAGACTTACCGGCGAGGTGTATCGAAACTTTTTAAAACAATCGCTACCTGAGTTCCTAGAAGATATACCATTGGCAATGAGTAATGCAATGTGGTGTATGCACGATGGTACACAAGCGCCATTTTAGTGGGGTTGCTCGTGAGTTTCTAACAGCAACATATCGAGATCGCTGGATTGGTCAAGGTGGACTCTACTTATGGCCTGCTCGATCCCCGGACTTAAACCCACTGGATTTTTTCCTATGGCGCTATCTGAAGTCATTAGTTTAAACTACTCCAGTGGAAAATGTGGAAGATTTGATAAATCGGATAATTATTGGGTGTAATTCAATAAGACACGACCCTGGTGTTTTTGAAAGAGTTCGGCAGTCAATGAGGAGAAGATTGGATTCATGCATCTTAGCTGGTGGTAGTAATTTTCAACAGTTCTTTGAGGATAAAGAAGCTTTACATGTAATACTTAGGTAAAAAGTATTGTTATTGTGGAAAAACTTTTATAGCCCTGTATCTTCGAAACAAAGTGGCTTTCCGGAAATCATCAAAGGGCAAAATATTTTTAAAATTACCCAGGGAATGACCCCTTGCTCTTTTGTCGTATGTTTACTAAACACCCTGTTTTCCGCTCCGTATGTTGTTATACTGCGTACCATAGTATTATATATTCTTGGTTTTGTGTTTCTGGTAATGTGTCTGTCCCACAAAACTGAGTTAAGCTGTTTGATGCAATTTCTGGTTTGTCCTAATCTGCTTTTAATTTCCTGTTTTGTTTTTCCGGTTTTTGATGGTATTAAGCCTGGGTATTTGTACTTTTCAGTCCCTTTTATTTCTCGGCCATCTTCCATATCTAAATTCTTTACATCCTTTTTTTGTTGTACTTAAAGATTTTGTTTCCAACTCCCATTTCTTCGCATTTTCTTTTTCATGGTTTTGGTGTCTGCTCCAAGAATACTTTAGAAAATGTCGGTACGTGGTGCGGATCTCCAGAAGGCCTTTTGTTGTTTGAAAGCTTTTAGATAGTTTATTTCTTACTTTCATTTTTACTTTATTATCTTTATATAGGCTCTTTACTGCTTTGGTAGGTTTCTGTCGATTCCGTATATAGTTCTCCTTTTATTGTTTTTTCGAACATTTGGTATCATGCGAAATAACTTTTCTGTTCCGTATTTAATTATTTTCTGGGACGATTCCTCCAGCTGATCTACTGTTTTTTATTGGCTTAATAGCATCGTCTACTTCCTGTAGTGTTAGCTTGATTTCTTCCTGGTCTTCTTAGTTTGTTTCTTCCTCTTTCATAGAGAATTGTGGTCGTTTTTCCCCTAACAAATCCCTAGTATATGCCTCCCATGGTTGTTATCGTACGTACGCCAGTTGTACTTGTTCCTTTGTATTATTGCTTAGTGCTTTGAGTACTCTTCAGGATTCCAAGTTTCTTGTTCCCCTTAGGTGTTGTTCGTTGTTCAGGCATGTATTTTCACACTTTTCGTTTGTTTCTCTAACTACCAGTTTTTTTACTTCTCTACCTTTCTCTCTATAATTTTGCAATCTTCTTGTTCTACAGAAGACTCGTGCAGGAGAGAAGGCTTATCAATGAATCCGGCAAATCCTTCAGTCATAGCGTTCACACAAAAGAGAAACCTTCAAGATTTAAAAGAACTCAAGATGTATAGACAGAACCTACAACAATAGTTAGAAGTCAAATACTTGGGAATCTATTTAGATATCAAATTGACTTTAAATTCTTATGTGGAAAATATTACCAACAAGGCGACACGGGCCCTAAGGGCCTGTAGAAGAATGATCAGGAAAACGTGAGGGCTAAAGCCAAGGATGATGCAATGGTTGTATACTAAGGTGGTAGCACCCACTATTACCCATATCTCTTTGATTTGGTGGCTCACAGCTAGAGAAACTGTTGTGAAAGTCAAGCTCAGCAAACTACAACGACTTGCCTGTCTACGAATAACAGGGGTGATGACCACAACGCCTACTGCATCCATGGAGACGCTACTAGATTTGCCTCCACTACATTTAGTTGTAAAATCGCAAACAATTATGGCGGCATGCAGGATGAAAACAAGTCACGAGAGGATGCTTGGGCGGAGAGGAGACTAGTATGAGTATTTCAGGTCTTACAGCACTTAGGCCATATTGTCGGGCCCATTGTGTGTACTACCTTAATACTAGCTTAATTAAATCCTTAAAAACTACTTAAACTATTCTATGTTAAGAGGGTTTCAGGAGCTGACAACTTCCCTGGCCCGGATTCGACCATAGGGCCAAATAGAGCCACAGACTCCCGACAACCACTGTGACCTTGGCTGCAAGCGCCTACTACACTCACCTACCAAGTCCCCTCGAGGGGGGGGGGGGGAGATTATACCGAGAACTTCCATAAAATAGAAGAAAACTATATTCTAAGTATGCGGTCAGATAAGATTAGCACTGTTTTCGACTTTAGGAAGCCTTTTAGAGTGGTGATACCTGAGAGGCCCTTGGAGGACAGAATTTAGAAGCTGAGGAATCGTGTAAGCTTCGTCTGGTTTACGAATGGAAAATAGTACTAGAACCGGAATTTTTGAGAAAGGCATAGAGGATGGCTTAAGTATAAACCTGGTCAGACTTACAACCGTTTTCCAAGCGGAGGTTTTAACAATCACAACTTGGGCGCAGTTTATCTTAGAAAAGGGATATATTATTAGAAGAACTTTTATCCTGACAACCAACCAAGCAGTTTTTAAAGCTCTGAAGGGCGTAGAAATACACTCCAAAGTAGTAAAAGAATACCTTAAAGCTGTGGAAACACTGGCAGAAAACAACAAACTGACACTCAAATGGTTGCCAGAACACCATGGCATAGAGGAAAACAGGAAAACAGATCAGTTAGCCAAAAGGGTGTCTGAGGAGACTCATATGGGTATCGACCCTACGTATGGTGTTTAGTAACAGGTAGTGAAGGGCCGTAAAGGACCTGCTACGGGAACAATACAGTTTATACTGGACGGGGGCTTCTGGACTGAGACAATCGCAGATGTTCATGAGGAACCCATCTAGAGGTACGACAAAAGAAATTTTACTATTAAGCAGGAAGCAACTCAGAATGATAACTAGGCTACTAACAAGATACTGTTGTCTCAGGAAACACCTCAATACCATTGGGTGGTAGAAGATCCAAAATGTGGAGAGGAATACGAGACCTCTCTACACATGCTCTGTAAATGCCATGCCCTGGCGGTCAAAAAAATACGACATTTTAAAGTTCAACTCTTAGATCCCAAAGAAAACTGTCTGGTAACCGAGTTGGCTTGGAAAGTTAGATTTAATCTTGTACAGCAGCCCTTGGTGCCAGACCTTATCGAAGGCCTGTTTTATGTCCAGGAGTGCAGTCGTACAGACCTTTTTGGTTTCAAGGCACTCCATTATTTGAGTGACGATTCGGTGGCCTTGGTGTATCGTCGAGTGGTGCTCGCGGAAACCGAATTGATAGGAAGGTATGATCTGGTCGAGGTCGATTGTATCCTTAATACGTTTTAATAACAGTTTTTCGAAGGTCGTGGACAGGAGGGGAAGGAGACTTATTAGTCGATAGGAAGAGGATTGGTGGGGTGGTTTTCTAGGCTTAGCAATCATTATTATTTGAGCGAATTTCCATTGCATGGGAAAGTAGGTTAAGCGCAGGATGCTATTGTAGATGGTGGTGATAAGTACTACTGCCTTGTGTGGTAGGTGGTGTAGTAGTTCTCCTACTATGAGGTCGTATCCAGGAGCTTTTCTTTTATTAGTGCATTGGAGTTTATGACGGACTTCAGCTGGTGAGAATAGTGCGATGGGTAAATGAAGCTGGCAGGAGACGTCCAGAAAGGAGTAAATTTCGTTGCTGTCGTGATTCCCTTGAGGAGGGAGGGGTCGTAAAGACTTAGGCTAGATGTGTTCGGAATGTATCTGCCTTCTATTTATCAGTTCTGGCCCAGCTATTGTCGGGTCTTTTGATGGGCGGTAGTGCAACTATCGGTCGTTACCATAGTTCATCACGAATTACAACACTACCAAACAGAAAAAATTCAAAGCTCAATCATTCAAGTTCACACCCTTCTATACCCACTCGTTGTAGCAGCAGTCTACAGTCCTCCATGACACTCCATCTTATCTGCTGAATATGAGAAGTTCCTTAGATCACTAGGAAACAAGTTTATAGTAGGAAGTGACTGGAATGCAAAAAATACAGCCTGGGGGTCGAGACTAATCAACCCAAACGGACGCAACCTTTTACGAACAATACAAAACAACAACTTTGCATATCTCTCAACTGGAGAACCCACCTATTGGCCCAGCGATCCAAATAGAGTCCCCGATATACTAGACTATGCAGTCACAAATGGTATAACACACACTTACACCAAGACAGAATCAAACCAAGCTTTATCTACTGACCACTCTCCAGTCATCATTACCCTTAGCACCACCATAATTGCTAAGGAATCGCCTCCAAGACTTTGCAATAAATGTACGGACTGGGAACAATTTACAAACTACCAGATGAAAACCTTAGCCTGGCTATTCGAATCCAGGACAGTCAAGACCTCGATGCTGCTACTCAGTACTTGACCACCATGCTACAAACAGCCGCCTGGCAGGCTACTCCTGCTCCTGCAATCACCAATCCTGAAGCAAATAACATCCCTCGTCATACCTGAGACCTTGTAGTAGAAAAACGAAGAGCCCGAAGACAGTGGCAGAGAACACGAACCCGACAAGATAAAACTTCCTATAATAGCTTGCACAACGCCTTACTGGAAGTACGCAACGACTCATTCAAAGATTATCTATCTAAACTCTCTCCATATGACCAAACTCTATGGAAGGCAACGAAGAAATTTTACTAAATAAACGTCAATTTCGGCGTAATTATTATTTTCCTAAAGCTACTATTATATTTTTATTTTGTGGGGATTTGGGTTGCATTTTTACTCTACTTTACAAGTTGGAGATGCAATTTAGGGTGGTTTAGCGGTGTTGCTTTAATAAAGAGCTGAAATAAGTACGTTACACAAAATCGATGGTAGAGGTGACTCCGGGATGGTAGAAATATCACGCTTGCACAGTTCGGCTACTCGACATGTTCAGAATACGAATCTGAGCTTGTTTTTCGAGCGCGACTGTATTATAGTAAACACCCTTCTCGTACATCTATTTTTTTGGGCAAACTAATCTCGCTAGTTTCATCCCAGTGTGATTATCAATTTTTTAAACCCAAATTAGGTTTTCTGTGTTTGGGGTGTGAAGTATATACAGACACACGGACATTATTGCGAAACTTAGTTTTTTGGTGTTCTCGGACCTTAAAAGTACATATTCATATCCATCAAAATCTAAATTTCCTCTGGTGTATACTCCGTATGGTAAGGAAGGTAAAAAATGTGTTTAGATTTGTGGAAACCTCCAAAGCCGAGCGTTGTGTTTAGTCTGATGACATGTGAGTGCCATAATCGCCTAAATTTTGCACTTATACAAATTGTCGCTGAAATGGCTTTTGTAGAAAATTATCTGTAGCAATAACACAAGTGCGTAAGAAATTGGCAATACAACTGAGTTTGTTGAACGAAGGCAAAATTACGGTAATTCCTGCACGTAAGTTAATTGTCTATTTTAGGAAATTCCAAGTGCTATTATGTCGTAATGTTTTTGCTATAAAGCACCTCATAATATTACTATAATTGCCTATATTTTACTTTAAATTTATCTACTTTAATCCTACTTAAGAGCACTGCTAATTGCATTTCATTAATAAACTCGAACGACTTACTCACTCTGTAAAAGTAGCTTAACTTTATGGTACATTATTATAAGGTTTAAATTAAAAAAATACTAGTAGACAGGGTGAAACTAAAGAAATATACCTATGAGCTTGCTCAATAAAAAGACGCGTTTAATGCTCTTAAATATTTATTGTAATCAATTCTCAATTAAAACTTTCAATACAACTAATTCCAATGCGTCACCAACAAGAGCTTAACATTGAAGGCCGCGCCTGGTTTTCTTGAAACCAAGGGGTAGATTAGGTCACAGGTCATCAAAGCACAAGTTCGGGCTGGCGGCGGGCAAGGAATTCGATGCGGTGTAGGGTAATAAAGTTGAGGAAAGATGGAAATGCTCACATACCTAACTAAATAATTGTATATCAGAACGAACATCATTTTTTTAAATTTTTATATAGAAAGATATCGGGTGTAAACGAAACCGGGTCCTCTTCTTTTTTTTCTTATTTATTAGGATTAACAAATGAAATTTGGTATAGGTAATATTGATAAAACTCAATTATTTGATGGTACTAATAATTTTTACCATTTCCGGTTTCGCCGGAATTGACCATAACTTAACTCTAATTTTAAATGCAACACCCTGTATATTCTGACATATTTGCAATCAAGATCAAATTCTGTATACGATTGTGTACTTTGCACGCAAGTTGAAATTTAATTGCGTCCAAAAACAGGGGTTAAACTCAAAATCTTCAGAAAATCGTAGCGTCATTCTCAATATGAAGTTAGATAGTTCGAGAAAGCAAATTCAATTCAATAATGTTTTCATCGAATCCTTTTTCTAGATCTTATTTAAAAAAACTATGATACTAAAGAGACTATTATGAATGCCATACGAAAAGTAGGAAAAAATATTCAAAAAATTTTGAACGCTGTTTAAAAAGCAATTAAAGCTATGTAAAAATAAATAAATACTGGATACAAAATTGTGAATGCTTTATAAATTAATAAACACTATATTATAACAAATTTAGATTAAGAGTAGTTGAGGCTTTCGCGGTTTCTCGAACTCTCAATATTACAATTTACTTTCGGCTTAGACCGCGTCGTCATTTGGGTACTACACCCAGCATAATCAGGTAAGGATCGACCTGTAGCTTGTCTGCCTTTACAAAAAATGCTCTAGAAGTTTGAGCAATACTTGTTCGTAGGCCCTGCCTGCCTAAACAGGGCCGTGCGTTAGATTATTTAAATATTTTATATTGGGGCGGACAAGGAGTTGATCCTAACGTATTTTGTTTGCCAGGACAATAATACGTAATCGGCCTATGCCTGTTAGCTGTATGTGAACCCATACAAACTAACGTTTCGCATTACATTGAAGCTTGCATCTTCAACGTGAATAAAACACTGATTATACTGGGTGTAGTTCCCAAATGACACGCGGTCTAAACCGAAAGTAAATTGTAATATTGATAGTAATATTTTTACAGAGAACTATACGAAAACAAAGTTGTTTTTCAAAACAATGTTGTTGGTGTAGGCGGTTTAAGCAAGGTTACAGGTAAACTGAGTGTTTACAGTAATTATAATAATTTTGTTATGTGAGCGTATGCTAGGTTTATACCATTGGAATGAGAAGAAACAATCTCTATCGAATACGTTCAAAAGTTTGATAAAAAAATGACGATTACGTCACAGCGCTTACAACATTACTTAAAATTATTTTTCCAGAATGAAAAAAAAAACTATAAAACTTTTATTAACATAATTTTTTCCTATCATGATACGTTTCAGAATGAAACAGGGCTGTAATAGGTGTTGGACCAGTCTGTATACTCTTTTATACAGACATCTTATAATTTTTTACCTTTCTTGCTATATTCTAGCTAGAGGCACTAATGTATTAGTCAAAATTTCGGAAATTGAGATTTTCACAAGGCACGTTTTAGGCTACGAGAATATCGAAAAAAACCAATTTCGCCATGATGCGTGTGGGTGTCTGTGTGAACGCGTGTGTGTATGTAAACGCCCGTGTGTGCGTGTGTTGGTGTGAGCGGGTGCGTACGTGCGTCTGTGTGTACGTGCGTGGATATGCGGGTGTGTATGAGTGTGTGCCTGCGTGCGTAAGTGTCTGTGTGCGTGCGTGCGTAGTTGAGAGGGTGCATGCGTACGTGCGTGCGGGCGTGCGTGCGGGCGTGCGCGCAAAAATACCTGCGTGCGTGCATGCGTGCGTGCGTGCGTACGTCCGTGAGAACGTGCGTGCGTGCGTAAGTTCGTGCAAACGTGCGTGCCTGATGGCGTACGTGCGTGCATGCATGTGTGCGTGCAATCGTGCCTGGGTGTGTACGTGCGTGCGTGCGTGCGTGCGTGCGTACCTGCGTTAAAGTATTGTATCAATGACTTCTTTATGATCCACTTTAGGTTACTATTGTATTAGAAGTTTTTTATTTAAAATCAATTTCTTTTTAAATATGCAACAATATTCGTTCAACTATGAGAAAAATCATTTTTTGGAATACCTCAATAAGAAGACGCTCAACTGTTTTTTCATTGTAGACGACATCTTAATTAGCATAAAAAGTTATAATTCTTTCCTAATTTAACCAGATCTGTAGCTCTAACAATAAGAAAGTTAGAAATAATGCTGAGATAATTTAACACGCTAATAAAATGGAAATTCCATAAGATATAATTATAGAAATGAAAGATTGTGATAGTAAAAACCATATTATTTTTGTCTATTATTAACACATGTCCTTACGTTTCCAATTCAGTGACAGTTGAAAATTTACTTTTGAATAACAATGGTGAAAGCAGACGTTTCTGTTTTATTTAATTTATTCAAGAACAAATTTATGGCAACAGATAACATCATCGCGATTCAACTTGCTGAAGGTTGTGTAGTATGTATGTATATAACCTTATAACTTTACAGGATAACAATACGAAATACGTAAACGGAGGACCTCTTCACAGAAGTTTTATTTTCAAATTTAAAAAAATTGCAGTTAATTATTTAAATTTTAAATATACAAATGTATCAAAACGCAAATAGAGGTTAGTAAAGTTTATTCAGTATATCTTATTTCATTAAAAAAAAATTATAAACTCCTGACTTCATCTTTTTCTATCATTACACATAATCCATTCAGAAACTGGATTTCCTAAGAAAGTTGGCAAAGATTTTTAAGAACATTGGCAATTTTTAAAATTCCATTTCATTCTTTCAAATAAAAAAAATGCACGAGACAGGTCGCTGGTACTTTCCCATACTTTTTACGTTTTAAATGTTCGCGAGCCGGTAACTGAGTAAATAACAATGTTTTTACAAAAATTAAAGCAAGAAACATAAAAAATAGTAACGCTCCAGCGGTTATTTGAACTTGCGACAGCCTGTGCAATACGATATCGCGTACTGTCTAAAGTATAGCGCTATAATTTTGGATAACCGTATAGGATATGAGGACGGTAACCAGACCAAAATCGCCGTAAAAGCTTTATTTTAAGAGTTATTAAAAATATGCAAAAAACAAAAAATATATATTTTAACTAGATAATTGATAGCCGTAGTTAAAATCACGTAACTTCCCGAAAATGCGTTGTTGAAATTAAAAAGTATCGTTTTCCCTAATTTTCATTATGGTTAAGAATTCTTCTAACCCTAATAAACTACTTTAAATAAGCTGTCAAACTGTTTAAAGTTTATAATATTTCGGGTTTGCTTTTTTGAATAAATAACTAATCAATTTAAAGGTCTTCAAAATTTCCTGGAGGGCGTCACAATAAAATTGGGGAGATTAGTAAAAAACAAATTTGTAGTTCATTGCAGCAAATTCTATCGGATCAGAAAGTTTAAAAAAATGGCGTGGACAGTTTTTGAAGAATAAATTTTTTAAAATGTCCAAAATTTTGAACCGCTAGTATACTTACAATTTTTTATATTTCTGATAATATTTTTACATCACTTTATTATACTTCAAATATTATTATACTATCAAATAATATAACAATTTGTTTTGATTCAATATTTTGTTTTTAAGTTATCGGGCAATAATAATTAAAATTTTCAAAAATTCGTAGCGGCCTTCATTTTGAAGATACAGCATTTGGAAAAAACCTTTGATTCGCCTTTGATGCACTATAACGCTATATATTCAAAATTTCAAAACAGTGTTTAGAAAATAATCAATTCAAGAACAGGTCTAATTACCGTTTTCGGTACCGATTAACGACCTACAAAAAAAGCCTTCCACACAGTCAATTTTATAAAAATCAGGCAAAGGGTTCCGGAGGTATAGGAAAACGAACACACCCACCCACGCACCCACCCACAGACAGATATTTTTTAGAAACCACTTTTTCGGTTTTTTGACCCCCAAAACGCGTATTTCCGTTAAATTCTGAAATTCGAATATTTGCATGAAATCATAACATTCCTTACTTCAGTAGAAGTATGGAAAAGTAAAATACAAAAAAAATAATTGCTGAAGTAAATGTATTGCGTTTATATACAGAGTGTGCACAATTTTCCGACAAAAGGGTGCGCTTCAATATTTTCCATCGAAAAATAAAGTAACAAATCCAATTCCATTTTGTCCATTGGTTTTCAAAATATAAACAGTTGCAAATTTGACAAAACTGACAATATGCAACACCTTAAAAGAAAAATTATCTTTGCATATAAAAAACTACAGAATTCATTAAATAGTAGTGTGCATCACTAATACAGAGTGAGGCATTTAAGTGTCATCCCATTATTATTTCCTAAACTATTGAGAATATCAAACTTTTCATTTCGTAGAAATTGTTGACCATGAACTGCTGCATAACCTGAAATTATTACCATCTATACTGGGTGTTTAATTATGCCTGTACAGCATATTTATTACTTTGTTATTTTAAATAAAAACTTTGTATTTTATTGGATTTTTACATTATAGCTTTAATTCTTGATCTAAAATTGTAGAGGTATTGCCATTTTAAAACTAGCGATTTTCGAGTTATTTGACTTTTTTCAAAAAATTTTATATTTGTTGACTAATATTTTTCAATTATTATTTTGGATACTAAAAACGTTCAACTATCGCTATTTTACAAAGAGTATTCAGCGGTATGTTTAAAACAGCCGATTACCACGCAGGCTGTTCGTAATTTAATGTCCATTTAGCAAAACTTCAAATGTTAATACCTTTGGTGTTTTAAATAGAACACCCAGTATTTTTTATGCCACCAAATACAGAATTATTTTTTTTTAAATTTTATATAGGATTTGGTATAACGTTTAAATTATTAAGGCTTTTGTTTTGCTGATTATTTGTTTTTACAAATTTCAAATGAAAATAGGTTTAAATTTAATTTAAAAAGTGTAACCCCCATACTATTGTCGAAACTATTGAAATTATCTATTCTTTTCTTAAATACAAGTGACTTGTTGCCTAATGAGCTACTTTATGTTCTATTCCAAAAAATTTCTGTACTGTCACGTTACTGACCAGTGACTCATCGATAATTTTATTAAATGGCAACATAAATATTTTCTTAGGCCGTTAGATAGATTTTTTGTGATACGATGATATAACATTTTCACACTCTTACATTACAAAAATTATGAAAGTTTTAAATTATTGAAACGGGAAAAATCTATCTAACTGCCTAGGAAAATGTTTATAGTGTCATTTAGGAAAATTATCGATGACATCACTGCTCAGCTACGTGATAGTACAGAAAATTTTGGAATGTAACATAAAGCAGCTCGTTAGGCAACAAACTATAAAGTAACCCCCCCCCCCTTTTATCTTTAACTAACTTTTGAACGACTTCATATTTTACCACAAAATTTGGTGTGCTTTAATGGGAAATTAAATACTATTTTTCAGACCATATTAAAATTTTGTATCATCCAAAATGGCGACTGGGCGCCATTTTAAATTTTATTTTTAACTGGAAAGGGGGTAGAGTGACACCTCATTTGAAAGGTCTTTTAGTTCTGCGCTTGATCCTAGAGTTTCAAAGAAAAATATTCAGCCATAACAAAATGACAATGTTGCAAGATAAAGAAGTCTATTTAAAAAAAGTAAGAATTAAAGCAAAAAGAAATTAAATCAAGTGTTACATTTTCTGTTTGTTTTTCTGGAGTAATATTTCTGCAAACTTCTGTAATGCGTTGCTCCAGTTCTTCAATTGTTTCTGGACGGGTTCTGTACACTTTCGATTTCAGATATTCCCATAAAAAAATCTAAGGTAGTTAAATCTGGGGAGCGAGTCGGCTATTCTATAGGCCCCCGCCTACCAATCCATCTTCCAAGAAAATGTCCGTTGAAAAAGTCAGAAACAGGTCTATAATAATGAGACGGCGCACCGTCTTGTTGGAACATAACGTTTTCAATATTATTTCCAGCCACCTAAGATATTTCTGGGAAAATTTTGTCCTGCAAATGAAAAAGTGGACTACTGGATAAAAAAATCAAAACAATTTTGAATTGAGTGAGTCCATTTGTTTAAAATCCGCCATTTTGTGATGGCTGAATATTTTTCTTTGAAACTCTAGGATCAGACGCAAAACTAAAAGACCTTTCAAATGAGGTGTCACTCGGTCCCCTTTTCTATTTAAAAAAAGGCCAGTCGCCATTTTGAATGATACAAAATTTAATTATTGGCTAAAAAATAGTATTTCATTTCCCATTAAAGCACACCAAATGTTGTGGTAGAATATCAAGTCGTTCAAAAGTTAGTTAGGGGGAGGGTTACTTTATAGACAGACGGTACAGACAGTACATTTTACCTCCCTTTTGTATTTGAGAAAATAAAATAATAAGCTCGATAGTTTAGAGATTAGTATAGAAGGTGGCACTTTCTAATTGTGATAAAATAAAAGTTTTGGTTTTGTTTCATTTGAAATTTATAAAAATAATTTAACAAAAACACAAAAACCATAGAAATTTGAACATTTCGTATACCAAACTTTGTATCAAATTGAAACAAAATTTAATTCCAAATTTAATGGTGTTAAAAAATACTGGGTGTTGCTTTTGAGAAACAAAAGTTAATAAAAGGACTTGAAGTATTGCAAAATTGACATTATATTATGAACACTCTTTGTTATAATCTGCTGTTATTAACATGCCGGTGAATATTTTATATTGTGTTAATAGTTTGTGCAAAATAGCGATGAGTAAACAATTTTGATATCTAAAATATTAATGTTTCATTATTAGTTCACTAATTTCAAAATTCTTGAAAAAAGTTAAATAACTCGAAAGCCACTAATTTAAAAATGGTTATACCTTTACACTTTTTTAATCAAGAATTAAATTTAAAATCTAAAAATGTAATAATGTACAGAATGTTTCATTTAAAATAACGACTTCGTTATGTGCTGTACAGATATAACTAACTGCCAGTGTAATTGGTAATAATTTCAGGTTATGCACCAATTATTGATCAATAACTTTTATTAAGAAAAAAATTTGATATTCTCAATAGTTTGGGACACAATACTGGGGTGACTATTAAATGACTCACCCTGTATAACGAAGATTTTAGTGGAAGTCCACTGGCGTTTTTCTAAAAAACTAACGAAAAAAAATTTTAAAACTTAATTTCCGAACTTGCGAAAAGATCGCGTGTTTTCTTTTAAATATGTATGGGACCGAAGCTCCCCTGGTCAAACGGTTTAAGATATGCGTTTTATATTTGGTATATGTTAATTTGAAGTTATTTTGCATATTCTGAGGTAAAAAAAAATTTTGCATATAGTTTTTAAGCGCGGACGCCATCTTGAATTTTTTTAAATAGCAACCTAGGCTGTGTGATACGTCAATAGAAAGCTTATTTTTTTCTCTTTTCAGAAATATTAAACATGTATAGGGTTACATAATAAAATAACGCAGAAAAATTGAAAAAAAAAACATTTGAGGCATGCTTACATCGTTTAGGACTAACTTTTGTTTCAGGAAAGTTTTTTTAAACAACATCGTGGTTCTGAAAAGAACCTTTTGTTTTCATCGCACAGCAGTTCCGCAGAAGGAGATGGAGCGACCTACTTCGAGCTGGTATAGTTGGTTAATTCGTCACTGCACATTTACTCAAATCTGGTAACCCTTGCATTAACAAAACGTCATAAATAAACAAAACACAAACAGTAATTGAAATTAATAGGATAACGAACAGCATTTTTTAAATAAAAATGAAAACAACAACATTATTAATTAACAGTAGTTAAGAGAGGGGATGTTCATTTACTTCTTGGCAATAATTAATGGGTTTTTTAAAATTGTCGCGCAAAGAATTGTGAGAAATAGCAGCACGAATACGATTTTTCAATTCTTCTGTTTTTTTTTAAATTTTTCTGCGGTGTGTTCTTCTGTAACCCTATACATGTTTAATATTTCTGAAAAGAGAAAAAAATAAGCTTTCTACTAACATATGACACAGCCTAGGTTGCTATTTAAAAAAAATTCAAGATGGCGGCCGCGCTTAAAAACTATATGAAAAAAATTTTTTTTTAGTTCAGGATATTCAAAATAACCTCAAATTAACAAATACTAAATATGAAACGCATATCTCAAACCGTCTGGCCAGGGGAGCTTTGGTCCCATACATAATAGCGACCCTGTATAAACATCTACTTACTGCAATCTGAAATGTAATGTCGGCAATTATTTTTTCATTGTCTATGTTACGCACATCTACATCCATATCTATATGTGTTTTAATAACCTTTTAACCTCATATCAATAAATAGCGATAATATTTCATTAATTAATTCACGAGAATTTTACTTACAAACATGACACTCATGGAAATTATTATAACGTAACCCCAACCTCCTTCCGGGGCCACAAGTTCATATTTGGACTGTGCACTTTTGTGGTGAGCTTTTTTCTGTATGACATCTTTAGCGGACATTTCAGATCGGAAAATATACACAGTTATTTTATAAAACTCTAAACCGGTTTATAAAAGCAATTATAGAGCGGTGACACCGCACTGAATGGAATCTAACACAAAACTACGATTTGTAAAATTAAATTTTTAAACAAATGAAAATCTCTTATCACATATTTATTCTGATAAATGTGTATGCACTCGGTTTTACTTGTCTTGGTGTTTTACATATTAATACGTAAATAAGGTGGCATTCCAGTTGTAAATCAATCGTTCAATGTGTACCAAAAATTATTTATTTTAGGAGTATTTTTTTGAGAAAAGCATTGATTTACAAGGTTTCGTGTTTCAGCACTTTTGGAAACGGAAAAAGTATTTTTTTGTGTAGGTAATAATCACGAGGAGACGTTAGAAAACGCGTGTGTTAAAACAAACATACAATTCATTGCTATTAGTTTGTTTATTTAAACGTTAAAGTGATAAACTAAAGGACATTGCCACTGAATTATTTTTATAATAATTTTATATTTATATCTGTTTATTCCGCTCAAAATTATTCGACCAATCAAATCACTACGTCGCCTATGCCGTTTTAACAGCTAATAGAAAAGTGTAACGCGGATCTTTTTCATGCGATTATTACGCTCTTACTAGAAGGAGCCAATCAGAATCCACAATTCGTACAATTTCCGCTAATCGCAATCATTTTTGACTGATAAAACAAAACAATTTCGTATTAGGCTGAGAAAATTCGAAGATAGCAGCTGTGCGAACAAAAGCACTTTCTTGATTATAACAACGGCAACAAACAATTAAGCAAACAATTAATTCGACATTTCCTATTATATTATACGAACAATAATCCGCTTATATTGAGTATACAACGAAATACTGTAATACTTCAACAACATTTATTTATTTTAACCTTATACGTAATTCCACATGTTTACATGCCATTATCAAAAGTAGTAATAAAAAGTAAACAGTACCAACAATAGATCTTGGTAATAGTGCGCAAATGACTTGATTTCTTATTCCAAAATGTTCAATAGAGGTGAATTTAAGAGATCAATTTGCTCGTTCATTAACGGTACAGTTTTTAAATGTTTGTGAATTTCAAAAGCTTCTAGTACCGGGTGATCGTAAAAAAATAATTCAGAGCAGGCCATGACCGAAGTATTGAAGTTGGCAATACTTAATATAAGCCAATTGTCAAATGTTGACAGCTGTAAAAAATTTTGGTTAGATACATTTAACTTAATGTATCTAACCAAAAATTTTTACAGCTGTCAACATTTGACAATTGGCTTATATTAAGTATTGCCAACTTTCACACTTCGGCCATGGCCTGCTCTGAATCATTTTTTTACGATCACCCGGTATATCTAATTTACGTTTATCATCACAGAAGTGTAAACATTTTACAGTGTTATTAGATGTTATTAAACGATTGTGTTCTAGCAAGTGTTTAGCGTAATTGTATTTGTAACAACGTACGTGTTTTTATACCTAATATCAAAATTTCTAATTGTTTGGCCTATATAAACCGAACTGCAATGCGAACAATTTAATTTGTAAATGCCTGATTTTAGCAAATCATCTGTTATTGATTTTGCATTAAACAAAGTGTTTAAAATGTTTTTAGTTGTTTTAAAACTTAATTTATATTTATTTGTCTAGTTTATATTTTTTCAATTTTTTCTGATGTCACCATAATATGGCATCGAAGCATGTTTAATTGTATCGGATGAAGTTAGGGTATTTGGATAAATTTTTAGAATGGCTAATTTATATTTTTTATCCTTAATTAATGCATCAGTAAGTTTAGTACTATAATATCTATTGAAAATCATTGCACTTCTGATTTACTTCTTATTTTATACCATAATTAGGATTTCAATTCGCTGCTTTTCCGATAATTTAGGCATGTTAAAATAGCTACATTTTGACAAAATAAATTGTGTACAAAACGAACTGCAATAATTGAAATGTGTAATTTTTATTTAGTTGTTGAACGCAAACGACTTGCAATTTTTTTTAAC
Organism: Ctenicera cuprea; assembly: GCA_958336395.1. Classification (NCBI taxonomy): domain Eukaryota; kingdom Metazoa; phylum Arthropoda; class Insecta; order Coleoptera; family Elateridae; genus Ctenicera; species Ctenicera cuprea. The sequence continues at coordinate 10,038,901 of OY284488.1, forward strand.
TCTTTATTACTAGATCTGTATTAACGCCTGCTCTAATATTGGCGTTGGCATTCGTTGCATATCTGCGTTATTAATCAACCGAATTTGGAAATTTGTTTTGCTGTATTCAGCATAAAAAATGCTTTAAAACAAGGTATCACAAGGGGTATCTTCTTATTTAAAATTTTAATGTTGAGGTTGTTAGGGCCTAGAGGGTTAAAGGTAGGGGGTTGAAAATAACCCCCACGGGTGTTTATTTGAAAATAAAAATTTACGTGTTTAACATTTTCTTAAAAAATAGGTAGTAAACGATTAATGAAGTTTCTTCTAAACTTTAGAGACAATTTGTATACTCAAACACGCAAGGAGTGCGATTATAAAATAAATACTGAACTTAACTATATCAAGTTTAGTATTTATTTTAGAAGCGCTGACTCCTAACATGTTTTTTTAATTATATACAATTAAATACATGTTGTACATAACAGCTTCTTTATTACATTTTAAAAAGAAGTCACCAAAAACAGCGTGGAGCGTAAGTAGCCCACGGGTTTCCCCTAGTTTATCTGTATATTAACTCCGACGTGTTTATGCTCTTTCATCTCGGCATAGCTTATTAATAATTTTGTTTGCATTATTTGGAAGGAATGTTTATATAACAGTCACATAGGGCGACCCGGCATTTGATTTCAAAAGCTTGCGTACAGTCTAGACGACGGGTTCAAATAGTAATATAAAGCTATGAAACAGAGCTAACTAGAAGAATGAGTCTAGGTGGTATTGTCTTTAAGAATTAATTTTCTTCTGCTGATGTCTAAAAAATTTACAAAACAAAAATTTTTAGAAGTGTTCCCTACAACTCTTAACGTCTTGTGCATTCTAGAGCATGATATTCATCATCCATCATTATCATCATCCAGCCTCTTGTTTCGTCCATCGTTGAACATAGGCCTCCCCCAAAATTTTCCATGTCTCTCTATCCTATGCTGTTTTCATCCAATTTGTTATTATCCTCCTAATATCGTCCGTTCAGCGCGTGGGTAGTCTTCCTACACTTCGCTTGTCAGCTCGCGGTCTCCATTCAACTATCTTTCGTGTCCACCTATGCATGATATTGCAAATCATATAATAAATAAGCTTAAAACTTCTGAAAGATGTTGGTTGGAACCAACTTTTAAAGCCATGAAACAAAATAAATGAATTAGAATACAAATCAGAGTAGCAAACGTAGTGGAAACAGCTTTAACTAGATTAACCTATTAGTGGTGAGCGTCCCTTAAAAATGGCGTCGTTATTTTGAATTTTCACGGACTCATGTGACAGCTAACCTAACCTGAAACCCGCTTGCGAGCAGAAGTAATGTGTTTGGTGCTTCAACGTATGTGCCGGTATTTTGAATAGAGTATTGTTTTTTAAATGTTATTTAAACAAATTAATAGACCCAAGTCAGTATAGCGGAAGCTTCGGACACACATCATTAATTTAAATCTGTAATTATCATGTTACGAGATTGCCAAGGCATTGTAAAATTGTATGGATGTTACAGTGATGCCATTTATTTGCGATTATGTGACGTAATCTGATCCTAAAAGTTGTGTTCCTTTAGAGGGACGTTGCACATTCTGGAGATTTTTTCTTGAAAATTTATTAGCATGCCTCATCATGAGTTGCTAGCAGTTCTAGAAGAGCAAGATGTTCACTCTGCCGATATTTACGTTATTCCAACTGAAGACGGACAAGAAGCAGATCAAGATAGCGACTATTCGGATGATGAACTATTCGGCGAAGGAAATATAAATCATTTGGGTTCTGCAATGATGGAAGCTAAGGCTGAGGTTATTTTACACCATAATCAACAACCTCGAACGAGGTCAAGTGATGATGACGTACCCTTATCATCTTATATTGTGTCGAAGCTACAGGATTCAAGTGACGAGGATGAGGTGAAATCACCATCGTTTGTGCAAAAACTCCAAGCGAATTCTGGTATGGAGCCTGATGACCTGCTGCTATCTTCATTCGTACAATTGAACCAAACTTTGCAGGATTGACTTGCTAAAAAGCAAAAACCAAATCTATCAGCGAAGAAAAACAAATCAAATGCAAAAGCCAGAAAGGAAAAAGCAGCTGAAAAGAAAAACGAATTCAAATGGGAAGAGGTGGAACCTAATTTGGTTTTGAATACAAACTGTGCTGTGGAAAGTCCACCAGCGGATCTGCAAAATATAAATCTTTTGTGGATTTTTTCTCACTTTATTCGATGAAAACGTTCTGCAACATATTACTGAGCAGAGCAATGCATATGCATTGGGAGAAAACGCAAATTTGCCATTGAACGTGACCAAAGAAATGGAAAGTATACAAACAAGAGAATGTATTGAATCTGAAAAGACGTGGTCCCAAAAAGCTTATCTGACAGTATGCGACTTAATCGTTTTGAATCAATTTTGCAAAACCTTCATCTAAACAATAATACTCAAATTGATAGAGGCAAAGACTTTGTAAACTAAAACCACTTATTTATAGCCTAAATTAAAATTGCAACAAATTTAGCGGATTCGAAGAAAATTTGAGCATTGATAAGAGCATGATTCCTTACTATGGAAGACATTATACTAAGCAATATATCAAATATATCAGGTTTGGCTTCGAAAACTAGGCCTTGTGTACTGATAATGAATATATGTTAGCATTTGACATATATACTGTGGTAAGTGAATAGAAACAATCAAACACGATTTTGAATTAAAGGGTTACGTAGTGCTTTCCTTAGTATACCTTGCAAACTTACCTTCCAATGAAGGTTACAAACTGTTTTTTGACAACTATTTTACTTTTGTAGCCATACTGAATCATCTTCCTATAAAGGATATTGCGCTAGCTTCGTAATAATCGGTTGGGGAACTGCCCATTGAAAAATGCAAAAATAAAAACTGGAAAGCAAAAAATCGGGGACGTTTCGAGTACCACTCTTCTAAAAAGATAGCCGTGGTTCAGTGGAAGTTTAACAAAATCATGTGTGCTGGTACAAATTTGAATGATAATGAAACCAGAAATGTCTTGCGATGTTCAATAGGTGAAAAGTCAAAAAAAGCGGCACCCAAGCCAAAAATCATAAACAGTTATAATAAAGGAATGGGGTTAGTTGATAAATTGTCCGGAATGGTGGGAAATTATAGAATTCGAATCCGACAGCGCAAGTGATGGTGGCCAATGTTCGCTTATCTATTTGATGTGAACGTTATGAACTCCTGATTACTGATGAGAAAATTTCATCCCAATGAAACAGTTTGTAAAAATCTATTGAATTTTAGAACAAATGTGCCTCTGATGCCACGATGTGAAGTCTATGAACGGCAAAATATCTCCGAAATTGATACAGCAGGTAAGATATGATGAACGATTTCACATTGTAGATTATTGCTCAACGAACGGGAGATCTACCAAATGTGGCAAGAAAGCCAATTTTATTTGTATGGAGTGTGATTTGGGTCTACCCCCCAAAAACCGCTTTGCAGCTTATCATACATTTAAGTGTATTGTATGCATGACGTCCCTTAAAAGAAATGGTCCATATTGTTTTTACAATAAATTTTTTTTTCGGGTGTTGGATCTCGTTTTCAAGTCCTATTACTAGACTAGTAAATCAAAAACAATGTTTCCGCTATGTGCAGTATAATTAATTCACTAATGGGTTCAGATGATTTTGGGGAGGATGCAATATGAGTAAAAACGATAAATGTTGGCATACAAAATAATAAAATGGTAATTTTGGCGCAGGTCCTTCGCAGAGTAAATGGGCATTGGGAAAATGAAACAAGGGCAGTGACAAGAGGTTGCAAGAAATAGGAAAAAACGCTTACATCCATCACTGGAATATGTAATATAGTTTGAAAAGAGAAAAATGAGTAGAAATAATTTCCTTGGAGGTAGTGGTAAACGTTTACGCCAATCAGCTCGCTGGCAATTGTATAATGAAACTGAGTACATAATTTTTCAGATTGGTAGGTCCCCTATGTCCCCGTACTGTTTACTCATGATACATATCTATTTTTTTTCTAAGCTCTAAGTAATCGTTTGATCACAGTTCTATTTTCTTGATTTTCTGCTTTGATGTTTCATGAAATGGCCAGGCATCGCCGCACCCACACGTTTTTTGGAACAATTTTGTTGCTTCTTCGGGGACCTCAAATTGTCTTTTCTATTTCATTTTCTGGCTGTTCATTTTATGAAGTGGCCAATAGTTATACTAAGCGGCAGCGACGCGACATACGTATAGTATAAGACCTGAAGCACCACACCTTATACAGCAACCGTAAAAACAATAACCTTTGCATAGATGTTTTGGGGTCATGTATTTACGTAGAAATAATGAAATACCTTAAGTAGATGCTTTATAACAATTTTTTATTTTAATTTATTATTATTCATTATGTCCTTCATAAAAGCTTTAAAAGTATATAAAATCTATTTTCATCTTAACAGTTAAAAATTAACAAGAATTAAATTAAAAATTTCATTGCGTATTTCAAGTTTAACTTAACTTCGATTAGACAAAAAAAAATATACACCTTGGCATCATTAACACACGGCGTTAGTCATCGGGTGGGGACGTGTTCTACTTTTGTAGTAATGTAGTAGTAGTAAGATGGGACAGTACAAGGTATATAATCTGAGTATAAATTTAATTGATATGTACATGGTGCAGTTCGTGATGCAACAATTAATTGTGGCTTCTGTTTTTTATTTTCTTCTGTGCATAGAAGGAAGATCCGTGCCTTATCAGTATGATAACTTACCTGATGATGGAAATGGAAACATGTAAGAATTTATTTCTCAAAAGTTTCTCCTAATACTTATTATGCAAGTTGATTAGAAATTCAGGGCCAGTTGATTTCCTGATTTATTATCGGTGGTAGAAAAATAATCTGTAAGTAAAATTTCTACAGTTTATAGCGACGAGTATTTTGGGCATAGATGCAAAATAGCCGATGTCGGGTTAAATCGAGAGCGACTGTATCTTTATTTTTTTAAATGTAACACCCTGTATTTTTTTAAATTTGATTGTATAATAAGTTATGTTTAAAAATTATTACACCACTGTAGGCTCAAAGTTAATATCAAGCGAGATATTTGGATTTAAAGCAACGTGTGTAACCAATAGCACCTAATGATTATAATCATTTATAATTATAAATACATTGCAATTGATCGTAAGAAGCTGTTGTTAAAAAAATAATAAAAGCGATAAACAAACGTGTAATATCTGTCACTATGAAGTTTGTGGATAAATTAAGTCAGTTTTCTATTAATTGAACAATAAAGTCGCTTTTAGCTGTTAGCCTAGTTCACCTGACCTAACTCCTTTGGATTTTTTCGCTAAAGATTTTTAAAATGTAATAAACAACTGAAGTCTAGTTAACATGAATAGCTTGTCCGTCTACTGCTATTATCATTTTCTTACTAACAGCCTCCTAAGATCACTTGATTTAGAATTATTACCATTGCTTTAAATCTAAATATCTCGCTTATTATTAGCTTTAAGCTTATAGTTGTTCAAACTAATATAAGAAATATAGAGTGTTTTGTTTAAAAAAATTGGTTGTTTATGTCGATATGGTGATCCGAAATGCAATTCTCTACAAGATGATTCCATTTTCTATTCAAAAGAGTTTGATTTTTTTTAATCCAAAATAAGCATGTATTTGTGTTCCCTTTAGAAAATTTGTTAATAATGTTACCATATTACTTAGAGTATTTACAAAATTGTAAAAGAAAGGCTGTAGTTTATGTATACTGAGAAATATATTCATTAAATATTTAAAATGTTTTTTAAATTTATATTTGCATCTGTATTATTTGAGTTCTAGAAAAGTACACATTGGATTGACAAAATTTCAGAATAAATTAAAACATGTTCGTTGATGTTCTTGGATAATAATTAATTTCCACAAATTTAAAACTTTGTAGAATCTCGCAATAATTGTTTGGCAAATTTACAGCTTTCACTTAATCTCATTCGATTTCAATTTACTTTCGGTAACACTGGTCAACAAAGGTATTTTCTTACATTCTAATACGTGTACCGTATATACATTTTCATGCTGATTTTGAAAGCATTTTCATTTTTCTTTCTACCACATCAGAATTTTGAGAAATTTTCAATAATAGTTTTCTCTTAAAATGTAAATTTTTACTGAGTTGACATTTTCTGTTTTACTGCATTAATGTTAAATACTGAAAGAAATCTTGTGTTGTCTGACTTGTTTGCACAGGTCTGAACAAGCTTTGGCATGTTTTCTACGTCACAATCGCAAATCAGCTAAAATCGGGTACATTCTAGTTAAAGATGTTGAACTTTCGGAATGTACCGCTTGCTCCATCCCTCCCTAAACTACTGCGCGAGCTTTGAATTTTCTGATTTAGCGACGCCGCTTACTTGTTCAAACAAGCTCCACAAGAATAAGATAGTGAACAAATAGTACCTAAACTGCAGAGCAGCCCGCAACATATATAGATGTCATGGCTAAATAAATCCTGCAATTTCAAAATTGAAACGTAATGGATCAACATAATTTGAAAGTCGATTTTGTTTGCAATCAAACCACTTCTGAGCTACGCTCATACTGCAACGAGGAAGGTAAAAATACAGTAAGCATGACCTATAACATATAATATCAAAAGCAGGAAGAATAAAATGTAAAATACTAAACATATAAATGTTCTGGGGTCAAGTGCACACACCTAAAGAGATAATTAAATATGCTAATAGTAAGAAGAATAAAAAAGTCAAAAATAAGAAAGCATTTAAATTGCTAATTTTTTTTTTCATTTAACATTTAAACTTATTGCCTTCATTTAAACAACGGAATTACGCACTTTGATATCAGTCATCGGGTGGGGAAGTTTCCCCCATTTTGTGGATGCTATATAATAACTGCGTGAATTTGGTAACTATGTTCATTTTTAGACAGTGCAGTTCGTCATGAAACGATTAATTGTGATTGCTGTTGCTTATTTCCTCCTGTTGCGTATAGAAGGAAGGTCCCTATCTGAACAGCATGACAACGTAACTTCTGGTGGAAGCGTAAACATGTCAGAACGTTTTTCTTCGAAGCTTCTCATGATACACTTATTATATAGGTTGATTATAAATTCACAATTAGTTGATTTGCTGTGACGAGTATTTTGGGCATACCATACAAAATGACCGACTTCCGTTTTAAGCGGAAGCGACTATATCTTTATTTTTTTTTAAACTACAACAGAACTGTAGGGCTAAAGCTAAAAATAAACGAGATATTTTATTTAAAGCAACGAATGTAATCAATGGTAATGATTCTAAATCAAGTAATTTTAGGAGACTGCAAAAAAGTGCGATTTATGTTAATTAGGCATCAGTTGTTTATTACATTTTAAGAATCTCCAAACAAAAAATCCATAGCAGTTAGGTCAGGTGATCTAGGTTGGCAGCTGAAAGCGCCTTGATTGGCAAATTAAAATAAAAGGGCCTTAGTTTATCCACAAACTTTAATGTGGCAGATGTTACACGTTTGTTTATCGCTTTTATTATTTTCATAACAACAGCTTCCTACCTTTAAATGCAATGTTTTTATAATCATTACCATTGGTTAAAAAAATGCTATTACTAATACTAATACCTATTCGGTTTGTGCGCTCACTTAGAATCTTTAAGTATCGAACCGTCAATCTATGACTAGTTGACTACGCCGCTTTTGGTGTGGCCACAACTGCTGCCTTTTGGTCGGTGTTTGGGGAGAAAAAGTCGCGCCCTTGTATGGGACAGCCGCCTTCTCAAGGACAGTCGCCAACCCTGTAGTTTTTGGTCCACTCCTGGTATTTTATTTCCCCGGTACCCACCATATCTGGCGAGCATACCCTTATCCGCCACCTGGAGAGGCGCCCGATAGGGGATCTACAACCCCACACGGGACAAACTGTATAATTTTTATTTGTAATTTTTTTTTCTATTGCCAATAATACAGAGTGGCTAGGAAAACCCCGGCCACTTTTCTTGCGATGGTCAAGAGATGGCGCTTTAGTAAAGAAAAATTAAATTAAAATACTGGCAACAACGCACAATCCAAGACGTTTTGGTTGTTTTGATTTAATATGGGGCGTATTTAATGACTAAAACGTCTTGGAATCTGCGTAGTTGCCAGTATTTTAATTTAATTTTTCTTTACTAAAGCGCCATCTCTTGACCGCCGCACGAAAAGTGGCCGGGGTTTTCCTAGCCACCCTGTATTCTCAATAACCTTCTGTATAAATTGTTCATTGCACATTGATGTTTCGTTTCGACTAAAATACGTGTCATTATTATTACGCGTACCATTTAAGCCGACGCGACGTTGCAGCCATGCATTTATTTACAGCGTTTTAAAAAAGAATACAGAAAAGGTATTTGAAATACAAAAGTTAACACTCTCTTTTTAGGTTTGCTGAAATACTAAACATACTGGGCGAACGACATGCTCAAATTGTCAGCATTCAACCAGCAATACTTGTGTATAAGTTTGATGAAACTGTGCCACAAGGTGTTGGTGGTGGATTTGGTGGAGTCGGAGGTATTGGACCAAGTACTAATGAAACAGGATCAAGAGGAATTTGTTCCGCAGCTCTTCAAACCTTGTGTATACCAAATGGCTAATTGTTGACTTTCTGGGAAAAGATATTGAATTTTCATTTCTCTGATCTTTGATTAAATTCCAGAAGAATTTGTAGCGCAATATCAATAAACCAAAATAAACAATAAACATGTAGCACTTAATTTTTAACATTAATTTTGTAACATTTTTAAGGTATTACATCTGCAGTTATCTTGAGACATACAACAAGTTTTAAAATCAATCGGTAGAAAATACAAAATATTCTGTTGTAGCATATCAACCTAACCCCGGTAGAAAAATTACGTTCCTGGAACAGCCTCAAATGTGTTCCACTGGAACATGAAACATTCTATAGAAAGTTTCAAAGCCGTTCTAAAGAGCGTCTTTGAATCGTACAATGTCCTACCTCAGAAACGTTTCAGAGAAACGTTCCACCAAAACTTTCTGCAGGCATCTTTGGAACGTCCTAGGAACGTTCCAACATGTTCCAAAGAGGTACTTAGTAACGTCCCGGCTGGAACGTTCCAGATGAGACGTTCCAAAAATAACTTTAAAACGTTTCGGTGGAACGTTCCAGCTGAAGCGTTTCAAAAACATTCTTAAAACGATTCAAACATGTTAAAAAGAAGAACTCATAAATATTACGGCTGGAACGTTCCAGATAGTACGTTCCAAAAGCAACTTTGGGACGTTTCAATGGAACGTTCCAGACGAGACGTTTCAACAACAAATTCTTAGAACACTGCCCCACAGCTCTTTTTACGTCAGCTTTGTTTTGCTCGTTGCGTTTGCGGGGCATAAAGTGCACTGGCCGAATAGAAAGTGAAATCACTGATACATTTAGTATAGACTGTGATACTACCTGAAAACTAAATTTTTGTAAATTTTTAATATTTCAAAAAAAAATATTTTATATGAAGAACTTTAAAAGGTTTAAAATATATTAAAATTTTAAAATGTCTAAAAATTGTTAAAATACGAAAACTTTAAAAAATTTTAATTTTGAAACTTTAGAAAACGGTTATAAAGTTTGTACATTATAAAACAAAAATCTCATTTTATTTAAATTTCGAAACTAAAAAATTTTTTTAAATTTATAAACTTGAAAAATGTTTTAAAAATTTTCACAAAAAATCTTGATTTAGGCATATTTGATTTTGAAGTTAATTTTGCAGGAAAAATTCAATTTAGTTAAGTTAATATTTTTGAAAAATAGGAAAATTTTTGGAAAATTAAAAAATTTGAACATTTGAAATTTTTGATTTTTAGAATTTTCTAATTTCAAACAATATTTATTCGTTGAAATTTAAAATCGATTTTATAATTTGCTCGTTCTTTTACGATTATCTAATTTCGTAAAATCGTAATGTTATAAATCTAAACTTCATTTGCGACTGCATCTGTATTGAAGTAGAGCACCCAATCCTTATTTTTTAAAGTAGGTATCTGGTTTTATGCTATTTGTAATCGCAAACACTGTTTGTGATTGAAATTAAACTGTTTAAGTTAAACATTTAAATATCAGATAGGTAGAAGGCAGTAATGCAAAATGTAGAAGCCAATTTAATATTTTCAAATACAATAAACATGGGTAGATCCTTTCTTCCTGTATTGTTCATTCACAATTGAAACCGTTTTCTTAGCAATTTAGTTGTAAGCTCCAACTAATAATTTACCATAATTCGATTTTCCTGTTTCTCTGAGTTTTAGCTGGGTTTATTGACAAACACGCGGATAGGCGCCTTGACAAAATCTAACTTCTTCGATATTCTCATGTTCTGAAATGTAATAATTCGTCAAAATTATCAAATCGATTTTTTCTACAATTACAATACCTATCTCCCTGCAGGATATACTCATGTACCTAGGAGGAGGTAAAAATGCAGAAGAGGCAATCTACCACACCTTACGCAGCAACTTCAGAAACAGCCTTTGCAAATATATTGGTGTAAATGTTTTGGGGTCAAGTATACAGGGTGTCTCAGACATGACTCCCCAGGCCTATAACTTTGTTATTTTTAAAAATAACTATAATAAACTATATATATTCGTAAATGGGAGCAAATTCTGTATAAGATGGGGAAAAAAATTTTAGAAAATCTGTACTCATATTATGGCAGCGATATTCAACTTTTTTTTTTCAAATTGCACACTATGCTTTTTTTCGGTCATTCTGATAGTACTCTTTATTCTCTTTACAACCATGTAAACCAATATGGGTCTTACATAAGGAAATTCTCGAAAAAAATACGATTGAAAGTTGAAGTCTAGGTTTGCCATGGAAACAACTGATTTTTGTAGTTTGTACTCGTCGGCGATGAAAACAATAGCGTATAGCTGTAAAACAATTGCAATTTACGTTGCAAAGAACGACAGTTATTCTTTCTGTATTTGTATGTTCTTGTTTAAAATCATATTAGAAATGAATTACACTAATTCTGAGAAGCTTGATATGATCCTTATTTATGGTTTATGCGAGAAGAATGCAAGAAGAGCAGCAAGGTTGTATGCAGAAAGGTATCCGGAAAGAATACATCCTGATCATAAAACGTTTATTAACTTGGCATCGAACCTTCTTGAACATGGGTCATTTAAAAAGAACAAGAAAATTCCAAATATAAATAAACGAACCGCTACAGATGATGCTCATGCAGTGGCAGTTTTGGGGTATGTTCAATTACATCCTAATTCTTCGCTTAGCACCGTTGCATCTCAGTGTGACATATCAAGGGCTTCTGTGGGTAGGATTTTGAAAAAGAATGCATACCGACCTTACAAATTTATGCGAGTACATGCACTGCACCAAGGGGATAGTAACCGCCGAATGGAGTTTATCAGTTGGGTTATGGCGAATTATTCAGAAGAACCTGACATTCTTAAAAGGATACTGTGGACGGATGAAAGTAGATTCCACAATAATGGACTGGTGACTACACAGAATTCAAGATACTGGTCAACAGAGCAGCCGTACTGGATCAGACAAAGAAATGTTCAGCACATGTGGGGGATTAACCTTTGGTGTGGCATAATAGGAGAACACTTAATAGGGCCCTATTTCTATGAAGGCACTTTGACCGGTGATCGTTACTTGTTATTTCTTCAAAATACGCTTCCAACACTGCTGGAAAATGTGCCGCTTAATATCAGAAGAAGGTTGCTTTTACAACAAGATGGTGCTCCACCTCACAATAGTCTTGCAGTTCGAGATCACTTAAATTACGTTTATAGAGATCGTTGGTTCGGAACAAACGGACCAGTGCGCTGGCCAGCTCGCTCACCCGATATTACACCATTAGATTATTTCTTGTGGGGATATGTAAAATCTCACGTCTATTCAAGTCCATTTGAAAATTTGGATGAACTGAAAGATAATATTACTACAGTCTGCAGTAATATTCCTCCAGAATTATTAATAAAAGTTACAAGTAGAGAATTTCTACATAGACTTGAATGTTGCGCAACTGAAAACGGAGAGAATTTTGAACAATTTTTGTAATTATAATTAATTTGTCATTAGCATTCAGTTAATTAAGGTAATATTGTATAAAAATAATGAATGGGCATTTTTTTTACACTACGCTATTGTTTTCATCGCCCGACGAGTACAAATTACAAAAATCAGTTGTTTCCATGGCAAACCTAGACTTCAACTTTCAATCGTATTTTTTTCGAGAATTTCCTTATGTAAGACCCATATTGGTTTACATGGTTGTAAAGAGAATAAAGAGTACTATCAGAATGACCGAAAAAAAGCATAGTGTGCAATTTGAAAAAAAAAAGTTGAATATCGCTGCCATAATATGAGTACAGATTTTCTAAAATTTTTTTCTCCATCTTATAGAGAATTTGCTCCCATTTACGAATATATATAGTTTATTATAGTTATTTTTAAAAATAACAAAGTTATAGGCCTGGGGAGTCATGTCTGAGACACCCTGTATATACAAATAATAAGCAATAACTTGTTATTAATGTTTAAGTTATTTTCCGCATAATGCTATAAAACGGCATAAATGTTTAGAATTAAAATTGACTTTTATTTTAAAGCATAGAATCAGCAAGCTGGGAAATTAATAACTTCTTATTGTATTTCATACTTGAATTTGACACAAGAGCACCTTGACATCATTCATACACAGCATCACGCATTAGATCATCAAGAGGGGACGTGTTTTCCTTGCAGAAATATGGAGCAGCAGAATCTATATAATAGGTGATTGTGCATTTTTTAACTAGTACGTTTGTTTAGACATAGTGCAGTTCATAATGCAGCGATTAATTCTGGTTACCGTTATATGTTTCCTTCTGCTGTGCATAGATAGAGGGTCCTGGTCTCATCCCTCTGGTACTCGTTACCTACCTGAAAGCAACAAAAACAAGTAAGAATAAATTTTTCAAACATTTCTCGTAGTATTCAATATACAACGTCCTTTAAAATTATAGAATCATAGTTCTGGTAGCGTCAATATTGGTTTTACCAAAACGTACACTATATAAACTATGTTTTGCATTTCTATCTACTTTTCTGCACATTTACAAAAAAAAAGTTTGAGCAGTTCTGTAAGGGCAACGACACTATCGTTATTTTTTTAAATAGCACCAATTTTTTGAGTTCTTTTAATAGTAAAAATTAAAAGTAAATAAGGGTGTTTTGTTTTACTTCCATCAGTTCATGGCCTACTAGAATTTTTTCAAAATAAATTAAATGACGTGGTCTTTCCATGGCACTCATAAAATTTTTATTTTTTGTAATAAAATGCTCAAAACTTAAATAAAATGCAAAATGTGACACATTGTTGAAATCAGAATTAAAAACTCTATTCAAATATGAAAAAATTTAAAATGCCGATCATAAGAAAAAAAAACGTTGACAGTCGAAAATGAACAATGGTAACAGTTACACCAAATCTGATAAAAAATTTAGATTTAGCATAAAAAAGTGTCCTAAGTATGCGTTAACTAGAAATATGTAGTATAAATGATAAATGAGTTATAGCCGAAAATTTAAATATCCAAAATTTCAGTTTTTTCAGATATCTGAAAAACCAGAGTGGCTACTTTGAATTTCTTTACAAATTATTGTTGGGCGTAAAATTTGGCAATTTTGCTTCAATTAAACCAACTCTCTATCTCTTCAAATAAGCGAGATCTCCATGGTGGGGCTCGAATTTCAAACAGCCTGTATACATATACATATAAGAAATTTGTGATATAAATCGTACGCGAAGTATTCAATAAAAATATTTATAAATGTTTTAGGCTTTTGCGGGGCTCTGGAAAGAGCAGTTGCGGGGCAGGGAGTTTTCTCGAGATTTTCAAATACAAAGGTGGGTCTATCATACTAAGAAAACCCGTTCTGATCGGTAAAGTCCATTAAATTAGTTTTCCCAACGATGCACCACACGAGGGCAAAAAATAAATGTTAGTACCCATTCTCCTCCCCAAATGATCGGGAACATTCAAAAGATATTATACAGGGTCACCAAAAAGTACGGAAACGCTTCTGTGCCTTCAAAACGGCTTACGATATTGATTTGAAATTTCAGGAGGTTAAATTAGATATTATTATGCATGTTGTCAGGTAACTAGTAAGCTTATTTGGCTCCTGGATTTTGAGCACGGCCACCATATTGATTTTTTTTAAATGCAACATGGGTTGCGAATTACGTTTTTGAATAACATTTTTTTTTCTCCTCAACAACCCTAACCTGCAGAGGATGTAAAACAGAAAAAACGCCAAAAATTAAAACCAATGATTTGATCTAGTTGACCATGCTTGTTATGTTACCGTTAGGTGCAGTAACCGCGTACAGCTAATAAACAATAGAAATTAACAAAAGACGATCGGATGACGTTTCAGTAGTGTCAAAACCTTATTATTTTATCATTTTTTATATTAAACACTTATTACAGCGTTAATCAAAACACATATTAAGAAACGTTAGACAAAAGCTCCCTGTTAACATCATAAATGCCAACTACAAGTAATAATTCCTAGCTAAATAAAATGGTCAAAGTGGTGTTCGTTTGTTTCTTGCCAGTAGTGCAGCCTATTATTAAAACCTCTAAAAGAATTTTGTATAGATTGGTTTGGAATTTCTTGCATTTCGCACCGAATGTGATGTTTTAGGTCTTCTAAGTTTTAAGGTCTGTTGGGGTATGCAAATAACCCCACCGGAAAAAATCACACGGAGTTAAATCGGGTGATGTGGGTGGCCAATTAATTACTATTCTCCTTCCAATTCATCGTCCAGGAACTGTCATTTAACAGGTTTGTTATAGCCTGTCTGTAATGCGGCGGTGCCCCATCCTGCCGAAAGTAAATTGATATCTGGAAATATTTCTAATTTCTGGAATAATATTTTGTTGCAAAAAGTTGAAATATTTTTCTCCAGTTAGAGTTCCCTCAATAAAAATTCGCCTAACTAGACGATCTGATGCTTGTTGAAGTTAAGAATTGGTTTATTTACAATAAATTAAAATGAACACCGGAAAAAGTTAAATCGGGTGATCTGGGTGGCCAACTAATTACTCTTCTTCTTCCAATCCATCGTCCAGGAACTGTCATTTAACATGTCTGTTATAGCCCGGCTGTAATGCGGCGGTGCCCCATCCTGCTGAAAGTAAATATTGATATCTGGAAACATTTCTAATTTCTGGAATAATATTTTGTTGCAAAAAGTTGAAATATTTTTCTCCAGTTAGTGTTCCCTCAATAAAAATTCGCTTAACTAGACGATCTGATGCTTGTTGAAGTTAAAAATTGTTTTGTTTTGTTATGTTGTGTTTGTAAACTCCTGACGATGACCGAGATGGTTGAAACTCGAGTTGAGTAAATAAAAACCAACAAATTGTCAAACAATTACCAAGCGTTTCATTTTATTAATAAACTATTAATTTTTAATAGTTAAATATTTATTAATAATGTTTCACCATGTGCCTACCACACAATCAATTCAAAATATGAAATAGTTAAATTCGAAATATTTGGTATACATTTATATTATGTTTGTCATAATAAAAATACGGAAAATACCGCTGTAAAGTTTTAAACTTTGATTTAAAACATGTGGTAGGTTTATTATCGCTATGATATCGTAAATCACCGTATTTCTTGCTGAAGAATACAGAGCGCGCCAAATGGGTTTTTAATTCAGTAGATTGTGATGTAGGAATCTGCATCAGAAGGAACAATTTGTTTGTCGCCAGAGTTTAAGAATAACAGCGTTTAATAGTGTCGATTGTACATAAAACTTGATTCCTATGATCTAAGTTGATTCCGTTTGTTACGAAAAGAAATATAAATTGAGTTGTAAGAAGTTAATGTTTCCGTTAATTGTTAACAAAAACTTCAACCTCTTACTACAGTACACAACAAACTTTCATTTTTGCAAAAAACGGCATCAAGCGATATGTGCGATCGATAATATTCAATGCTATTTTAAATTAAGTTAATAATAAACAAATAATAAGCAATAACCGGGTCCCGCCATTTTTGCGTAGGTTGTAGCTTTGCTACTCCGTACCTTGCCGTACATTTTATAAATGTCTCTAGGGACATCTATCGCCGTTATTAAGTTAATAAAATAATTTTTTTCCGCGAGAAAAATTATTTAAATATTTTTAATTTATGCAATATTATGTGTTTCAACCTTTTACAATTAACCGAAAACCGAAAAATACCGCAAATGCGCCATCCTTAGCATACAATGTACAAAAAAATACAGTATTAATTATTGGAAATAAATTTGAGATAGAACAAACTTATCTAAATACGTATAAGAAAATTTAAATTAATTAGTTAAATCATTATAAATATGTTTAAAACTATTACTAAATAAGGCTAAAGAGATATAAGTTTGTGTGCTGTTATTAATCGGTAATAGTTAAAATTTGCTTCATCATCAATTTTTAAATTTATGCCGATATTTTTGTGTTTTTAATATCACAGTCATATTATAAATGCTAACCACATACTTTAAATTTAACATTTTTAATTATACTGTAATATTTTCAACGTTTCTAATATCTAAGCATCTTGGTTCATTATAACTTAATTGTCTGCAAAGTTGATAGTAAACAAACATTTGTCATTTATTGGAATGCCTATTCCCGGGAATCTTCTTTGCCAATTATCCAGTGCGCATTCTAAATAAATGTTGAATAAAAGTGGTGATAGATAGTCGCAATTTCTTAAAAGTATAAATTGGCTTGGATTAATATCCGTTTTTAAACCCCTCAGGGTCCGTCTACATGATTCCGGAAGTGCTGTAGGCTAGAAGGCTTATTGTGCTTTTAAGGTCTGTTGGGGTATGCAAATAACCCCACCGGAAAAAATCACACGGAGTTAAATCGGGTGATGTGGGTGGCCAATTAATTACTATTCTCCTTCCAATTCATCGTCCAGGAACTGTCATTTAACAGGTTTGTTATAGCCTGTCTGTAATGCGGCGGTGCCCCATCCTGCCGAAAGTAAATTGATATCTGGAAATATTTCTAATTTCTGGAATAATATTTTGTTGCAAAAAGTTGAAATATTTTTCTCCAGTTAGAGTTCCCTCAATAAAAATTCGCCTAACTAGACGATCTGATGCTTGTTGAAGTTAAGAATTGGTTTATTTACAATAAATTAAAATGAACACCGGAAAAAGTTAAATCGGGTGATCTGGGTGGCCAACTAATTACTCTTCTTCTTCCAATCCATCGTCCAGGAACTGTCATTTAACATGTCTGTTATAGCCCGGCTGTAATGCGGCGGTGCCCCATCCTGCTGAAAGTAAATATTGATATCTGGAAACATTTCTAATTTCTGGAATAATATTTTGTTGCAAAAAGTTGAAATATTTTTCTCCAGTTAGTGTTCCCTCAATAAAAATTCGCTTAACTAGACGATCTGATGCTTGTTGAAGTTAAAAATTGTTTTATTTACAATAAATTAAAATGAACACCGGAAAAAGTTAAATCGGGTGATCTGGGTGGCCAACTAATTACTCTTCTTCTTCCAATCCATCGTCCAGGAACTGTCATTTAACATGTCTGTTATAGCCCGGCTGTAATGCGGCGGTGCCCCACCCTGCTGAAAGTAAATATTGATATCTGGAAACATTTCTAATTTCTGGAATAATATTTTGTTGCAAAAAGTTGAACTATTTTTCTCCAGTTAGTGTTCCCTCAATAAAAATTCGCTTAACTAGACGATCTGATGCTTGTTGAAGTTAAAAATTGTTTTATTTACAATAAATTAAAATGAACACCGGAAAAAGTTAAATCGGGTGATCTGGGTGGCCAACTAATTACTCTTCTTCTTCCAATCCATCGTCCAGGAACTGTCATTTAACAGGTCTGTTATAGCCCGGCTGTAATGCGGCGGTGCCCCATCCTGCTGAAAGTAAATATTGATATCTGGAAACATTTCTAATTTCTGGAATAATATTTTGTTGCAAAAAGTTGAAATATTTTTCTCCAGTTAGTGTTCCCTCAATAAAACTTCGCTTAACTAGACGATCTGATGCTTGTTGGAGTTAAGAATGGTTTTATTTGCAATAAATTAAGATGAACTTTAACGAAGTAAAGCTCAAACTTATAAATAAAAAATTAAGTATCCAGAAAAGTATACGAGGAGCTATTGATATCTAGTTAGCCTGGAAAGTTTCTAGTAAAGAAAAGTGAATATGGTTGCTATGGTTACAACTATGACGTTTTATAAATAAGTTGTCAAAGTTGAACGGTGAATTTTTGAAAACAGCATGTCCGAGAAAAAGATAGAATTTGAAAAAATCGAGTTTCGGTCAGTTATTAAGTATTTATTTTTGAAATGGTTATCCGGCAAAGAAATTTTTGCTGATATGATAGAAACCTTAGGTGATCATAGTCCTTCATACGCCACTATTAAAAACTTGGTTGCGGAATATAAAAGAGGAAGATCAGATGTGAAAGATGAGCACCGCCCTGGAAGACCAATTTCTGTGACAAAGATGGGATAATTCTGATAGATTATTTGGAACGGGGTAGAACTATCACGGGAGCATATTATACTGAATTGGTAACTAAATTACGTAAGAAAATTATGGAAAAACGCCGCGGAAAACTTGCCAGAGGTGTGCTCTTTTCGCAAGACAAGGCTCCTGCTCACAAGTCGTTGATTGCACTGCAAAAATCGATGAAATTGGTTTTAAATTGGTTGAATACCCGCCCTATTCTCCGGATTTAGGACCGTCAGACTATTATTTGTTCCCAAAACTCAATAAACATTTGAAAGGTAAAAGATTTTCGACAAATGACGAAGCAATATGTGCCGTTGAGGAGTGGTTTGCAGACCAAGACAAAGAGTTTTTTGAAATGGCTTAGAATTACTTTATGAACGTTCTGCTAAATGTATAAGTCTTAAAGGAGATTATGTTGAATAAAGAAAATTTTTTTTTGAAATATTGTGGCGTTTTATATGGTAGGCTAAGTACTTATCAATACCCCCTCGTATATAAGTGTAATAAAAAAACCTTCATTAAAGGTATTTTTTTTGATAACCAATATTTACGACACCAGAACCATTGTGCACTTTTGAACGACCCTATATATTATCGGTTTTATCAGACAAAGTGTATTATTGTGAATTACCAAAACATACGTTCATAAAATACGCAACAACTTTCCATAATTTTGTTTTTTCAAATATTGAATCTTAAACATTATTGTAAGTTTGATTAATCCCTTGCTTAGATTACATGTTACACCACTACCAACTGGTACTAATTCACAACCTGCTAGACTACCTATCGTCGAAGGACCAGGACTAAGTGCTAATGTAAGGAACGCCAGGAATTTGCAAGCCAGCCATTGATTCCCTATTATGTAATCCAGGACGATAAAAATTGAAAGCGAACTTTCTATGGAAGAATATTTAATTTAACTTTCTCTAAGCTTTGTTTACATTCCAAAAGTATGCTGATTTGTAACACAATGTTAATAAAACAAAATTTTTAATTTTTATCTTTGCTTATGTAACATATTTATGGTATTGTATCCGTAGTTTTAATTAAGCATTAAAAAAATTAACAAATTACACGAAATTGTAAAGATTCTAATTTCAGAAAACTTTCACCTGGTAGGTGCGGTGTTTTTTATTGTTCTATTTAAATTTAATATTTTTTTAACAAAAAATTACTTGTTTTCGTTGGAAGAGAATAGAAATGCAATATAAATTTATTCAGTGTCAGAGGCGTAAAATATATGTATATAGATCCATAGCCGATCCAAAAGTTTTATATAAATATTTAATAAAATTTATAAGTTTATAATAATTAGGTGTATAAATATAACATAAAACTATGGAATTTTAACAAAATAAGTTTAAATTCGTCGGGTGTGTAATTATAAAATCATACAAAAATATTTAGAAATGATTTCTATGAGATATTAGAATTAACAAACTTTGAGTTTATATGCATATAATAATTGTGAAAAGCAGAATTTACATTAAGTATGTGGATATTTATGGCTAGCCGTTTTACTTTTTAATCAGGAAAGTGAAAATAGTATTAAAATTGTTTACTTTTAGAGATTTAAAACAAAATATGTGAAACGAATATCAGACACCTGAAATCCATTTCTGACATCTGAAATTGAATTCACATAACAGAAACTAGTTTTTGTTATATCAGCATCAGCAAAAATTTTTAATATACACTAAAAAGTAACATTAAAATCTTGAAACGTATAAATAGCAGCAATTAAGAGTTTAGCTTTTCAATTTTCTGATGTTAAAGACTATAATTTACCGTACATTTTCTTCCTGATAATTGGTGAAAGTGCCACTGAATTATACATTTAGTTATTATTTTCTCACTATATCACAGTAGTAAATTTTTCAAAAATCAAAATTCAATAACGGAAATTACGTGGACATTTATATTATGACTGTGTTATTAAAAATGTTCAAATTATTGCACTAAACTGATCAATTGTTAATTTCTAGCATCTGGACGTTTATAATACCACAGTGGTAAAGTAGAAGGTTGAAAATATCGCAGTGAAGTGGAAAATGTTTTATTTCAAATGTTTGATGAAATTTTTATTATGACTGTGATAATAAAAACATTAAAAATGTTAATAGTTAATAAATATTTAACTATTAAAAATTAATAGTTTATTAATAAAATAAAACGCTTGGTAACTGTTTCACAATTTGTTGGTTTTTATTTACTCAACTCGAGTTTCAACCATCACGGTCATCGTCAGGAGTTTACAAACACAACAACACAAGTTATGTTGTGTTTGTAAACTCCTGACGATGACCGAGATGGTTGAAACTCGAGTTGAGTAAATAAAAACCAACAAATTGTCAAACAATTACCAAGCGTTTCATTTTATTAATAAACTATTAATTTTTAATAGTTAAATATTTATTAATAATGTTTCACCATGTGCCTACCACACAATCAATTCAAAATATGAAATAGTTAAATTCGAAATATTTGGTATACATTTATATTATGTTTGTCATAATAAAAATACGGAAAATACCGCTGTAAAGTTTTAAACTTTGATTTAAAACATGTGGTAGGTTTATTATCGCTATGATATCGTAAATCACCGTATTTCTTGCTGAAGAATACAGAGCGCGCCAAATGGGTTTTTAATTCAGTAGATTGTGATGTAGGAATCTGCATCAGAAGGAACAATTTGTTTGTCGCCAGAGTTTAAGAATAACAGCGTTTAATAGTGTCGATTGTACATAAAACTTGATTCCTATGATCTAAGTTGATTCCGTTTGTTACGAAAAGAAATATAAATTGAGTTGTAAGAAGTTAATGTTTCCGTTAATTGTTAACAAAAACTTCAACCTCTTACTACAGTACACAACAAACTTTCATTTTTGCAAAAAACGGCATCAAGCGATATGTGCGATCGATAATATTCAATGCTATTTTAAATTAAGTTAATAATAAACAAATAATAAGCAATAACCGGGTCCCGCCATTTTTGCGTAGGTTGTAGCTTTGCTACTCCGTACCTTGCCGTACATTTTATAAATGTCTCTAGGGACATCTATCGCCGTTATTAAGTTAATAAAATAATTTTTTTCCGCGAGAAAAATTATTTAAATATTTTTAATTTATGCAATATTATGTGTTTCAACCTTTTACAATTAACCGAAAACCGAAAAATACCGCAAATGCGCCATCCTTAGCATACAATGTACAAAAAAATACAGTATTAATTATTGGAAATAAATTTGAGATAGAACAAACTTATCTAAATATGTATAAGAAAATTTAAATTAATTAGTTAAATCATTATAAATATGTTTAAAACTATTACTAAATAAGGCTAAAGAGATATAAGTTTGTGTGCTGTTATTAATCGGTAATAGTTAAAATTTGCTTCATCATCAATTTTTAAATTTATGCCGATATTTTTGTGTTTTTAATATCACAGTCATATTATAAATGCTAACCACATACTTTAAATTTAACATTTTTAATTATACTGTAATATTTTCAACGTTTCTAATATCTAAGCATCTTGGTTCATTATAACTTAATTGTCTGCAAAGTTGATAGTAAACAAACATTTGTCATTTATTGGAATGCCTATTCCCGGGAATCTTCTTTGCCAATTATCCAGTGCGCATTCTAAATAAATGTTGAATAAAAGTGGTGATAGATAGTCGCAATTTCTTAAAAGTATAAATTGGCTTGGATTAATATCCGTTTTTAAACCCCTCAGGGTCCGTCTACATGATTCCGGAAGTGCTGTAGGCTAGAAGGCTTATTGTGCTTACCCTGATTTTTGTCACACCCACTCCGTGATTCTGGTTCCCTGTGTCATAAGATACAGATCTCTCGCTGGGTGCGCCTTAAAATTATTCGGTTTCATTTTTGGTTTCCCGAATATGCATTGTCTTTTTCTCGCCAACTCACCACAGCTGCATAAAACATGCATTGTCGTTTCTGGTTCCTTGTCGCATAGTCTGCAAGCAGAGTCTATTAAATTTCTGGATCCTCTGGAGGTGTTCCTTGACAGTCGCATGGCCTATTAGGAAACATCTTGCTAAGCAGTAGCAGTTCTGCAGTTCTTTCTGCGAAAGGTCCGCTCATGAAGGCCTTGCTGTGATTGTGTCCTGGTTTCTTATTTCAGTGTGTTGTGTGTTCATATCACAACCAGTCACTGATATAAAGACGGATTGCGCTCCTTGACACTCTCGGGGCAGGTTCTGGTCCGTAGTAAGCCCCTGTTGCATCAGCTTTTTCATTGCCAGCAATCTCTTGGTGGCCTAAGACCCAGAGCGATCTCACCTTGTTCTGCTCCTCCAGATCGTTGAGTTTTTTGCAACATTCCCATACCAGTTTGGAAGAGGCTTTAGAGCTCGAAAGAGTCTTTAAGGCCGCCTGGCTATCAGACAAAATGCAGATATGCTTATTGTTATCAAGGTCGCTTGATAGGTTAAGGTAGTTGATTAGGTCATCTAATACAAATGTCATTCAGCCAAAAAGCACCAATATGGCAACTTCCTGTTCAACAAAACAGCTTGATCTACTTTTCTCCTATGAAACTAACAGAAGCTGCATCGCATTAGTTGTCAGTTACGAACAGATTTATGTAAGCTTCAAAACTAAAATTTTATTTTTTAAGCCTTTCTTTTGCTTTCCCGTGCGCATTATAGAACCGCGTAAATTTCCGTTTAAAATCGAAGGCGTGCTTTCCCAGAGGTTAACAAAGACTCTTTTTTGGTTTTCACCGTATATGCCTGCTCCAGTACCCATCTCTAATTTTGAACGGTCTTTGTACCAGACTAGATATCCGGCAGGAACACATTGTTCTAGGTTCTGTCCACTCTTTGCAGTACTAGCTTATTACCCTAAAGAATGTATCTACAAGATGTTTAAAAGTCATATGGTCTGTCCTCATTTTAAATATAGAACCTCCTATGCTACCAATCAAGCTTGTATGCTCTGAACCTGTACTTAGTTTGTACGTTGAATTTTGCAGCCTGTATAGTCTTAATCTGCCCTCTCCCCTTATTAGCATTTGAAGTGGAGTGTGGCCTAAAAGAGTCTCCATAGCTCTGGTAGTCGTTGTTCTCATTGAATACCAAGACAAGCAAGCCTTTGAATCTTACTTAATCTTAATTAGGTGGTTTCTTGTTTGCCTTTGGCCTACCACACCAGGGCCGCGTATGGCTGGTCTGACCACCCTGATGTACAGCCAGTGCACCATGCTTGACTCCATGATTGATCGTAGGTTCGTCTGACTACAGCTAAGGTGATCTACGATTTTCGTATAATTTGTTTAGTATGTTGGTTCAAAATAAATTTGAAGTCTAAAATAACCCCTAAATACTTTACTTTTCCCGATATATTAATTAGTTTGCCGTTAAGATAGAAAGGTTCCAAGCCCTCTACATTTTTCCTTCTTGGACACGGTACTGTAGTGGTCTTTTACTTTCATGATGTCTTTTAGATATTGGTTAATGTAACATTTTATTAGGGCTTTTCATAGCTTTTTACGTAGAATTGGGACGTAAGCTTTCTCTAGATCTACAAAAGCTAAGTGGGGCTCTTCACCGTTGTCTGCTTTTTTCCCTCAATTGTAGGCACCCAGGGTAAATGTTGAGCATTCTCAAGAAAACTTGAATCTTTGTCTCCATTGAGTGAAAAATGGTTGCTACTTTTTGGGGAAGTAGTTTGATTACGTCCTGGCAATAAGACATCCGAGATTGGCCACTTCTGTATTCCTATTCAGTTGTGAACTCCTCATAATTTGACAACGGTTTGATTTTACTGCTTTTCTGAGCTTTGGCTGGGTGTATAGACAAGTGCGAAGATAGCCGCAATAACTAAATCCGGTTCTTCAATATCTTCATGTTCTGAATCTAAAATAATTCAACAAAATTTTGAAGTCGATTTGTTTATGATTACAATACCTTCTTCTCTCCGAGTTATACCCTACCCAGCAGGAAAAGCCAGCGGATGGTGTAGTGGTTAGAGTCTCAGGCTCTAGAGCTAGATTCTCAACGGCATGGATGGCGGTAGGTTAGAATTCTCTGCACGTCGGAAATTTTTCTGAATAAGTTAAACCTGTTCATGTGCATGGTGTGTATGTTGGGTTGCATGTCTTTTCGATGTGGGGCATGTTAGACCGGTGAATTGGGCCAAGTACGCTGAGCGCGGGTAATAGAGTGATACAGGAATCATGGAGTCACGCAGAGCGCCATTATTCTTTAAAAAACCCAGCGGGAAGCAAAACATATAAACGACGCAATCTACCGCAGCTTACGCAGCAACTGCAGAAACAGTATCTGTCAAATTATTGATGTAAATGTTTTGGGTCACTTATAAATGCAAAAAATAATATGCTATATTAAATGTTGAGTAATTTGTACTTCAGCATATTGTATTAATAACAGTAATAACAAATTAGTGGAATGGAAATAAAATCGATTTTATAAATTTTAGATAATATCTCTGTTAATTTGAAAGTTGTTTTATGTTCTACATACATCTCTGCAAACACTTTTTATTTTTTTCTATTTTTAGCGCGTAACTAATATTTCTTTAAAAAATTGATAGTAGGTTGTGCGTCTTTTCGCAACAAAATTATGCCATTACATCTGCTAGGAGTTGTAATTATCAGTAAATTTGTTTCGAAAATTACATGCTCAAGTTTAACTCCAGGTAATCTTGAAGGATACAAACTACATTGATTTATTTAATAAATATCATTAACAAAACGGACAAGAAACTACGTTAATAATAACAGCATGTAAAATATGAATTTAACCTGATTTCTTGGCAAAATATTGTTGTCAGTGCCCAGCTACTATCTATTTTTAAAGAATGATTTTCCACCTACAACTTTGAAAAAAAAAGCGGAGAAATGTTTACGGATAAGTAAGTAGAACGTTCCACTTAACCGAAATTAACATGATGATTTCATTTGCAAAAGATTTTGTTTGCCGTATCTTTGATGTTTAACGTCAAATAAAAAATTTTACAGGTCTATGTAATAGAGGGCATTCAAAAACATAATCTAAAAATTACACATTAACATAAGGGGAAAAAAGGCGTATCCGCTTGCTCATGCTGTATAGAGCATCGGTCATTAGGTCATCAAGTGGGAACGTGGTCTCCTTTTTGAAGAAATACGCGTGGTAGAAGATATATAAGTTGAGTATGAATTTATAGCGCAGACATAGAAATAGTGCATTGCAAAATGCAACGATTAATTGTGATTACTGTTATATACTTCTTTCTAATGTGCATAGAAAGAACGTCATGGTCTTATCCGTCTGGTGACCTACCTGAAGCTGGAAGCAAAAACATGTAAGAATTTAATTTCCAACGTTTTTTGTAATATTCAATATATATATTATCAGTTTTATCAAAGCAATGTTACTATTATGAATTACCAAAAAATCAGTTTTCTTCTTGCCAAGGTCATGAATTTTAAAATAATTATACCTTAACATTATTCTAAATAACCTTCGTTATTACTAGGGCTAAGATTTATATGCATCTGCATGTTCTTTTTGTCTGTAGTAAATATACGCTAAGTTAAATTTCTACATGTTTTATCTACATGTGAACGACATATGTAAATTTGAAAGTGCATATAAATGCATATTTTTAAGTTTCTCATAAATGCATGCATATTTTTGATTATCCGAGCAAATTTGTATATTTTTAAACTAATTTCCGGTTATAATCTCTAATATATATTTGCTTGCATTTCAGAAAAAGTGTTTTTTATTTAAAAATGCATTTAAAAGCATTGTTTTGTATTTTTTTTAATTTGCTAAATTGTGGTGTTTTAGAATAATTTTTGTAGGTAAATTCTTACAACTATTTGCATGCTACCTTCTAAAGCAAGGAATGATTATAAGATTGAGACTTGGGTTGTTCCTTCTTTTTTTTTCAAAAAGGGTTGGAAAGATGCTACTGTTTTCAGGTTAACATATTTAATATTCAGTTAGCTGGAAAATTTTGTGGGGAAACCATTTCACTACAGATGGTCAAATTTAATTTCGTACAGTGTGTAAAGATCGCGTTTTCAAGTTACCCAACATCTTAGCACAAATAAACATACTAGTTGTGCTTCTTTAAAAGCAAATAAAAATAAGCAAACATTGTTAAACTCCTCCGTTAACAATGCTTGAAGTGGCAGTGCTAGTAAATTATTTGACTTTAACAAAAAACTGTGTGGCTGCTGGCATTCCGTTATACAAACTTTCTCAACCTGCATTCCGGAACTTTTTGGAAGATATTTCAACATTGCCTGTGCCGGATGAATCAATTCTAAGAAAGAACTACTTACAATTTTATATGAACAAACTATTTAATCAATTTGGGAAGACATCACATTTGGGTTTTTATTGATAAATCTACAGAGAGTGCAGGAAGGTATGTTTTTAAAAATACCAATCCGTCGGTCGGTTGTTAAATTAATTAATAATTCGATGGCTCTGTTGTGGCCAAATATAATACAGCGTAAGAAAGTAATTCTCTTTGTCACTGACAATATATTTAACTTGTATTGCTCACGGCCTGCACCGGGTAGCAGAAAAAGTTAGAGAAATATACCCTAATACAAACAACATTATTTCTGATGTTAAAAAAGTCTTTTGCAAAGCCCCAGGTCGTATACAGGTATTGAAAGAAGTAGCACACGATTTACCACTTCCTCCGGAACCAATACTGACAAGATGGGGTACGTGACTTTCTGTAGCAGAATATTCTGCCAACAATTTCGAAACAATGAAGAATACTTTTAGTAAATTAAATAAAGACGATGCATTGTGTATATAGCCAATGCTCAAAACGCATTTTATGAAAGAGGGGTTCGTGAGAATCTGCTATTATTTTAAATTATTTTTTATCTATTTCGAAAGCTATAACGGCATTGGAAAAAACAGGAACTTTAATTGAGGAAAACATTAAATTAGTAGACGATGTGGGTACAGCACTTTATATAATTAATTCGCCCAAAGGATCAACCATAAAACAAAAATTTGAAGAATTTATAAATAAAAATGTAGCTTTGAAGTTATATGAAACTTTAAATAATGTATTAAATAAACACCGTAATTTGATGGATGATTTAAAAGATTAATTTTTAAAAGAATTACGTCAGTTTAAGTGTGCACCTCTTACATCTTGTGATGTTGAAAGAAGCTTCTTGAAATATATAGCAATTTTAGCCTATAACAGGCATAGTTTTATATATAAAAACCTAAAAATGTACGTAATTGTAAATTGCAATTCTTTACATTGTTAAAATAGTTCATAATTAATGATATTAAATAATAATGTTTAATAATGTTTATTATTTATCATGTTTACTTACTTATTGTTAATTATATTGTTTTTAGATTAAGAAATTGCAATACTGAGATTTATTTGTAAAAAAATCCATAATCAACAAATCAAAAACTCGTAAAAGTGCATTTTCGACAAGATTTTATATTATAAATGCATAAATTCCATATTTTAAGCGCATTTTTAATACATTTATAGTGCATAAGTGCATGCATATTTTGGAATTGTTAAGTGCATATAAATCCGAGCCCCAGTTATTACATTAATTTTTTGTTTAGATCACAAGTAATACCAGCATCTACTACTAGTATACCACTACCTGCTAGACCTCCACCTGTCGGAGGACCAGGCCCAAGTACTAATGAAACAGGAACGCCAGGAATTTGCACTCCAGCTATTAATTCCTTATTATGTAATCCAGGACGCTAACAATTAAAATTAAAAAAAAAAGCTTCTTGAAAGAATATTTAATTTACATTTCTCGGATTTTCAATAAATTTGTAAATTACACCAATCTGCAGCACAATATCAAGTTCTATTATTTCTATCCTTGCGTACTGTCTGGAATTTTAAATCGGTATGCCCAAAAGCTGGAAAATTAAATAATAAACATAACGAAATTGAATAGATTCTTATTCCAGAAAATACCCACCTGATATATGCAGTGGATTTGAAAGTTCCGTTAAAAATTAGATTTTTTTAACGCAAAATTACTTGTTTTATCTTCCAATTCTTAGTAGGTCTACGACGCCAGTTTTAGAATATTTTTAAATTCAACCTTAATACCGAAACTGTATTATTATAAAGGTTAAAAATTTATTATGTATATTTTAAACATAACAATAATTATGTAAATTTTTATAAGCATTCTGAACTTATCGTAAAGGAAAAATATAATTTTATTTTACATGCTACCTGTGGGCTTTGAATTTTATACCAAAATATTTTTCTTACGTTTTCTACAGTAACATACAAGTAATTCGATTATGAAATATAACAACCACTAGGTTTGCGAAAAGTTAAAATTAAATAAAAATAATATTCTATTCGTATTTTGTACTTTTTTATTGATTTATGTTCTAATTGTGAAACAACGTAAAAATAGCATCCCAATTTTAAGTAATGTGGATAAAAGTGCTTTCTAAACTTTTTTTGGGGTAATCTAAATAGTATGAAACATAGAAGTGATATCAACCCGATGTTATTTTATAAGGGAAAAACCGCAGAAACGAACAACATTAAAAATTTTCGAAAATTAACAAGCACAGAATAATTTTATTATTTTATGAAACAAGAAAAGCAAGAAAAGGAGTTTAGGCTGACAGTAAAATAAGATTCCGTAGATGATTTTCTGGTGATTTTTTTATTTAGAGGAGCTTATCTTTTTCATCCTCTAAATTTCCGGCTAAATAATAATTTTTACGGTTCCTTTTTTTTGCAAGCATAAATATTTGATTTTTGTCTTTATTTATGTGTAGAGCACCAAATTTTTCATAAGTTTTCCAAATTTACACGTTTGGAGCGACGAGACAGAAGCTAACTCAGCCAAGCATATTAAGATTATTTATTGTCAAGGAACCATGTTGTAGCCGCTCCCTACTTACTTCATAAACGTCATAATAGCATTTTGTTAATAGCATATTATGTAATATCTTAAAACGTCAAACCTTTCAGAGTACATTTGCTAGATACCCTTTGCCTGTATGTCATCTCACGCACACAGCTCGTATGTTAAAAGCAAAGCATGCATATATGTTGTCAATCCGGATCCCTTCTATCTGTCTCAACTTTCACTGACGACGACCTTCTGCCATGGAAACCAGATCTTCAACGCTTTTATTATATCGTCTGTCTATAAAGTAACCCCCCCCCCCCCCCCCCCCATCCCAACTAACTTTTGAACGACTTGATATTTTACCACAATATTTGGTGTGCTTTAATGGGAAATTAAATACTACTCTTTAGCCTATAATTAAATTTTGTATCATTCAAAATGGCGACTGGGCGCCATTTAAAAATTTTTTTTAATGAAAAGGGTGATCGACTGACGCCTCATTTGAAAGGTTATTTGTTCTGCGTCTGATCCTTGAGTTTCAAAAAAATATATACAGCGATAACAAGATGGCGGATTTTAAACAAATGGACTGGCTCAATTCAAAATTGTTTTGATTTTTTTAATTAGTAGTTCACTTTTTCATTTGCGGGACTAAATTTTCCCAGAAATATCTCAGGTGGCTGGAAATAATATTGAAAACGTTATGTTCCAACAAGACGGTGCGCCGCCTCATTATTAAAGGCCTGTTTCTGACTTTCTCAACGGACATTTTCCTGGAAGATGAATAGGTAGACGGGGGCCCGTAGAATAGCCGGCTCGCTCCCCAGATTTAACCGTCTTACATTTTTTATGGGGATATCTGAAATCGAAAGTGTACAGAACCCTTCCAGAAACAATTGAAGAACTGGAGCAACGCATTACAGAAGCTTGCAGAAATATCACTCCAGAAACTTATGAAAATGTAAGGCAGGAATTTCATAACCAACTTTTTGCGTGCAAAGAAGTGAATGGTGAACATTTCGAACACTTAATTTAACTTCTTTTTGCTTTAATTCTTAGTTTTTTTAAATACCGTCTGTCTATAAAGTACCCCGCCGCCCTAACTAACTTTTGAACGACTTGATATTTTACCACAATATTTGGTGTGCTTTAATGAGAAATTAAATACTATTTTCTAGCCAAAAACTAAATTTTGTATCATTCAAAATGGCGACTGGGCGCCATTTTGAATTTTTTTTAAATAGAAAGAGGGGTCGAGTGACACCTCATTTGAAAGGTCTTTTCATTCTGCGTCTGATCCTAGAGTTTCAAAAAAAATATTGACCCATAACAAAATGGAGGATTTTAAACGCATGGACTCGCTCAATTCAAAATTGTTTTGATTTTTTTAATTAGTAGTCCACGTTTTCATTTGCAAGACAAAATTTTCCCAGAAATATCTCAGGTGGCTGGAAATAATATTGAAAACGTTATGTTCCAACAAGACGGTGCGCCGCCTTATTATTATAAGCCAGTTTCTGACTTTCTCAACGGACATTTTCCTGGAAGATGGATTGGTAGGCGGGGGGCCTGTAGAATAGCCGGCTCACTCCACAGATTTAACCGTCTTACATTTTTTATGGGGATATCTGAACTCGAAAGTGTACAGAACCCGTCCAGAAGCAATTGAAGAACTGGAGCAACGCATTACAGAAGCTTGCAGAAATATCACTCCAGAAACTTATATGGGCCGGCGGGTGGTCTAGTGGTTAAAGTCCCAGGCTTTGAAACTAGACTCTCAATGGTAGTTGGTTCGACTCCACTGCTCGTCACTAATTTTTCTGAATAAGTTAAATCTGACGAGTCCATGGATGGTGTATGTAGGTGTGTACGTTGGGTTGCATGTCTTTCAGGGGTGGGGCATGTTAGACCGGTGAATAACACTTAGTGTGTTGAGCCCGGGTAAGGGGGTGGGATGGGAATCATGGGGTCGTGCTCACGCACGGCTTCATGATTCTTAAAAAAAAAAAAAAGAAACTTATGAAAATGTAAGGCAGGAATTTCATAACCGACTTTTTATGTGCCAAGAAGTGAATGGTGAACATTTCAACACTTAATTATTTTAATTTAAGCTTTAATTCTTAGTTTTTTAAATAGACTTCTTTATCTTCAAACATTTGTCATTTTGTTATGGCTGAATATTTTTCTTTGAAACTCTAGGAATTCAGTGGCGTGTTCTCCATGGAAGCTAGGGAAGCACTGCTTCCCTTACAGAAAGTATGTATCATTATACCTACTTATATCTTAATAATAAATTAGTTTCATACAATTATTTAAATTTTTGTATCGCCTTTAATTTCTTTTCTTAGACGGCGGCGCGGCGCGGCTCGTCACTTATGAATTTTGCTTCTTATCCTAGCGCGCCTGAAATTCGCTTCCACTCGCCGCTCCTCGTCCTCGGTCGGTTCCGTGCTGGAAGCTGTATTTCTACAGCGTAACTCTCGGATGCAATTGTGCATGGGTTTTGCATATAATTGAGCGTGTTGTGGGTGGTTTACCGAGAATTTAAGTTTAGTTGTTTTAAAGTATTGTAGCAGTGATTTAGTATAGGTGATGTATATAAACATTGTTTATAGAAAGTGTTATTAGTTAGGATTTATAAAATAGTGTCATTTTAAACGAGTGGGATTTAATAATAAAATTTTAAATTAGTGCGCCTGGAAGCTGTAGGCTGACAGATTACAAAGCAAAAAAACTATGGCAATGCCCGGTACGTCAACGTCTTCAAACAGTTTAGTAGTACTAATATGTGACTGTACTGTGTGCAATTTAGTGGTAAAGGGATTTGCAACTTTTCATTTTGAAGAAAAAAAGCAAATCATTTTAAAAGGTTTATTAACAAAGTTAACTAAACAGACTAAATTGTATGTGGGACATTTCCAAACAGAAATTTATAAAAACTGCGAGTGGCTCACTGGTTGCGACACTAAGTCGCTTTTATTTTGCTGGCCATTTATGTCTTCTCTTCGCAAATGAAAAGAATTTGTGGAACAAAAGTGGGTTTTCGGATCTAAATAATCCACATAAGTTAATAAAGAGACATTCGTCTAGCAAGTTACATATTCAGTCAATTATTAAAGAAAAAACCTTGGGTAAAGCAAGAATAGAGCATGCTTTAGATGATCAGTTGAGAATAAGCAATGAACAACAAAATCAGCAAGTACGCAAAAATCGTGAAATACTTCAAAGGCTTATAGATGTGGTACGTTACCTTGGTGAACATGAGCATGGTTTTAGGGGTCACAATGAGTCTGAAAATTCTTCAAATAAGGGAAATTATGTGGATTTAATTAATTTTCTGGCCAAATATGATGAACCATTGAAAATTCATTTGGAAAACTCTACAGTATTTAAAGGTACTTCAAATCTCATACAGAATGATCTAATTTCTTGTGTAGCAGAAGTTGCATTAAAAAAAATAAAGTGTGAAATAGAGGAAACTTCGTTTATCGCAATTATACTAGATGAAACTACTGATGTTGCAAATATTAGCCAGTTATCGAAAGTTGTTCGTTATGTTACAAGGAAAGGTGAAATTAAAGAACGCATTTTGGGATTTTTAAATGTTTCCACTCAAAGAACAGCAATCGCTCTTTTTGTAACATAGTGCAATCTATAATAGAGTAACTTAATTTTGGTTCAAAATAGTGGCGCAAAGTTACGATGGAGCTGCAGTAATGGCAGGTGAATTAGGGGGACTACAGACTAAAGTAAGAGAAACTTACCCAAGCGCGCGTTTTGTACATTGCATGGCGCATCGTTTAAATTTTGTGTTACAACAGTCTGTAAGCAGTATAAAAGAATGTAAGGTGTTCTTTTCAACTTTAAGTTGCATCGCTTCATTTTTTCAAAATCTTCAAAACGAACAACTGCCTTAGATTTGGAAGTTCATAAGAGAATGCCAAAGGTAGCACCCACTCGATGGAGTTACAATGGAAGATTGGTGCAAACTGTGTTTGAATATCGTCAGCCACTTATTGATTTTTTTGAAAAAATAGTAAGTAGAGCACCAGCAGGAATGGGACCACGAAACCATAGTTTGCTCTAGAGGATATTTAGACATGTTAAAAACAGAAACTAATTTTAATCTTTTACTTCTTATTTTCTCTCAAATATTTCCGTTTTGCGACAACGTATTTGCTGTTCTGCAAAATAAATGAAGCGATATAAATTTTTGTATAAAAAAGATACGGGAATTTAAATCTGTTGTGTCATCTAAAAGAGAACAGTTTGATAGCCCATGGAATAAATTCGAGCGACTGGATATTAAAACCAAAAAGCAAAATCAAAAAAAAATACGCACTGATATCGTAGGAGACGAAAAAGCCTGTTATCGGAGATTATTTTTAGAAATAATTGACAATATTACTACGCACATGGATGCCCGATTTCAAAATATGAATAGTTTAAAATTTATAGAGTTAATAAATTTGAATGATCATAATACAAATCCGGAAGGTGCATTTGAATCTTTGAAACAGAATTATTCACAATATTTTGATTTTCCTGCATTACGATCCGAACTTTCAGTGATATACAACACGTCGGAAGGTTTAAATAAAAGTAGTGTTGCTGACTTATAGAAATCTATTAAGGAATGTGGACTAGATCAAGCTTGTCCCGAAATTATTAAACTATGTGAATTAACTCTCACTATTCCGGCCACAAGTGCATCCACAGAACGCAGTTTCTCAGAGTTCAAAAGGATTAAGAACTTCATTAGAAATTCTACCGGGCAAGAAAGACTTTCTAACCTGGTGCTGTTATCCATAGAAAAGGAAAAAATTCAAGAAATGTCACTTGAACAAAGGTTTTATGATGACGTTATTGATGAATTTGCAAAACGAAGTAGGCGAATCTCCCTCAATTTAGGTAAGGTAGGTTTCATAATAAAATACAGAGTGAAATAGATTTGACCAAATACAAACTAGTTCTGACCATTTCGGTGCAACCGACACTTAATTGAATATAATAAAAAATAAATTTTAATTTTTTTAAATCATTTTTTTCTTTGGGTGGAGGTGAAGGCACAATAAATAAATTAGAAAGATAGACGATTTGGTGGGTCGAATTGAGTATATTGCCTAAAAATTTCAAAATTTTCCGGGGGAGAACCCGTACTTACAGCATGTAAACCATGTGGGCGCGTCATAGTTTACTCATAAAAAAACATCATCCATTTTTGAATGATCTAATGTATTACACAATATTGCGTATAACAGAAGAACGCACTAACAGTCGAGATCCCAGCCTCACGGCAGCAGCGCCGGCTGCGCGAAACAATCAAAACATTCCACTAATCTAATGCAATATAAAAATGCTATTGCTTTTGGGAATCATTTTCGGTTTACGGTAAAAACGTCTCTGAAAAAAGGCCCACAACAAAAACGCCAGAAAAGCTATTAATGGAGAAAAAAGTGACAAACACCGCCTGAAGAAAGGCTCCGGTAAAAACAACCTTTATTACATACATTCCCGGGATAAAATACAACCCCGGTAAAATCATTTCCTGGAGAAAATCTCCGCCAATGCAGCATCCCCTAAACATGTGTATTTTTGTGCTGCTGGATCGCGGTATAGTAAAGAAAGAACTTTCCCTGAAAAAATGCGTGTTTTTCATTGCTGATCAATTTATATAAACAAGAGCAAATTTCATTTTGGAATTATATGCAAATATCTAACAAGTGTTTTTTTTGAGCGTATTTAATAGTTCCACATACATTTTGAATATATCTGTTAAGGCACTCTCCTAGCATTAAGGAAATGTGATAAGTTTAAGTAGCATCTTTCGGGCTGTTTTTAAAGGAATTTTTTCTGGATCTATGAAGGAACGGTTTTTGTTGAACGTTTATGCTGATGGTTTTCTTTCTTAAATTTTTGGGGTTATTTTCCCAGCTTTACCGTTTTTTTCTTCAGGTTTCCTTTCGTTTTTTTTAAACAAAATTCTATTTACAAGATGAGCTGTTAATTCCAAGACCGACTCAAGAGAGGAAACATTCGAAGCTACAAAAAAACGTCAGTCGGCTATAACCATAACTAACCGATACTTCTGGTATTTACGAAACTGCGACAAACAATAATAAACAGCCTTTATGAATGAAAGCCGAGGTCCCTGCCTCACACTGCTTTGCGTATCTGAACATACAAACATTAGCGCAAAATAAATATTATGTCTGAAGGTTTCGTTATGGTTAGACAGTTAGGGAATTAATATATAGATAGATAGACCTGACAATAAGAAATGTTATTCGGTAAACTAGGTTGAGACTAACTTTCATAGGACAAACCGAAGTGGCAGGTGTAGTAGAATCATCCACCCCTAAGGACACGGTATAACAGGATGAAAATCGCGACTCGGCAAAAGAAGAGTCAAACGTTCACAAACGTTCGCAAATAAGAAGATAGTATTGAAAAAGTAGAGAGAAGAAGAATATTAGAAATGATTTGCTTGCAAGTGGTGGTAAATGTTTTATGCTTTTCCTAATAGTTTGAGCGTAGTTCGGTTTTCATCTTTTCCTGAGTTTTACTTTAATACTCAGCCTTGTGATAATTGGTCAAAATTGCGAAGTCGATTTTTTCCACAATTACAATCTCTCTGAACTAACTCATGCAATATACCGACGAGGAGGCAAAAAACTTAGAAGACGCAAGCTACCACACCTTACGTAGCACTTGCAGAAACAGCCTTCGCAAAATTATTGACGTTTTTGGGTCAAGTATGTACGCATATAATAACCAAATACGCGAATATATGCTTTATAGTAATTTTTGGGTAATATTTACTTTATAATAATGTTCTAAAGTAACATAAATGTTTAGATGAAAATAAAAATAATTTTAACTTTAAAATCCCATGCCAAGAAATGCATTTCATATTTACAAACATTAACTTTAATACAACACAAGAGCTATGCACCTTGACATCTTTAATATACAGTATTAGTCATTACCATTAGATCAAATGGGGATCTGCTCTCGTTTATGCAGAAGTATGGGCCGTAGCAGATACATAAAAGCTGGCATACATTTATTATGCAAACTTAAACATGGTGAAGTTCGAAATGCAACGATTAATTGTGCTAACTGTTATATGTTTTCTTCTGCTGTGCGTAGAAAGAAGGCCCTGGTCTTATCCGTTTGGTACACTACCTGAAAGTGGAAGCAAAAACAACTCGAATCTAATTTGTTATTGTAGCAAGGTATACAATTTTTATGTTTTACTTGGCACCGACTTCAAAATTATAAAACAATTAATAATTATATAATAAACAATAATTTCTTAATTACATTAAACGGAACAACAAATAAGTATTAAGTTGTTGTATAAAAAACATTTATTTTTTGCTTTTTAGTTAACTTATGTTACTTTTGTGCTTTTATTTGAAGTCGGTTTTTAAAGTTAATTATTTTACAATTTTAAGTGATGGGTAGACCTAGTAAGGATGTTTCTCGAATGATAAAACGACGGCTAGTTGAAACGGAAAATGAAAAAGACGGAAACGCTTAGAAAAAAAAATAAAATCAGAAATATTGAAACAATTATGAATGAAACTCCACAGGACCGCGAAGCACGTCCTTGATCATAGTTAGGTACCTACCTTGTTCTGGGATTGTCATAAACCTAACAATAGCACACATAAACACGCGACACATAATCATGGGACATTTAATCTCGGACAGTTAAACACGCCGACAATTAATCACACGGACATTTAAACACTGAGGCAAATAATCACATGGACATATAAACACATTGTGTTTGAATTCTTATATGACTGCAGTAAAACTAAAATATTTACAAAAATATGGCAGATGAAGCTTTATTGCAATCTAGTTTCTAGAAATATCTTGAACACTTTGTTTAATGCAAAATCAAAAACAGACGATTTGCTAAAATTAGGCATTTACAAATTAAATTGTTCGCATTGTAATTCGGTTTATATAGGCCATACAATTATAAATTTTGATATTAGGTATAAACAACACGTACGTTGTTACAAATACAAATACCCTCATAAATCCCATTACGCTAAACACTTACTAGAACACAATCATTCAATGACATCTAATAATACCATAAAAGGTTTACACTTTTGTGATGATAAACGTAAATTAGATATACTAGAAGCTTTTGAAATTCACAAACATTTAAAAACTGTACCGTTAATAAATGAGCAAATTGATCTCTTAAATTCTTCTCTATTGGATACTTTTGAATAAGAAATCAAGTCATCTGCAGACGATTACCGAGATCAAGTCACCAAGTTCTATTGCTATAACAACACTAACTGTTTACTTCCTAATACAACCTTTGACAATGGAATATAAACATGCCGCAATAAGGTTAAAATAAATAAATATTGTTAAAGTAATTAAGTATTTTTTCTACTTCCGTGTTTAAAATGCCATTTATCGCATATGTTTCCATGACGCTAAGTGACCTTTTAAACACACCTCGACAAGCCGTGGCGTTGTGCGCTTTAGTCACGGGCTGAAGTTAGCTCTAGGTTTTTAATCGCAAAAATCAATTGAAAATCAACTGAAAATCAAGTTAGCCGTCACTTGTCATCAATCTGTCAAAATAATTAATATGGCTTAAGATAATAAAATAATTTCCAAATTTTAGTATTTTTGTGATGATCGTAGAAAAAGTATAGTATGCAATTCGTTTTAAAAACTTTTCTAGATACTCGTTTTAATAAACACTCGCTCCGCTCGTGCCTAATAAAACTCGTGACTAAAATGCCGTTTCTAAAACTTGTTGCATAATATACTATTATATACAGATAATCATTAAATATGGACTTTAACGAAGTAAAGCTGGAATTT
The DNA here is from genome assembly GCA_958336395.1 of Ctenicera cuprea. Classification (NCBI taxonomy): domain Eukaryota; kingdom Metazoa; phylum Arthropoda; class Insecta; order Coleoptera; family Elateridae; genus Ctenicera; species Ctenicera cuprea. Next base: position 10,077,246 of record OY284488.1, read on the forward strand.
ATAAATTAAGATTCTTAGCGTTAAAGATCATATTTAGTGAAAATACAGATTACGTGCAGAATATGTGTTTATATGTCCATGTGATCATGTGCCTCAGTGTTTAAATGTGTATGTGTTTAAATGTCTGTGTGATTAATTGTCGGCGTGTTTAACTGTCTGTGATTAAATGTCCTATGATTATGAGTCGCGTGTTTATGTGTCCGGACACCCAATACCCAACGAAATTAAAATGGGACCATCTTGGAACTATACTGAACCCAACGCAAAAAGAATCATTAAAATCGGCTCATAAACAAAGAAGTTACGCCCGAACATACATAAAAAAATATATATATATACATATATACAGACGAATTGAGAACCTCCGCCTTTTTTGACGTCGGTTAATAAAAATATGTAAGAATTTATTTTTGGAAAAGTTTCTCATAATATTCAATATACCAGGTGACTACGAGAACATGTAAAAACTGGCCATTTTGTCAATTTTTTAATTATTAATTTAAATTTTGTTTTGGACAACATACACATAAAAATTCATGTTGCGGCTTAAAACGGTGTTAATTTGGACTTCCGCTTTAACCGGAAGTGATACCAATTTTTTATTTTTAATGAAACACTCTGTATATTTTTGGACAGATTTTTTAATTTCCTTTACAGCCATTTATAAGAATTACCTATTAACTGTTAATTTTGGCAGCTAGAAGGCGTCTAGCTATTTTTAATATCCGTTATTAACACAATAATTTTATTTTTTCTTGCTATTTTAAAAATAATAAGGTATGTTTTTGGTATTAAATTAAAGCAAATAAAATGGCATTTTAAAAAGTGCAAAAAACTCAAGTAGGGTAATATAAAAAAAAAGTTATGAACGTTTAAAAATTGTGATTTTTTTAAATTTTTTTAATATTTTGCCTCAATAAAGTGTTTAAACAAATTAATACGAAAACACTCAAAGTTCATTATCCTTTAGTTTTTAAAACCAATTAAAAAAAAGTAATTATGAATATCATTATTAATTAGGCACATTTAATTATTTTTAACGCCCTTGGCAGCCAAAATTAAAAACAAATAGATAAATATCATACATAGCTGTAAATGAAAGTTAAAGGTCTCTCCAAATATGCGAAAATACACAGGGTGGTCCATTAAAAATAAAAAAATGCTTAGTTCCGGTTAAACCGAAAGTCCAAATTAACACCGTTTTACGTCGCAATATGCATTTTTATGTGTATATTACCCAAAAAATATGAAATTAATAAGTTAAAAATTGGGGAAATGACCGGTTGTTACATGTTCTCGTGGTCACTCGGTATATAGCATCTCTTTTATCAGACGTATTATTATGATTATGAATTACCAAAACACAGATTTTCTACATGTATAAAATGCGATTTAAATTCCCTCAAAACCATTATTTTAATGTAATTAAACGTAAATAAATTTTGAAATGATCTTTGTTATTACATTGTCTATTCTACATTGATTCTTTGTTCAGCTCGCAAGTTACACCCCCACCTGCTAGACCACCACCTGTAGGAGGACCAGGACCAAGTACTAATGAAACAAGTTCGTCGGGAATTTGCAAAGCAGCTATTGACTCCTTATTATGCAATCCAGGACGATAAAAAGTAAAGGCGAACGTTCTGTGGATAAATATTTAATTTACATTTCTCGGATTTTTTATTGAATTTCAGAAGCACTGCTCTATCGGTAGCCAAAGTGTTTTATTTTTATCCTTGTTTATGCAATATTTTTATTTATTTATTTATTTATTTTATTTATTCTGATGCCATCTACAGAAAAAAAAATTCCAATTACAGGTGGCTATATTTGCAGTTTTAATTAGACACCCAAAAGGTTATGTAGTTAAAAGATTAAGATTTTTATTCCAGAGAACACGCACCCCATAGTAGCAGTAGTTTTGAGAGTATCATTAAAACTTGCTTTCTTTTAACGAAAAATCACTTGTTTTGCTGTCGATTCTTAGTAGTTCTAAAAAAATGTTTTTGTCTATATTTAGGTCGAAACAAAATTGTAAGACTAGTGTTATGAAACATATATTGCCTCCTTTAGAACATTTGACACGAACGAAATAAGTTTTATCGATAAGAAATATTAACATACAAGATAAATATAAAGTTTCAAATTCATTTAACATTGTAATTGTTAATGTTAACAATATTATTTAAAAAAGCTGTCGGGCAACGGCCACAGAACCTTTCTCGCATTTATAGGAAATTTGAAAATTTTAAAAATCTCGAAACTGGAAATTTGAGATTTTATGAAAATTTATAAAACTTCTAAAATTCTCGAAATATTTCAAATTTCGTAAATTTTGAAAGCTTTTTAAAATATTGGAAAATTATTTGATTTTTTGAAAATTTGAAAAATTTGGAAGTTGGCAAATTTTTGAAAATATTGAAAATTATATTAAATTTTGACATTGTTCAAAATAAATTATAAAATTTTTGAAACTTATTGATAATTGAAAATTTTTAATTATTATAGTTTAATTACTCAGAAATTTTTAAAATTTTTAAACATTTGAAACATTTTAACAATTTAGTAAAATTTGTTTTAATATTTTGAAATCTTTGAACGTTTTTAAAAGTTCGACAATTATTGAATAATTTGAAAACTTAAAATTTTTTGTTTTTTAGTAATCGAGTTCATTATAAACAATGTTTTTTAATTAAACAATTAAACTGTTCAGGTAAACGACCAAAACGAAACCTCTCAGAGATGCTTAGCATCCAATAGAAAATTCTTCCTATTGTTATTTAACATGTTCCTACCGATTTTGAATCCGAAATTCATATATTTTTGAAACATCAAAAAATCGTTGGCGAGGTAAATTTTGATATTTGTAATTTTTGAAAATTTTTAAAAATATTGAAAATTCTGAAAACTTAAAATGTGTCAAATTTAAAAAAAATTTAAAATATTAAAAACTTGTAAATATTAAAAATTTGTATCGTTTTATATTATTTTGTGTCTTCTAGTTGTGAATAATGTTTATTTGTTGAAATCTCAAAATCGAGTTTTTCACGTTCTATACGCCTTTTAGTGATAGCTGTTTCTTTGGCGATTACTCAATTAAACTATTCAGGTAAACGACTAAAAGAAAACTTTTCACTGGTGTTTTCTCAATGGAAAGTTGTTCCTACTGCCATTAAACATGCTCATATCAGTTTTGAATCCGAAAATCTAATTTTTGCAAAAAAAACTGTTAGTAAGGGGGCAGTGGGGCTTGATAGTGAAATTGCGTTTGCGCAAATCGGCTATTCGACATGCGGAAACTACGAATCTAAGTTGTTTTTTTCGAGCGCGTCTATGTTGAAGTAAAGCACCCCTTTCCTTCGCCTCCGCTTCTTTTTAGCGGACTAGCCTCATTCTTTTGTGGTTCTATCTCAGTAAAATTACCAATCTCAAACTCGGTATGAAAGTATCAAATAACCATAAGAATGACTTTCCGAGTTTTAAGATTTCAACGAACAATAATTGTCTGCGATTTGAAAACACCAGTTATCATAAAACTACACTACTCTTTAAAAAAAATAGAGAATGTAGGCGAGGAAGCTTCTACTTAAAAAAACCACAGTCGCGTCCGGAAAGCTGGGTTGAGTGAGGGGAGAGAAACATTGTACTCGTACTTAAGAAGCTTGAAGAGATAGCTCGTGAGCAGTTAAAACACCTTAAAATAGTGGCCTAAGATAAGGAAAGGGAATTCTCTGTTAAGTATCAGAGTAACAAGTGTGCTTAGAGTGGCTGATCAAGAATAGATGCCTGTACTCTGAAAACTACTTCTGATTTTATAGACACAAACCTGTAGAAAACATCTGACGTAAGTGGATATAGTGGGTATTCAGACTATTCAAAAGTTTATTAAGAAAATGTCTTTATTCAAAATAAATGTGTTATTGACAAAATTACAAAATTGTTTTTTTTTAATATATATATTATATTCAAAAACAGCAGATTAACCCGACTTGATCGTATTACATATCTACATCTACAACATTCTCCCCCATAGTAATTGGGTAGAAGAGCCAATTACTCTTCTCTATCGGTATCCAGAACACAGAGCTTCTTGGTACTACGTCGAAATATACCCCTGGCCGTCTTGATGTCTACCACTCGCACCCCGCCATCTCCACCTGGATAAAGAGCGATGACTTTGCCTTTGCACCAATTATTTCTTGGTCCATCTGGATCAACAACCAGTACAAGATCACCAATTTTAATTGGTCGATTTTCTCGAAACCATTTGGTTCTCCTGTTCAGATTTACTAAATATTCTTTAGACCATCTTTTCCAAAATTCTTCCACCCAGTACTGTGCACCTTTCCATTTGTTCAGATAAAACTGGTCGTTCTGGTTCGTTTCAGCGCAAGTAAATGATGCACCTAGACGACCAATAATAAAGTGATTTGGCGTTAAAATGTCATTTAGTTCGTCTGGGTCTGTTGATACATGTGTCAGAGGTCTACTGTTCAAGATATTCTCGATTTCAGCAAATATCGTCCGCAAAGTATATTCTTGTGGATATTTTTCTTTTAGTAGAACCATTAGATGTTTTTTTTATTGATTGAATTAGTCTTTCCCAAGCTCCACCCATATGCGGCGTCAATGGTGGATTGAAGTACCATTTTGTGTTTTGTGCTGAACAACTATTTATTATTTCATTTTGGTTCCATTTGTTTAATGCTTCTGCTAATTCTCTACAGGCTCCTTTGAAATTGGTACCATTATCAGAATACATCTCTAAAGGAAATCCTCGTCTACATCCAAATTGTCTGTAAGCGTGTATAAAAGCATTGGTAGACAAATCTTGGCCTATTTCTAAATGTACAGCTCTAGTGACCATGCAAGTGAATATTATTCCATAACGTTTTTCATGAGAACGTTTTACGGTGACTTCTATGGGTCCAAAATAGTCCACGCCGGTTTTAATAAATGGTCGGATTGTTGACTCTATTCTGCATGTAGGTAATTGTCCCATAAGAGGTTGTTGTGGCAATGCTCTTTTAATTTTACAAAATTGACATGACGACCATATATGTTTAACAGTTTGCCGTAGATGAAAAATCCAAAACTTCAGCTGTAAATTATTGATGACATGTTCTTTACCTTGATGATTATTCAGACAGTGGTAATAAAATATTAACAATTTTGTGTATGGATGTTTAGCATCCAAGATGATTGGTCTTTTAGTATATTCGTCCAAATACGTAGCATTATTTAGTCTACCATTGAGTCGCAACAAATTGTTTTCATCTATTATGCAGGTGAATTTATAAAGTTTACTGGATTTCAAAATTTCTTTTTTGTTTTGAAGAATTTTCAATTCTGCCCCAAAAGAATCTATTTGAATTCTTCGGAATAATAACACTTCTCCCGCAGTCAAATCTTCTGGACGAAGTTCTGAAAATACAGGAATCTTAAAGTCCAGGCCGTAGTTCTTAGCAGTCTGTTCCATTTCGAAAATCTATTTGAATCTGGAGTACGTAATTGTTCACATAAAGTGACCACGGCTACTAAATTAGCTTTCATTTCTAGGTCGTCTACAGAATTTAGAGAAATATCTTTCTGTGGCCATTTATCATATGGAAGTGTGAGAAAATTAGACCCTCTTATCCATCGACTACTCGTAGAAAAATTTACGTGATGTCCACGTTTTGTAGCTTCATCTGCTACATTGTTTTTAGAATTAACGAACCGCCAATTCTTGGAATTCGTTAAATCTTGAATTTCTCCGATTCTGTGTGAAACAAATACTTTAAATCGATACGCCTCGGCTCTTATCCAATGTAGAACAGTTTTTGAATCCGTCCAATAGTAAGTATTTTCTTAGACAATTTTCAACTCTTCTTTTATATATTTACTTAGACGAGCTCCAATAAGTGCTGCCTGTAGTTCCAATCGAGGAATCGAAGTGGGTTTCAAAGGTGCGACTCTCGTTTTTGAAGCTACAAATGAGACTTCTGGTCTGCCTTTGTTTTCCCAACGTAAGTAGGCCACAGTGGCGTATGCTCTTTCTGAAGCGTCGCAAAAAATATGTAATTGTACTTTTGTATCTTGGCTTAATGTTATATCTTTGGTTTTTGAAGAGGCAAATATATTAATACACTTTAATGCAACATTATATATATTAAACACTTAGCAATACATTCTACATCAAACTATCACAGCATACCATTTTACACTGACCCCCAAAAAGCATTACTCCGTACCCGATCATGCGCATGCACTTATATTATATTATTTATTATCAACTATACAACACCTCCTTCCTTAAATACACAATAAATTAAAACCGAATCGTTGCGGTGGTTTAACATTTCTTTTTGATCGGCGAAGTTCTGTTTCAATACCAGCTACTGGTATTTCGGAATCTGAAGTTTCAACTGAAGTAGGAAGTGATACAAATTTTTGTATTTGGTTAGCATGGCGTTTCCAGTTAACTTCAAGTTCCGGAATCCTCACAATATATGTACAGCTACCTATTTTTTTTGTAACTATACCTTTAATCCATTTAGGGTGGTTAGGGTCTCTATAATCTTTAACAATCACATGCTCATTTACATTATATAATACATTCTTCCTCCCCTTAAAATTTTTAATTTGAATTTGTTGACTCCTAACTACTCGATCTTTAATATCAGGCATAATTAAATCTAATCTATGACGTAAATTTCGCCCTAACATCAACATTGCGGGGCTAATACCTGTAGTGCAGTGCTTAGTATTTCGATAATCTAACAAAAACTTATTTAAAATTAAATCGAAATCAGATAAATTTGGAATACTACGACCAATAGCGTTTTTGAAAGCATTTTTTATAGTTTTTACGGCATTTTCCGCTGCGCCGTTAGACTGCGGATGGTAAGGAGGTATATACATGTATTCAATTCCATTGTTTGACAAAAAATTCTTAAATTCACTAGAAGTAAAATTTGTTGCATTATCCGAAACAACTAATTTTGGTAACCCAAAACGAGCAAATACGCTACGCAAAATTTTTACTGTGTTAGATGAAGTAATACTGGAGACTGGAAAAACTTCCAACCATTTGCTGTGTGCATCTACTATGACCAAAAAATGTTTTCCGTGAAAAGGCCCTAGATAGTCAATATGGATTCTTGTCCAGGGTTCTTCGGGAAATTTCCATGGCTTAAGCTCTACTTTTGGTAGTGCCTGCTTATGAACAAGGCACGTTTCGCACGATTTTGCCATGCTTTCTATGTTTTGGTCTAAATTTGGCCACCAAATATATGATCGGGCAAGACTTTTCATTTTAGTACCCCCCATGTGTGACCCATGTAATTCTCTTAATATATCCCCACGTAATTTGGTAGGAATTACTAGACGATGGCCCCACATTACGCAACCTTCTTCAATACTAAGTTCGTCTCTACGCATAAAAAATGGTTTTAATTCAGTATCTTTCACTTTCGTAGGCCAACCTTTTTTTAAATATTTTAAAATTTGCATAAATAATTTATCTTCTAAAGTTGCTTTTTGCACACCCTTAAAATCGATTGGAAGGTTTAAGTTTTCTGTAAAATAATTGCAGTAATCTAAATCAACTGATTCCCACTGTTCGTTTACCGTTTCTTGAACCGGCAAGGGTAATCTAGATAAACTGTCCGCATTATTTTCTTTAGATTTAACGTACTGTATTTCATATTGATACCCCGAAAGAATTACCGCCCACCTTTTTAATCGATTCGCAGAATATTGAGGTAAACTTTTATGTGGATTGAATATGGACAATAAGGGTTTGTGATCCGTAGCCAAAATAAATTTAATGCCGCATAAATATTGGTGAAATTTACACAACCCAAATATAATTGCCAACCCTTCTTTTTCAATCTGCGAATACCTTCGCTGAGTTTCTGAAAGCGTTCTAGAGGCGTACGCAATAGGTTTATCATTATTATTTGGAAAAACGTGCGTAATTACGGCCGCGATTCCATAATCAGAGGCATCAACTGTTAGCTTGATTGGTAAGCTGGGATCGTAATGCACTAGCACTTGCGATGACATCAAAAAGGTTTTGATTTTTTCAAAAGCAACTTTACATTCTTCTGACCAATCCCAGTTGGCATCCTGTTTTAGCAATTTATATAAAGGAAATAAAATTGCTGATAAATTTGGGACAAAACGTCCATAATAATTAACCATGCCGAGAAAGGATTTTAATTGCGTAACATTTTCCGGAGCAGGCGCATTTTTAATTGCTAACACTTTAGATTCGGAAGTACGCAAGCCCTCCCTGTCAATTTCAAATCCTAAATATGTGACGGATGATTTAAAAAATTCACATTTATCCATGCGTAATTTCAACCCAGAATCCTGCAAAACTTTTAAAACTTTTTCCAATCTTGCAATGTGTTCCGACCTTGATTTGCCCGTGATCAAAATGTCGTCCAAAAAACAAACAACTCCTTCTAAACCCTGGAATAAGGTTTCCATGATTTTTTGAAATTTTGCTGGTGCACAGGCAACGCCGTATGGTAATCTGTTATATCTAAATAGCCCTTTATGGGTGGAAATTGTGACCAACTCCTTACTACTTTCATCTAAACATACCTGACTGTAAGCTTGAGATAAATCAAGTTTAGTAAACTCTGTGCCACCCTGCAGCTTACAAAACAAATCTTCTATCCTTGGAAGTGGATACTGATCTACCTCCAATACCGGATTTATTGTTATCTTGAAATCTCCGCACAGGCGAACTGTACCATCTTTTTTAAGCACTGGTACTACAGGAGTCCCCCAATTACTATAATCTACTGGCGCCAGAACATTTAAATTAATTAATCTGTCTATTTCGATTTCAACCTTGTCTTTTATCGCATAAGGCAAAGGCCTGGCTTTGAAAAATTTAGGGCTGACATTTACATCTTTTAATTTAAGAGTAGCAACACCCTTTGAAAATGTTCCAAGCCCAGGTTCAAAAATGTCTTTAAATTTATTTAAACATTCCTCTAAATCTGCGGAGTAAACAATATTATTGAAATCAGTTGATCCTAAACATTTACTTATTTCTAAGTTAAAAATATGCATAAAATCTCTGCCTAAAATTACAGGTCCTCCATTTTTTATTACGTAGAAAATTAAAGGTTTTACTATGTTGCTGTGACACAAATCTACTTGAAAACACCCTAACGGGAAAACTTTTTCACCTGTATAATACAAAAAATAATCATTCGTAGCAGTATATGGAATATTAGAAAACTTATCAGTCCACAATTTATCAGACATTGCCGAAAAAGTTGCTCCAGTATCAATTTGACATCTAATAGGTACATTATTTATAATTACATCCACACAAATAGGTGGTATTTTACGTTTAACATTTAACGAATATAATGTAAACAAAGATGCATTATCTTCAACTTCTAAAAAATTTGTGTTAACATTGTAATTTTTATTAGAACAATTTGAAGTATTAAATTGTTTACGAACACCTTTTTCATTTTTATTAGGACAAACAGGAGCCAAATGGCCTTTTTGTGAACAAATGTGGCAGTTATAATTTTGATATTTGCACATATCGGAGTTGTGTTTCTTACCGCACACCTGGCAGCTTTTTCTTGCCCACAAGCTAGCGTGCTGCATGCGATAAGCACCGCGCTGTTCTCGAATGTGATGCAGGGCCGGCTCCAATATAGTGGATGTACACGGCAAGTCGAAATTATGTCCACTGGCTACCTTGCTAGCTGCTATTTCGATGGCTCGAGATAATTTCAGCTCTGACACTTTTTCTTCGAAAAGACGATCCATGACATGTGGAATACTCAAGCCCATAATGAAACGATCGCGAAGTACTTCTTCCAATATATTTTCATTAAATGCACAATGTGATGCCAAACTTCGCACGCGTGCGATCCAATCATAAACCGATTCCGTTGGTTCTTTACAAGCATTGTAAAATTTAAAACGTGCAGCAAAATTCGATTGTTGAGATGAAAAATGGGAATTTAACTTCTTAATGATGTCCTCATATGGCGTATTTTCCGGTGCCGTAGGTAAACACAAATTATACAACAATTTATATGCATTTTCACTTAAAGCGTGTAATAGAATAGCCCTCTTCTTTAAATTTACTGTGATATCTTTGACAATAAAATAATTTTCCAACCTGGCCTTGTATATATTCCAATCATTTGATTTTAAATCAAATTCACGTAGTTGGCCAATATCGCTCATGGTGTAGCCGCGTCCGTAACCTCGTCGCCACTGTTATATCTTTGGTTTTTGAAGAGGCAAATATATTAATACACTTTAATGCAACATTATATATATTAAACACTTAGCAATACATTCTACATCAAACTATCACAGCATACCATTTTACACTGACCCCCAAAAAGCATTACTCCGTACCCGATCATGCGCATGCACTTATATTATATTATTTATTATCAACTATACAACACTTAATTTGTCAAAGTACTGTCGTTTGATCTTGAAAGTATTAATATTTTTAAGTCTGTGAGCCACTTTTCCCAATTATTTTCCAAGTTTCCACTTATTTCATCGTCCCAGCCAATTCCGCTTCTCCAAATATCTTGGAGCAGTATTTTTCCCTGAATGGTAAAATTAGCGATAAAACCTAATGGATCGTATACAAACATGACCGTCGCTTTCCTTCAATGACTTGTGGGTGGATCTTGTGGAATTTAGTTTGGAAACTAAAGCAGTCTTCCTGAGGATTCCACCACAATCCCAATACTCTTTCGGTTGGTATATCTCCATCTACGTCTAAATTCTTTTCTGCATGAGCGACAAGGTGAGAGTCTATGTGTCTAAGTGCATTGTTAGAATTGCATACCCAGTTGAAAATTTCAAAGCTTGCCCTTTTATGAACCGTTATGACTTCATCAATCAACTTTATCGCTTCGTCTTCGTCATTGGCGCAGTCTAAATAGTCGTCCATGTAATGCAGTTTTATAATGGCTTCAGCTGCTTCCGGGTAAATATGGATAAATTCGCTTGCATTTCTATTTTTTGCTTCTTGAGCTAGACAAGGTCCGCAGACTGAACCAAAAAATACAACTTCTATTTGATAAATGTCGGGATCTCTCTCTCTCTCTGTCCATACCTTTCCACAAGAAACGTTGAGCTGATCTATGTTCGTCTCTAATCTTCACTTGTAAGAACATTTCTTTTATGTCGGCTGCGAACGCTATCTTTTTCCTTCTAAAATTTAACAATATTGTAAATAGTGAATTATAGAGATCCGGACCTGTAAGAAGATTGTCATTTAAGCTCACACCATTTGCCTTGGACGCTGCGTCAAATGCTATTCTTAATTTATTTGGTTTGTTTGGGTTTACTACACCAAAGTGTGGTAAATACCAAGTCTTGTTCGTCTCTTTTCTGGTTTCGTTGAGTGCAAGTTTTCTCACATATCCTTTACTAACATATTCGTCGATTTTATCACAATAAGCTTTGGCATATACTGAATTTTTGTCCATTTTTCTTTCTATGCCCTTTAATCTACTTATTGCATTATTTTTACTCTCCGGAAACGATGTTTCAGATTTCCACAGAAGTCCAGTTTCATATCCATTCCCATTACGTTTCATCGTTTCATTTAAAATGCCTTGTGCTCTTATATCTTGCTTTGAAAATGAATTTTTATAGGTTTCTTTAATTCCCAATGAATCAATTTGCCACTGCTGTTTAATTAAATTATGAAGCAGACCTATATCGTCTTCTGCGTGTTCATACACATGACAAGTAAAGTGACTTTGATTATTTGAATTCCCTGAAGAAACATTTCCATGTAGAACCCATCCATCCCAACAGCGTTTTACTTAAAGCAGGTCCTCCCCATGGTCCAGGAATAATTTTTCTTGACACAATTAAAGGCCAATTATCCTGACCAATCAATATAAAAGGTTTGGCATTTACCATAGACAGATTCCGCGTATTTCTGATATGCGAATATTGAGAAGAAATGCTATTTATGTCGATACTTTGACTTGGTAACGATAAGTTTCTAATAGTTCTAACGTGCCGTAGAAGAAAAGGTGCTTTACCATGCTTACCTTGTAGTTGTAAACTTACAGTTTTTGAATCTTCTTCTAATTCTATTTCATTATTTGTCCATTGAATACAAAGGGATTGTTCAGGTCCATCTATCCCTAATTGATCTGCCAAATTCGTATCTATCAATGTCACTGTAGAAGCATCGTCAAGTAATGCGTACGTTTCGATAGAACCCTTTGATCCTTTTAAGATTACCGGCAAGATTTTTAATAATACTGTATTACCTGCCTTTAAAATGTGACAGTTAATTTCCGTCTGACAGTTATCATTTTTAGTCTCGGGTGTCTCTTTAATGTCATTTTTATGTAATAAATAGTGATGTGTACATTGGTTTACGCCGCAAGTCTTCCTGTACTTACACTGCCTTACACCATGTTTGTCGTTCAGACAAGAAAAACATAAACGATTGGTTCTTACGAACTCCCAACGTTGGTCCACTGAAGAATCTAAAAATTTCTGGCATTTATTAAGCCAATGAGTGCCTTTCTTACAAAATCTACATTCGTTACTTTTACTTATTGAAAGTGTTGTTTCTCTCTTCTTTTGATGAGTATTAAAGGAAATTTCATCTTTGTATTGAGGAATTTGCAATTGACAAGCCGCGTCAGCTTTTCCTTCTAACCAAGAATAAAATTCAATAATTGTTGCCTTTTTCACAAATATGGTCCTTGTGTGTTCCACCCACATCATCTTGTAGTTAATAGGTAGTTTATTAACTAATTCCCCTAAGAGAATTGGATTCGTAAGATGATCGACTTCTTGCAGTGCTTGAATTGTACACACCAGGTTCCGCACAGTATCTGCAAATTCTATTAATGTATATAGTCTGTCTCCTTTTGCAAGTGGCATTCTTTTAACTTTATCTAATAATAAGTGTATAATATGCTCAGTTCTACCAAATCTTTTGCCTAAAACGTCAATTATACTTTTGACATTTTGAGGTAGTATAAGCATAGATTGGACAACTTCTCTAGCTTTACCTTTTAAACATTTAAATTTCCATAGTAAAATGGATGCTAGCATGTTGGGCACCTTTAAAACCTAAATGTTGGTTCAGATACGTCAATGATATCTTCGTTATCTGGCCTCATGGACGGGATTCCCTTTCCGACTTTCTGTCTCACCTAAATTCCCAACATGCTAGCATCCATTTTACTATGAAAATTGAATCCAATGACAACCTTCCTTTCCTCGACGTCCTAGTGAGTCATCGCCCTGACGGCGAACTAGGACATTCCGTGTACCGCAAACCTACACACACAGACCGCTACCTAACCGCACATTCCCATCATCATCCTGCCCAGAAACGTTCCGTCATCAATTCCTTAGTTAACCGAGCCTTTGCCATTTCTGAACCATCCCACCTGAAAGACGAACTCAACCACATTACGACTGTCCTTTCCCAAAACACCTACAACAAACGAGACATCCAACACGCTATTACTCAAAAGGCCCAACCCGCAAACACAGAACGTACTAATACTCCTACACCACCTACCTCTATAGCATTTCTACCTTACATACACAAAACCACCGACCGCATCAGCAGATTACTCAAACAACAAAACATAAAAACCGTTTTTACTCCCTTTCAAAAACTTTCCAATTTCCTACCTCCGACCAAAGACAAGTTACCTACCCTCCAATCCTGCGGTGTGTATAGTGTACCTTGCTCCTGTGGGAAAGCCTACATCGGTGAGACGAAGAGGCCGATCAGCGTTCGAGTTTCTGAACACGAGCGCTGCACTCAACTGAAACGTCCCGCAGAGTCGGCTATCGCAGAACATAAACTCGATACAGGCCATAACATTCAATTTGACAAGACCAAAATCCTAGCACGTTCTTCAACTTACCTCAACCGTGTGATCCGTGAATCCATAGAAATACACAAAACTCCTAACAATATTAACCGAGACCACAGCTATCCCCGGCACAATGCCTACAAACTACTATTTCCGACTAAATCCAAGCCCCGCCCTGAAACCGCTCAACCGCTACAGCCCGACAGCCAATCACAGACCCAGCGTTGACACCTTGTTACCCATCCGTCTTTTATAAACCCGGTGCCTGCACCGGTCTCGCCAGTTTTGTTCCTGATCCCAAAGTGACCACAGCCCTGAAGATGTCCCGTGGAACCGAGGACGAAACGTCGGCAGTTCATGCACTGATGACGCGGCTCCAACCCGGAAGCCTAGCTGTTATTATTGATCCATGTTTCTATCATAGACCTCTGACTGCATGTATCAACACTGCCATGTATTTCATCTATTTGAGCCAGTTTTATGGATAATTCCAATTCGAGACGTTCATTTTCTCGCTCCTCTTCAAGCTTCAACATCTCCTCTACACGCTTCCTGTCAGAGCGCTGTCGCTCTATTAGAATTTCCATTTCTGCCTCAAGTTTTTGTCGCCTGATTGTATTTGCTTTACTTGAAACTCTAGTCGACTGATGTGATCTGGCTGAATCTTCCCCAGATTTCTCTCTATAGAAATCTCTAGAATTTCCTGTTATACTTGGTTCCTTATCTAGGTCTGCCTCTACCGCAACATCATTTTTATTTTTAGGTCGTTCACTACGTCGAACACCAGACATGATTCCAAGTGCTGATTCTTTTATCTTGAAGGACCAAAATGTTCAGACTATTCAAAAGTTTATTAAGAAAATGTCTTTATTCAAAATAAACGTGTTATTGAGAAAATTACAAAATTGTTTTTTTTTATATATATTATATTCAAAAACAACAAATTAAGCCGACTTGATCATATTACATAATTACATCTACAACAGTGGGGATAGGCATGGTTTATCTTTGCATTTGGAAATAAACACAAATCATTTCTTGATCATTTTATGAATTTATAAACTGCCAAAATTTAAAAAAAATCACCCACATAAACTGCTTTAACTGTATCTGCCACAGAACTGTCCCTTTCGCGACCTCGACTTCTGAAATCAAACAGGAAAACTGACTTTCTAGCACGGTGCGTGTTATACGAGACGGGGTTAGGTACAGAGTCTGGTAGGGTGGTTCAAGCCAGAGGTTGTTACTATTGCGTCACTACTAGCCTTGGTTGCTGGTAAAGCTAATTTCAAGCGGTCGGTGGAGACGACAGTTTTATGGCCGATAATTAGTACTTTGTAGACTTCAAGAGCACCAAATGCCATTTGTCGTACGGCTTGTAGTCAAGATTAGATATCATCTTGATAAACGAAAGCGTGATAGCGAGATAGTTTTAGATTACGAGTATAATCACTGACCGAAACCGATGTCGCGACGTAGATGTTGGGCGTAGTGAATGAAGAAGAAATGAAGAACTCGCCCGGTGTCCCGTGCACTAGTTCCACTAGTAATGCATCAATAATAATTTTAAGAGCAGTGCAGAGGCCTAAAGCGACACGGTTGGAAACAAATCCACTTATTAAGTGGTGGTGTGACAATTAATGGATGTGCTGTGTCCAGTACCAGCGCTCTACAAGACCATTGGCTGCATGATGGTACGTTATTGTGCCAATTAGGTTCCACCAGGAGGTGTATTTAGCAACAATTCAACGCGACAATTTCTCGTATGAGAATTATATTAACGATTGTGTGGAAAGGTAGCGACAATTCTACTTGACAATTTTCTGTGTGGGAATTATATCGGCACTTCCACATGTAGAAAGTTAGCGAAAACTCAAAGTGGCAATTTCACGTGTGGTTATTATAATTCTGCGTGTGGGAATTTAACAACAATTCAACGCGACAATTCCACATCTGGAAATTTAGCGACAATAAACGCGACAATTTCATCTGTGGGAATTATGGCGACCATTCCACCGGTGGGAAGTGAACGACAATTCAACGCAACAATTTCACGTGTGAGAATTGCATCGACGATTCCATGTGTGGCATATTAACAACAATTTAACACGAGTTTTGCACGTGTAAGACATATATCGACAATTCCATGTTTGAGAATTTAGCGACAATTCAACGCGACAATTCCACGTGTGGTTTGAGCTGCAATTTTGAAAGCTTTTATTTTAAAATAACATTTGACAGATAAAAAAATATTGTTTTTTTCGCCAGGGAAGTGAAGTCTAACGTAATTTAATTTTATCTTCTTCTTAATCTTTTATGTAGGCTTTGCCTGTTTTTCGTCACACGATTAGGGAGATTCTTCTGGAGTAGTTCTCCAACTTTCTGCCCATCTCTTCGGTGGCCGTCCTGGCTGTCTCCTTCCTACTGGCTTTTGATCCCTTGCTATTTTTATTAGTCTGTTATTATCAGCTCTTTCAATGTGTTCGTTTCAGCCCTTTCTCCTTCCTTTGGTGAATTCGCCTATGTCGATTATATTACATTCCTCTCTTACATCATTGTTTCTGACTCTGTCTGCTCTTGTTTTTCCGACTATCGATCTTAATATATTCATTTCAGTCGTTCTCATTAATTGTTTCGTTTTATTTGTATCTGCACGCGTCTCTGCTCCGTAAGTCAATATAGGTCTTACAATCGTCTTGTACACTTTGGTTTTACTTTCTGTTGACATGTGCTTGTTTTTCCAGACTATGTCTTTAAGGTTTCCAGCTACTCTTGCTCCTTTCAACACCTGTTGCTTGACTTCATCATTTAGGTTTTTGTTACTTGATATTATTGTGCCCAGATAATTAAAGTTCATAACCTGTTCGATCATTTACGTATCGATTTCCAGCTTGCAGCGTAATGGAGCTTTTGAGATTGTTAGTGACTTAGTTTTGTTTACTGACACGACCATGTTGTATTTTTTTGCTGTAGTTGTAAATGTATGCAGTAGCCGTTGTAGGTCGTTTTCGTTCTCAGCTATAAGCACAATATCGTCTGCGTAACACACGAAATTAATTTTCTTGTTGCCCGCCCATCTTATATCCTTGAAGAGGGCGAATGTTTTCAGTGATCTTGTCCATTACCAAGTTAAATAATATGGGGCCTAGAGAGTCCCCCTGTCTCACTCCTTTTGTAGTTTTTATTTCATTTGTGTATTCGTGGTCTACTTTTATTTTGGTTTTAGTGTCTGTATTGAGATCTTTTATTATATTGATTATGTTCTGTGGCGTTTGCTTTTCTTTTAGTATTTCTAATATATCATAGCTGTGCTCGATCGAAGGCTTTTGTCAAGTCTACAAAACACATAAAGGCAGGCCTCGTAAATTCGATCGCTTTTTCGGCTATTTGCCTTATCACGAATATTGCATCTACCGTTGAACGGTTTCGTCTGAAGCCCTGTTGTTCTTCGGATATTTGAATGTGAGGTTCCAAGTTTTCTAGTATTAACCTGGTGAATAGTTTTTGTGTAGTGCTGAGGAGAGTGATTCCCCTGTAGTTATTGGGGTCCTTCTTTTCGCCTTTTTTAAATACTGGAACGGTGATGCTTGTCTTCCAGTCGGACGGGATTCTTGATTGTGTGAGAATAATATTAAACAATTGTGTTATTTGATTTATGAGCGCCTCGCCGCCGTATTTAAGAAGTTCGTTCAGTATGTTATCAGCTCCAGCTGCTTTTTTATTTTTTAACTTTTTTATTGCGTTTCTTACGTCTGCATCCATTATTTGGACTGCGTCGTGAGCTTCCCCTTCATCAATAATCTGAGGATTTTGTGCGTTTTCGTCATTTTTGTAGAGTTCTTTAAAGTAGTCTTCCCACTGATCTTTCCTTATTCGGTTTATCTGTACTGTGACACTAACATCTAGTTTTCTGTTCCTTAACATTTTCCATACGCGTTTTTGTGCTCCGTACATGTCTCCTTCCATTTCTTTTGTGAAGTTTTCCCAGTAACCTTCTTTTAATTGTCTTATTTTTCTATTTGCTTCATTTCTTTGTTGTATGTATATTTCTCTATCTTCTTCGCTTCTGGTACGTTTATATATTTTCTTCTTCGCTTCTGGTACATTTATATATTTTATAGGCATTATGCTTATTTTTCGGAATTTCTTTTGTTTCGGCATTAAACCATGGTGACTTGTTTCTTTTCTTTGGTGGTATTTTTAATGTTCTTTCTCCGATTGCTTCTCCTGCTGCTTTTAATATGTTAGTTTTTATTTTTTTCCAAGCCGTATCAGCGTCATCGTTCTCCATTACGGGGTTTTCTTTTAATTTTAGTTCGAGCCTTCTACAGTATAAGCCTTTGGTAGCGTCATGGTTTAATGATTCGACGTTGAACTTTTTGATGGTGGTAACTTAGTCCGCTGTTTTAATTTCGAAATTAAGTCTTAGTTTACAGAGTACTAATTTATGGTTGCTTCCTATTTCTGGTGTGTCAAGGACTCTTACATCCACGATTTGAGTTGGAGTGATATGTCTACTTGTTATGACATATTCAATTTCTGATTTCCTTCCTTGTATGTTTTCAAAAGTGTATTTCTGATGCATTTTGTGGTCGAAAAAGGTGTTATTAAGTCTGAGACTGTTTTGTGCGCAAAAGTCAACCAGTTCTCCGTTATCGTTATAAATTTCTTCGTTAAATCTTTGATTAATTTGAGGTAGAATATCATTCCCATTCATTCATTAATTTTATGAAAAATTATTTCAAAAATCATTTTTCGTTCAATAAATAAGTCTCCCGAATACCATTCGTACTAAAAGTAAGTGGAGAATTTTTGTGGCAGTACCATTCATGTATATTGCGCATGCAAATAGCACTTCTGCGCGCGCACTTGTGCTATTTGTAATCAATCGCAATAGACATTCATAATACCTCTACAAAAATTGTGTGAAACTTTCAGTACTTATGGTGACAATTTAATTGTTAACGCTTACTAATACTTTAAATATAGTTCGGTTATCCTGTTTTTTCGAGCTTATTTTGATATGGGATAATTTGTTAAAATCTGGAATTTATCTTTTTTAAAATTAATAAAATTAATAAAATTTTTTAAGAATTACAATATTTTTTTCGTTCCGAGCTATGCTCATATACTACCTACAAAGAGGCAAGAAATAGAAGACACCTTACGCAGCAACTGCAAAAACAGCCTTCACAAAATTATACCTGTTAACGATTTGGGGTCAAGTAAATACGCAAAAAATATTAACTAAATTCCCTAATTAAAGATTTATATTAATTTTTGGTTCATTCTTACTTCTTAAAAACAATCTAAAATAACAAAAATTTTTAGATGTAATTAAAATTAATTTTCACTTTAAAATCTGAAATCAGCGAGCAAGTAAATTACATGTTTTAATATATTTTGTTTAAATATATTATTTACTATAATTAGACACCTTGACAACCTTTAAACGCAGTATTAGTCATTAGGTAATCAAGCGGGGACGCGTTCTCCTTGCAGAGATATGGAGCAGTAAAAGCTATATAATAGGTGAGCCTAAGTTTAGCTAACATTGTTAGATACAGTTTAATTCATAATGCAACGATTAATTGTGGTTACTGTTTTATATTTCCTTCTGTTGTGCATGGAAAGAAGGTCCTGGTCTTATCCCTTTAATAAACTACCTGACAGTGGCAGCAAAAATGAGTAAGAATGTATTTCTGAAAAGATTTTCATAATACTCGTTGAATATTATCTCTTCTTTCGAATAAACGAAAATATTTTTAATTTATTGTAAACAAAATAATTCTTAACTTTAACAGGTTTTGTATTTTAGCCTTATACGTATTTCGACATGTTCACATGTCATTTTCAGAGGCAAGATTAAAAGTAAACAGTTGTGTTGTTTTAGCAACAATAAATATTTATAACTTGATCTTGGTTTTTGTATATCTGCGTTCAGATGACTTGATTTCTTATTTCAAAACGTCCAATAATGGTGAATTTAAGTGATCAATTTGCTCATTTATTAAAGGTGCATATTTTAATGGTTTGTAAATTTCAAATAGACATTTTGCAATGCGAAATCAAATTATCTGGACGCAGGTATAGGAAACCAAGATCAAGTTATTAAGAGTTATTGTTCATATAGCAACACCAACTGTTTACTTTTAATCTTGCCTTTGAAAATAACATGTCAAGCTAAAATAGAAAACCTGTTAATAATTGTTTTATTTACAATACTTTAAAACGAAGTTCAACGAAGTAAAGCTAGAACGTATTAATAAAGTTAATTTTAAATACCAAAATATCATATTTTACTTCGTTTAGATCACAACCAATGAGTGGTAGTGGAGGATACAGCGGCACAGTTGGAGGACCAGGACCAAGCACAAATGAAACAAATTCGTCAGGAATTTGCAAAGCAGCTATTGATTCCTTATTATGTAATCCAGGACGCTAAAACTCAAAAGTAAACGTTCTGTAGAATAATACCTATATTTAATTTACATTTGTCTGTAAACTTATTTTGAGCATTTTAAACCCAACTTCAGAGTTGAGTTTGTGGATTTTTGTACGTGTTCTAAATTTATATCTAATAAAAGAAATTGTTCTTAAATAAAATTAAATTGTATTGTCTTTATAAGCAGAAAAAATTTTCGTATAACATGTACATGGTACTCATAATTAAACATATAATATTATGTATATTTTTGGTTTAAAATTCGAGAGTTACGAACACATCTATATATATTAAATCCTTAACTGTCTCGCCATGACAACACTAAACGACAGGCTCTTGCTACTTGACAAAATCTATCACCATAATACGACGGCGGCTGATTGCAACTCAACTCAGTTTATTGATGGTTTTCGACAATCATTTATAATTGCTGCCACCGCACCGCTGTTGCTATAATTTGCTTATTTATGGTTTAATAACGATAATCTCTAAGTTGTAATAAAACTTCTCTTCTGTAGTATTGACAAGACAAAAATGCTTTCTAGTTGTTTCGGCTGGACGTATCATATAATAATGAAGGTCGACGTCGGAACAAATAAACAAAAATATATCTTCTATTTATTCTAGTTTCGGAATAAAAAAGAAGATTTACATTTAGATGAAGAAGAAGTGTATTTACAACAAGACAATGCTCTTTTATATTAGGTGACGCTCGTAAAGCATTTTCTAATTAAAAGGTTTCCTGGTAAGTGTATTGGTAGAATAAGGGCAATAGAATGGCCAGCACGATCCTCGAACATGACACCGCTTTTTTGTGAGGTCATTAGAAATCTGTTGTGTACAAAACTGAATCAGAATCTGCACAGTACTTAAAACATCGAGCACATTTCGAAAATTTGTTGGATTAAAACTGTTGTATGTTTGCTTTTTGTTCGGGTAAATTTATTGAATTTGCAAGATTATTTTGTGGAATAAAAATTATTTCATCTTTTAATTTTCAGTTTAATTTTTCACGCATTTACCTTCCTTTCTGCCTTGATATCTAGGTTTTATTTAAAAGCTCACTTATTACATCAATCCTTTTTTAAGATTTATATCATGTCAACTACATCACACACTCTTGTTTGTTCTCAAATCCATTTATTAGTCTTTCTTTGTTACAAACATTTTGTAAACAACATAAAACGTTTTATATATTATTACATATTACATATACCTTATCTGGTTTTGGTTGTTTTAGCCTGACTGGGATTGTCTGATTTTTATTTTCATATTGCTGTTAGTATTTTGCAAGCGCTGCAACCCCACTAGGAGATGGCTCTAATCGTGCCTGTCTATGTGTTTGTCCAAAATGCGTTAATGCAGAAAATAAACAAGGTAAGTTCGCTAAAAAAGAAAAAGTTGCCTTCAGAAAGCCTTAGAACAGCTGAGATACCTCAAAGCGCTGGGCTTCAGAGTAGGGAAAGAATCCATGCGCGGTAGCTAAAAGAGCTCAAACCGCGCACAGCAAGGAAAAGCCCTTGAGCAGCTGAGATACCTTACAAAAATGTGCTTAGGTAATAAGGAAAAACTTTGTATCAAGTATCGCGGTAATAACTGTGCCTTGACCGACTGATTAAGAATTAATGCTTGTACACCACTAGAGTTCTCGTTTGCAACTCACACTTTACAGACTTCTGCAAGCTCGACCGCGGCACGGAGATACCTGTCATTCGCTTATTCCTATCAGTTCCAACTCTATAATGTAAGTTTATCTATTTATCCAAGGAACTAGTGAATTGTTTGTAAACAAAATTGAATTACCCAGTGATTAAATACGAATAGTTGAAAGTTCAATTTCTTCAGCGCTTTTGCTCTAACTTTTTCTGGATTTGATTATTGCGAATTTACCAGAAGCGGCTTCGTTGGAATATCCTTTGTTTACACTACAAGGTATTAAACCAGTTGTAACTTCTAATTAGCCAATTAATTAGATTGAGGTCGTAAATACAAAACGTTTTGCTCGTAATAACGTACAGTCGTACACGGCTTTGTCTATTCTGTGAAAATAAAATTTAAAGCGATAAAATTTTTTATACAAACTCTGGTCGTTGTTTCTGGTATTTCTAAAAACTTGATTTTATTGGTGAGCTTCGGAAATAACAATAACCATAAATATTTTTTAATCATCAATACGGTCTAGTTGTAAAAATATAACCAGCAGAAATTCTATAAAATAATGCGTTTTAACTACAGAGTTTAAAAAGCACAACTGGGAATTGTCCCCATCGTAGAACCAAAATAACCTAACATAAGAAAAATAATCGGTTTAAGCACAACTTGGGATTTCTCCCGTCGTAAAACTGAAATCAACTAAAATAAACAAAATAATCGGTTTATTATTAAACTGGAAGTTTCTCCGGTCGTTGGTCTAAAATAAACTAACTAATATTTTTGGTTTTGTTCAGGACCTCAAAAAAAAAGGAATTCCGGGTTTATACTGGAGAAATGTATTGGAATAATTGGCTGAAGGATCCTTTGAAAAAGGAAGCTCCGGCATCGACGACTTTTCTCTACTTGTAGCGCCACCTACACCTCTTTTATGAGTTAATACAACAAAGAATTTTTTGGCGAATTTTAAAATTGTTGTCACCACAATAACTTGCTAAAAATAAATTAGCAACGCACAATCAAAGTACATTTCGTACAGAAGAGGTATTTTTTCTGTTAGAAATTCCACGTAGCCCCTAGTAGTTAATCTTTTGAACGTGTTACAATATTATCTCCAATGCACTAATTTGAAGTATTTAAATGTCTGCTAGAGATTACTAGAAGAATCACACAGGCATCTCGCACCACCCTCAGGTATACGCGTGACTAGTTAATACTCTTTTAAATAAGCAGGTCCACAAATCTTATTAACCATGCATAATTACTAAATACCAAGGATCAACATTTTCATAAATAAATAATACTCAACAATAGCTATAACACCACTAGCTTATGATTACCACCTTAGGTGTCATCAGGTTATCAGTAAACAATTAAATAGGACCAACACAACCTTGTTGTTTTGTATACTGGCAACACTTTTTAACTCCAAACCCGCTGTCACAGTTTTACTTCAACACTTTGTTCCTGGTCGCTTGCACGGCCATGTTTATTTTTAAAACCCTCATTAATGAACCTTAGCTATTTTGTAGTCGGCCAATATAGCTTTTGATTTATTTTTAGACTAACGCAACATTTATTGATGTAGGATTATAAAACTAAATATAATGAGTACCTAACTACAATATAATACAGTAACTCACCTTTTTAAAATATAACATATTCTACACACAGACAGTGTGCAAAGTATTGCTATAGAGGGAGGTATTGTGATTGTCAGGTTGGGTTTGGAGCAAATGCGTTTATTCACTGTTTTCACTTTGGGCTTACTATCTGTTATACGAGTTATGCTTAAATGAAAGGTACTTTTACGCCAAACATTTTTAATCTAAACATTTTGACTAATAAGCAGGTTTTAGGGCCTTGGTAGACCGATAAAGCGGATGCTGCGGAGGTGTCTGTGTGTCTGGCTGTGTTCAGTCGCCTTAACGGATACAAACCAAACTGGGTTCAAAGATTGGTAATTGCAATAGGATGACACCGCAAGAAAATGGGGTTGGTCCGCCAAAAAAAGGAGGAGAGGAGAGAATTGCATTATGTTAAAATAGACGCACTCGAAAATGAACTTTAAATTCGTATTCTACGCATGTAGAATAGCCGATCTGCGCAAACGCGATCCCTTTATCAACTGCTCGATCCCCCTGTCAGTGTTGGTTTTTTTTTTTGTAAATTCACGAATTTTGTCTTTCAAATCGGTATGAGGATGCTAAATGACAATAGGAACAACTTTCCATTGGGAAAACATCACTGGGAGGCTTACCTTTAGTCGTTTACCCGAACAGCCAAAGATTTATAGGACGTAAAAAATTGATTTTGAGATTTTAATGGATAAACATTGGCTGCAACTTGATAACACAAAATGTAGTAAAAGCGCGCTACTGCATTAAAATGGGGGAGAGGGGTGCTCAACTTCAATATAGACGCGCTCGGAGAATAACTTTAGATTAATATTCTACACATGTCGAATGGCCAATCTGCGAAAATGAAATTTCCTTAGTACTGCCCCCAACAATTTTTGTTTTTTAAAAATTTAGAAATTTCGGCTTCAAAATCGGTATGAGCATGTTAAATCACAATAGGAACAACTTTAATTGAGAAAACGCCACTGGGAGATTTCATTTGGTGGTTTACCTGAACAGATTAACTGAATAATCGCCAAATCATCATTGAGCCGTGCAATTCTTAGAATTATGGCTGACGCCTAAGGCGTTTCCCATCCATTTTTTAAAGTGGATCAATCCTCTTGTTCTTGGGTTCTTTCACAGTTTGTTGTTGGTCCTGGCGGTCTCTGTTATCTTCTTCTATTCTTTCCTATCCCTGCATTTTGTCCTCCAATGTTCTATTCCCATTGTCTTTATGTCCTCTTCTAGGGCATCCCTCCATCTTTTCCTTGGTCTTCCTTGTTTCCTGGGTCCAAAGGGTGTCCACATCGTAACCTTCCTTATCATCTCAGTTGGTTTTCTTCTCAGGATGTGGCCAGCCCATCGTAGCCGCTGTGTTTTTATATATCTGACAATATTTTTTCCTCCAAGTTCTTCTTCTATTTCTTTATTCTTTCTTTTTCAGTCTTTTTTCTTCCTCTCTTGTTATGTTGGGTCCCAGTATTGTTCGCATTATTTTTCGTTCTATAATTTTTAAATCTTCTTCTTTTTTGTTTATTGCTATTGTTTCCATCGCATAGGTTATGATGGGTTGTATCAGGGTTTTGTATATTTTTATTTTTGTTGTTTTGCTTAATGCTTTGCTTTGTAGTAGGGTTTTATTCCAACCGTAAGCCTGATTTCCTTTCAGCAACCTTTCCTTCACTTTATTCCTCTCGAACGTATGTTCTTGTGTTTTTAGACAATTTTGTGCTTGCTCATATTCTTTCCCTATCTTCATGTATTTTGTTTTTACTTCATTTATTTCCATACCAGATTTTTTTGCTTCTTTGTCTAGTCGGTCTACGGCTCTTACAATAACTTCTTTCCTGTTCCCTAATACTGCTATGTAGTCTGCGTAAGCTATTATTTGTATTTGGTCAGTCATGATGTTTTTCCTATCGAGTTTAGCTCTTCGCATTGCGCCTTCTAGAATTAAGTTAAATATGGTTGGAGATATAGCGTCCCCTTGTTTTACCCCTTTATTTATTGCGAAGGGTTCCGTTGTTGTTCCTTGGAATCTCACTTGCGTTCTTGTATTTATTAGTGTCATTTCTATTAGTGCTATTAATTTTCCCGGTATTCCTAAATGTTCTAGTTCTCTTATTAGTTCTTTTCTGTTCACTGAATCGAAGGCCATTTTAAAATCTATAAACACGACATGTGTTTCCTGGTTGTATTCCCTCTGTTTTTGAATTATTTGTTCTAGGGTGTATATGGCATTTATGGTCGATCTGCCCGGTCTGAAGCCATTCTGGTAATCCCCAAGTATATTTTCGGCGTGTGTCTTTAGTCTTTTATTCAGTACGTTTGCCAAGATTTTATAGGTAGTGCTTAGCAGAGCTATTGGTCTATGGTTTCTGCAGTTTTCCTTCCCCCCTTTTTTATGTACTGGGATTATTATACTAGTATTCCAGTCCTTTGGCATCTTGTTTTGTCTCCATATTTGTTTGATTAAATTACATATTTGTGCTTGTGTCTGCTGTGCTCCATATTTTAGCAGTTCGATCCCCTCTTCCCCCGGTGCTTTGCCGTTTTCTAGTTTTCTTATTTCTTCCTGTATTTCTTCGTCTTCGGGGCAATCTCCTTCTTCGTGTTCTGGTTGTATTTCTTTCTTTCGCATTTCTGCTTCTTCTGTAAATAACATTTCTTGGAAGTGTTGTTTCCATGTGGCCCCCATCTTTTGTGGGTCATTCTCTATTTTGACGGTTTTGTCTTTTATTCCTCTGTTTATAGCTGTTTTACTATTGTGCTGGTGTCTAATTTTTTTGTAGAATTGTTTTAAGTTAGTGTTTCTGCCTTCTTGCTCTATCTCTTCTAATTTCTTATATATCCAATCATTCTTTTTCTTCTTGTATATTGCGTTTGCTGCGTTATTTTTTCTTTCATATTCCGTTCTGTTTCGCTCGTCCTTTCTTTCAATCGACTTGATTCTCGCTAGGTTTTTTTGTTTTCTGGCCTCTTCACATTCCTGATCAAACCATTCCTTATTATGTCGGGCAGTTGTAGGTTTTTTCAATATTTTCTCTGCTGCTTTTTTTATGTTGTCTCTCATTCCTTTCCATAGTTCCTCTATGTTCGTTGTATCTTTTTGTACCTTTTTTGTGTTGGCTTCTTCTAGTTTTCTCCTAATTTTATCCTTTTGTAGTTGCTCCACGTCCCATTTTTTATGGTTCTTGTTGGCTTTGTACTGTCTCTGTAGATCTATCTTTCTTATCTTTGCTATTACTATGTAGTGATCCGTTTCAGTCTGTCCACCTCTATATGTTCTTGTGTCTACTATCTTTCTGCCGATGTCTTTTGTGGCCATTATATGATTGATTTGATTTTCAATAACTCCTCCCGGATGTCTCCATGTAATTTTGTGTTTTCTGGGGTGTTCGAATTTTGTTGATTGGAGGGTCATGTTCAGAGATCCTGCTAGTTGTATTAGTCTGTGTCCGTTATCATTTGTTTCATTATGTATTATTCCTTTTCCATTTCCTGTCACTTCGCTTAGGTAAGGCTCTTTCCCTATTTGCGCATTCGCATCCCCCAACATTATCACTTGTCATTCCTGGGTAGGTCCTCACAGATTTTGTTTAGTTTTTCGTAAAAGTTGTCTTTCACCGTATGTTCTGCCACTTCTGTGGGCGCATAAATGTTAACTATCGAGATATAATTAGTGTTAAACTTCAGTCGGAGTACTGCTATTCTTCTGTCTACTGGTTTGAACTCTACTATATTATTTACTAGCTTTTTCCTATGTAAAAACCAACACCGTTACTCCCTCTTTTTTCTTCTCCACTGTACATCAACGTATATCTGTCTTTTATTATCTGTCCTACTCCTTCCCATCTCGTTTCTTGTATAGCCGTTATGTCCGTGTTGTATTTGTCTAGTTCCTTCGCTGTTTCCACCATTTTTCCTGTCCTTAACATTGTATTGATGTTCCAAGTTGCAATTTGTATTTGGTTATTTATTTTTTCTTTTTTCTTCTTGTTTTTTTGTTTTGCATTTGTGTTTGTGGCCTTATTTTTTTTATCCCTTACCAAATCATTAACCTTGTTCATAGCTATTTTTCCTCTGATCGTCAACTGAAGCCGTCCCAAACCTAAGTTTACTAGTTTTTTGGGGGTCTACTCGTCTTTGTGATCTTGAGTAGCTTTCCCTGTAGCTCTTCATCATCGTTATTCATTGGGGATCTCTGGCTCAAGGTTCTTCCTTTTTTTGGTTCTCAGAGGAGTTACACGGATCGGCCACGTTTAGGTCACTTTCCTTGTCCCCTTGGCTGTCACTGATCCTCTCTTCCACTTCCTCTGTCCGATTCTCGCCAAATCACCAAATTAATAAATCAACTTTGAGATTTCAAGGAATAAACATGAGTTGCAACTAGAAAGCACTAAAAACTACTCTACTGCTTAAAAATGGGAGGGAGGGTCCTACTTCAAATTCAAAACAGACGCGCTTGGAAAATAACCTGAAAATCGTATTCTACACATGTCGAATAGCCGACATGCGCAATCTTCCTACCATCCCTGAGTGTGCCTCCCCCTCCAACAAACATTTATAATAAAAAAATTTAGGAATTTGAACTTTAAA
Organism: Ctenicera cuprea; assembly: GCA_958336395.1. Lineage (NCBI taxonomy): Eukaryota > Metazoa > Arthropoda > Insecta > Coleoptera > Elateridae > Ctenicera > Ctenicera cuprea. The sequence goes on from OY284488.1 coordinate 10,105,430, forward strand.
ATCGGTATGAACATTTTAATGACAATAGGAACAATTTTCCACGGAGGATGCACCTCTGGGCGATTTCCTTTTAGTCGTTTATCTGAAATTCTAATTGGATAATAGCTCAATATTTTCTAAAATTTTTAAAAATTTTCAAAAATTTTAACAAACTTTAAAGATTTCCCAAAATGTTCAAAATTTCAAATTATTTCAAAATTTTCAATCATTGGGTTGATGCAAAAAAAAATTATGCACTATTTTTGCATATTTCGTACGTCATTTCAGCTTACGAAACCTATTAACTTTGAATTTGTCGTGAAAAAACCTTTAGGTGATTTAAAAAAAATTATCAAACTTTGAATTTTTTTAATTTGCCGCTAAAATAATTTTAAAAAAGTGGCAACCAATCAGCGCAGTTTGACGTCACTAACTGGTACGGTTGGTATTTGCTATCATTGTCAATGGACGTTCAACTGGGTTAACCGCTGTTGATTTACGTTTTCTTGTTAATTTCTTGTGTTTTTTAAGTGTAAAGTTTCTTTATTACTACAAAGAGTTCTTTTTAGGACTAACCTGTCGCATTTTGATACGTCTTCTTGTTAATTTCTTGTTTTACAAGTGCAAATTATCGTTGTTTATTCTTGTGGTTGACGCTTGTAGTTGAAATTAAAGTAATGATGGTTGGGGTTGGATTTATTAAAGCCAAATCAGACAACTTATTCAAATATTTTAACGTATTGCACTTTTTATAGTCTGACCATGTTAATGCTTGTGTAAGAGGATTCGTTGGCTTCTCGATTTCAATTTCAAAGCAGTCGATAATTGCTTCTACATGACTATATGCAGCTCTAAAAGGTATTGGTAAATTTTTGTATTGTTCCTTTGGGCCAGTAAATAAAAGGTTTTAAGGGATGAGCCAATTTTGGGATGGTTTTGCTAAATACTCTACTACCTTTGCTGCTTGACATTCAAAACTGGTCACCTAACCGATCAAACGTATCATTACATTTGATTTTCATTAAAGTGAATAAAATATTACTATGGCTTAGTTTACTTTGAGATTTTATTTGCAGTAGATCTATTAACCAAAAATAATCTTTTGGAATTCCTAAATATTGTTTCGGCTTTTCTTTACACAGTTCTACCGTCATGTTATGTCTTCCTAAATTAAAGATATCCTGTTTTGTTTCATTGTCGCTGTCTTCCGACATGTCTGATGTACTATTTGAATTCGTTTCACTTGGCTCATAACTTGTACTAGAATCAAACGTTTCATCCTCGGAGGTTTTATGAGATGAACTTGAAGTTGCATTTTGATCGACAGTAAAAACCTGTAAAGGTGGTTGAGTTATTTCTGAAAGCTGTAGACATTTTATCGGGAATGTTGCCACTGTAACCATTTTCGGAGTGATATTGCAGGACACATATTTGCTTCGATGCGATGGCTTCATTTGCACTGCTTTATTGCTAAATGTTTTAGAAGCGCCTTCTTCGGATTTTTTGACTAGTTCTGGTGATAAAGAAGTGCTTGTAGATTCTTCGAAAGTGTTTGTACCTACTGTCGTTGCTTAAATTTGATTTAATTTATTCTCCGAAGAAGAAGCAATGGCTTCTTCAACCACCTGTTCTGTTCTTGATCTTTTTTCAACAGCTGATCGAAGGGTGCTACTAAAAGTACGCTTTCTGTCTCGCTGACAATCAAATATGTGTGGCACTATACCAGCTTTAATTCTAATTTTCACATTCTACAAGTCCGAGTTAGTCATGTTTGCAACATCCCTTCCAGCACTTGTAAACCACAATTTTCTTTTAGATTTGTCTCTTGGTACAGTAACAAATATTTTATCCGGCGTAATTATTGTTGTATTTGTGCACTGTGGCATAAAACACCACTTGTAGCACCTAGTTTTGATTTTATTTTCCATAGTCATTAAACGTAAACGTCAATACCCCACAGATTACTTGAAACCAGGTTAGCGCGCCAAACGCTCCCAGCTAGTGACGTCACGCTCCAATCGGATAATACCGTTAGGCGTCGGGAGCTTCCGCCGCAGGGAAATATCACAGTATACTTATATACACAGTAGCGAAAGCGCCCATATAACGCCTGGTAAGCTGTAACTAGTGGCGTTCCAAGCGGTCGACAAGTTAAACTATCGTTTAAATTATGGCGGGTTTTAAATTACAATCCAGTTCGTTGTTGTTACTATATTTTTAATAAGTAAAACAGAAAAATTACGAGCTACATTATATAAGTTTTTAAATAACACAAAGATAATGCCAGTAGTATGATTTATTAACATTTATAAATTGCGAATCTTCAAAATGCAGCGTACACAAAGTGCACTAATCACATTTTTATAAAAACACTGGCAAACAACTTGAAAATTGTTCTTATAACGTTCAAAAAGCAGAGAAACACTACTACCGTTAGCTGTCAAACTTTAGTGTAACTTGTTCGCCGCTTGGTGCTATAATTACCATAAATGACCTTTACTTTCGCTACTGTATGAATAAGTATACTGTGGAAATATTTTAAACTTTATTATTTAATTTAAATTACCATTTCTTTCTTTTATACTTAAAAAGCATACAGTACCTATAAACTAGTATTAGTTTACTAAATTAAGCATAAAAAACATTTATTCATTAACCTAATTATCAAAAGTTTAAAATTATCAAAAATTTTCGAAATTTAAACAATATTCAAAAATTTCAATTTTAAAATTTTCAAGAACTTACAAATTTTTAAAAAAATTCGTACAAAATTTGTTTAAATTTTAGAAATTTTCAACATTTACAAAAATTATCAAAATTTCCAAACTTCCAAAATTTTTTTATAGTGTGGTACCCGCATAACTCTTAAAATAGATGACAAATTTTCAACTGTAGAACTAGTAAATTGTGGTACTTTCAGTTAACTGCAGAATTTCTGTTTCAATTTAATATTTAAACATTAACATGATTCCCGGAATAAAAATGCATTTGTCCTTGAATGAATATTTAAAACATCCGAATTGACCGAGATAATGAAATAATCTAAAGAAGATTTCCTATAACGCATAATTTAAATTAAAAAAAGGCGACACTTCCAGGTAATGATTTGCATAAAAATGGGATTGTCTAATTAACATACTAGAATGAAACAAGTTGTTTCACAAAACGTGACTTGGGTATTTATTAGTAGGAACTTGTCAATGTTGATATTGTTTTGCAACAGTGTTTTCGCGTGATCTTGCTCGAAGCGCCTCCAAGAACACATTCTTCAGATCGTTTTATTGCTTGACTTGAGAACATATCCTTAAGGAATTTTTTTGTTTATTTATTCTCTGTGTGTGACAAACAATTTTAATTCTGCATAAAGTGTAAATTTTTGAAAATTTTACTTTGGTAAAGTACTCGCCTTTTCAATTTAATACGCTTTAGACACAAAAATTTTACCGTGATAACATTCAGAATTTTTTTCTGGTAAAATTATGATTTAAAATTTTTAATACAACCCATTTCTGGAAAGTATCCGGAACTATTACAATCTTATATGTAGATCAAAATTAATTATCATACACAAGCAAATCTTCAAGGTCTAACCACAAAATTGTTTTTGATCTTCAGAAGCCGGATCGCACTGATTTAATATGGAAATCGGGCAAAGGTTGAAGTCATCGACGCAAGAAAATCAAATTTTATTGTGTTTACGACATTAATTTTATAGTATCATAGTTATTTGTGATGTGAATAGTTCATCAGAAACTTGCTCCAAATTTAATGTATTCGATAAACCGGATTTTTGTTATGTTATATAAGCCCAGGGTTGAATAGTGGCGGTATTTGCGACTGTCATCGTAGTACTTATTACAATCTACAGCCAACATGTTGCGTTTCTTTGTGATAAGTTTAATTGTAGTGAACTTAGTTCTTATAGAAGCAAGGAGAATTCAGAGAAGAAAAGACACAGCTACACATGGACAGAAATCATTGTAAGACATTTTACTTTCATTTCCATTAGCTTTACTAAAATACAACGAACGTTAGTTACTTGTCATACATATACGTGTTTGAAAACAGTAAAAAAAATATAACACTACGGGCAGGATCTAGATAAAGATAAACTTGCTTTGTTTCAATTTTCTGATTACCACCTTAGGTATCATCAGGTTATCAGCAAACAATTAAATATAACCAACAAAATCTTGTAGTTTTGTAAACTGGCAACACTTTTCAACTCCAAACATTCACCCCCTGTTTAAGATATAAATTTAAAAAATATATATAACACTAAGGGCAGGATCTAGACACAGATAATCTTGCTTTGTTTCAAATTTAATGAGTAATTACAAATAACACTACACATCTCTAAACAAACAAATTTGAAATTATTAATTTCATGGAAAACCATATTATAAAATGTTTGTCCGTGGGCGGGTGAAACGGAAGTTAGATATGTTTATTACTAAAATTTTTTTGTAAAAAGGATTTTTGCAACTGTAGCCCAAATCGAAAGTTTTTTTTGCTATACAGGCCGTTAAAATTGCGCTTTAATATGTGGGGGAATAACCCATAAGCTTTGAAAAGAAATCCAAAACCGGAAGCGGAAGATAAGTATGAATTTTTGAAATCTTTTTCTTGAAATTTTTGGAAATCTGAAAACGGGATCAATAGAAGACCTTCAGATAAACTCAAGATTTTTTTTAATTTTCTAGCAGCAAAATGGGCACCTCCGCGATATTTTCAAAATGTTGGTTTTAACGCTTTACTTCTCTAAAACGATTTACTAGCAATATATATTTTAATTATTGTAATAATCTTGGAAAAACGCAATGTTTCTACTTACGAATAATTTTGAAAGCCTAAAAACTGTTTTGAAAAATTGTCAAATACAAATTGCTTAAATACTGACCCCACAGTTTTTTAAAATTTTATTTTTAAAAATCTGAATTATATGCCCTTCTTATTAATAACTAAACACGGAACGATAACACAGTTCCGTTTATGCTAAACTGCTCATAAGTTAGGATAAGAGTTAACTTCTGACTGACGGTTTTTATTTATTTCATAAGCAGATAATTACAAGAACATGAATTAAAAAGTTGATTTTGAGGTTTCAGCAATTAGAAAATGTCGGATAGCAAAAAACAAAATGTTTCCATAAAAATATTAGGGGCGATGGAGGAGTGCTCAATAACAATATAATCGGGCTGGGAAAAGAAGCTCGCATTTGTCTTCTGCACATATATAATAACTAATTTGCGCAAAGACGACGTTCCAAAGTACGCTAAAAAATAAAGATCCGTAAACATGAGAATAACAATTCCCTTTAGGGAAGGCAAAACTTCAACCATCCCTAAGTGCAAATTTCAACCCCTAAAAAATGGGTTATCCTTTTTATTTAAGCAACATCTTTAATTACCCTCAAGTGCAAGTTCAACCCCTAAGTATTGCAAATTTGTAAAAATAACTGGTATCGTCTCTTATTTACGTAACATTTTTAATTACCTTCAAGAACACGCCCAACCCATAAAAATTAAAATTTTAAATATAACCAACATCTCTTTTATTGATGCATCAGATAAAAATTACCCTTAAGTGCAAGCCCAACCCATAAAATTTTTATATTCGTAAAAATGACGAGTATTATCACTTTTATTTGTGTAACATCTTTAATTATCCTCAAGTACAAGCCCAACCTCTAAAATCTAAAAACGTCTGAAAAATAACAAACATTCGTTTTATTAAAGCAACATCTCAAAATTACACGCAAGGGCAAGCCCAATCCTTAAAAATTTAAAATTCGTAAAAATGACGAGTATCATCTTCTTTATTTGTGCAAAATTTTTAATTACCGCCAAGTAAATAATTACCTGAAGTGCAAGCCCAACCCCTAAAATTGAATGTTCGTAAAAATGACTAATATAATTTTTTTATTTATGCAACATTTTTAATTACCTTTAAGTGCACGCCCAACCCCTAAAAACTAAAAACTTTTAAATTTAATCATATATTTCATTAAAGCAACATCTTAAAATTACCTTTAAGTGCAAGCCCAACCTCTAAAAATTTAGAATTCATAAAAACGGCGAGTATCGTCTCTTCTATTTATGTAACATTTTTTTTTGTCTTTGGGTACACCCCTAACCCCTAAAAATAAAAAAAAAATAAAAATAACATACATCTTTTTTATCAAAGTAACATCTTAAAATTACCTTTAAGTGCAAGCCCAACCTCTAAAAATTTAGAATTCATAAAAACGGCGAGTATCGTCTCTTCTATTTATGCAACATTTTTTTTTGTCTTTGGGTACACCCCTAACCCCTAAAAATAAAAAATAAATAAAAATAACATACATCTTTTTTATCAAAGTAACATCTTAAAATTACCTTTAAGTGCAAGCCCAACCTCTGAATATTTAGAATTCATAAAAACGGCGAGTATCGTCTCTTCTATTTATGCAACATTTTTTTTTGTCTTTAGGTACACCCCCAACACATAAAAATTAAAAAAAAATAAAAATAACATACATCTTTTTTATCAAAGTAACATCTTAAAATTACCTTTAAGTGCAAGCCCAACCTCTGAATATTTAGAATTCATAAAAACGGCGAGTATCGTCTCTTCTATTTATGCAACATTTTTTTTGTCTTTAGGTACACCCCCAACCCCTAAAAATTAAAAAAAAAAATAAAAATAACATACATCTTTTTTATCAAAGTAACATCTTAAAATTACCTTTAAGTGCAAGCCCAACCTCTGAATATTTAGAATTCATAAAAACGGCGAGTATCGTCTCTTCTATTTATGCAACATTTTTTTTGTCTTTAGGTACACCCCCAACCCCTAAAAATTAAAAAAAAAATAAAAATAACATACATCTTTTTTATCAAAGTAACATCTTAAAATTACCTTTAAGTGCAAGCCCAACCTCTGAATATTTAGAATTCATTAAAACGGCGAGTATCGTCTCTTCTATTTATGCAACATTTTTTTTTGTCTTTAGGTACACCCCCAACCCCTAAAAATTAAAAAAAAATAAAAAGAACATACATCTTTTTTATCAAAGTAACATCTTAAAATTACCTTTAAGTGCAAGCCCAACCTCTGAATATTTAGAATTCATAAAAACGGCGAGTATCGTCTCTTCTATTTATGCAACATTTTTTTTTGTCTTTAGGTACACCCCCAACCCCTAAAAATTAAAAAAAAAATAAAAATAACATACATCTTTTTTATCAAAGTAACATCTTAAAATTACCTTTAAGTGCAAGCCCAACCTCTGAATATTTAGAATTCATAAAAACGGCGAGTATCGTCTCTTCTATTTATGCAACATTTTTTTTGTCTTTAGGTACACCCCCAACCCCTAAAAATTAAAAAAAAAATAAAAATAACATACATCTTTTTTATCAAAGTAACATCTTAAAATTACCTTTAAGTGCAAGCCCAACCTCTGAATATTTAGAATTCATAAAAACGGCGAGTATCGTCTCTTCTATTTATGCAACATTTTTTTTTGTCTTTAGGTACACCCCCAACACATAAAAATTAAAAAAAAATAAAAATAACATACATCTTTTTTATCAAAGTAACATCTTAAAATTACCTTTAAGTGCAAGCCCAACCTCTGAATATTTAGAATTCATAAAAACGGCGAGTATCGTCTCTTCTATTTATGCAACATTTTTTTTTGTCTTTAGGTACACCCCCAACACATAAAAATTAAAAAAAAATAAAAATAACATACATCTTTTTTATCAAAGTAACATCTTAAAATTACCTTTAAGTGCAAGCCCAACCTCTGAATATTTAGAATTCATAAAAACGGCGAGTATCGTCTCTTCTATTTATGCAACATTTTTTTTGTCTTTAGGTACACCCCCAACCCCTAAAAATTAAAAAAAAAATAAAAATAACATACATCTTTTTTATCAAAGTAACATCTTAAAATTACCTTTAAGTGCAAGCCCAACCTCTGAATATTTAGAATTCATAAAAACGGCGAGTATCGTCTCTTCTATTTATGCAACATTTTTTTTTGTCTTTAGGTACACCCCCAACACATAAAAATTAAAAAAAAATAAAAATAACATACATCTTTTTTATCAAAGTAACATCTTAAAATTACCTTTAAGTGCAAGCCCAACCTCTGAATATTTAGAATTCATAAAAACGGCGAGTATCGTCTCTTCTATTTATGCAACATTTTTTTTGTCTTTAGGTACACCCCCAACCCCTAAAAATTAAAAAAAAAATAAAAATAACATACATCTTTTTTATCAAAGTAACATCTTAAAATTACCTTTAAGTGCAAGCCCAACCTCTGAATATTTAGAATTCATAAAAACGGCGAGTATCGTCTCTTCTATTTATGCAACATTTTTTTTGTCTTTAGGTACACCCCCAACCCCTAAAAATTAAAAAAAAAATAAAAATAACATACATCTTTTTTATCAAAGTAACATCTTAAAATTACCTTTAAGTGCAAGCCCAACCTCTGAATATTTAGAATTCATTAAAACGGCGAGTATCGTCTCTTCTATTTATGCAACATTTTTTTTTGTCTTTAGGTACACCCCCAACCCCTAAAAATTAAAAAAAAATAAAAAGAACATACATCTTTTTTATCAAAGTAACATCTTAAAATTACCTTTAAGTGCAAGCCCAACCTCTGAATATTTAGAATTCATAAAAACGGCGAGTATCGTCTCTTCTATTTATGCAACATTTTTTTTTGTCTTTAGGTACACCCCCAACCCCTAAAAATTAAAAAAAAAATAAAAATAACATACATCTTTTTTATCAAAGTAACATCTTAAAATTACCTTTAAGTGCAAGCCCAACCTCTGAATATTTAGAATTCATAAAAACGGCGAGTATCGTCTCTTCTATTTATGCAACATTTTTTTTGTCTTTAGGTACACCCCCAACCCCTAAAAATTAAAAAAAAAATAAAAATAACATACATCTTTTTTATCAAAGTAACATCTTAAAATTACCTTTAAGTGCAAGCCCAACCTCTGAATATTTAGAATTCATAAAAACGGCGAGTATCGTCTCTTCTATTTATGCAAATTTTTTTTTGTCTTTAGGTACACCCCCAACCCTTAAAAATTTAAAAAAAATAAAAATAACATACATCTTTTTTATCAAAGTAACATCTTAAATCACCTTTAAGTGCAAGCCCAACCTCTAAAAATTTAGAATTCATAAAAACGGCGAATATCGTCTCTTCTATTTATGCAACATTTTTTGATGTCTTTAGGTACACCCCCAACCCCTAAAAATTAAAAACTTTTAAATTTAATCATATATTTCATTAAAGCAACATCTTAAAATTACCTTTAAGTGCAAGCCCAACCTCTAAAAATTTAGAATTCATAAAAACGGCGAGTACCGTTTCTTCTATTTATGCAACATTTTTTTTTGTCTTTAGGTACACCCCCAACCCCTAAAAATTAAAAAAAAATAAAAATAACATACATCTTTTTTATCAAAGTAACATCTTAAAATTACCTTTAAGTGCAAGCCCAACCTCTGAATATTTAGAATTCATAAAAACGGCGAGTATCGTCTCTTCTATTTATGCAACAATTTTTTTGTCTTTAGGTACACCCCCAACCCCTAATAATTAAAAAAAAATAAAAATAACATACATCTTTTTTATCAAAGTAACATCTTAAAATTACCTTTAAGTGCAAGCCCAACCTCTGAATATTTAGAATTCATAAAAACGGCGAGTATCGTCTCTTCTATTTATGCAACATTTTTTTTGTCTTTAGGTACACCCCCAACCCCTAAAAATTTAAAAAAAATAAAAATAACATACATCTTTTTTATCAAAGTAACATCTTAAATCACCTTTAAGTGCAAGCCCAACCTCTAAAAATTTAGAATTCATAAAAACGGCGAATATCGTCTCTTCTATTTATGCAACATTTTTTGATGTCTTTAGGTACACCCCCAACCCCTAAAAATTAAAAACTTTTAAATTTAATCATATATTTCATTAAAGCAACATCTTAAAATTACCTTTAAGTGCAAGCCCAACCTCTAAAAATTTAGAATTCATAAAAACGGCGAGTATCGTTTCTTCTATTTATGCAACATTTTTTTTTTGTCTTTAGGTACACCCCAACCCCTAAAAATTAAAAAAAAATAAAAAGAACATACATCTTTTTTATCAAAGTAACATCTTAAAATTACCTTTAAGTGCAAGCCCAACCTCTGAATATTTAGAATTCATAAAAACGGCGAGTATCGTCTCTTCTATTTATGCAACATTTTTTTTTGTCTTTAGGTACACCCCCAACCCCTAAAAATTAAAAAAAAATAAAAATAACATACATCTTTTTTATCAAAGTAACATCTTAAAATTACCTTTAAGTGCAAGCCCAACCTCTGAATATTTAGAATTCATAAAAACGGCGAGTATCGTCTCTTCTATTTATGCAACATTTTTTTTTGTCTTTAGGTACACCCCCAACCCCTAAAAATTAAAAAAAAATAAAAATAACATACATCTTTTTTATCAAAGTAACATCTTAAAATTACCTTTAAGTGCAAGCCCAACCTCTGAATATTTAGAATTCATAAAAACGGCGAGTATCGTCTCTTCTATTTATGCAACATTTTTTTTGTCTTTAGGTACACCCCCAACCCCTAAAAATTAAAAAAAAAATAAAAATAACATACATCTTTTTTATCAAAGTAACATCTTAAAATTACCTTTAAGTGCAAGCCCAACCTCTGAATATTTAGAATTCATAAAAACGGCGAGTATCGTCTCTTCTATTTATGCAACATTTTTTTTTGTCTTTAGGTACACCCCCAACCCCTAAAAATTAAAAAAAAATAAAAATAACATACATCTTTTTTATCAAAGTAACATCTTAAAATTACCTTTAAGTGCAAGCCCAACCTCTGAATATTTAAAATTCATAAAAACGGCGAGTATCGTCTCTTCTATTTATGCAACATTTTTTTTTGTCTTTAGGTACACCCCCAACCCCTAAAAATTAAAAAAAAAAATAAAAATAACATACATCTTTTTTATCAAAGTAACATCTTAAAATTACCTTTAAGTGCAAGCCCAACCTCTGAATACTTAGAATTCATAAAAACGGCGAGTATCGTCTCTTCTATTTATGCAACATTTTTTTTTGTCTTTAGGTACACCCCCAACCCCTAAAAATTTAAAAAAAATAAAAATAACATACATCTTTTTTATCAAAGTAACATCTTAAATCACCTTTAAGTGCAAGCCCAACCTCTAAAAATTTAGAATTCATAAAAACGGCGAATATCGTCTCTTCTATTTATGCAACATTTTTTGATGTCTTTAGGTACACCCCCAACCCTTACAAATTAAAAAAAAATAGAAAATAACATACATCTTTTTTATCAAAGTAACATCTTAAAATTACCTTTAAGTGCAAGCCCAACCTCTGAATATTTAGAATTCATAAAAACGGCGAGTATCGTCTCTTCTATTTATGCAACATTTTTTTTTGTCTTTAGGTACACCCCCAACCCCTAAGAATTTAAAAAAAATAAAAATAACATACATCTTTTTTATCAAAGTAACATCTTAAAATTACCTTTAAGTGCAAGCCCAACCTCTGAATATTTAGAATTCATAAAAACGGCGAGTATCGTCTCTTCTATTTATGCAACATTTTTTTTTGTCTTTAGGTACACCCCCAACCCCTAAAAATTAAAAAAAAATAAAAATAACATACATCTTTTTTATCAAAGTAACATCTTAAAATTACCTTTAAGTGCAAGCCCAACCTCTGAATATTTAGAATTCATAAAAACGGCGAGTATCGTCTCTTCTATTTATGCAACATTTTTTTTTGTCTTTAGGTACACCCCCAACCCCTAAAAATTTAAAAAAAATAAAAATAACATACATCTTTTTTATCAAAGTAACATCTTAAAATTACCTTTAAGTGCAAGCCCAACCTCTGAATATTTAGAATTCATAAAAACGGCGAGTATCGTCTCTTCTATTTATGCAACATTTTTTTTGTCTTTAGGTACACCCCCAACCCCTAAAAATTTAAAAAAAATAAAAATAACATACATCTTTTTTATCAAAGTAACATCTTAAAATTACCTTTAAGTGCAAGCCCAACCTCTGAATATTTAGAATTCATTAAAACGGCGAGTATCGTCTCTTCTATTTATGCAACATTTTTTTTTGTCTTTAGGTACACCCCCAACCCCTAAAAATTAAAAAAAAATAAAAAGAACATACATCTTTTTTATCAAAGTAACATCTTAAAATTACCTTTAAGTGCAAGCCCAACCTCTGAATATTTAGAATTCATAAAAACGGCGAGTATCGTCTCTTCTATTTATGCAACATTTTTTTTTGTCTTTAGGTACACCCCCAACCCCTAAAAATTAAAAAAAAAATAAAAATAACATACATCTTTTTTATCAAAGTAACATCTTAAAATTACCTTTAAGTGCAAGCCCAACCTCTGAATATTTAGAATTCATAAAAACGGCGAGTATCGTCTCTTCTATTTATGCAACATTTTTTTTGTCTTTAGGTACACCCCCAACCCCTAAAAATTAAAAAAAAAATAAAAATAACATACATCTTTTTTATCAAAGTAACATCTTAAAATTACCTTTAAGTGCAAGCCCAACCTCTGAATATTTAGAATTCATTAAAACGGCGAGTATCGTCTCTTCTATTTATGCAACATTTTTTTTTGTCTTTAGGTACACCCCCAACCCCTAAAAATTAAAAAAAAATAAAAAGAACATACATCTTTTTTATCAAAGTAACATCTTAAAATTACCTTTAAGTGCAAGCCCAACCTCTGAATATTTAGAATTCATAAAAACGGCGAGTATCGTCTCTTCTATTTATGCAACATTTTTTTTTTGTCTTTAGGTACACCCCCAACCCCTAAAAATTAAAAAAAAAATAAAAATAACATACATCTTTTTTATCAAAGTAACATCTTAAAATTACCTTTAAGTGCAAGCCCAACCTCTGAATATTTAGAATTCATAAAAACGGCGAGTATCGTCTCTTCTATTTATGCAACATTTTTTTTGTCTTTAGGTACACCCGCAACCCCTAAAAATTAAAAAAAAAATAAAAATAACATACATCTTTTTTATCAAAGTAACATCTTAAAATTACCTTTAAGTGCAAGCCCAACCTCTGAATATTTAGAATTCATAAAAACGGCGAGTATCGTCTCTTCTATTTATGCAACATTTTTTTTTGTCTTTAGGTACACCCCCAACACATAAAAATTAAAAAAAAATAAAAATAACATACATCTTTTTTATCAAAGTAACATCTTAAAATTACCTTTAAGTGCAAGCCCAACCTCTGAATATTTAGAATTCATAAAAACGGCGAGTATCGTCTCTTCTATTTATGCAACATTTTTTTTTGTCTTTAGGTACACCCCCAACACATAAAAATTAAAAAAAAATAAAAATAACATACATCTTTTTTATCAAAGTAACATCTTAAAATTACCTTTAAGTGCAAGCCCAACCTCTGAATATTTAGAATTCATAAAAACGGCGAGTATCGTCTCTTCTATTTATGCAACATTTTTTTTGTCTTTAGGTACACCCCCAACCCCTAAAAATTAAAAAAAAAATAAAAATAACATACATCTTTTTTATCAAAGTAACATCTTAAAATTACCTTTAAGTGCAAGCCCAACCTCTGAATATTTAGAATTCATAAAAACGGCGAGTATCGTCTCTTCTATTTATGCAACATTTTTTTTTGTCTTTAGGTACACCCCCAACCCCTAAAAATTAAAAAAAAATAAAAATAACATACATCTTTTTTATCAAAGTAACATCTTAAATCACCTTTAAGTGCAAGCCCAACCTCTAAAAATTTAGAATTCATAAAAACGGCGAATATCGTCTCTTCTATTTATGCAACATTTTTTGATGTCTTTAGGTACACCCCCAACCCCTAAAAATTAAAAACTTTTAAATTTAATCATATATTTCATTAAAGCAACATCTTAAAATTACCTTTAAGTGCAAGCCCAACCTCTAAAATTTAGAATTCATAAAAACGGCGAGTATCGTTTCTTCTATTTATGCAACATTTTTTTTTGTCTTTAGGTACACCCCCAACCCCTAAAAATTAAAAAAAAATAAAAAGAACATACATCTTTTTTATCAAAGTAACATCTTAAAATTACCTTTAAGTGCAAGCTCAACCTCTGAATATTTAGAATTCATTAAAACGGCGAGTATCGTCTCTTCTATTTATGCAACATTTTTTTTTGTCTTTAGGTACACCCCCAACCCCTAAAAATTAAAAAAAAATAAAAAGAACATACATCTTTTTTATCAAAGTAACATCTTAAAATTACCTTTAAGTGCAAGCTCAACCTCTGAATATTTAGAATTCATTAAAACGGCGAGTATCGTCTCTTCTATTTATGCAACATTTTTTTTTGTCTTTAGGTACACCCCCAACCCCTAAAAATTAAAAAAAAATAAAAATAACAAACATCTATTTTATTAAAGCAACATCTCAACATTGCCCTCAAGTGCAAGCCAGTCCCTAAAAATTTAAAATTCGTAAAAATGACGAGTATCATCTTCTTAGTAAATTCTTTTTACTAAAACAACATCTGAAATCTTTAATTACCCTCAAGTGCAAACCCAACCCCTAAATATAAAAAAATTCTACAAATAACAAACATTCCGTTTATTACAGCAACATCTGAAAATTACCCTGAAATGCAAGCCCATCCCCTAAAAATTCAAAATTCGTAAAAATGACGAGTATAATCTGATTTATTTAAACAACATCTTTCATTGCCATCAACTGCACGCCCAGCCTCTAAAAATTAAAATACTCGAAAAATAACAAACATCCCTTTTATTCAAGCAGCATATCAAAATCACCGTAAAGTGCAAGCCCAACTCGTAAAAGTTTAAAATTCGTAGAAGTAATAAGTATGATTTCTTTTATTTATGCAACATCTTTAATTACCCTCAAGTACACGCCCAACCCTAAAAATTTTAAAAAATTGTGAAAGTGACCCCTAAAAACTAAAAATTTCTAAAATTACTGGTTGACTTCTACAATGCAATGGTTGCAATGTAATATTTTGAAGCAGATAATAGTAAAGCAAGCAGCTGGCGAAGAAGGTTTTGTTGAGGTTTCCCGACAGCTTTTTAACAGATGGAGGTGGAGGTAGAATTATTATTGTCGTAAGTCATTTAGAATTGCTAACTATTTTATCATGTCATGTGAAAGAAGTTTTGCTTTTTGAAATTTTCATGCTTTTAAAAGCTGCCATATTTAGTAATATTGTGTTCTACTGTACGATTCGCCTATTACAAAGACTAATTTCATTCTGTTCTGGCTAATCCATTTTGAGCAGAGCGAGGTCTTAAAAGTTTCAAAAAATCATATTGACCTCTAACTAGTCTGAAGTTAGATGGTTCGCAGAAAACGCGTTACATTTGCCTTAAGCCCTTCTCTGAAATCCATTCAAAATTTAATTTCGAAGAAAATGATCTTAACTTCCGTTTCTGGTTTCGGATTTGTTTAAAACTTATTTTGTCGATCATTTTTTATATATTTCCGCAATCCAAACTCAATCAGATAGGACTATCCGTTCCGAAATATCAAGTATCAAACAAACGAACGTACCACACTCCACAAAAAAAACGTTTCTTAAAAAAAGTTTATGGTATCGTTTGAGACCCAAAACGTGCTTTTTTGAAAAATCTTCGAAATTGAAAATTTTCCAAAATGGCTAAATTATAGCAAACAGCGAACATTTGGAAAATATGTTATAAATACGAGGCTATGAGTCGTAGTCTACAGATTAATAAATTTAAATTTAATAAGGTTTTATAAGTAGACCGTTACAATGTCTAACATAAAAAATTTTAACGCCTTTTAGAGATTTGAAAAATTAACCCAGTTGTGATCCCCAAGGAACTTGAAAACTCATCGATTTATTCATCAATTTAAACAACTTGCTGCATGTTTATACTGCTAAAAACCTTATCTTTTTTTGTAAAAGTTCACTAAAAGCTTAACATAAATAAATGTTTTCATGATTACACTTTTTCAGGCCAGATACTCCTCGGGCAAGGGCAAGAACTTCGAGACCTCCTGTTCACAAAGAAATTACAACTCCATTCAGTAATCGTCACAGAAGAGCCGCGTTAGCTTTACCACAACCGAATGATATAAATGAAATAACCAAAGACACAAGACCTTGCACTCTTCACAGCATAAGATATGGTTGTTTATGTCGATATGGTGATCCGAAATGCAATTCTCTACAAGATGATTCCATTTTCTATTCAAAAGAGTTTGATTTTTTTTAATACAAAATAAGCATGTATTTGTGTTCCCTTTAGAAAATTTGTTAATAATGTTACCATATTACTTAGAGTATTTACAAAATTGTAAAAGAAAGGCTGTAGTTTATGTATACTGAGAAATATATTCATTAAAATGTTTTTTAAATTTATATTTGTATCTGTATTATTTGAGTTTTGGGAAAGTACACATTGGATTGACATAATTTCAGAATAAATTACAACATGTTCGTTGATGTTCTTGGATAATAATTAATTTTCACAAATTTAAAACTTTGTAGAATCTCGCAATAATTGGCAAATTTACAGCTTTCACTTAATTTCATTCGATTTCAATTTACTTTCAGTAACACTGGTCAACAAAGGTCTCTTTCTTACATTCTAATACGTGTACCGTATGTACTTTTTTATGCTGATTTTAAAAGCATTTTCTTTTTTTTCTACACGTCAGTATTTTGAGAAATTTTCGATAATAGTTTTCTCTTAAAATGTAAATTTTTACTGAGTTGGCGGTTTCTGTTTTACCGCATTAATGTTAATTAAATACTGAAAGAAATCTTGTGTTTTCTGACTTGTTTGCACAGGTCTGA
The DNA here is from genome assembly GCA_958336395.1 of Ctenicera cuprea. Lineage (NCBI taxonomy): Eukaryota > Metazoa > Arthropoda > Insecta > Coleoptera > Elateridae > Ctenicera > Ctenicera cuprea. Next base: position 10,122,349 of record OY284488.1, read on the forward strand.
ACAAGCTTTGGCATGTTTTCTACGTCACAACCGCAAATCAGCTATAATCGGGTACACTCTAGTTAAAGATGTTGAACAATCGGAATGTACCGTTTGCTCCATCCCTCCCTAAACTACTGCGCGAGCTTTGAATTTTCTGATTTACCGACGCCGCTTACTTGTTCAAACAAGCTCCACAAGAATAAGATAGTGAACAAATAGTACCTAAACTGCAGAGCAGCCCGCAACATATATAGATGTCAATGTCATGGCTAAATAAATCAAAATTGAAACGTAATGGATCAACATAATTTGAAAGTCGATTTTGTTTGCAATCAAACCACTTCTGAGCTACGCTCATACAGCAACGAGGAAGGTAAAAATACAGTAAGCATGACCTATAACATATAATATCAAAAGCAGGAAGAATAAAATGTAAAATACTAAACATATAAATGTTTTGGGGTCAAGTGTAAACACCTAAAGGGATAATTAAATATGCTAATAGTAAGAAGAATAAAAAAGTCAAAAATAAGAAAGCATTTAAATTGCTAATTTTTTTTTCATTTAACATTAAAACTTATTGCCTTCATTTAAACAAAGGAATTACGCACTTTGATATCAGTCATCGGGTGGGGAAGTTTCCCCCACTTTGTGGAGGCTATATAATAACTGTGCGTGAATTTGGTAACTATGTTCATTTTTAGACAGTGCAGTTCGTCATGAAACGATTAATTGTGATTGCTGTTGCTTATTTCCTCCTGTTGTGTATAGAAGGAAGGTCCCTATCTGATCAGCATGACAACGTAACTTCTGGTGGAAGCGTAAACATGTAAGAACGTTTTTCTTCGAAGCTTCTCATGATACACTTATTATATAGGTTGATTATAAATTCACAGTTAGTTGATTTGCTGTGACGAGTATTTTGGACATACAATACAAAATGACCGACTTCCGTTTTAAGCGGAAGCGACTATATCTTTATTTTTTTTAAACTACAACAAAACTGTACGGCTAAAGCTAAAAATAAACGGATGTAATCAATGGTAATGATTCTAAATCAAGTGATTTTAGGAGACTGCAAAAAAGTGCGATTTATGTTAATTAGACATCAGTTGTTTATTACATTTTAAGAATCTCCAAACAAAAAATCCATAGGAGTTAGGTCAGGTGATCTAGGTTGGCAGCTGAAAGCGCCTTGATTGGCAAATTAAAATAAAAAGGCCTTAGTTTATCCACAAACTTTAATGTGGCAGATGTTACACGTTTGTTTATCGCTTTTATTATTTTCATAACAACAGCTTCTTACCTTTAAATGCAATGTTTTTGTAATCATTACCATTGCTTAAAAAAATACTATTACTAATACTAATACCTATTCGGTTTGTGCGCTCACTTAAAATCTTTAAGTATCGAACCGTCAATCTATGACTAGTTGACTACGCCACTATTGGTTGGGCCATAACTGCTGCCTTTTGGTCGGTGTTTGGCGAGAAAAAGTCACGTCCCTTATATGGGACAGCCGCCTTCTCAAGGACAGTCGCCAACCCTGTAGTTTTTGGTCCGCCCCTGGTATTTTATTTCCTCGGTACCCACCATATCTGGCGAGCATACCCTTATCCGCCACCTGGAGAGGCGCCCGATAGGGGATCTACAACCCCACACGGGATAAACTGTATAACTTTTACTTGTAGATTTTTTTTCTATTGCCAATAATACAGAGTGGCTAGGAAAACCCCGGCTACTTTTCTTGCGGCGGTCAAGAGATGGCGCTTTAGTAAAGAAAAATTAAATTAAAATACTGGCAACAACGCAGAATCCAAGATGTTTTAGTTATTCAATACGCCCCATATTAAATCAAAACAACCAAAGCGTCTTGGATTTTGCGTTGTTGCCAGTATTTTAATTTAATTTTTTTTTTACTAAAGCGCCATCTCTTGACCGCCGCAACAAAAGTGGCCGGGGTTTTTCTAGCCACTCTGTATATGTATAAGCAAATTAACTGGCCCTGAATTTAAAATCAACCTGTATATGTATTTAAAGTAGTACGAGTTGCGACCATGAGTTTTATTTTTATTTTTCCAAACTACGGAAGGTATTTGAAATACAAATTTAAATGTTGTTTAGGTTTGCTGAAGTACTGCACATATTCGGTTTACCACAAGCTGAGATTGTCAGCGTTGAACCTGCAGTACTCGTGCACGAGATTCCTAAAGTTGAGCCACCCATATCTTATTTACCTCCTGTCGGAGGACCAGGACCAAGTACTAATGAAACAGGATCTCCAGGAATTTGCAGCGCAGCTATTGATTCCTTATTATGTAATCCAACAAGAGGCTAAAAGTTAAAAGCAAATGTTTTCTGGAAAATGTGTTGTTTTATTATCTTTGGCCTTCGATTAAATTTCAAACGCTTTGTAGCACATTATGAATAAAGCAAAATTAACTTGAATGGGACAGTGTTTTATTTTTCGCCGGCTTTTAGCATTTCGCCGATATGACATCATCGTGTCGCATATTTTGTATTATACAGGCGTCCGTCCGGTAATGTAGCTGTTTACAAAGACAAATTCTATTATTCTGTAGCAATGGAGTGAGGTTATGTTTTAAGACTTTTCTAAGTTTATTTAATTTCGTTTAAAAAACTGGGTACGGTAATAAGCAGGGGGGATTTATTGTTGAAAAAAAAATTAAAACATCAAAAACTTGCAAGATGCCATGTCACGATACTTTAAACCAAATTTGAATCACCTGTAGGAAAGAGAACTGCGAACTCCAGTCGTGTTAAAAAACAAAGTACAGAACTATTGTATTATCAAATCAAATCAGCATGTGTTCATGAAGCGCGAGATGTATCGGAAATAAATGGGGCTTTAGATTGTAATGAGTCGAGTACTGTAAACTTTCGATCTTGTACAAGAAACTTAAATTTTGTGATTGTTTATTGTTTAATTGCTAACTTAATTAAGTTTATATAAGACCCAATGATACCTCAGGGCAATTAGAGTATTCGAACACTGTAAATTAACCCCTAGTGAAAAATTGCTAATCAAAAACACGGCTGCACTATCCTTCATATGCCAGCCCTAGGTATGATGACATACTCTTTGGAACCTACCTGCCGAGTATGACCAGTTCTCTAGTAATTAACTGACTACGCTGGTCTAAGAAGTATTTTTTCTTACACTGCAATACGTGTATTGTATCTACTTTTTCATACTTATTCTGAAAACATTTTAAATTTTTTTGTACCCCGTCAGAATTTTGAGAAATTTTCATCAATAGTTTTCTTCTAAAATATATTAATTTTTTAGTGGATTTGACATTTTCTGTTTTACCGCATTAATGTTAAATACTGAAAGAAATCTTGTGTTGCCTGAGTTGTTTGAACAGGTCTGAACAAGTTTTGGCATCTTTTCTACGTCACAACCGTAAGCCACGCCTCTCTTCTTTGCTTTTAAACTAATCATATTTTAGAAACTCGTAGATATGCGATTATTGAGTAAGTTTGTGATAATCTCTTGTGTTTTATATTGACAATGTCTCGTAAATGTATAAATGATCCGAACACTTTTTGTTATGTTTGCGGAAAATTAACTATGCAGCAGCTTAAGCAAAATATTACATCTACAATGGAAAAAGCGTACTTGTACTACTTTGGTGTTAAAATTAAAATTCAAGGAAAATCTTGGACTCTTAAAACTTGCCTTGCGCGTTTTGCTGTTACTCTAAGAAGCTGGTTGAATGGTAAGAGCACTGCTATGCCGTTTGCGGTTCCTATGATTTGGCATGAGCAAACGGACCATATGACGAAGGAACTGCTACTTTTGCTGCACCAAAATCTTCGGGTTTTCTGGCAAAAATAAGAAGAAAATTGCTTATTCCAATTTGCCTTCTGCTACTCCTCCAATATCTAATTCAACAGCCTTTCCGGTACCAACATGTCCAAACGGTTTGAAAGAAGAAGAAGTTGATACAGAAACAGAAAAAGCAACTGGAGAACTGTCAAACACTGATGTCGAATTTTTACCATCTCAAGAAGACAAACCTCATTTAATAACTCAATTAGAACTAAATGACCTGGTTCGAGATTTAAATTTATCAAAAACTCAAGCAGAGATACTAAAATCAAGATTACAAAGATGGAAGTTGTTAGCTTCAGATACGCGTATTTCAGTATATCGCAATCGTCAGAAAAAATTGTCAAAATATTTCTCAACTGAAGGGTATTTTTCCTTCTGCAATAATATTGACAATTTAAACCTTAGATTAGGCTATTAACACAATGCAGAAGAATGGCGTCGATTCATCGTTGCTTCGAAACTGAGCTTCAAATCTGTTCTTCTACACAATGGAAATATTTACCCTTCAGTTCCTGCTAGACAGGCTGTTTACATGAAGGAATCCTATGAAAATATAGTATGCCTTCTTGACAAAATTAATTACAGAAAGTATGAATGGTACATCAGTGCTGATTTAAAAGTTGTGGCGATTCTGCTTGGTTTACAACTTGGATACACGAAACATTGTTGTTTCATTTGTGAGTGAGACAGCCGAGCAAAAAATTCTCATTATATTGTTAAATAATGACTACCAAGAGAGCAGCATATTCCTGGGCAAAATAACATAATCCACCCGGCACTAGTGTGACAAAGCGTAACAAAATTTTCTTACCATCGCATCGTTGCATATAAAGTTACGTTTGATGTCAAGTCATGAACAAACAAGACATGGATATTAACATCCCAAACAAACATTTCCCAATATCGCCGATGCAAAAATTTAAGAGGGTGGTTTTGTAGGACGCTAAATTAATCTATTAATGTGAGATACAGAATTTGAAGAGGCCCTAAGCGACTTAAAACGTTCTGATTGGAATGCTTTTAAAGTGGTAAAACAAAACTTTTTGGGAAATACAAAATCTGAAAACTACAAAAAAATTTTCGGTGAACTTAGGAGTCATCAAGCATTAAGTTGTAACATGAGCCTTAAAATACACTTCTTATATTCCGACTTGAATTTTTTTTTCGAATCTTGATGACGTTAGTGATGAGCACGGAGAACGGTTCCATGAAGACATTGCCACTATCGAAAAACGTTACCAAAGGAAGTGGAACAGCGAAACGCTGGCTGAATACTGCTGAACACTGAAAGTTCCGCAGCCCCATACCGAAGAAAAGTAAAGATAAAAACATTCTAATTGTAATGCAATAGTTTACCTATTACTTATTATGCGTAATATCTTACATTCATTCTTTAAGTTAGTTGTTCCAACACCTGACCTGCTAGAAGTAATTTGTTTTTAAGATTGTAATTAGAAGTGGTGGAAGTGGAACCGAAATAAGGGAGAATTAGAGAAGATGAAGGAAGGAAATCCCCCCCAGCAAAAAAAAACTAGCAATAAAAACAAACCAAGGATTGAACACGAAGATGGCGGACAAGGCAAAGAACAGGACAACAATAGCAGAAATTGAGAAGAAAACAGGGAATGACACTCGGACAGCTGGGAAACAAAAATTAAATCTAATTAGGATAGCTACATGGAATGTGTTAGGTACTTTTACGGGAAAATCAAACAATTATTGAAAGAACTGGAAACATACAAAATTGATATAGCTGCAATACGGGAAACTAAACAGAAGGGCAACTGGATACAGGATATAGGGGAATTTAGATTCTTTAATAGTGGGGCCACCAACCGACTTCTAGGTACGGGTTTCATTGTCAATAAAAAGATAAAGCAAAACGTTCAGGAATTCAGGCCTATTAATGATCGGATGTGCTACCTGAGAATAAAAGGAAAGCAGCGCAAACTAAGTCTGCTAAATATACACGCACCAACAGAAGTAGCGGAGGAAAATAAAAAAGACAATTACTATGAGCTGATGGAAAGAGAAATGAGCAAGATCCCAAGGTACGATACTAAAATAGTGCTAGGGGATGCAAATGCCCAAATAGGAAAGAAGATTTTTCCCAACAACAGGCCCACATATCAAACATGAAAATACAAACAATAACGGCGAACGCTTAATAGACTTTGCAGCAGGGAGAGGGATGAAAACTTGTAGTACGTATTTTCAACGCAAAGAAATTCACAAAGTCACCTGGGACGGACACAACAGACAGGCAAACAACCAAGTAGACCACGTATTAGCAGACAGCGAGCACATGAAAAGAATTAAGAACGTGAAGTCGTGCAGAGGAGCAGAAATAGGATCAGACCATTATATGGTAAAAATCGATGAGCAAGAAGAAATACAAAACGACCAAGAAACAGGAAGCAAGGCGATTGAACTACGAGAGTATACAAGAAGGTAAAATACAAGAAAAATTGATTGAGAAAACAGAAAAACAACTAGCTAATATAGACCAGAGCGCAGAAGGAATAGATGAAAGATGGATCCAAATAACGAAAGCACTTAAGAATGCAGCAATGGAAGTGCTACCAGGGAAAACAGAAAATGCCTTCAAAAAAGATTGGATGGACGAGGAATGCTGGAAAGCAGTGGAGCAAAAAAAAAGAGCAAGGCAAAGAATGCTTAACCAAGATACAGAAGAAAACAGAGAACAGTATAGAGAAAGGGCTAAAGAGGCCAAACAGTTATGCAGAATTAAGAAGAGAGACATGCTCGAAAAGAGAATGCTAGAGATGGAAACCCATTACAATAACAAAGCAGCGAGATCATTCTACCAGTCAATCACCAACACAAAGAGGGGACCGCAGCCAAAATCAGTGTACTGTAAAGATAAGGAGGGACACCTCATAGGAGAAATGAATAAAATACTACAGAGATGGGCGGAATACTTCGAGGAGCTCCTAAATGTAAACCAGTATCTGGAAATAGAAATAGAAGAAAGTAAGCTTGAAGAACAGACTGAAATTGAACCACCCACGATCGAAGAAACTCGCAAGGTAATAACCCAAATGAAAAACAATAAGGCAGCAGGAGAAGATAAAATACCCGCCGAGCTATTGAAGTATGGTGAAGACAGAGTACTACAAGCAGTACACAGTACTATTACAGAAATATGGCTAGAAGAGAAAATACCTCCAAAATGGACGGAAGCAGTTATTACACCCATTTTCAAGAAGGGAGACAAAACTTGCTGTTCAAATTACAGAAGCATTGCATTGCTAGACACTGCCTATAAAGTATTAGCGAGCCTACTCAAAATAAAGCTAGGAATGTTCATGGAGAAGGAAGTAGGTGAATATCAAGCCGGGTTCAGGCGCGGTAGGTCAACAATAGACCATATCTTCACCCTAAAACAAATAGGGGCCCTAAGTGAGGAATACCAGATGCCTTTACATCTCTTGTTTATAGACCTTAAACAGGCGTACGACGCAGTAACCAGAAGCCAACTCTACAAAACTATGAAGGAAATGGGAGTGCCAGACACGTTAATACGGCCAGTAAGGTTAACGTTAACAAATACAACAAACCGAATAAAGATGCATGGGAAAGTATCGGAACATTTTGCTACCAATAATGGACTGCGCTAGGGAGACCCTTTGTCCACACTACTATTTAACCTTATACTGGAAGGGATTATCAGAAAGAGCAAATTGACAGACGAGACCATAACTACTAAACAATATCAGTTCACGGCCTATGCGGATGATTTAGTAATCACAGCTAGAACAAAAACAGCATTGGAAGAAGTATGCTTGAAACTAGAAACGGAGGCCAAAGGTTACGGTTTAACAATAAACGAACAAAAAACTAAGTATATGCAAACGGAAGGAAAAAAGGAGCAAGTTGGAGGGGGTCTCATAACAATCAGGGGTGACACAAATCAGTATCACTTCGAGAAGGTAAAAGAATTTGTATACCTGGGAACCACGATTGCAGCAACGTTACCAGGAAGCGGAGATTCAGGCAAGAATACAGTGCGGAAACAAAAGTGCAAGTGCCCTTTATAGTGTTCTTACTTCAAATCACCTATAAAACAATGCGAAGCTGAGGCTGTACAACACAGTGATAAGACCCGTAGTGCTATACGCGCGTGAAACATGGACTTTGACGCAAAACCTGCAAAATATGTTATGCACCTGGGAGCGCCAAATAGTGAGACGAATACTAGGGGGGATACAAGAAAACGAAATGTGGAGGAGACGGACAAACAGAGAAGTACTCGACGGTTTAAAAGGGAAGGAGCAGTGAAATCTCAACGGATTAGATGGCTGGGGCATGTGCAAAGGATGCCGGACAGCAGGACCCCCAAGAAAATGATGTATGCAAGACTATTAGATACCCGAAGACAAGGAAGACCTAAAATAAAATGGATAGAACAAGTCATGGACGATTTAAGAAAGTTACAAGTAAAAGGCTGGTGGCAGAAAGTTAGAACAGAGAGGAATGGAGAAAGATAACCTACCAAGCCACAGGCCTTAATGGCCTATAGTGCTCGATATAAAAAAAATTAGAACTAGAAAACAAAAATAAATTGTATATAAATAGTAAAAGAAAAAGTAAAACGTTATTAATTTGTTGACCAGCGTTATTAGTAAACATAACAATTAACAACCAAAAGCATTACGTTGCAACACGTTAATTCAAAGTTAATAGACAAGTCACAAAAATATTAAACAAGGTTGTCGGTTTAAATAACCTATCTGCCCTGTTTTATCTAAAGTAAATTAACAAGCTATGGTTCTTAAAATATAATGCAACATATATTGATGTTTATTTCAATTGACACATATTGGAAAGTGTGAAAATTCAGTACCTTATGGATTGCCCAAACCGCCCGTAGTAGTACTACTTATTACCAATCATAGGCCAGAAATCATTTAATTTACTGGTTTTATGGCTGCTAGAAAGGCAGCATTCTTAAGGTGTTGCATCTTCTAAGTCTAACACCTCACTGTATCGCTCTGTGTGCCTGCATGTTTCTCCCCAACATGTCTAGACTGGAAGAATTAGCGGTTTCGATCCTTATTCTATTGGTGAATTTTAGTGTTATCTATTATGATCTCCGTACACACACTGAAATAGGCGGCTGTTTACTTCACAACACTATATTTTCAAAAACTTTCAAAATTGCTAAGGTATTTCTAAACTTCGAAAAATGTTCAAAATTATCAACATTTTCAATAATTTTTAAATTTTTGTATTTTTAATTTTTTTTTAATATTGAAATTTATTAAAATTTTAAAATTCCTAATAATTCTCAAAAGTTTCCAAAAATTTTCCTTATCCGAAAAATTAGCCAAAATTTAAAAATTTTAACAACCATAATAATTTTAAAAAGCATTAATTTTTCCAAACACTTCAAAAATATTAAATATTTTGAAAAGTTCTAAAAATTTTAAACTTCAAAAATTTTAAAATTTACTGTAAACTATTGGTATTTTGAAACAAAATAATGTCTCGGTTAAAATAGACAGGCCTGTATACCTTACCTATATCTTTACAGCCCAGACGACTTAACGCAGAAAACCCAATGTAACTTTAATAGATTGGTAATCACACTAGGATGAAGCCGCAAAGATTAATCCGCCCAGGAAAAAAAGGTGGGGGGAAGGGGTGTTATATTTCAATGCAGACGCGCTCAAAAACGGAATTCGAATTTGTATTCTACGCATGTCGAATAGTCAATCTGCGCAAGCGCGATCTTTCTACCACCACCCGGTCATCCCCAGCATCGTTTTTTTTTTCAAAATTTTAGGAATTTCGAATTTAAAATCGGTGTAGAAATGTTAAATGACAATAGAAAAGACCTCTCGATTGAGAAGAGACCCATAGCGTATTTCGTTTTGTCGTTCACCTGAACAGTTTAATTGAATAATTGCCAAACAACGACAATCATTTTTGCAAAATCGATTTTTGGTTTTTAGCGGTTAAACATCTTTTGAAATTACAAGATAGTAGACATCATAAAACCTAACGACTCTTGCAAAAAATAAGAGAGGTGGGAGGGGTGCTATACTTCAATATAGACGCGCTAAAAAAAAAGAGCTTGGATTTATATTCTACAAATGTCTAATAACTGATTTGCGCAAGCGCGACTTCCTACCACTTTCCATTACCACCAACGATCTTTTGTTTTTCAAAAATTTGTGAATTTTTACTTAACAATCGGTATGGACATGTTAAATGATCATCGAAACGACTTCCTATTGAGTAAAGAATCTATATCGTATTTCGTTTTGGTCGTTTTCATCAACAGTTAAATTGAATATTTGCAGAAAATAATAATTTTTTTTTTAAATTTTAAAAATTTTCCAAACTGAAAATTTTCACATTTTCCAAAATATATTTTTAAACTATTTCAAAATTTTAAAAAATAATTATTGTTTTAAGTTTTCAAATTGCCAAAACTTTCAGAAGTAAAATTTTTTTCAAAATTTTCAATCAACTACATTTTAAGAAATATTTAAAACATTTGTAAATTTCAGTATAGGCGAGGAAGGTCCGTCCCGTGGCGGTTGCCCGCCAGCCTTTTTTTGCATTAAACAAAATGTTAAAAATGTTTTTACTTGTTTTAAAATGGTAAAATAAATAAACATTGTTAGATTAACAAAGTATTTTTAACCGACTTCAAAAAAAGGAGGAGGTTCTCAATTCGTCTGTATATATGTTTTTTTTTTATTTGATTTTTTTTTATGTATATTCGGGCATAACTTTTTTGTTTATGAACCGATTTTAATGATTTTGTGTTGGGTTCAGTATAGTTCCAAGGTGGTCCCATTATAATTTCATTGGTATTGGCGCTTGAACTTCGAAGATACTCCTCAAAATCTATTTTTTTAACCGACTTTTTAGTGTTTCCGTATTTCATCTTCCGTTTCAACAAGCCGTCGTTTCCTCATTCGAGAAGCATCCTTACTAGGTCTACCCATCACTTAAAATTGTTAAATAATTTTCTTTAAAAAAAAAGAAAACCGACTTCAAATAAAAACACAAAAGTGACATAAGTTAACTAAAAAGCAAAAAATAAATGTTTTTTATACAACAGTTTAATACTTATTTGTTGTTCCGTATAAAGTAATTAAGAAATTGTTGTTTATTATATAATTATTAATTGTTTTATAATTTTTAAGTCGGTGTAAGTAAAACATAAAAATTATATACCTTGCTGCAATAACAAATTAGATTCGAATTTATATGTTTTACTTGGCACCGACTTAAAAATTATAAAACAATTAATAATTATATAATAAACAACAATTTCTTAATTACATTAAACGGAACAACAAATAAGTATTAAACTGTTGTATAAAAAACATTTATTTTTTGCTTTTTAGTTAACTTATGTCACTTTTGTGTTTTTATTTGAAGTCGGTTTTCTTTTTTTTTTAAAGTTAATTATATTCATACATGTACATTTCTTAGCTTGTTTCTCATTTTAACATTTTAACGCCTTTTTGTTCTTGTTTTAATTTTTAACTTCACGAAATAATTTTGTACATGAAGTGATGATTTTGAGAGCCCTCTACAACATGGACACCTTGAAATTTTGATTTAATGGTAAATGTGAATGAAATTTTTTCCCGTTAAATTGGAAAGTTCTCTATATTCGACATATTTATTTGAAAAAACTTTTTAATATTTTTTTAATGTTCTTATCGTAGAAAACATATTTCTTTAAAAAATAGATACTAGATTGTGCGTCTTTTCGCAACAAAATTTTGCCATCAAATCTGCTAGGAGTCATAAATAACAAGTAAATGTTAATTTGTTTCGGACATTACGTGCTCAAGTTTGACATCGTTGTTCGTCGTACTTGAGGTTATCCACAAGGCTATAAATTACAATAATTTGTGTAAATAAACAATTCTAACAATATTGAAAAAAACTACTTCAATAATGACAGCATGTAAACAAATATTGATTTGACTCGATTTCTTGGTAAAATTTTGTTGCCGTGCTATCTGTTTTCGTTTATATACCCTCAAAATTAAAAAAAATGGAACAATTTTTACGGATAAGTATGTAACACCAAAGTAAGACTACGATTCTATTTGAAATGTTAAAACTCAAATAAAAATTCAATGTTCTATGTTGTAGAATGCACTCAAAAACATAACTTCATGGTCAATTGTTTTTAAGCGTTACTTACATCGTATCCGCAGCCTCAGGCTGTAGGTACAGAGAGCATTAATCATTATGTCATCAAGTGGGACGTATTCTATTTTTTGAAGAAATGTGCGCAGTGGTAGATAAATATATAAAAGCTGAGTATGAATTTATAGCTCAAACATAGACATAGTGACGTTCACAATGCAACGATTGATTGTAGTTACTGTTATATATTTCCTTGTGATGTGCGTGGAAAGAAAGTCCTGGTCTTATCCGTCTGCTAACCTACCTAAAGGTGGAAGCAAAAACACGTAAGAATTTATTATTCCAATATCTCATAATATTTATTATCTATTATCAGTTTTATAAAACTAACGGTATTATTCTGAATTACTAAAACATCAATTTTCTACATTTATGAAAACCAACCGAACGCTCTAAAATTGTGGTTTTTACCTTGGAAAATACAGCACCCTTCCACACAAGTAACCAAATAGCAGACACGTATTTCTACAGCAAAGCTATCATCATCAGTGGTAAACTAACACTGACACTGTCAGTTTACCACTGATGATGATAGCTTTGCTGTCGAAATAAGTATCTGGCATTTAGCTACTTGTGTGGAAGGGTGCTGTATTTTTTAAGTATTGTTATTCCACAGTTCGAGTGTTTTCACTTCATGTGGCTTTTAAAATAATTAAACGTAAACATTGTTCTAAATAACCATAAATAACACAACGATTGATTGCGATTTTTCCATAAAATTGTGGTGTAAGTTCACGAGTGCTAGTTAAAATGGTAAATCCACGACCGCGTAGCGGGAGTATCAATACTTAAATCATAACTAGCACAAGTTAACTCATTCCACAATTTTATTAAGAAAAAAGTATCACCAGTCGTATTCGCTCACATTAACTTTGACGCAATTTTAGTAACACTGCACTAGTCGGAAATGCTCGAGTGTTTTCGAAAATCGGCGCTTTTAACATGGTATTGTTTGCTTGTTTTCAAACGTTTTGTAGTGGCGTCCTTTTGTAAATTTAGTTTTTTATTTTGACATTCTTTTTTAATGTTGCTGTATATTGCTGTTGTAAAATGGATCGTTTTGAAGAAAAATTGTTAAGTGGTATTTCATAAAATTTTTAAGGGTATGTACAATATTTTGGCCGAAGATTTTAGTTCATATAACCTGTCAAACGAGATACAATTTTAATGTAAATATATATTTATGTTTTTGAATGGATATTAGCATGTTATTATCATAATTATTACAGATGTACACTAACATTTGCGTCGGTCATGACTTGAACATTCGCGATTCATGTTGGTTGACATTGACATCGTTATTAGCGGCTACCGTCGACGTTTCTCGTATTTTGTTTTTTGCTTGTAGACGACAGAGACATTATTGTTTTTAATTCATAAATATGTTATAATTAAATATGATACTTCTGGCCGTAGCAATGAAAAATTTTATTAACAATAAATATACCCAAAAGTCAGTGCGCATCAGTTCTAAACGCGTTAATTTAAGACTTAAGAGCGATTACTTAAACCCACTGTGCGTTTAATCACTTATTTAAACAGAAACATGCAGTTTAATAAGTATAAAACAAACGCGATTCGTTCGCTTTATGAAAGGGGAAATTTATGATTGGTTTAATACAATTTGAGTGGTGTAGTCATCGTTATTACAGTGTCTATTGTACATTGTCTATTTAATATGGATTCTTTATTTAGATCAGAGGAGACACCACCACCTGCTAGGCCTGCTGTCGTTGGAGGACCAGGATCAAGTACTAATGAAACAGGAACGTCAGGAATTTGCGGCGCTGCTTTTGATTCCATATTATGTAATCCAGTAAGAGGCTAAAAATTAAAAGCAAGCTTTTATAGAAGAATACATAATTTTAATTTCTCTGGCTTTCGATTAAATTTCAAAAGCTTTGTAGCACATTAGGAATAAATCAAAAACTAACTTAAATGGGAGAGTGTTTTATTATTAACCTTGCTTATGTAACATTTATATGGTGTTACGTTTGCAGTTTTCATTAGTCACCCAAACCGATAGAAATATTTGAAAATCAAACGATAACTATCACTAAATATAAGTCTGCCTGTGCATATACACTAATTAAAGAGAAAGATCATGAATTAGCTATACAGAAACCGTTTCCAACTACTTCATTAGATGAAATGAAATACGCGTCTATTCCATATTTTGGCAATAAATCAGAAAAAATTGCCAAAATTGTAAACAAAACAAATGAATGTAAAATAACTTTTAAAACAACAAAAAACATTTTAAACACTTTGTTTAATGCTAAAGAAAAAACAGACCATTTACTAAAATCAGGCATTTACAAATTAAAATGCTCGCATTGTAATTCGCTTTATGTAGGACAAACAATTAGAAATTTTAATATTAGGTACAAGGAGCACGTGCGTTATTACAAATATAAACACCCACAGAAATCCAATTACGCTAAACACTTGTTAGAACACAATCATTCAATGACATCTAATAACACTATAAAATGTTTACACTTTTGTGATGATAAACGTAAGTTGGATAGACTAGAAGCTTTTGAAATTCACAGACATTTAAAAACTGTACCTTAATAAATGAGCAAATTGATTTCTTAAATTCACCATTATTGGACGTTTTGGAATGAGAAATCAAGTCATTTGGACGCAGATGTAGAAAACCAAGATCAAATTATGAAGAATTATTGTTCATATAGCAACGCCAACTGTTTACTTTTAATCTTGCCTCTGCAAATGACGTGTCTGTTGAAGTTAAGAATTGTTTTATTTACAATAAATTAAAATGAACTTCAACAAAGTAAAGCACGAACTTATAAATAAAATGAAACAAGTACACGTTCCTGTTTTACAGCATTAGGCCACAAAATATCTAAAATATAACAAAAAAATAATATTAATGTTACACTATTTAATTATCAATAATTAATTCAAACACAAATCACAGCTCGCGCAAGGTCGCATAGTTAGTTCTTTTTCAAAATTTTGTACCCAACAAATGAGGAACCGCTGGCTCGTCTGAAGACAATTTTCCCACTACTATATTGGCCACATATCTTCCTTTCACATGCGTAATTTTGCCCACTGTAATTCACACACGATGATTGCCAATATCAGATCGAATTTTGTCCTGCATCTACAAAAAAGAACTTTTTATAGAATTACACAAACATTTAATCATTACCAATATACCGTTGCATAAACCTGTTTTATGACAGTCGAATGAAACGGATGCAATATTTTTCTAAAAACCGCCATAATGTAGGGCATTGCAACTTATACCACAGTAAGTTGGCAGCTAACATAGCCTCGCACAGTTGAAAACAGAAATGATCCTCTCCGGAATCATTTTCAGATAATGTTTGCCTTCGACCATGCTGCATTTTTGGTAAATTTTTATGTGGTTGCTTGTAGCTTTATGTCGTTGGATGTTTTTTCTCGCAACCAATGTACATTTAAAATAACATATTGCTGTGTATTTTATCTTAAATAATTTTTCCTAATTAAAATTTAAATTATGACTATTTAAAATTACACAAGCAAATAGCCTACCCGGAGTGAAAGACCTCGACACCTTCGGGTATAAGAGGTGAAAGATTAAACAAACAAACAAACTATTTGAAATTTATGAAAAAGAATATAAATTTGTCTTAGTTGTATTGAGCTCTTGTTATGTCAATTTATTTTTCTTAAATATCGAAGTTAATGACCATATATCGTTGGTAAGCTGGAGTGGTGTTTTTCATTTTTGATGGAAAGAGGGTGGTTTTCCAATATACGAATTCTAAAACTATAGTATGTAATTTTATTGAAATGTTTGTGACAAGTACACATTTAAATTCTTATATTAGTATACAGAGTGCCCATTTTAAAACTCCGAGCCTAAATTTTTTTAAATAGGCAACACACAATGCAACCCCCAGATCACTATGTATTGCTACCATTTTTTTAAATTGAGATCAGAGTTGTTTTACAGTACATGTATCTACTAATGATTAAGTACAAATTTAAGGTTACTTTAATAATTCAAATTTAATATTTGACAACAATAACTACAATAATTTAATAGGAACATAGTACAAAAACTAACGAAGCAGGTGTTCAAATTGCCTTCTCCCTTCATTTTCGCAGAGTATAATTCTTCTACGCATCGAACCTCTAACACGAGCTAACATTTCCGGTGTGGTAGACCGACAGCATTTAATTATCCTATCGCGTAGATGTTCTTCATTTCCAATGGGCACTTCATAGACATAATTTTTTACTTTGACCCACAAAAAGAAGTCTAGCGGAGTCAAATCGGGACTACAGGCAGACCACTGATGCAATGCACCTTGTCCAATTACGCGTCCCTCAAAACGTTGGTTAAGATAATTTATCACATCCTTATGAAAATGCGGAGGTGCACCATCATTTAAAAACCACATGCTATTCCGTACGTTTTGAGGAACTGTTTGGAGGAGAGCCGGTAGTTCATTAATTAAGCAATTTAAATACATTTCACCATCTAAATTTCCATTAAAGAAATGTGGACCTATTACAAAATCGCCAATAATACCGCACCACACATTAAGAGAAAAAATTCTCTGAAAATGAGTTATCCTGATCCAGCGGGGATTGTCTTGGGCGTCATAGTGGCAGTTATGTCGATTAACCATGCCGTTGTTTGAAAACCTCGCTTCATCACAGAATAATACCATACTTAAAAATTCCGCATTGCCGTTTAATTGCCGTCTAAGAAATTGACAATACTGAACACGATGCTCATAATCCCTATCTTCAAGATGGTGTATGGTATAAACATGGTAGGGGTGAAATTTGTTCGCCTTAAGAATATTGAAAACATAATCTTTGCTAATGTTTAAGGCATCTTTGACTTATATGGGGAGGGGATTATCCGTAACCATTTCAATTACAGCTACTTCGTTATGTTCAACCGTAATTTGCCGTGCCCTTACTTTTGGTTTTGAAAATTGCCCATACTCTTGTAAATTCAGAAGAAGCATTCTAAATGTTTTGTCTGTTGGAATTCGTCTACTTGGAAAGCGTTGCGCATACAAAGTACTGGCAGCACTCGCATTTTTTCGACATTCGCCCAGAATTAGAAGTATGTCCACTTTGTCAGCGTTGGAATACATTTAGCACCAAAGATTAGTGATCGATAATCTTTGTTTTGCACCGTTCAAGTAATGTAAAGTAAAAATAAGAAGGTATAGGACAAATTAATTCTAAGTGTAAATAAGTTTAATTACAAAATTTAATTAAACATTAATTAATATTTAGAAATATAAGTCAAATTCAGTTTCTTAGTTGACAGTTTATACTGATTAAAATTTTTATTTTATAAATGTATCTAATTTACTTCTATTTTTCAATAATGTAGTTCTTAATAATATGGTAGTAATCAAGGTAAATATGAATTTTAATTTGATATAAGTTTAAAAATATTTTAGCTAGTAGTAGTTTTGATTTCCGAGTAATTTTTTCTGTTATCATGTATGAATGCAAAATCTTCATTAGCCCATTTTAATTTGTAACAGTATATTATTTAATGTGGGTAAGTTTTATTGAAAAATTTCATTCTCACTTTGATTGCAGTCAAGAGCACATGCAAATTGTTGGTGGCTCTCGGTAAAATTTAATAATTGTGTGAATAATTTCGAATAAAAGGTTATAATAATATAAAGAAAAAGTTGTCTTATTGAGTGAGAAGTACTAAATAAAGTTTTGCAAAAGTATTTAAAGTTATTTGACATAATTTTTATTATAAAAATTATCAGTGGATATTACCTTGAAGTTAGCGTCGTTTCGCTAGTAATTTTATTTTGTCAATTCGATTGACAGATTCAACTTTGTTTACAAAACTTTGGTGTCTAACAAGTTGGAGTTTATTCTGGAATCTGTCTTTGTGGTGATAAAATAACAATCTACGATTAAATAAAATAAGATAGTTTGAATGGAAATATTTGATAACTCACTGTAAAAATCTGTAAACAGAATAAATTTCTGGGGTTATTACAAGTTTTAAAAAGTGAATTTCTTCGATAAAATAAGTGGAATTTACATAGATGACAAGTATAGATACAACGACAAATTAAAAAATAGTTTTTTTTTAAGAATCATGAGGCCGTGCGTGAGCACGACTCCATGATTCCCATCCTACCCCCTTTCCCGGACTCAGCGGACTTGCGCTCTTTCACCGGTCTAACATACACCCCACCCCTGACACACATGCAACCCAACATACACACCATCCATGAACACGCCGGATTTAACTTATTCAGAAAAATTTCCGACGGGCAGAGGACTCGAACCTACTGCCGTTGAGAGTCTAGTTTCAAAGCCTGGGACTTTAACCACTAGACCACCCGCTGGCCCAAAAATAGGTTTAAATGCAATTTAAAACTTACCTTTATGTAATGGACAAGAGCTACACAGTTTCATCATTCAGAACACAATCTCAGCTGTTGTGATTCGAATTTAAACCTTGAAATAGAAACTGCATCGAGATACAACGGGACCGGATTAAGATCAATTTAGAAGTGAAATAACAGGAGAGGACTACTTAATTATAGTAAATTTTAAATTAAATTACAAGTAAGTGTTAATTTAAAATGTGTTGATATAAAGTTGTGCACTGGATGTCCCATATTTTTATTGCATTTGTAGTTACAATTTTTGCTTAGAAAAATGTGTATTATGTGCACAAGTACAGCATATTTGTGTATTGGAATAATTTCACTAGATACCAATTTTAGAAGGCAAGCCACGAAAGTTTTTCTATTAAACCCTGAGATTTCGAAAATATAAAAACTTTTTGTTGTTTAAAAAGGAATTAAGAGTCTCATGTTTATATTAAAAATTTGTATGCTTGTCTTATGAAAATTTTAGAAAACGATTTTAATTATTATGAATATAATATTAACATTATTTACAATTTAAAATATCATAGCAATATACTAGTAGAAAGTTTTTCATGTTAAAATTAATTTGTTTAAATATGTCTCATATAAAAAATAACTTAATTGCTCTTGACAACACTGGCAAAATACTATGTTCCCATATGTTTATTTTGCACCCACAATCTCAACAGAGCTGCTCTGCTACTTTTGCCTTTCGGCATTATTACTGCTATATTTAGATTTATTGCACTGCACCACTTGCACACACAAAATCTTCTTCGCAGACTTCCGATCAGAGAGAAGATAAACCATGATGTAAGATACAGACTGGTGATCCAGCGCGTGCTTTTTGCATTATGCAGTTTTGTCACGGTAACCGTGTCGGTGTGCGAGCGAGAGGGTCGTGGAAAGAGATGACAATTTCAGTCCGGCGGCATCGGTATATGACTAGCACTTCCTGTTGCATTTATTTAGTACGAATTAGTTATTCAGGTGGATTGTGCATTTGTTTTAGTTTCAATTTTTTTTTAAATAATGCCTGATAGATGTTGTGTCCCTTTCTGTACCAGTGGTTACAAAACAAACCACGAAAAAGTGTCTATGTTTAAAATTCCCAAAGACAAACTGACGGAATATCAGAGGAAAATACCGCGAAAAGATCGTGAATTGACGGCGAAAGACTGTGTTTGTGAAAAACATTTTGACGAAAATGACATTATCAGAGAACATAAAACAGACGTATATACAGTAAGTAGATACCTAAACTGCTTAACAATTTTATTAAATATTATTTGTAATAAAATACATTATTATAACGTAATGTAAAATTCGTATTGTAGATTGCATTAGCAAAGCCTAGACTTGCAAAAACTGCATACCCTATAAAATTCCCAGGTTGTCCGAAATACTTTAATCAATCTTTGAGTAAAAAACGGCGAGTTATACAGAAGACACCGACCGAACATATACCTAAAAAACAAAAAATTTCTGACGGAAATGTCCAGAATCATTTTGAAGAAAGTACTGATATTTTTGATAACGGTTAGTATTAGACAAACCCCGTGAATATCTCAGCTATATCAAAAATGTATTTTGTTTCTTAAAATTAATGTTGATAATTTTAAATTTTTAAGAGTTGGAAGAAGAAATAAGTTTGCCTTTTTTTGATGAATTGTGGAATGGGGGAATGATAAAATTACCATCAAGATCTTGGGCTTTACAATTTATTGAACATCCGGTGAAAAATATCAACACCGTTTGCATTCTGCAGTCAGCTATTACCGAAGATGACACTGTGTACTGTAGAAAGAAAATTATTGTCTCCAAAATATCATTAAAGTTTTATGTTTTGGGACATTTAGTGGAGGAACTGGTGGAAAGCGAATTAAAAAATATTTCCAACTTAAGAGATTTAGAAAAATGTTTGGTGAAGTTTGACAGTTTATCCATATGCAATGGCGGATTAAAGATATCTCCTACCAATTCTGAATTAAGCAATGTTTCGTATGAAAAAGACAATCGTTTTATTGCATGGAGACATAAACAATGCAGCTATATTTTGAATACCAATGTCAAAAATAATATGTGCAATTTTTGTTTAAAATCAAAAAGGTCGATTGGTTTGTTTATCAAAAAATTTAAAAGTTCTTGTACTACCAATACAACTCGAAAAGAATATTTTAGGAAGCGTTTTGACAGAAGACGAAAACAAATGCAAAGATTAAAACTTAAAAATAAAATGATTATTGAGGAATTAAAAGGTGCTAGGCAAAAAATTCAGAATATGGATAAAGAAGATTTGTTTAAAAAAAATGATGTACTAAATAACTTGGGGGATTCACAAAAAATTTTACTTAAGGAATGTATTAACGCGTGTCGATATAGGAAAAAATCTTCGAGGAGATATTCATCCGGATGGTTGCTAATATGTTTGTTAATGCATATAAAAAGTCCTGCAGCCTACAGATTTTTAAGAAATAATGATATCTTACCTCTCCCTGCAATATCTACCATTAAGCACTATCTTTCTAGAGTAAATTTAAAATGTGGGCTAGATGATAATTTCTTTGAAGCGTTCAAATTAAAAATGGACCAAAAGAATGTATACCAGCGACATGGCATTCTCATATTTGATGAGATGCAGGTAAGGGCAGATATTACTCTTAATGTAAAAACAATGAAGCTGGTGGGTATTGAAGATTTTGGGCCTGACAGTGTTTCTACTGGTAAAACAACAGATAAAAAAGCAGATCATGCACTGGTGTTTATGTTTTCATCACTAGCAGAACACTTTAGCCAACCAGTTGCAGTGTATGCTGCTAAGGGTGCAACTAGAGGTATTTGCCTAGTCCAATTAATTTTAGCGATTATTAACAAATTAGAAAAATGTGGAGCATTAGTGCATGGTATTGTCTGTGACGGTGCAACTACAAACAGGAAAATGTGGTCCGAATTTGGCATCTCCGGAAAAATGAAAAACGTTAACCATAAAATTATACATCCCGAGGACGACTCCAGATATTTATAATTTTTCTCTGACACGCCGCATTTATTTAAATGTATTCGAAATAGATTGTTCAACAAAAAACAATTGCGAGTAAGTTGAAAATATGTGGTTCTTGTATTTTCTATTTCTGAATAATTAAAACTTTTAGACGCCAGAAGGAGTAATTAAGTGGCAACACTATGAAACATTATTACAATTAGATAAAAATAATGGCAATAATTTAAGAATTGTTCCAAAATTAAGTGACGCCCATATTAACCCTACAAATTTACTAAAAATGCGCGTCAAGCTAGCAACACAGGTAATAGCAAATAAAGTTATTACTTGATTGAGGTAGTTCATACGTTTATTTTCAGATATTCAGTAATTCAGTTGCAGATGGATTACAATATTATCAGGGGAAATCTCCACTTTTAAATGACGCTGGTTCGACAATCAAATTTACAAAACAATTAAACGATTTATTTGATTGTTTGAATCGAAGTTTTCCAATAGAAGGAATTAGAAAAGATAGCAAAGACTTTACGGTAGTACATTAAAATTGTGAAATTGTTTATTTACCTATTTTGTTAATAATTTGACATTTTTCAGACTTTAGAACAAAATTTAGATTGGTTAAATGAGTGGGAAGATATGATGGTTGGAGGGGTAATGACAGAACATCAGTATTTAACTAGTAATACAGCTGAAGGTTTACGAGTGACTATATTATCAACTGTTGATCTCGGTAAAGAATTACTATCAAAATATAATTTTCATTACGTACTTACAAATAAAATGAACCAGGACCCTCTAGAGGTAAGGCAACATGGAATTAGGAATTGTCAAAATTTCGGTGAGAATAAACAATATTGTAAGTAATTATTATCATTTCAGAGATTTTTTGGAATTGTTCGACAAACTGGTGGTGCTAATGATCATCCCACGTTAACGACTTTTTTGCAACTCTACGGAATGCTTTTGATTTATAAATTATTAAAACCTCCAACATTTGGCAACTGCACCGTTCTACAATCACAAAACAGTCTACCTATTTTAGATTTCGAAGCATTTAAAAGCATTTTTCCTAAAATTGTAATAAATAGACAATTGCATTTAGAAAGCATTAAAGCGAAAATCGATGCTATCTTAGACAACAATGAGTGGTGGGACGATGAAGCAACCTGGGAAAATATTGCTACAATTCAAGATGAATCAATCCCACAGACGATTGATTGTATAATATATTATCTAACTGGATTTATTTGCAAAAAACTGTACAACTCAACAAAATGAGTGTCGAAAGGATTTATACCACAAGGTTGAACGAGTAGAAAACTTACCAGCTTCAAACCTCACAAACTTAAAAACAAGGGGTTGGTTAAATCATCCCAATGTTTCAATGTTCAACATGTTTATAGAAGTTGAAAAAAAACTAATGTTGCACATTAAATCTATAGATGTGTTTGATGAAACAATTGAAGACTTTTTCTCTTCTAATTTAAATATGTTTGTTTCGTTTAGCTGCCAATTGCACAAAAACGAAGTTATTTCAAAGGGATTTTTTTTTACATCACTATGCGAGTTAAACAATATTACAAGCAAGAATCTCAAAAACTCAAGAAAGCTAGTGCTGAAAAAAGAAAACAATCCAAACTGTTAAATACATAAATAACGATTGTATAGCTGCCTACTACATAAACATAGAATTTTTAATTTGGTGTTCTTAAAAGGTTATAATTTTTTGTATTACTACTTATATGTATAATAATTAACCCTATCTCTACCTTCATAAAACTTCAATTGAAACAATCCCATAATTATCCTAATCAATAGCAATCGATAATACAACACTCCTTCTTACGGACTGAATTATCTATCTCTCTCGCACACTGACTGTCACTCGAAGTGGGACACTTTACAAGACGCGGCCGCTTCACCAGTCTGTATCTTACATCATGAGATAAACTCATCTCTGCACAATATCCAGACTATAGCAGGCGCGATATGGCGCGAAGCAAAGACTTTCTGTTGTTTCCAAATATCATAGGATCTAATTTTTATTCGCTTCTTAATTTCAATACGACACAAATCCAAACAATTATAGGTATTAATTCAAATATAAAAGTCAAAAAAAATCAAATTTGCTTATTGAATTTGTTTTTAGGCACTGATATGTAAAAATTGGACACTTAAAATGTAAAAATAAGCACTTTTAAGCTCTTACCCACAAAAAAGTCATAATAGTTATTTTGGGCAAAATAAACTGATGTTACGGTACTGAAAATTTTATGACACGAATTGATATATAGTTCTCATATGATGTGACTGTTAAGAAAAAAAATGGGCAAAACAGGTCGCTGGCACTTTCCCACACTTTTTACGTTTTAAATATTCTAGCGTCAAGAAGTGATGGAAATTTACATCTCCAGCCGGTACAAGCCCGCTGCAGACTCAAGGCGTTGGTTAAGTATACGGGCGACACGCGACTACTACGTAAAATATGCTGAGATAGTTAATGCGCTCACGAAAATTGTTATAACAACTTTATTTATACAGTTATCAAAAATATGCTAAGAATGAAATAGTTATTTATTGTACAAGATGATAAAATTGCACTTTATCTTCGAGAGCGATTTTGGCGTCGAGGCGTCAGCCGAGACGCTAATAAGCATCGAGAAGATAATGAAATTTTATCGTCGTGTGGAATACAGCATTTTTTTCTATAGCAATTGTTTAAGACGACCAAAAACTGAAGAAAAATCAATGATAAATTTAATTTAAAAGTGTCAGGAAAAAAACAGTTTCACGAAAAAATGAGTAGGTGGCTTTAATAACTTTTTGGTTGCTATAGAGTTTGTTTAAAAATAAAATACTTTATCTATCCTTGCTGTTAAAGTACTACTTTATCTAACCTTGATGGTAAAATGCTACTTTTCCCTCTAATTTTAGTTAATAATAGCACGTTTTAACAGTTGCTATAGAATAAAATATTTATTTTGATTAGAACTAATTGATAATAGTATATTATTATATGAGCGATTATGACAGCCATTATTCACGAAGACGATGTTTGAGCCCACTAGCCGCAGGCGAGTGGCGCAAATCATCCGAGTAAATAATGGCCATAATCGCGAATGTGATACTATGCTTTTTCTACACCTATTAAACAAATAAATTAGACTCGTTTTAGTGGTCGAATTATTAGTTTGCACAGATTGTAAAACGTAAACAAGCAATATGGCGATACACTTGGCTGTCACGCGAGTCGATTGTCAGCCGCAGAAAGCGGGCGATTTAAAATATCACGAATCAGCGAAACAGTGATTTTTGAATTTGTATTTGTGATTGGTCGGATGAATTATGAATCCATAATACACTACAGTGAATTATAGGTACGATTTTTCACAAAAAAAAATGCTAATAATTGTCATGTAATTAAATAGGTGTAGTAAAACGTAGTTAAAATCACGTAACTGCCGGAAAACACCTTGTTGATATTAAAAGTTTGTTTTTTTCCTTAATTTTTGGAATACATAATTGAAAATGTTATTAATCGTAATAAAATACTTTAAACAGTCTATTGAACTGATAAAAGTTTACAACGATCGGTGTTTGCGTTTTTGAATGGATAATTAATCAATTTAAAATTTTTCAAAAATTCTTGGAGGGCGTCAGAGTAAAATGTGGAAAATAAGTAAAAAATATATTTGTAGTTCATGGCAAGTTCTATCGGCTTAAAAAGTTTTAACAAAAATGGTGTAAGCAGTTTTTGAGGAATAAATTTTTGTAAATGTCCAAAATTTTGAACCGCTTTTATGTTTACAATTTTTATATTTACATAATTAACTTTAAAAGAAAACCGACTTCAAAAAACACAAAAGTAACATAAGTTAACTAAAAAGCAAAAAATAAATGTTTTTTTATACAACAATTTAATAGATACTTATTTGTTGTTCCGTTTAATGTAATTAAGAAATTATTGTTTATTATATAATTATTAATTGTTTTATAATTTTGAAGTCGGTGCCAAGTAAAACATTAAAATGATATACCTTGCTACAATAACAAATTAGATTCGAATTTTTATGTTTTACTTGGCACCGACTTCAAAATTATAAAACAATTAATAATTGTATAATAAACAATAATTTCTTAATTACATTAAACGGAACAACAAATAAGTATTAAATTGTTGTATAAAAAACATTTATTTTTTGCTTTTTAGTTAACTTATGTTACTTTTGTGTTTTTTGAAGTCGGTTTTGTTTTAAAGTTAATTATTTTACAATTTTAAGTGATGGGTAGACCTAGTAAGGATGCTTCTCGAATGAGGAAACGACGGCTAGTTGAAAAGATGAAAGACGGAAACGCTTAGAAAAAAATAAAATCAGAAATATTGAAACAATTATGAATGAAAGTCGACAGGAGCGCGAAACACGTCCTTGACCATAGTTGTTCTGGGATTGTCATAAACCTAACAATACCTCAATCACTATACATTTCCTATTTGATTTTGAGGAGTTCCCTGGTGTATCTTCGAAGTTCAAGGTCCAATACCAATGAAATTAAAATGGGACCACCTTGGAACTATACTGAACCCAACACAAAAAAAATCATTAAAATCGGTTCATAAACAAAAAAGTTATGCCCGAACATACATTAAAAAAATATATAAAAAAAAACATATATACAGACGAATTGAGAACCTCCTCCTTTTTTTGAAGTCGGCTAAAAATATGTTTAAACCCTTTAATATACTTATTCAGGGCTATCAAATAATATTATAAGTTGTATTGATTGGATATTTTATTTTGGAATACTCGGGCATTAAAGTTAAAATTTTTTAAAATTCGTAGCGGCCTTCATTTTAAACATTCAGCATTTGTAAAAAAAAACATTTGATTTGTCTTTAGGTATACTACAACGCTATGTATTCAAAATTTCAAAAAGTGTTTATAAAAATCTGTACCAAGAAAATAGGTCTAATTTCCGGTTCCGGTTCCGATTAACGATTTTACAGAAAACTACCTGCAACTAAAACACTTTCACACACCAAATCTTATAAAAATCGGTAAAGGGGTTCCGGAGATACAGAGACACAAACGCACTCACCCACAGACAGACATTTTAAAAAAAACACTTTTTGGGTTCTTTGGAGCCCAAAACGCGTATTTCCGTTACAATCTGAAATTGGAAAATTTGCATGAAATCATAACTTTCCTTACTTCGGTAGAAGTATCGGAAAGTAATCAAGGATTTTACCTAAAATTTCAATCCTTGCTAATTTGTGATGTTCGTGGTAAAATAATATTACTGTGATTATTATCCGGTGCTAATAAAATTAGTCAAATCACAGGAAGTCCAAAATCTATACAATCTAAGGCTGGTGTCACATTAAGCACCTAAATCACGTCAATGACAAACTTTTAGTGCGTGATGATTTAGCTTAAGGTCTTATTAACATAATGAGTCCTTTATAAAGAACATTTGACGCATATCACCCGAAAACAGATAACAATAGAGTGTATATAAGCCCTGTTAATAATTAAAAAAATATTCATTTGCTTGCTGATTTATTACCTGCAATATGCAACGTTTTCTCTTATTTTGTGTTGTGATTTTTTGTGTGGTGTATTTTAATGGGAAAGTGTTTTCCCATCCTCAGCCACAAGAAGAAGATTATGCCAGTTATGCTACTTTGTAAGTTTAAATATTATTTTATTGCTACTGTTTGCCAATGTTTAAGACTATTGTTAATTAATCAAGAAATACAGTTTTTTTTTTTAATTTAGCCTACTCGATATTCTAAAACACGGTACTAAAATAAAGTGGAAAATATCTTTAATATGATTATTCAGTTTTCACATGTTGCCTAAATTTTTAAAGCTTAAATAAAAGTTTTAAGTCGACTAACTATTAGTTTTTAAACAATCATTTTCAATGAAATGTGACAAAAACACACTTGATAATTCTAAATTTCCCTGCTGATTCAAAACATTTAAGTTTATTTTCCAAAATACGTTAGAAGGAAAGCAATACTTGATAAAGTAAACTTGCTAACAGGTACCCAGAAATAGCAAAAAAAATTGGAGAAGAACCAATAGAAATAATCGATGTGGTTAAATCAATCGTGGTTTACGATTCTGATGATGCAGAAGGTTCCACACCACCTCCAGAACCAGATAGTGAATCGATAACTGCATCAGTTCCTGGGGAGAGTTTCCTGCGATCGATGAAAAAACAAGTTTAAGTATTTCGATGCTAAATATTTAATAAATGTTTCTTATTTTTCATAATTTGTAAAACCTTATAACTGTAATATTTAAGAAATAAAACTAATTTTGGTATTTACCATTCGATACTGTTTATGTTAGTACTAATATTTAGGCCGTTTTTGGATAAAAAATAATATAATTAAAAAGCTGTTTAAAAAAGTCACTCAGAACGCAACTCAAATTAAATATTTTCTTACTTCTTACTTCCAAAGAAGTGCCGAGTGATGGTAAAAAAATGATTCAGAGCAGGTCATGACCGAAGTGTTAAAGTTGGCAATACTTAATATAAGCCAATTGTTAAATGTTGACAGCTGTAAAAATTTCTGGATAGATACATGTAACTTACTCTGTAATTTTTACAGCTGTCAACATTTGACAATTGGCTTATATTAAGTATTGCCAACTTTAACACTTCGGTCATGGCCTGCTCTGAAAGATGTTTTTTACGATCACCCGGTATGAAGTTAATAAAAATTGTAAGTTTCGCGATTTCAAGAAAGGCTCTCCTGCCCCGGATTTTTACTTTCCTACAATTTCAGTATAGGAAAGTATTGATTTCATTAAAATTTTCGAAACCGAGATTTTGACGGAAATACATGTTTTGGACCTCCAGAGACCCAAATATCCTTTAAAAAAATGTATGTGGGCGGGTGGGTGTGTAGGTAGATGGGTATGTATGTATGTATGTATGTATGTGTGTAAGGCATGATAACTACCGAACGGATGGTCCTATTTTGATGAGCTTCAGAATCTGATGGTATGTTAAAAATTAAAAATATTTCAGAATTGTTATATTTTTAGAATGTTCCAATTTTCAAAAATGTTAAAAAGTTTTCGAAACATTCTGGAAATATTAAAATGTAAAAAAATTTTACTCACGTCATAAATTTTTTAAACTAAAAATATATTTTAATTTACTAACAAAAATACTTTAAATATTCATATTATTACGTTTTTTAAAAACTTCAATATTTTTAAAGAAAATTTTTACTTTTAAAAAACGAAAAAAATTCAATTTTTTGTAAACCCAAAAATTTTAATAAATTTCAATAAATGCTTAGAAAGTTCCGTGGCAGTTTCTCAGCAGCGTTTGTTTATGAAGTGCTACATATTCGCAGCGGTTTGTCTACAGGGTGTTAGGGAAGTCGTCTGTAAAAATTTTAGAGGCTCAAATAGATGGCTAAAAAACTAGTCATTTTTGGCTTATACATGAATAGATTCTTTGTAAAATACTAGTGAAGTTGGTACTACCAATTTTTGGAACTGTTGCAATTAAAAATTTTACGTGAGGAGAAAAACAAAATTTCTCCAATGACACCCAAATGAACCATTTAAACGCAGTAAATCAACGCCAACGTTTTCTGTCAATTTTTTGTAATTTCAGAGAATCAAAAAGTTCTTTTTTTTATTGGTGCCCCATTTTACCTATTTAAAGCACCGCCTCAGCGTGTTTAAATCGAACTTTCAAAAACGCGCGTTTTTTAAAGTTACCATGGCAACATCAACAACTCGAGAAACGTGAAGTCTAAATGACAATTTTTTGATTATTGATCTGACAGGAGTACCTTGTAACGTCAAATAAAATATTACTAACAAATTTCTGAAGGTAAGCAAGCACAACTCGTTCATTTATATCTGTTACCTTTTGCTCTTCCATCCATTTGATGAACTTGTCATATTCTTTTTTATACGCATCATTAGATTTTTGCGGTATTAAACGCGATTCTGCTTTACTATTTAAAAAATCGATATTAGAATTCATTTTTAAGCAGTGCGGTGACAACAATTAATCTTTGATGACAAATTGCAAATTAATTTCTGTTTTTCTCATTTCCATGACAACGAAAGGTATACTGATGTCACATCACGAATTCAACCATTTTACATTATTAGTTCTTATTTGCATTTTTTGTAGTAATAATACCAGTATTTATGATTTCACAGTGCACCAATAAAAAAAAATAGCGTAAAGTATTCGTGGATAACTTTTTATCCACTTATACTTTAATATACTATTAAAAGCTAAATGTTTCCTTGGTATACTTTTCTGCAATAAATTAAGAAAAACGCATTTTGGCTATTTTTTAAATAAGCTTCTCTAATAATTTTTTTACATAAACCTTATAAAGAGTATTTTTACAGCACGTTTCTCCTTCAATCGTACTTTTCGAGAAACTTTTGTGCGCAAATCTTAAAATTCTAAAAATAATAAGTATTAAAGTTTTTCTTTGCCTCAAAGGAATTTTCATTAATCCAGTGCATGTTATTTATACGTGAATAGTAAAACATTTCAAGAAGTGGTAATTACCCATTCTATAACTACTTATTAATGAAGTGGGTAGGAATAATGCATATTAATAACTGTTAGTTGAAGAAGAAAGAAATAATTTTATTTAAAATCACCACAGTAACCTGAAAGTATATCAAATCACGTTGACTGTTCGGAAAGGTTTATAAAATGAAGAAGTTTCTTTTTGTGTTTACTTTTCTTACTTTAAGTGTAGTGTACTTGAAAGCTAAGACGCTATCTTCTGCTCTTAAACAAGGATCTCTCGAAAATCCACTAAAATATCCTCCTATTGAACTAAATGGAGAGGATTATTCACATTTGTAAGTTGCTTTTATTAAATTGTAATCACTTTAACAATATCCTAACTTATTTTAATTATTTAATTATGACTATACCACTCACATTTTATTGAACCAGTCACAAATTTCCCCTTTCATAAAATGAACCAATCACGTTTGTTTTATACTGATTAAACTGCATGGTGCTACTTAAATAAACGTTTAAACCCACAGTGGCTTCGGATAATTGCTCTTAAGTCTTAAATTAACGCGTTTAAAACTGATGTGCCTTGACTTTTGGGTTTATTTATTATTATTTTAAAACAGTTTTTCATTGTTTCGGCCAGAAGCAAGAATTGTATTTAATTATAACATAATTTATTAATTAAAAACAATTGTCTGTGTCGTCCACAAGCAAAAATAAAAATACGAGAAATGTCGACTGTAGCCGATGATAACTATGTCAACCAACATGAATCGCGAGTGTTCAAATCATAGTCAAATTACGACCGACCCAAAGTTTAGTGTACACTTATAAAGAATATAATGATAACATGATCATATGCAATAAAACCATAAATATATGTTTACATTAAAATTGTATCTTGTTTGATAGGTTATATGAACCAAAACCACATTAATGTACATAACCTCAAACATATTATTAAATACCACTTAACGATTTTCCGAAACGATCCATTTTTACAACACTTCACAGCAACATTAAAAAAGAATATCAAAATAAAAAACTCAATTTGCAAAAAAACGCCACTACATAACATTTAAAAACAAGCAAACAATACCATGTTAAGAGCGCCGATTCCCGAAAACACCCAAGCATTCCCGACTAGTTCAGTGTTACCAAAAATGCGTCAAAATTAATGTGAGTGATATAGTCAAGACGAATACAACTCGTGATACGATTTTCCTTTGACTCGTGCTAATTAAGATTTAGGTAATTTAACTCGCGCTACGCGCTCGTAAAATTACCATCTTAACTAGCACTCGTGAACTTACAACACAATTTTATCGAAAAATCGCAATCACTCGTTGTATTATTTATGATAACTTAATTTAAATTATTGAAACTGGAATCATAAACTAACAAGTTATTTAATTTATGGTGGAACCCATTTAAATGTTTTCTAGATTTGAGGGAATTACTACGAAAATAGGCGAAACGAAAGTAAAAATAATAGACATTGCACCCGCAGGAATGGTATACGATTTCAAACTTTTTTTTCCATTTTCCTCATCAAAAGACCAGAAAATAGAAAATGAAAATAGAGTGCCGTTAGAACGAAGAGAAAGTGAAGAGGAGCTTGTACGCCATACAATAACTGAAGAAAACGAAGAAGAAGTGATTGAAGAAAATAAGGACGAAGAATCAGTGCTAACGGAAAAGGCCCGTTTAACTATTTTTTCACTGGCAAATTCATCTAAACCTTGTTTCGAAACGTAACGTTATAGAAGCCAGTTAAGGGTTGAAATAACTTTAAGCATATTATTTTAAGATCTAAGTGTCGCAGTTTAAAAATTTTTAGAATAGGATATCAGGATCGCACATGTTTTCACTTTTTTTGAATATTAAACACAGTGCAATGATAAAATAGCAATAAAAATATTTAAAATAGTTATCTTTTGTCTTTGTGGGTTGTACCTAGGAAAATTGCATTTGGGGGAATCGAACCCACTCACAAGTAGAGTAAAGTTTTAAATATTTCTAAAAACACAAATTCAAATTTACTTTAACGTCTAAATACATATTTCATAATTTTAAGATTTTTTTTCTAAAATTTGAAACACGAATTCCAAAAAATTGTTAGATGTTGTTTGAATGATTATATCAGCAGTTTTTATGCCTATTTAAAAGTTTCATGTGGGTTTTTCCCTAAGACTTCTAAGAAGTTTCAAATTTAATTATTTAATAGTAATAATAGTAAATAAAATTAGGCTTCTTAGCGATAGTTCTGCAATTCTAAAACTGAGGTAAACAAATTAGGTGCATCGTAAAACGAATATATTATTCCGTACAAAATTATTGGATCTATTAAAATTGGTTAAGAAACTAATAATGTATGCATTTAATAAAGACATTAGCATTAGATACATTTTACTGCACCTAATAACCTTGAATATCAATTTTAATTGCAATAAAAATTCTTTTCTGCAAAACATAAACACTTCCATTATATATTGAATTAATTCGCAAGGTGTTAATTTAGTTATATTTCTAAAGTAGAAAAACAAGTTTTCTTAAATGTATTTAATAACATCGTGATAAAATTCTGCTCTCTGAGACCTACGTATAAAAGCCTATAAACAGAAGGGATGTTGTTAAGTGATTTATGTGAAATACTGAAACAATAAAAAAAATCAATCATGAAAAACAGCATGTTATAATAAATTATTAAATCTTAACAAATTTTAAATCTCACGCGGCATATAAATACAATCATCTATATACGATAAACCTGAAACTGTCTCAACTTTACGCGACAACGGGCTCTTACATCTCGACGCAGCTTATTTATTATTGTGAGTAAATGTTTATGCAACGCAGCAATTACAAGTTATCAAAAAAAGCGTAGATCGAATGCCATGGCTTCAGCTAGTATATATATATAGTATATATATTTTAGTGGTGAGAGGCCCCAATTACTACAACCCACATATTTACGCGTCCATTACATACAACTTATATTTGTTGGTACAGCAGCCCAATATAGTATTCAATAGAGATTAGCAATAGGGATGCAACGGATATTCGGTTTTTATCCGTTATCCGGCCATTTCACCGAATATTCGGTTTGGCCGGATAATATGAAATATCCGGCCGGAGATTTTTCTTTAAGTAAAAGAGATTATGAATGCAATTTTATTTGAAAGTATAGACTAAAACAATTAAAAGTAAGAGTACAATACAGTATCGGGTACAATTATACTAAATTTATATTATTGAGACCAGCATTTATGCCAGTTAAAAATTTGAAATGATTTCAAACAACATAAATAAGTATTATTTATTAAAACCAAGAAGTAATATACCGTGTGGCCGCGAGAACAGATAACAATCGGCCATTTTCAATTTTTAAATTATTAATTTTAATTTTTTTTGTAGGTAACACACACATAAAAATGCATATTACGACATAAAACGTTGTTAATTTGGACTTCCGGTTTAACCGGAAGTGATAGCAGTTTTTTTATTTTTAATGGAACATCCTGTATAATTTTTTATATTTGTTATATGTATAACATAAAGAGGATGCATGAACCGCTTCTTGCTATGATATGCAGGTCTCAATTTTGCAGTACATGTGACATGTGACAGAGATCCAAGACAAGGAACCTATAAAATGCACTTGATCGTCAATCGTCAGTATTTTATTTAAATATCGATGAAAACCATATAATGTTAGGTTATGTCAGTTGAATTCTTGATGGTGTTGGATTTATCAGTACAGAACATGTTTTAGTTTTAACAATTGTTAAAAATTATAAATTCTTGTAACAATCAAATTCCTTGACAGATTTCCAATATTAATTGTGAACAAAAAACAATATTAGAGCTAATTAGCACATCCTTGAAATAGTACATTTAGTAGTTTCCTTGTCTCGGTGCTCTCTCTCTAAAACACTACAGAATAAGGCCATAGGGTTCGTGCATACTCTTTAAGTTATGGTATGCAGTTAGTGACTCATCACCGCTTAGATTTATGATAGTTTTAAGCAGGGGCGATTTCCGATATTGATAACGACGCGGAGGCAAGCTATACAAAATAGCGCCGCAACGAAAGCTTTCTCAAACTGGGCAAGATCAATTTAAATGCGTTTTAAGAACATCTGACAATGTTAGGGTCAAACAAAAAAATCTTAAAATATTACAATTTATGTTACAAATAATAATCCGCACTCAACCGCACCGACAAGTAAAATCAATAACCAAGCACAATCGGCTTTTCATAGGAAACTGACAAAAATTAATAAAACTGCTATCCTCAACCGCATCGGTCTTATCTGTTACGAGCACGACGTATTGAAAATTGGGAAAAAAGAAGCCGACAATTTAAGATGTTTTTGTTGTTGAGTTAGAATCGTATAAAATGTGACATGAAAAAACGTCACTATATTTCTAATTCAAGCAGAATTACAAGGTGTGGTAGCAGTTAACTGAGTAGGATAACCCTTAAAGCTAAAACTATGTCTATAAAAACTGTTTTGGAGAATCTACCTAACAAAAAAAAAACACATTTTTGTCTTGTCGTTGTATAAGTCGAATTTCACGTCTTTTACCTAATATATTTATGGAAAACTTAGAATTAATAAATTTTTATATATGAGACGGCATTAATTTTTGGATAACAAAATTAAAATTTTTTTAATAAAAGTACCAATTTTCCCCTTCTTTCGACGGTTTATTTTTAAAAACTAAATTTTCTATTTTATTTTTAAAACTTGCTCTATATAGTATTATTCTTCCCTTCACTCAAGCCGAACACTTAATAAGGTGATAATGATAAGTGTTGTTTTGACACTAACCGTCTAATATTTAAAAATTCAGAAGCTGAAAAACTATTTATATACATATATAACCCCTAAAACCACAGTTTACAAATTTGTCTCTTATTGATCTTAACCTTAACGTCTGCATTTATATAAAACCCTCTAGAACACATGCAGAGTTTCTACCTGAAAGCCAACGAAATTTATTAGGTGTTAAGTGTTATTTTGACACTAATGATTGTAAAATTTCAAGTTGAGTGTATAAAAACTGCAACCGCAAACGGGCCTGTATCAGTCTGCTTATCGCCAAATGCAGGTACAAAGAAACGTTTAACTTTACGATCGCGTTATTAGCTAACCACTCGAGTTTTTGCACCTTTTTGCCTGTGCTGCATACAAGTTATATTTTAGTGGAGTTCATGGTTTAGAATTACCCTTTTAGTTACAGAAACTTATAACTAATTTTAACAAAAAAAATAGTGACTTGGGCGCTATTTCGCTTGGCAAAAAATTGACCTTTTAGTGACCTTGCTTAGGCCTACAAATTAATTGTACTGCATAATGTTCAGCATTATAATCGAAGTAATAAACAAAAATCGGTACATCTTTTTAAGAAAATAAATTGCATAAGAAACGTTTATTTACAAAGATTTTATTTTATTTACAAAGAAAATTTTATACATATAAAATGTATTATAAAAAAATGTAAAAATGCAAACACGATATAAACAACATTCCTATAAAAATATAAAAATACACTATTCACACGAAAGAACACAAGTAATACTGGATATTATAAAATTTACTAGATTAAAATATATCTTTTATTAAAAAAAAACTGAACAATAATTCAACTAAAAACAAATTTTCAGTAAGGTATCACGGACGTAATTATACTCAACTATAATAAAAAATATACCTTTACTAAAAACCAAAGTATTAAATTTATTTAGTAATTAATTTTTGGCCAGTATTAATTTAGGAGTCATAATTACAAAATCATCTAAATTGCTTTTCTTTTGTTTTCGGAAGCTTGTTTTTTGTAGTTCCTCAACTACCTAGTTTTATCATTCTTCTGCTCCGTTTTTGTGTTTTTAAACTCTTAGACTCTAGCAATGCCTTTGCAACAACCACATCGGCATGGTTGGTTTTTAATGATAATAATTTTTTTATCATATACTAGTAAACTTCTTGTTACAGTATGGTCTACCTTTTTTTGATTTTATGTAATTCATTTCGGTTTTTAATTTCTAATACTTCTTGTTTCTGTGCTTCACTATTTTTTATGTTTTCGTTTCTTTCTTCGGTTTGTTCGTCTTATAGCCTTTTTTTGCGTTATATTTCCGACATTGTTTACACGTTTTAAAATTTTTAATTGAGGATGGAAGGCTACAGCCATCTCAGCCACTTCTTAAACCCGCACGCCTGCTTTAAGAATACAAGTATGATATGTAATGTGCCATAAAATAAAACCTATAATAATTTTTTGACGTTTTTCAGAAAGAATAAAGCCATGAACTAGAAAATAAAATCTGTTAGCCAAAACATTTAAGGACTATAAGTACTAACCTCTTCCCCACTCCCCCCTAAAAATTATTACAGACAAGAACATGTTTACAATATTTGATTCTACTATTACAGATGAGCAATTGTACTCAAACATGAATTTTAGTCACTTAACCCCATGTTACTGTTAATTTCCAAGTTT
The DNA here is from genome assembly GCA_958336395.1 of Ctenicera cuprea. Lineage (NCBI taxonomy): Eukaryota > Metazoa > Arthropoda > Insecta > Coleoptera > Elateridae > Ctenicera > Ctenicera cuprea. The sequence goes on from OY284488.1 coordinate 10,158,845, forward strand.
CAAAAATTCGTAGAGGACTTCACAGTAAAATTAGAGCCTTGGCCCCTCGACCCTTGAATTTTCTAAAAGAATGTTTGGATATGGTCGTCTTAAAACCTAAATTTTACTGCATTTAAGCTGAAACAACTTCGAAAGTAAAAACTATGCCGGATAATCCGGTATCCGGGTATCCGGCTCAGCAACCGAATACCGAATATCCGTTATCCGGCATTTTGAGAAAGTAAATTCGCATGCTTATTATTTATTTGTGTAATTTCAGCAAAATATGCTGATAATATATGTTAATATAATCTCGGACGAAGACATCGTATTTTGGCAGCAACCTGCATCTACCGGCCGGCGAGCGGTTTGGCTTCACTGTTTCGCGGGCGGGCCGAAACGTACTGTAGCAGCGCTTAGTTTTAATAGAATTCAATTGTATTTTGTAACTTGGCGACTTGCGTTGCTATTGACGTTCCCATAAATAGTCATCAAAATTATCTGTAAAAGTAAAAACACATTAAAATTCCTCCTGCAAAACCAGTGTTTTATTTACAACACCAAACCTAACATTACAGTATGTACTTATAGAAATGTGTTACAAAATGTCATCAAATCACGATTCACCATGACGATTTGCCCATATCTATCTACTGCTGCATGTAGGCCTTTCCCATCGCATTCCAATTTTCTCTGTTGTTGACTTTCAATAATTTAGGTGTAGTACTGAAGCTATAGAAAAGAAATCAATCATGAAAAAACGGCATGCAGCAGATACAATACAATTATATACAGGGTGTAACAGACTACCAACGCACTATCTTTTACAGCTAAACTATTGAACCTACCTCGATCAGATAAAAAATTACTAATATAAATCGTACACGAGGTATTCAGTAAAAATATTCAAACATTTTTTGGGACTTCGGAAATGGTAGTTTTGGTGTGGGGGGCTAGAAGGATTTCTCGAAATTTTTAAATACGAAGATGGGACAGGTACCTCCTTGAAAAGGTATTTTTAAAGCAAACAACTTAAAAATAAAAAAAATGTTGATAGCTCAAACAATTTTAAAATAGCGGCCAACTATACAGGGTGTGGCAGCCCGCTGTAGTTTGTCGATTGCAGGTTAAGTATTAGAGATAGAGAAAACTTTTTTTAATTAAAGTTATTAGGGGTCATGTGTACTGTCACATAAAAATATTTTGCATTATACATGGTGTCCAATATCAGAGTGGCATAGGAAACTTATATTTTTTTTAATTAAACACCCTGTATATTTTTGCAAATTATTATTTGCATTTTAATTTGATTTCCGACTGTTTTTTGTTTTTTTAAATCCGTTGCGGTGTTGCCAAGTTATTTCATTTTTTTCTGTAAATTTGACATTTGCAGACCTTACTAGTAAAATCTGTACAAGCCGTATTTTTACAGATGAAACAATTTGTTTTTGGGAAACATTAGTCAAGACTATGTGCTATTCTTCAGATGTTTTAAAGTTGAATTTGGTTATACAGGATGTTTGTTGCCGCGGTCCAAAGTTTTCGAACTTTAATGTGTCATAACTTGATTTTTTTTTAATAAAGCCCCAAATTTTTATTTAATTTTTGAATTCTTCCGTAAATTTCCCATCAAACTCTATAACATTCCCTATACCTATCTCTACTAGATTTCCTTGTTTTTTTGCTTTTAATTTTATTTAAACAATCTATTCGAGTTTACGCGCAGTATTACCTTAAAACAAATGAAAAGTGATTTGAGAAAGAAAATTTTAATTTTATTTAAACAATTACATTACATTACAGCTTGTTAGAAGATGTACCACTAATAACTAGAAGAAATATGTTGCTACAACATAATGGTGCTACTGCACATTATAGCGCCGCAGTACGGGAGTGGTTAAATCACAGATTCGAAAGAAGATGGATAGGAAAGGGAGGACCGATGGCTTGGCCAGCCCGATCTCCAGACGTAACCCTGTTGAATTTTTTCTTATGGGGTTACATAAAAATCTGGTGTATCAGGAACCCCCAACTACCTATGAAAACATGCAGCAACGTGTAATATGGGCTTTTGGACAAGTTACATTAGAGATGTTAACTAGAGTACAAGCATCATTTCGCGAACGAATTGGTTTGTGTTTGCATAACGAAAATACACATTTTGAACAGCTATTGTGAATAATCACAAGCTGTAATGTAATGTAATTGTTTAAATAAAATTAAAATCTTCTTTCTCAAATCACTTTTCATTTGTTTTAAAGTAATACTGCGGGGTAAACTTGAATAGATAGCCCAAATAATATTAAAATCGAACAAAACAAAGAAAACTGGTAAAGATAGGTATAGGGAATGTAATAGAGGTTTGATGGGAAATTTACGGTAAAATTCAAAAATTGATTGTTTAATCTTTAAAAATACGGCTTGTGCAGATTTTACTAGTAAGATCTGCAAATGTCAAATTAACAGAAGAAAGTTGGCAACACCGCGACGGAATTTAAAAACAAAAAAACAGTCGGAAATCAAATTAAAAGGCGAATAATAATTTGCAAAAATATGCAGGGTGTTTAATTAAAAAAAAACATAAGTTTGCTATACCACTCTGATATGGAACACCCTTTATAATGAAAAATATTTTTATCTGATAGTACACACGACCCCAAACAACTCTTATCTAAGAAAGTTTCTTCTATCTCTAATACTTAAACCTGCAATCGACCAATTACAGCGGGCTGCCACACACTGTATAAAAAACAGCTATTTATAAACCTTTTCCCAACCGCACATAAACTATTGTACCATGAAAATTGGTACTGATCGCGTAAAGTCCATCCATTACATTACCTTTCTAACGATGTACCACATGAGGACAATAAATAAATGTTAGTACCCTCTCTCTTCCTCAAAACAGCGGAAACATGCAAAAGTTGTTATTACAAAACTCCTAAATAGGACGGGGGGTCAAATAATACCTCTTTTGAAAGGTTCTAGTAAACTATACAGTTTTTGTATTTAAAGTTTTTATATATCTTTCACCGTTACAAAATGGCAGCTCAATTTATAAAAATGTATTTCTTGTTATCGGATGAATCACTTCCCCCACCGCATCTAAAACAGTAAAAAAAATTTTTTGCTGATTTATAAAGTCTGTTCACATAACATTTAAATCCACATGTGAGGTGAAGTTGGACAACTCAACATTGCACTCGCACTAAACTCTATTATACCCGGTGGAAAACTATTAATGCGTGTGTTGGTGTTTTTGGCGAATATGATGTGTACCGTGACGTGATTGTTTTAAATGTAACAGTAAGAATATAAACTCAATAAAAACTTACAAACTGTGTGTTTGTGTGTGTGTGTAAGCGCGCGCGCGCGCGCTTGTGTGTGTGCGTGTTATGCGTGTGGGGGATTGTGCGTGTGCTTAAAGTTTTAAAAAATACCTGTATAAATAAAATGGTTAATTGAGAGATAAACATGTTATTAAGACGTCGATTCGATGCCTAATATATTCGTATAAAAAAAGTGGGAAAAAAACCTGTAACATTTAGAACTTTGCATAGTAGAAGTCCTTAGAATTATATGATCATGTGATGAGAAACTGAAGGTATATAAGCAATACCTCTTTGCAACAATATATTAAATTAAACCGCATCCAGACTTTTCGCTAACTCCAAAGTTTAATTATGCATCTACTTGGTTTTCTTACCGCTGTTGCGTTGTTCATTGCTGCTCTAATAACAGTTATACAGGGCGCGCCGCTGCAAACTAACGAGTAAGTACGTAGTATTTTATAAATTCAAATGTTTTTTTTGTTAAAAAAAACTGGCGCAACTGCCACTGGACCTCCCTCGCCCACATTGCCTAAAGAACAAGAATATGGATTTGGTACCAAGCGACGATTACTGCTGCTTCGTGTTCTGTCAATATGGGGAAATGAGAATTAGTGCATCATTGGTTGCATAACTAGTCCAAAAACAATCGTTTCAGCAGGAATTGAACTATTAACCTAAATAAAACCAATATTGCAATTTACGGTCGGTTTGGGCATAGTAAAATTTGTGTTGCTTTTTATAGGTTGCTTGTACATTCACACAATCAATTTTTCTATTTTACAGTAATGTAGCTGCTGCTCTTCCACCAGATTGCAAGCTCACTAGTTTGTGCGGCAAGCAAGGAAAGTAGAAAAGGCGACGCAAGACAATCGTTAATACATAAAGGTCAACCAGAAACTCAATGATTTACAACACAAATAAATAATTCCGATAAATAAAAAGTGTGTAAAAGTTTAATAAATAAGCTATTTAAAAGTTATTCTTTACTTATTATTGTTATGTTCGACATTTATAGACGGAAATACATGTTTTGGACCTTAAAACAGTCTGTGGGTGGGTGGGTGTGTGCTCCTCATAACTCCTAACGCATAGTTAGTTCGATTTCGGTGCGCTTTGATGTAGAGGGGTAAAAAAGCTATATTAAAAATTCATCGATAAAATAAGAATTAAAAATAATTTGGTACCGGAACAGAAGTTGGACATGATTTTTGATAGAATTTTCTGCACAAAACGATTTTAACGAAACTTTTAAAAACCAGAAACTGAGTCTGATTTTTTCGAACTTTCTTGCTTTAAAATAGCGACAGCTACAATTTAATAAATATTTTTCTATTTAACGCCTTATTTGTTACTCAAAATCAAAAACCAGTTGGTAGATCTGGACCAAATTTAATATCGTAGTACCTCTAAGCAGACACTAGAGGAACTACGTACAGGCAAACTTCGGGAGGTGATTTCTTAAGTCACCGCAAGAAAAAATGTTTTTATAAACATGTGTCCTAAAATGCTTCTGAAGGGGGCTATGGCCCCTTGATGGGGGCAAATAAAATAAAAATTTTAAGTAATATCTCAGACACCCTTTAATATAAAAAATAAAATTTGGCACACGATTTAGCATTAGTAACTGCTGCTATTTAACAACATAAATTATTTTAACCAGAGGCGTATCATACTGGGACGGGGGTGATTTATAATTATTAATTATTTAGTCTTCAATTTTTTACAAGTTTAAGTAGATAATATGATTCTACGGAAAACAAGAAAACAATCATCTTTGTCGCAAGTATTGCAAACGACGTAAGGACTTCAAAAGTGCAATGCATAGTAAACACTTACCTACTAGGGGGTAGAAGTCGCGTGTCGCAGAACGATTTAACTACCGTGCGCAAAAGTCGCCCCCTCTTAGGGTATCATTCTGTAGTACATTGAATAATAATAAACATTTTTAGTGACATAAACACATCTACAATAAAGTCATTGTTTTCTATGGGGAAGCACAGAGGAGATGAAAGGGGCTTTTTCGGGAGATTCCAACAGTGGGTTTTTTGAAGGTTTTTGACCTGTCATTTAAGACACTCCGTCGTAATCAGCTTTTACGTCCCACTGCTGGGCTCCGGGACTCTCCTCTGCCACGTACTTCCCTTCGCGCTAAGGTAGAGTACGGGAGACCTACAGTTTAACGTCGAAATGGAACGACTCCACCGCTGCATACACCGAATTGGGGAATGTGAGTGGCGGGTTGCGGCATAGATTTTTATAGCTGCATGACTGCGGCGGAGAATCGAATCCCAGACCTTCAGCGTTAGGCCAAGCGCACAACCTCTAAGCTGCCGACACTCTTAATAGGACACTAAAGCTATCGATTTCCGTTGGTTTTAAATCTATTGCAATTTTTTCTAGGTCAAACCTTATTATGATTCGCCTGCTAAGAGAAATAAAAAAAGGTAGACAGTTACATTGGACGATATCTTCTGGTAGTTACTAAAATTTCGATCTTTTGTCATTTTTTCCATATATTTGCACCACCTTAGTTTATTTTCTTATACGTTTTCTTGTAAGACATACAAAAAATTTAAACTAGATCATATTACAAAATTTATTTAACCTACAGTAAAAAAAATGTATGATAAACGTTTAATACGTAGCATTTCACAACATTGTACAGACTATGTTCAATTATAAAGATTAAACATGTTTTATTTGACATATTATGATATTACAATATTCGTATGCTGTCAATAGCATTGCTCATTCCATTAAAAAACAAAGGAAACATTCATATTTATTGCAATCTTAATGTCGCGAATATATACGTTGAACAGGTTCACAAGTAAAATATAAGGCGTTAAATAAGGTATTCGAGGTGAAAAATTATTTTTTTACAGTAAGTTTACGCATTTGATATCACAAAATTGTATTTACAGTTTTTAACATTTATTTTCGTACCCAATGTATAATGGGTCTTAGTAAATGAAAAAACACTCCTTCAATAAATCCAGTTTATTTTAATTAGTCTTCTTTGGAGCAAAGTGAATTGAACACTTGGTAGTTTACTATTTAAGTCTGTTGCTTATACGACGTATTCCTCCGTCGCTCTTGCTGCATGAGCTGGTGTGCCGCCTGATCCATCTCTTCTTCAGTCATGTTCATCGCCTCCTGCATTTCTTTTGAGGTATACCGTACAAAGTCGTAGTCACAATATTTACCTAAACCTTGTGCGGCTAACACCCTACCTACTACATTTTCGGCAGAACCCATCACTTCAAAAGGCGCATGACCATTGGGTTCGTTATTAGACGCTGAAATACAATATAGATCGTACTGATACATTCTATCTCAAACAATATACTGCATGCAAATCAGATAAATGTTCATTCCAAACATAATGGCATATGGCTTGACTGTCGCATAAAATTACTACCATAAACAGCAGTTAGCAAATCATATATCTACCACATCGCCCTCTATAACATCTATAAATAATTTACTAAATTCTTAATATGAAACTCATGGAGACCTGAGTGTATTTCGTTTTTTAATAAGAGAACCAGATATACATACAGATACAGTTCTAAAACTAGCTGCTTCAACTTGTTAGTTTTTTAGACATTTTGAGTACGACAAAAAAGAACCTTAGATCTATTATGGATCTGAAAGCAAATCTATAACCATAAATGCAAGTCCCAACCGCACATTTCCCATTTGTGCATTTCCCAGGACCCCATTTTCCCAAAAAAACGCTTTTCCCAAACCAAATTTCCTAAAAGTCCACTAAAGCTAAAACGGGTAAAGCTTTAAGCCGCCGACCGCGTCCAATTGATCGACTGGCCAACAATGACCATCTTACTCTCCCTTTTTGGACACTTTTCTGATAATAACCACTTTACTGATTCTCCTAGTCGAAATTCCACAAATGTTTTTCACAAAAAATAAATGTCATACCTGCAACGCTTCTATAAATACAGTAATTTTGTGTACGCACATAATTTGAGTATTAAAAATTTTAAGAAAGAATAAACAGAGACCACTGAAAGGTATTAGTAATAAATATGGCACTGTGATCACAGATGATTATGCGACTATAAAGAGGTGAACAGAATACTTTAAAGATCTGTTAGAAGACGGTAAAAATCCAAATGAAATGACCATGGATCAAAACACAATCATACAACAGACAACGTAGGTAAAGAAATTAAAATCTTAGAAGAAAAACTGGTCAAGGCAATACATCAGATAAAAACGGGTAAATCTCTGGGAGATGATGACATATCACCAGAGGCAGTAAAATATATGAGCAAAGCAGGTCAGAAACTATTACTGAAAGTAATCAATGTGGCGTGGAAAACAGAAACCATACCAAAAGATTAGGAAATAGCGGTTGCCTTGCCGATACACAAAATGCCCATTTTAAAACTCCGAGCCTAAATTTTTTTTAAATAGGCAACACACAATGCAACCCTCAGATCACTATGCATTTCTACCATTTTTTTTAAATTAAGATCAGAGTTATTTTACATTACATGTATCTACTAATTATTAAGTACAAATTTAAGGTTACTTTAATAACTCAAATTTAATATTTGACAACAATAACTACAATAATTTAATAGGAACATAGCACAAAAACTAACGAAGCAGGTGTTCAAATTGCCTTCCCCCTTCGTTTTTGCAGAGTATAATTCTTCTACGCATCCAACCTCTAACACGAGCTAACATTTCCGGTGTGATAGAGCGACAACATTGAATTATCCTTTCGCGTAGATGTTTTTCATTTCGAATGGGCACTTCATAGACAAAATTTTTTACTTTGCCCCACAAAAAGAAGTCTAGCGGAGTCAAATCGGGACTACGGGCAGGCCAATGATGCAATGCACCTCGTCCAATTACGCGTCCCTCAAAACGTTGGTTAAGATAATTTCTCACATCCCTATGAAAATGCGGAGGTGCACCATCATTTAAAAACCACATGCTATTCCGTACATTTTGAGGAACTGTTTGGAGGAGAGCCGGTAGTTCATTAATTAAGCAATTTAAATACATTTCACCATCTAAATTTCTATTAAAGAAATGTGGACCTATTACAAAATCGCCAATAATACATACCGCACCACACATTAAGAGAAAAAATTCTCTGAAAATGAGATATCCTGATCCAGCGGGGATTGTCTTGGACGCAATAGTGGCAGTTATGTCGAATAACCATGCCGTTGTTTAAAAACCTCGCTCCATCACAGAATAATACCATACTTAAAAATTCTGCATTGCCGTTTAATTGCCGTCTAAGAAATTGACAATACTGAACACGATGCTCATAATCCCTATCTTCAAGATGGTGTATGGTATAAACATGGTAGGGGTGAAATTTGTTCGCCTTAAGAATATTGAAAACAGAACCTTTTCTAATGTTTAAGGCATTTGCAATCGCTCTTTGTCTTGTATGGGGATTATCCGTAACCATTTCAATTACAGCTACTTCGTTATGTTCAACCGTAACTTGCCGTGCCCTTACTTTTGATTTTGAAAATTGCCCATACTCTTGTAAATTCAGAAGAAACATTCTAAATGTTAGGTCTGTTGGAATTCGTCTACCTGGAAAGCGTTGCGCATACAAAGTACTGTCAGCACTCGCATTTTTCCGACATTCGCCCAGAATTAGAAGCATGTCCACTTTGTCAGCGTTGGAATACATTTTGCACCAAAGATTAGTGGTTGATAATCTTTGTTTTGCGCCGTTCAAGTAATGTGGCTTAACGAATTTGATTTGTAAACTGTCAAGTTAATGCAAACATGATTGCCCTGATCTTAATTATAGAAATATTTTTTTTAAATTATAGTCGGCAGTGACTTGTATTGTGTGTTGCCCATTTAAAATAATTTAGACTCGGAGTTTTAAAATGGGCACTCTGTATAAAAATGGGGAGTCTAAAGCTTGTGATAATTATCAAAGAATATTGCTGCTAAGCGTCCCAGCCAAAATTTATGAAAAAATACTGGAACAAAAACTACATGATGCTATGGAAAGGACAATGGACGAAGCACAACATGATTTCCTACTCGGAAAGAGCATAGAAGCTGAGCGAGATAAGAATTTAGCACAATCAAAGGATATGTGTATATTTCTTCAACCTGGTCAAGGGTTTTGATCGGGTTCTAAGGAAGGAATATGGGAGATGCTGAGGAAGAGAAAAACAAGCAGTGAGCTAATAAAAGCAATTCCGAGCTTATGTACTAGTTGTAGAAACTAGGTCCGGTCGAATAATATGGAATCACCGAAGTTCTTACTAAATAGTGGAGCTAGGCAAGGAGGCACATTAAACCCGTACTTGTTCATTCTAGCAGTGAATGACATAATAAAAGAATATAAACCAAAGATGAAGAGATTCAGCTGAAAGCACTATCAGCTACAACCGTGTTACATTTCCTTTCCAGACTATTTAGTGTTAATCTTCAAAAACCTGTAACGAAGATATGGCTGACATGTGAGTTGGAAGAAAACAAAGAAGATGGTTGGAGAAGGATATGGAAAAGCTTTATCAACTCAAAAAACCTCGACACCTGATAAAGGTGTAAGTATAAAAGTACAAAATTGCATTTATTACGTCAAATAATCGATGTCGGTTCACGTGTATATACTTTTAAGGATCGGCTACGTTATGGTCAGGGTTGAGAACCATTCCTTGCCGACTTCGCCTTAGATTACCAATTGATATAAAGCGGTAAAGTTCAGTCGCCAAAATAGCCACAATCGGCAAAGTAGTCGTCAACTGTTGGTTCATAAAATTCGACACCGCGGACGATTCAAACCGTCAAAGAACCGACTCAAAGAGGTGAGCCGAAAATGAATTTGAAACAAACTTTTAGCTACTGTGTGTTTTATTAGGTTGAAAAGAGAAACTAAGCAGGTCGTAAAATTGTTAAAACACCATTTCTAACAATGCAACATATAATATAAGCCAAAATATCGGAAGTAACAACTTATAAACCACCCTACTGCGTACCTTTTTTGTTCATTAAACAGAAGTATGCTAACTTAGTAACCTTTTCTATTTCACAAAATACTTTTAGAGCCCACCATCAAGTTTACAATTAAGCATATTAATAAGACATGGTGACAACATCTACCAGTAAAAGTTAATCACAACGTTTACCTCTAACATGGTCGTAGTTCCCAGCTTGGTTACAACTCCCACCGTCATCGTTGATCTTAACGCCCACTCTAACCACAACCGCCTATTTTGTATTAGTCAGCAAACCCAATGTGGACATAAGGCTCCCACACCACTGTTAACTATAACTTTGACGACACTCATTTGCTGGTAATAACACCCACCTTGGTCACACCTTCCACTATCGCCTTTGGCCACAACGTCCACTCTGATAAACCTGTTCCATATGCCATTACCATTCTTGTAAGTTTATGAAAAAAGCAAACATTAAAAAAATGTGATTTCTCACGTTAAAGCCGTATGCCCCGCGTCGAAAGAGTTTACTTGGACCAGATTTAAGTTTTACAATTTTCCAAATTAACGAATTACGTAGATAGGTAAGAAGGTGTTAAAACCAGCATTGAAGTTTTGATTAAATTGGATCAGCGTTATGACCAGCTTTGGGCACCATTTTAAGCAGGCGTTGCGTGGGTGGGCGTTATATCCACGGAGTATGTTGACTAGTTTAAAAAGTGTCGGTTTTGGCCAAAACGGCCGTTCTAAACAAAGGTGACGGCAGAAGTTGTAATCGCATTTTGTGCCCAACGATGACGGTATGATCAAAACTAGAAAAGGAAGTTATAACCAGGTTTTGCTGGTGGCCGTTCTGACCAGTTTCCGTTTTTGCCCAGATCCCAAATCAAGTGGCGAGTTAAGTTTTCTACAGAAAATTATTCCATGAAAACAAAGCATAATTATTTGCATAATTATTTCCCTTAAAAAATAAAAGCTTCAAGCCGCTAGCTATGTTAGAGTTCCGTATTATACAAGCCATGGTAGTACTTTTGTGCAACGACTAGACGCAGCTGCATACACTACTGTGGTAGCAGCATAGAGTAAATACGTTCGCTAATTACTTTATGGTAGCAGTTCAATGTGGTCATGTTGCAGAATGGTACAAACACGCAAATCCCCACAAAATCATTAAATAAACTCACACTCCCATTTTCGCTTACCGTTATAGTTGCGATGCAGCAGGTCAGATTTACTGAAAATAAAATTTATATTTATACACACTGCTATTTGTATGCTTAAACGTATTAACGATATTTCCTTACTAGGGAAACCAGGAAAGTAAACTTAAACTTTTAAATAAACTAACCCAAGCCCGCCGATGTTGTTTTTGGCAACATCACCACCATAATCATTACTAAATGTATGTAGATAGACAGACTCTTCTTCTTTTAACCCTTCTTGATTGTGTTCAGAAGTAACACCAGCTCTGTTTTGCAAAATACCTTTTCTGGTCATGGGTGTAAAGTGATTAATACTTTCAGGGGCGACATTTTTTTGTACAGACATAAATGGAGTTTTGGTACGGGCAAAGCTGTAGCCCTTTCGCATAGAAGACCAAACACTGCCAAATAAACTATGGTTTCGCTGAAACAGGGACAATATAAAATATGCTTTTAGAAGTAAACACAAATACGTTAAATTTTAAAAACCTACTCTGTGCATCGGTTCTGGAAGATCGTCAACTAATTCCTCCAAATTACCAGATATTGCGCGCTTAAGTTGTGGTCCAGCTTCATGCAAAGTACGCAAACCAGCCTGAAGCGTAGCAGCAGTAGGGGTTTCCTCTCCTTGACCTTTCATTTCCTGCTCCTTACGCTTCTTGAACTTTCTAAAATAATCTTGGATAAGAAAAGTAGCATAAAACTTTCCAATAGTGACTTCGTCTTCTACAGCAGGTGGTGGAACAACTTGGTCCAGCAGTTTTGGATTAGTACGTTTCCAAAGCTTTTTTATTACTGCTCGTAGTTCGGCATTGCAATCGTCTATGTTTCCCGTAGTCTTTATATGTAGGTTAGTACGTACTATCGCAAATAAAGTGGCATTAAATAGCACAGTTCCGTCGCTATTTAGCAGCATATTCATTGTAACTAAACGTTTGCAAGCATGCCGTTGGGGACACATCTTTCCAAAGCCAAGAGGTGGCGATATTCTACGTAGCAAAGTTATAACGTCTAAATGTTTAATTTTGCCTTTGGCATCAGGATCATATTCACTCCACAGTCTTATAAATTCATCTAAGTGATGTGGCCCTAAAATGGACCAGTCTCTGGTTAAGTAATCAAAATTGTCCATAATAACGGCCACAAACAAATTTAAAAACTACGAAAAAAAGTTTTACCATTTGTAGATTAAATGTTTAACCAACTTACTAGAAAGGAAGATAAAAAGAAAAATGATATAAAATATGGATAAGCTACATCATTTCCACAGAGCGTTTCTTCGGGTGCTCCTGGAGGAGTTACCACTCCCTGATCACATTTAACATCTCCACTATTCACACACGACATCATTATGTCTTGCCACGCTTCACCTAAAAAATGAGGTAAACATGAACTACACAACAAGCATACTATAGCTATCTTTGTTTAACCTGTTGCAGTTCGAAATAACACTAACAAGGCTTGAGCAAAATTGGAAAAATTGTTATTTCTTGTAATTTGTCCATCGCCCAGCATATCTATCTTTCCAAACATCTGAAACAAGGTTTGCCATCTAACATCTTTAAGTATTGTATTTAATTAAAATTTCACCTGCATTCCAATTACAGCGTAAATAAAAAACAACATTGCAATTAATAAGGCTACATAGGGCAATGCTTGAAAAGACTTGAGAAATGTCCATAGCAACGTCCTTATACCTTCAGCTCTACTTAGAAGCTTAACAAGTCTCATCACGCGAAAAAAATTTCCTGACATAAACCCACGTCCGAACTGAAATGTAGAAAACAAACAACATACCAGTCTTCACTTTACGTGTTTAAAACTTACGTTAATTTCAGTAAATACGACATCTCCAAAACCGCCAAGTACTACGATAAAATCAAAGACATTCCAAGCATCCTTATAATAATTCTGGAAAAATAAGCCCTAAGTCAAGTATTTAAATCTTATGATTATATTTACCTTAAAATTAAATGCAGCTAATTTAAACACAAATTCTAGAGCAAATGCGGATGTAAAAACAGTATTAAGTACGTCTAAACCTTGAGAATAGTCTTCGGGTTGTCTGTGAAACTGCATGGCCAACGTAATAGTGTTAAGTAATATTAATCCAACTACCATTAATTCGAATGGAGTTGATGTTACAAACCACCAAACTTTGTACTGGATGCGATCTTTGGGAATGTACCTCCTTATTGGTTTTGCTTTTAAGGCAAATTGTAAACAGTTTCGTTGATTTTTTTCAAGATCAGAACTTTCATATTCTCGTTCTCCTTCATTTTGGAATGTGACAATAACAAAACCAACGAAAATGTTAACCATAAAGAATGCAATGACTACGATGTAAGAGATATAATATATAGCCACAATTGGACGGTAATTATGAATTCGTCCTTGATTTTCTTCGCTGGAGTCAATAGATACATAAAGGAGACCTGGCCAGCCTTCAAATGTAGATACGGTAAATAACGTAAGCATGGCCATTGCTACGTTGTCGAAGTAAAATTTCTCTGGTTTCCAATCGCGATTCTCTATTTGTGGATTATCCAAGTCGCCTCCCTCGTAAACTAAGTACGTTCCCCTGTAAACATTTCAGTTTAATATAACAATAATCAAAAAAGGCATTGGTACTTACATACAGTCGTCTTTGGTTAGCTTCGATTCATCAGTGCATTTATAAAATTTTCCCTAGATTCATAAAGAAAATTATTGAATGTGATGCCATTAAGTAAAATAAGCAAGAAATTAAATTATAAGTGCAAAAATTATATCATGCAAGACTTTTTCAAAATTTTCATTTTTGAGACATTTACAATACCAAATAGCTGTATTGCTTTAAAATCTATGAAGCTTACTCACTAGTAAACGAAAATGCCAATATCTATCTCAATGCGTCCAACATAATTAGCAACAATAACACACACAATACCCCCGCAATGCAAGTAGTACAAATCAATATAGATAATAAACTACAGGTCTATTCAGGTAGTCCTCAATGCATACTTGATCCTCGAACGTGAAAAAATATGAATGAATCAAAACCGTTTGGGCTTGTGATCTTTTTCGAATGTCCATAAAAATTTTACTACACCCAAACCTTATCCCTACCGGTAAACTAATGATCTAATATCAGCAAAAGCTTTTGCTATTGGCCAAATTATAATCAAAAAACGGAAGTCTGCATTCCACGAAAGTTACCCGCTAGAAGCAATAATATTACTGGCCGTTTTGGTACTATTGTAAAGCATCTCACCGCAGAAACAGAACAGAGTTTGATTAAGAAGACATAATAAATAACACATTATGTTAGCAAAATAAAAAATCAAATTAAAAATTAAAACGTATGGTGGAGTAGCGAGGATTGAATGTCGGTTCCAAACCTTAGGTGCACCTGATCCGGTCTCTTAAAAGAGGAAGTTAATAGCCAAAGAAGTCGCAGCGATGCCCTAGTGTAATTGATAAGTGCGAAAACAGCACTACTCAATAATGTACTGCATACCTGCACACACCACTTTAGCACTTCACAAGCATTGCTCAACATGCGAGTTAATAGACAACTCTCAACTTCAACTCTAGTCGCTACGGGTTACAGCGTAAGCTGGGATTATTACTGTGAGGAGAAATTTGTGCCAGGAAGATCAATAGGTACAATTGCTTATGACCAACAACAAACTTCTGTTGCCTACCTTGAATAGCTGGACTCCTATTACAGCAAACATGAATTCAAGAAGGCAGGTAACCAACACAATATTGCCAATAGTTTTTACTGCGACAATGACGCACTGTACCACACGCTAGGAACAAATATAACGTCAAAAAATGCATAGTGAGCTCTTGCGTTCATCCACAGTACGATCAGAAAATTACCTTCAATCCTTTGGCTCGATTAATTGCACGCAAAGGTCGAAGAACACGAAGTACTCGAAGAATCTTGACAGCGTTCAATTTCTCACTGCAATAACAACCAGCTTATAATGCTGTAAAATCAAATATAAAGATAATACTTACGAGCCGCTACTTATAGATAATATAGACACAAACACCACTGTCAAATCTAGCCAGTTAAATGCTGATCTTAAAAAGGCGTCTTTATGTAAAATTAATCCATTTGCAATGATTTTTAGAACCAATTCAACTGTAAATATAGCTGTAAATCCGTAATCGCTATATTGAAGTGACTAAAAAAGTGCATATATATTACGGCCATACTTTAAATTATGGCGTGTATGGTTTACCGAAGCCAAATCTGTTGTAGAATCCATTGGATTTTCAAGTGCCAAGAGCGCCGAAGATATTAAAATACAAACTAAGATGATATTAGCAAATATGCTATGGTTGGAAAGCCAGTGGCAGAATACGCGAAACCTTCAAATAAATTTCATTTAAAGAAGAATAAAAGAAATGAAAACCCATTTCATAAAAAATAATTCGGAAATTTCGATCTGTAGAACGGAACTTTTTGTTATTCTTATTATTATTTTGGTATTACACAAAAACATACGAATGGAGAAGATTTATTATAATTTTAGGCATTAACTGCCCAAACTTAATTATTTTATTTGGTAAGGGGAAAAATACATTTTGGTTTTTGATTTAAATAGAATTTAAGGGTGCAAATTTGTATTATAAATTATACATATTTGGCTTTCACTCTGCAAATATATGTTTCAGAGTAAGCATACCTGTTCGTATTGGAAAGGATAAAGAAAGCGGTGCCTTCTGGAATTACCTTCTCCTTCTTTTTGGCACTTGATGTTGATGGACGACGAGCTCTGCGGGTTTGCCCGTCATATTCATCTGTTTCGTCATCTGGAAGTGAAGGTAATTGCATTTTGCGTTACTTATCACGAAACGCTATTCATACACTCATAATCCGCTTCTTCACCTTCATCTTCTTCTTCTTCTCCTATTTCGTCCTGATTTTCGTTATCTTCGCTTATAGGATTAGTTTTGGTTTGAGATGCTGCATCTTCATCGCGTTCATATCTAGAAACATAGCAACATAATGTTAAAATAGTAATGTGAAATTGCAAAAATAGAACCTTTCTAAATCTTCCTCATCGATACTATTTTGCTTCATTTCTAACTCTTCTTCGCAAGCACCTTGTCTACCCTAAAAGTAAAGCGATCATTATCATAAAGTTATCGACAAATCAGAAACTTGAGCATACATCTTCCTCTTCTTCTCCTTCTTCTGCCTTTTGTATTTCCCCTAAGGCTTCGGCATCCCCTAAATTATCTACAGCAATAGCCAAGAACACATTAAGCAATATATCTGGTTTATTATAGGAAACATAACTCATTTCTTATACTTGTGTTATTTATACCCGGATGATGATAAAAGGATACAGTTACCGCAAATGAACAAAATTATAAAATATACGCAGGCTAATATACCTTCGGACTTTACACCACCATAAGCTTTTATACCATCATACATTACCGCATTCCAATCTTCTCCAGTTAATATCTAAAAAAAAATTGAGCAATATAAGTAATACGATTTTCTAACATCATTTGTGTATAGCTTCTTCTTCTTCTTCTACCCTGTTCTGTCCATTGTTGGACGTAGGTCTCCTCTTTTCTTCTCCATTCATTTCGGTCTTGTGCTTGTCTTTGCCATTGTTTTCCAGCCACTTTTCTAATATCGTCCACCCACCTCAGTGGTGGTCTCCCGACCCTTCTTCTTCCTTGTCTTGGTCTCCATTCTAGCACTCGTTTGGTCCATCTTTCGTTTTCTGTTCTCACAATGTGTCCCGCCCACGACCATTTCTATTTTGTGATATATTCGATTAGGTCTTTAACTCCTGTTTGTTTTCTTATCCATTTTATAGTTTTCCTGTCGCTCAGCTGTATTCTCAACATTTATCTGTTCATGGGGTCTTAGGCGTTGAATGATTCTTTTAGTGAACGTTGCTGTTTCCATGCCATAGCTAAGTACGGGAATAATACACATGTCGAAAACTTTGGCCTTTTGTATTCTATTGAATTTTTTTTGAACATAAGATATGTGACAGTCTGCCAAATGCTACCCAGCCTAATCTGGTTCGTCTTCCTATCTCAGCTTCTTGGTTTTCATATTTTAACATTATATTGTGTCCTAGGTATATGTATGACAATGCTGTTTTTATGCTTGAATTATCTATGTCTATTGCATTTATATCTTCTGTGGTTAGGATTTTTGTTTTATTGTAATTGATGTTTAGACCTACTTTCTTTGATTCTGTGTTAAGTTGTATTATCATACTTTCCAGTTCTGATGTCTTTGGCCATTATCACGATGTTGTTGGCGTATCTGAGGTGGTTTCTATATCTTCCGTCTGTTATTCAGTTTTATTTCCGATGTAGCTTTGGTATATATATCTTTTATGAGGGTGGTGTATCTGGATCTATCCTACAGGTGTCCATTGCGTTTAATATGAAGGGCAGTTCAACAGAGTCGAACCCTTTTTCAAAGTCTATGAATGCTAGTGATAGGTTGATGTTGTATTCGTTGCATTTTTCAATAAGCGTTTTGATCGTTTGTAGATGATCTCTCGTTGAATAACCTTTGCGGAAACCCGCCTGTTCTGCTGATTGATAGTAGTCGATTCTGTTTTCCAGTCTGTTCGTTATTATTCTTGTCAGCAGTTTGTACATAGTTGAAAGCAAACTGATTAGGCTACAGTTTCCAAGCTTTCTATTGTCGCCTTTCTTGTGTATTAGTATAATTATGGGGTTATACCAGTCTGTTGGAATTCTTCCTTCTTGTATAGATTTATTCATCAAATTAGTAAGTTCGATTTTCAGCTTTTTACTTCCATATTTCAGCATTTCTATGGTTATTTTATCATTCCCTGGTGCTGTTCCGTTCTTCATTTTGTTCAGCGCTGAATCTATTTCCTCTGGAGTTATTCCGGGGATGTCTTCATAGCCAACGTTAGTGATCTTTCTTTTCCTTTCAACTGCATGTCTGTGCTCTTTAGATTTATACAGTTTTTCATAGTAAGATTTTGTCGTGTGTAGCATCCCATTTTTATCGGCTACTTCTACGCCTTCTTCAGTGCATAGTTTTGTTATGTTCTTTCTGCCCGTGTTTAGCTTTGTTCTTAAAACTCTTATGTTACCATTGTTTTCTATAACTTCTTCTATGATCTTTTCTCTGTATATCTTTATATCGTTTCTGATTTCTCGTCTCATTAGTTTATTTAGTTCTGCGTATTCGATGCTGTCCGTTTTCCCTGTTCTCTCATTTTTCTTCTCTTCTCCATGATCTTTTTTGTGTTAACGCTTAATTTTGGAAATTTTAGTGCTTGCATTTTGTATAGCTGTCATTATGTCCGTGTTTGTTTTGTTTGAATTTTCATCTTTGGACAGTATTTCTACTTCTATATCAAAGTGTTTCTTATATTCATCATCTGCTAGTATAATCTCTTTGTGTTTTGAACTTTGTACTTTTGTCAGTTTTAATCTTTCCCATTTAGCGTTTCTATTGATTTTTGCTCTTACTAGTCGATCGTCGCTCGATGATGTAAATTTGTTAAGAACAGTCACGTCTTCTATTACGTTTTTGTGAGAAGATATTATAAAGTGTGTATAGCTACTCACCTGAAACACTGTAAGTAAACTTTGATAGAAACTATCAAAATTATGTCTCGGTTTATCTTCCCTGGGACTGTTGAATCTACCTCCAAATACCTGCATTCCCAGCAGGGCAAAAATAACAATAAAAAGAAATAGCAACAGTAAAAGGGAAGCAATAGACTGAATAGAATTTACAAGAGACGCCACTAAATTTGAAAGCGATCGCCAGTATCTGAAAATAAATGTAAACGTTATCAAATATTTTCATTAACCTCAAGTAAAAGCAGTAACCTTGTTACTTTAAAAACCCGTAGAAGTCGAACACAACGTAATACAGATATCCCAAGCTGTGGCATTATTTCCGTATTTACTAGAATTGTTTCAGTAATGCTTCCAATTACAACAAAACAATCAAAGCGATTGAAAAGTGAAGCAAAATATCCCTGCAATAACCTAGATTAAGTTTAACTATTTTCATTATATACATTTCGTCCGTAGATACCTGAAATCCTAAACTATACATTTTTATCAACATTTCCAAAGTAAAAAGTGCAATGAAAAATATGTTTGCATTTTCTGAAACAAAACAAAGGGTAATAGTAATAATGCTTTTAAACTTTTTATTTGGGAACTAACCTTGAAAGGTATCTAACCAGTCAGGTTGTGGATAATATTCGGATGCTAACACACCCGTATTTAAGAACACTAATACTATAATAAGCCAATAAAATGTTTGCGATTTCACCGCTTTCCTACCAGCACGTTTCATTCTACGATTTATCCGTTCAAAGTCTTCGTTATATTTTTTAAAGCGCGATTCCTTTTGTGCGTTAGCTTCTTCTTCTTCTTCTTCTAGTTGTGCGACATATTCCTCGTTATTCTCGTCCTGATTGACTTCATCTTCTTCTCCTGGTTCGAGATTTTCAGCTTGCGTTATCCAATCTAGATAACCTCGATAATCTTCATCCATTTGTCGTTTTTCCCTTAATTTATGAAAGTCCCCTCTGGACTTGGCTTTTTCCCTTTCTTTGGAAAATTCTCTAAAAGCAGTGTTGACATAAAAGTTATTATGTTTGTCCATATAAAATAAATACCCGCTTAAGACACCAAGAATCAAATTCATTACAAAAAAAGCTCCCAATACTACCATAGAAATAAAATAAGGCCAATACCACCCTCTTCCCATAGAATCTTGAACCTATAAAAAATATTTATATAATAAAAAGTTTTTTAATACATTATCATTATATATCACGTAATAAAGCACTTCACTCCAGCCCTCTAGAGTAATGCACTGAAACACAGTCAACATAGATAAACCAAAGTTATCGAAGACTGTAATTCCGTCATGTGGGCCATCAAAGTAATAATCGCATCTCCACTCATCGCCTATACTTGAACAATTCCATCCTTCTCCACAAGGAGTAGCGTCGTCCATCATTGCACCTAAAAATAAAGTTAGTGTTAAGAAAAGTGAATGAAGTAATATCATAACAATTGTTCTGCTACTTACCTGTCTCGTTGTTGAAACATGTTTTATGCAATTGTCCTGAGAACAGTTCCAACCCCAGTAGTGCATATATAATTATAACAAACAATACCAGCAAAGCAATGTGTAATAAAGGCACCATTGCACGAAGAATCGAATTTAACACGATCTGCAAACCTGAAATTATTGATTTAAACTACGGGAATTTATACGTTAGTAGAACAAACTTACTTGGAACACCTGAAACAAGCCTTAATGGACGTAAAACTCTAAACGCTCTAAGAGCTTTCACATCGAAAAGGTTTTTCGTAAAAGCTTGCAATATCGTAGTGATCGTCCTTTAAAGAAAACACTTTAATTTGCGCTACAAAGTTAATCCACTTTTAACATACCCTATTACTACGATTGTAAAATCGAGTAAGTTCCATCCATTTCTTAAATAAGCACCAGAATGCATAATGAAACCGGATGCTATTATTTTCAATACACATTCCACTGTGAAAATTACTATAAAAACTATTTCAACGCTTTCCTACAAACACAATCACCGGTAACAATATGTAACTTAAAATATACATAAGTATTGCCTCTATTTACCAACATTGCGTTCGTTTCGTTGGAGTCACCTCTGGGATGAGGAGTGAATACAGCTAAAGCTATACAATTGGCAAAAATTGTAAGTAAAATTAAATACTCGAATGGTCTGAGCAATTATTAAGGAAAACATTATTTGGTAAATAATATAAAAAAATATAGTTAATTGTTAGACTGGCGTAATATCAAAGTGATATCTACGGAAATCTGACTTGGAGTAATTGCAATTTCAAGGTCATAAGATTAATTAAATGCCCAGCCCATATCTCTTTATGGCAAATAGTTTAAAATAATTTTAAAATATACAACATCTGGGTTACTATACCGAGTGGTTGATTTATTCCTTACAGACACTATTTACCTAAAACCCTTATACTACTGTTTAAAATTAGATTCTAATATAATGCATGTCGTAAAACGGATACTTCCACTCAACAATGTCAATACAGAGTTTCCTGAAAGGGTTCTTGAGCTGCAGGCAGAAGAGAACACGTTGCGGTCGATCAGGAATCGGTTTACCACGCCGCACCGGCCGTTTAGGAGCAGCCGGCGTGAGGGCCCCCTTTTCTCCCGAGCTCGTCACGCCCGCCGCCGGTGTGCTCATCGCGATGTGTGATGAACTAAGCAAACCTTATTGTAATTCCCATTTCGTGTACGCCGATTGCGCAAACCACCAATTCTTTTTATTCGATGTTGAAAGCTCATGCTGCAGTTCTGGAAAGGAAACGAATTAATAGTTTTAAAATAAGGTGAAAAAATCTAATAATTACAGAAAAGTTATATAAATATTAAAATATTAACGTCAAAATTAAAACTAAAAGTAGAATAATAAAAGAACTAAAAAATTATTCCTAAACTACAAATAAATTATTTGAAAACGTAAAACTTGTGGAAATTTTAACGTCGGAAAATGCTGTCAACTAACAGGGTAGTAACTCATGTATTGACGTGAAAAATCCGTGTTTTAACGTCAAAAATAAGTTGTTAGAAACTGAAAAAATCTTCCAGAAAATTTAAAGCTGAATAATTAAAGAACTAAAAAATTATTCGTAAACTAAAATTAAATTATTTTAAGACGTAAGACTTGTACAAATTTTGACGTTGGAAAATGCCGCAAACTAACGGAATAGTAATTTATTTATTGACATCGAAACTCCGCGTTGTGACGTCAAAATCAGTATTTGGAATCTGAAAAAATCGTCAAGAAATACAAAGCAGAATAATAAACGAACTAAAAAATTATTCGTCAACTACAAATAAATTATTAGAAAACGTAAAACTTGTGGAAATTTTGACGTCGGGAAATGCTGTCAACTAACAGGGTAGTAACTCATTTAGTGACGTGAAACATCCGTGTTTTGACGTCAAAAATCAGTCTTTGTAATCTGAAAAAAGCGCTCAAGAAATTTAAAGCAGAATAATAAAAGAATTAAAAACATTTTCGTAAACTACAAATAAATTATTTTAAGACGTAAGACTTGTACAAATTTTGACGTTGGAAAATGCCGCAAACTAACGGAATAGTAATTTATTTATTGACATCGAAAATCCGTGTTGTGACGTCAAAAATCAGTTTTTGGAATCTGAAAAAATCGTCAAGAAATACAAAGCTGAATAATAAAAGAACTAAAAAATTATTCGTCAACTAAAAATAAATTATTTTAAAACGTAAACCTTGTGGAAATTTTGACGTCGGGAAATGCTGTCAACTAACAGGGTAGTAATTCATTTATTGACGTGAAACATCCGTGTTTTGACGTCAAAAATCAGTCTTTGGAATCTGAAAAAATCGCTCAAGAAATTTAAAGCAGAATAATAAAAGAACTAAAAACATTTTCGTAAACTACAAATAAATTATTTTAAGACGTAAGACTTGTACAAATTTTGACGTTGGAAAATGCCGCAAACTAACGGAATAGTAATTTATTTATTGACATCGAAAATCCGTGTTGTGACGTCAAAAATCAGTTTTTGGAATCTGAAAAAATCGTCAAGAAATACAAAGCTGAATAATAAAAGAACTAAAAAATTATTCGTCAACTAAAAATAAATTATTTTAAAACGTAAACCTTGTGGAAATTTTGACGTCGGGAAATGCTGTCAACTAACAGGGTAGTAATTCATTTATTGACGTGAAACATCCGTGTTTTGACGTCAAAAATCAGTCTTTGGAATCTGAAAAAATCGCTCAAGAAATTTAAAGCAGAATAATAAAAGAACTAAAAACATTTTCGTAAACTACAAATAAATTATTTTAAGACGTAAGACTTGTACAAATTTTGACGTTGGAAAATGCCGCAAACTAACGGAATAGTAATTTATTTATTGACATCGAAAATCCGTGTTGTGACGTCAAAAATCAGTTTTTGGAATCTGAAAAAATCGTCAAGAAATACAAAGCTGAATAATAAAAGAACTAAAAAATTATTCGTCAACTAAAAATAAATTATTTTAAAACGTAAACCTTGTGGAAATTTTGACGTCGGGAAATGCTGTCAACTAACAGGGTAGTAATTCATTTATTGACGTGAAACATCCGTGTTTTGACGTCAAAAATCAGTCTTTGGAATCTGAAAAAATCGCTCAAGAAATTTAAAGCAGAATAATAAAAGAACTAAAAACATTTTCGTAAACTACAAATAAATTATTTTAAGACGTAAGACTTGTACAAATTTTGACGTTGGAAAATGCCGCAAACTAACGGAATAGTAATTTCTTTATTGACATCGAAAATCCGTGTTGTGACGGTCAAAAATCAGTTTTTGGAATCTGAAAAAATCGTCAAGAAATACAAAGCAGAATAATAAACGAACTAAAAAATTATTCGTCAACTACAAATAAATTATTAGAAAACGTAAAACTTGTGGAAATTTTGACGTCGGGAAATGCTGTCAACTAACAGGGTAGTAACTCATTTAGTGACGTGAAACATCCGTGTTTTGACGTCAAAAATCAGTCTTTGTAATCTGAAAAAAGCGCTCAAGAAATTTAAAGCAGAATAATAAAAGAATTAAAAACATTTTCGTAAACTACAAATAAATTATTTTAAGACGTAAGACTTGTACAAATTTTGACGTTGGAAAATGCCGCAAACTAACGGAATAGTAATTTATTTATTGACATCGAAAATCCGTGTTGTGACGTTAAAATCAGTTTTTGGAATCTGAAAAAATCGTCAAGAAATACAAAGCTGAATAATAAAAGAACTAAAAAATTATTCGTCAACTAAAAATAAATTATTTTAAAACGTAAACCTTGTGGAAATTTTGACGTCGGGAAATGCTGTCAACTAACAGGGTAGTAATTCATTTATTGACGTGAAACATCCGTGTTTTGACGTCAAAAATCAGTCTTTGGAATCTGAAAAAATCGCTCAAGAAATTTAAAGCAGAATAATAAAAGAACTAAAAAATTATTCGTCAACTACAAATAAATTATTTGAGAACGTAAACCTTGTGGGAATTTTGACGTCGGGAAATGCTGTCAACTAACAGGGTAGTAACTCATTTATTGACGTGAAACATGCGTGTTTTGACGTCAAATATCAGTCTTTGTAATCTGAAAAAATCGCTCAAGAAATTTAAAGCAGAATAATAAAAGAATTAAAAACATTTTCGTAAACTACAAATAAATTATTTTAAGACGTAAGACTTGTACAAATTTTGACGTTGGAAAATGCCGCAAACTAACGGAATAATAATTTCTTTATTGACATCGAAAATCCGTGTTGTGACGTCAAAAATCAGTTTTTGGAATCTGAAAAAATCGTCAAGAAATACAAAGCAGAATAATAAAAGAACTAAAAAATTATTCGTCAACTACAAATAAATTATTAGAAAACGTTAAACTTGTGGAAATTTTGACGTCGGGAAATGCTGTCAACTAACAGGGTAGTAACTCATTTAGTGACGTGAAACATCCGTGTTTTGACGTCAAAAATCAGTCTTGGTAATCTGAAAAAAGCGCTCAAGAAATTTAAAGCAGAATAATAAAAGAATTAAAAACATTTTCGTAAACTACAAATAAATTATTTTAAGACGTAAGACTTGTACAAATTTTGACGTTGGAAAATGCCGCAAACTAACGGAATAGTAATTTATTTATTGACATCGAAAATCCGTGTTGTGACGTCAAAAATCAGTTTTTGGAATCTGAAAAAATCGTCAAGAAATACAAAGCAGAATAATAAAAGAACTAAAAAAATTATTCGTCAACTACAAATAAATTATTTGAAAACGTAAACCTTGTGGAAATTTTGACGTCGGGAAATGCTGTCAACTAACAGGGTAGTAACTCATTTATTGACGTGAAACATCCGTGTTTTGACGTCAAAAATCACTCTTTGGAATCTGAAAAAATCGCTCAAGAAATTTAAAGCAGAATAATAAAAGAACTAAAAACATTTTCGTAAACTACAAATAAATTATTTTAAGACTTGTAGAAATTTTGACATCAGAAAATGCTGCAAACTAACGGAATAGTAACTTATTTATTGACGTCAAAAATCCGCGTTTAGACGTCAAAACCAGTTTTTTGGAATCTAAAACAAATAGTTCAGCAAATTTAAAACAGGATATTAAAATAACTGAAAAATTTTTCATAAACTACAAACAAATTATTTTAAAACGTAAAACTTGTGGAATTTGGCGTCAGAAAATGCTGCAACTAAAGTGACAGTAACTCATTTATTGACGTCAAAAATCGGTGTTCTGACACGTCAAAAATAAGTTATTGGAATCTGAAAAAATCGTCCAGGAAATTTAAAGCAGAATAATAAAACATCTCCGGTAGAAACATCCTCGGGTAAAAACATCCCCTGGGAAAAACCTCTTCGGTAAAAACAGCCTCTTCATAGTTTTTATTTATACAACAATGCTCTATTTTAATACCAAACTTCATCGCGATCTGTGAATTCTTTTTTGAGTAATAATGCGTTAAAGTAAATATTTTCAAAAAATAGTATCGGCCGCCCTTTTTAAATAAAAAAAAATTAGAAAAGAAGTTGTATATGCCTTAAGGTCTTCTATCAAATTCCGTTTCCAGTTTCAAAACTATTGTTTTCCGGTATAAATGATACCAAAAAAAAACATGTCTAAATTCTGCCTTCGACTTCGGATTTTTAAAAAACTTATTTTGATGGTGAATTTTTGATTTCAAAGGTATTGCCATTTCGAAGCTCATCGAAATTGGACCATCCATTCGGAAGTTATAACGCTTTACCCACATTTACACATACAAACCCACCCATACACCAGATAGACATTTTTTGAAACTACTTGTTTGAGTTTCTGTAAGTCTACAACATGAATCTTTTTCTCGGTTTTTTTTTATCAAAAATTTATTTCGGGGCTTTTTTTCCGGGTTTTTTCAGTTGCTTTTTTTACTGGGACTTTTTTTCGTGGACTGTTTTTCTTGGCGCTTTTTTCTGGGGTTTTGTTTCCTTGGGGACTTTTATCCAGGGGCTCTTTTTTCGAGGGTATCTTTACGTGGATGTTTTTTTTTCGGGGCTGTTTATTCCAGGGATGTTTTACCTTAGATTAGAATGCTACGCCCTTCTTTGAGTTTGCTGGAAGTCCACAACATTTTTTGTCAAAGATTCATTTCGTTTTTTCTTTGGTTTTCTTAAGGAGCTGTTTTTCTGGATCTTTTATCTGGGGCTTTGTTTTCGTGAGGATTTTTTTCCAAGGGATTGTTTTTCGGGGATATCTTTAAGGGGCTTTTCTTTTCGAGAATATCTTTACGAGGATTTTTTCGGGGCCGTTTATTCCAGGGATGTTTTATTCTAGATTTGAATGCTATCCCCTTCTTTGAGTTCTTGGAAGTCCAAAACATGCATCTTTTTTTGCAAAGATTTTTTTCGGTTGTTTTTTCAGAGGCGTTTTTTACTGGGCCTTTTTTCAGAGATTTTTTCCTAAAGTTCTTTCCTGATGCTTTTTTCTGGGGTTTTGTTATTTTGGGGATTTATACAAGGTGTTTTTTTCGGAGATACCTTTATGAGATTTTTTTTCGAGGCTGTTTATTCCAGGGATGTTTTATCCCAGATTCGAATGCTATTTCCCCTGCGTTAGAGCCCTACAAATTTTTAGCCTAGGGGCTTTATATTCTTAGGACGGCCCTGGGAAGCATTCAAATTTTAATTAGTATTCATCTAATCTCCGATAGAAGAAGGCACGAGAAGAAGAAGAAGAAGATTACTCTCATAATGAACCGATATAAATAAACAAGTAACAAAGTTGGATGACGTTCAACGAAGCCAAGGAAAACACGTGGCATTTAAGCAGCTATTAAGGTGAGGGTGGAACATTTTAGAATAACAAGCTTACATGCAACGAAGCCAAGAATCACCTTTGTGTCAGATTACTGTTATTCGAGTTTCTTAAACGATATCTTAAACGATATCGACAAGAAACAACCCCACCTCACACAGACCATGAATTCTACATTTCCTGGCTAGAAGCCAGTACAATTAAATGTGTATTGCAATAACAATACCGCTTCATATGACATTTTCGTATTGAAGAAAAACCCAAAAGCATTGAACTGATCGTATAGAAAATTGTTCAGATTTTCTTGAAAATCTTATTAAAAAAACAGTGGCTATTTCTACCAGGAAGTCCACCAAAAAACAAAGGATTATTTTTACAAATCTTGGACCCGTCTCAATCGTTTTGATGCCAGGGAAATTTTCCTGACTTTCCCTTGAATTAAATTACCACTGAAAAATTCCGTAGGTACTATTTAAGACCAGAAAAACAACAAATTTTAAAAAGTGTAAAAATGGTCAGGTATTAAACGTTTAATTTTTCTGTTTTACTTTAGTAATGTGTCAAGCTCGCCATACGCTTCGTTTTTCGTAAAATTGTTAAATTTTGATTTATTTAGATAAAACATCAATTTAATTGTATTAATGTGTATTTTTGCCTTACCCTGTTAAGACTAAAATCCCCATTTGTTGAAACAAGGAGACGCATTGAATTTATATCAGTACACCACACATTTTAGTATAGAATGGAACACAAAATAGGAACGCTCACTGGAACTACACTTTAGTTAAGGTTAAACGTAAAACTAACTAACACTAACTTTTCAGCAACACTGAAAAACCGAAAGAACACGAATCACGTACAAACAGACGAGTCTACAAACATTAGAGCGTTCACTGGTCAACTGTTATTTATATTTTAAAAAACAACACCAGTGAACCAATGCTTTAGCAACAATAAATTTACAACCATCCTCTTACATAATATACGCTATTAATAGGTAGTTCGCTTTTATATTCTACACATAGCGTTATACTTTTTTACGCGCTGTACGCAACCATAGCGTTAAATTTAAAAGTAGCTACAATTTGTGTATATTATTAACTACATACCAATTTATTTTAAGACCGCATCCATATTTATGTAAAGGACGACGATTATAACGCATTTTTAAATTTGGCGCCAGAAACCAATTTAACGCCAAACATTGCCATTTACTAACGTTCATCAAATTATAACAGCTATAAATCAACAATAAAATTTTAATTATTAATTAATAATAATTTCATAATTTATAGCAAATATCCAAACGTTCCGAATACCGATGAATGATGTATAAAAATAGAGCGAAGGGTAAAACATCAGTTAAATTGTTTATTGTGTCTTCCCCAGGCGTTTAAAAATACCCAAAAGTTGAGAATTAATAATAGAAAGGTGATACAGTCACGTTGATGACACAATCTCTTACTTCTCCTCTAAATTAGTGAATAAACAAAAAATAATTCGGATAATTCATTAAAGGCAATAAGATCGAATAAATAATAATAATTGCACATAAATAACCAGATAATTTCTGCGAAATTTTCTTGAAAAGCGGAACTAATTTAATTATGTCGCGTGTGTTCTATCCTAAACTGTCGGTCGATTCAAACCGACCTCAGTCGAGCCTCCGAGCTTAAGATAATCTTTATATATATACAGGGTCGCTATTTATGTATGGAACCAACGCTCTCATGTTAAAAAGGTTTAAGATTAGAACATGAAATTTTGTAGGAAAAACGCGGAAATATTGTGATGAAATTTCAATTTTTTTAATCTCCAAGGTTTTAAATATAAAGCTCCAATTTGATTATTTTTAAATTGTAAAGCCTCTTTACTTTCCTCTACTTTCAGTATAGGGAAGTATTGATTTCATGCAAAATTTCAAAGTTGAGATTTTAACGGAAATAGTCAAGCGGGGGGTCCATGGACCCCAAAAAAGTAATTTTTAAAAAATGTCTGTCTGTGGGTGAGTGGGTGGGTCCGTTACGCTCCATATCTCCGGGACGGCTGGACCGATTTTGATGTGCTTTGGAATGAGGGGGTATATCAAAAATGCACCGACAAAATAAGCTTTTAAAAAAACCGATACCGGAAGCGAAAGTTAGACATGTTTTTTTGGTAGCATTTTTTTCAGAAACTGAATTTTGGAAATTTTAATAGTGGAGATTAAAGAAGGCCGTAGGACAAATCAAACGATTTTTTACCGAACTCTCTAGCTTTATAATGGTGGCCGCTACGAATTTTTGAACATTTCAACTTTAACGCCCATTTCCTCAAAAACCAGTTATCTGATTAGAATCAATTACATCTTGTTTGGTAGCCCTTCGAGGGTACTATACCATGAAATATAATTAATTTTGAAAATATAAAAACGATCGCAATGACATCACTCCAAAATTTTGGAATTTTTCAAAACAATATTTCTCAAAAACTGCCCACACGTTTTTGTTTAAACTTTTTAAGCTGATAGAGCTGGGAATCTTCTACAATTTGTTTTTTTGCGCATTGCTATAATTTCACTGTGACGCCCTCTATGAATTTTTGAATATTGGTACCCTTTTATTTATTTAACGGGGGGCAATGAAATATTTCTGTTAAAGCAATATAGCTCATCATTGATAGCAAAATCCGAATATCATAATATTTTTTTGATACTTTAATATTTAGGGGGGCTACTGTTCCCCCTCCTCCCCAAAATTTTCGCTACAAAATTAAACAATTGATTTCTTCTTTTGTTTGCTCTGGGAGAATCTTTTTACAAAAAATCAAAAAATTGAATTTTTTGCCCCTTAATAATCTTTTTGTCCTTGAAGAATTTCACATACTTTCTACAGCAGTTGTATTCTTGTACTAGTCGTTTAATGTTCAGTGTAGGTTAACTTTTGTATTTTAATAGATAGACTCGCAAATCCAAGAGCAAAGTTGTAGGGCAAATTCTTCTCGATTGTATTTAAGAAAAAAACTTGAGTTTCCAATTTTAATATGGCGGCCACGGTAAAAAATAACTTTTTTTTAATGGAAACGTGGCATTTTGGCTTTAAAATCAGAAAGGTTTTGAAATTCTAAATACAAATTAATAAGAGTAATTTCTTGCTAAAAATAATACTTCTCGAGTTATTAATATATTTTCAAATATCAATTTCCGCGCTTCCGTTGATTCAGTCCGAATATTTTACCCAACCTTATGCTTGCAGCGCAGCGGTCGGTCTTCCTTCAACCGCTTCAAGATGTTACAACTTATAAGAACTATTTACTTTAACTAGTCGTGTCTAGACAGGTGTATATCGAAAGTGTTGGAAAATATAAAACAATGTATTTAAATGTATAGGAAAGTCCAGGCGAAGTGTTTCGCTCATTTTTTTTCCTATTTTTGGACGTCATCAAATCATTTGTTGGCGTGTTTGCGTCTGAAAATCGCTTATATGTACAGGGTGTTTCTAAAATGCTTGTCAAAAATTCTAATGCGTATTCCTGACGTCAAAATAAGAAAAAAAGTTCGTATAAACATGGGTCCGGAACGCTTCGTTTTCAACATACATATTGAAGGTTCATCAAAAAATTAACGATTTCCTAATATCCCAAAAAACAGTTTATTATAATT
The DNA here is from genome assembly GCA_958336395.1 of Ctenicera cuprea. NCBI lineage: Eukaryota > Metazoa > Arthropoda > Insecta > Coleoptera > Elateridae > Ctenicera > Ctenicera cuprea. The sequence goes on from OY284488.1 coordinate 10,189,869, forward strand.
TTACGATATTTGTTATAAAGCTTGTCTACATATTTGCAACACGGGCAGTGCTACGGGTGTATATAATTAATGTTTTCGTTAGAAAAAAATTCTGCGTAAAATTCCTAAAAAACCAATAAGATATTATGAAATTAAATAATAAATCGACATGCTGTTGTTTAACTCATGGCCTTCTAAATCGGTAGCTTGACAGGGCAAACATACTTATCAGCTCATGTCGGAAGTCATTTGGTGGTTATGTATGTATGTGTGTGTGCGATGCATCAGAACTAAGAAACGGATGGTCGAATTTTAATGAGCTTTGACACGTTTTTTTGGTAACCCAAATTTTATACATTTTAAAACGGAATCCAATAAAAGACTTTAGAGCAAATGTAATTTTTTTTCCGAACTTCCTAGCTATAAAATTTTAGTTTAGCGCTTTAATACTTAAAAACAGGTTGACAGATCACGTTCAAATATTTTATTTTAATAACGTTTTAAAGACACAGTGTTACTGTCTACGAAAATTTTCGAAAAAGTTAAAAGCTTTAAAGTTAAAAAAATTCCAAAATATCGGGAATTTAAAAAAAATACTACTCAAAAACTGGTTATACAATTTCTTTGAATTTTGTAAGCTTATAAAACCTAAAATGAGCTACAATTTAGTTAACATTTCAGCCTGCTAGTTTCTCTGTATCGCCTTCGATACATTTTTGATATTTTGAGTTTCAACGCCTATTTACTCAAAATGGAGTAACCAGATCGGAATGAAATTTAATATTGGAAATACTTTAAGGGTACGTAATGTTAAAAGCTACTAGAACATTTGGAACTCCTAAAACTATAAGGTAAAAAAAATATCAGAATTTTGACATTTTCCAAAACATACTGCTCAAAAACTGGCCACACGATTTTCTTTAATTTTGTAGATTCATAAAGCTATAGATTAGCTACAATTTGGTTTGTGTTCCAGTCCTTTAACTTTTTCGTCACACCTTCTATGAGTTTTTGAAAATCGAAAATTCCTACCTCATTATTTAATAAACGGCAAGCGATAAAAATTTCTATTTAGGTTAAAGTGCTCAAGAGTAACAGTAGAAAGAGGTTTGCCACTTAATACTTACACGCAGCAATATTTAGAGGAATTAATTTGCCCCCTCCCACCCTAATTAGGAATTCGAAACTGGAACATATAAGCAAAATTCTAAAAAACTTAAATTAAATAATTGAAAAGTTCTGAGGCGTTAAAGTATGTTAATATAAAATTCCATAATATAACACCTTACCAAAATTCTAAATACTTTGTATCTAACCCTTCTTATAATAAAATTAGATGAAAAATCGTGAATTAGCACATGTATTTCTTTGTTACAACCACAAATATAACATTTGCGGCATATTGCAAGAAAATATTGCATAAATTAAAAATAATAGTACATTTTGAGCGCATGCGCGTAGCGTAACACAAAACCATCCGGTACGGCGAGTGGCGCCACCTGGCCGCATGTTTTTGGCATTTGAGCTTTGATAGCTCCATTTCTGGCCTATCGCATAAGGCCAGAAATGGAGCTATCAAAGCTCCTTATTTGGAAAGCCATGGTTTAACCATAATTAATTAGTTTCAGACGTCAATGAATGATTTTTGTAACGTCAACATTTCCTTTGTTGACATCAAAAAACTATTTATTCACGTCAAAACCAGCAGATATAACAAAGTACCGACACCGATGTGAAAAAGCAATAATCACGACTGTCCGGCAGGTGGCGCTTATCCACTACACCTCGCTATATTTCGTTTTCTTAAGTTTATTAATCTTGTCAAAATGTTTCTACAATTAGAGGAACTAATAGTTGTTTGTCGGTAAAAACTTTTATTTTTGTTTAAATATTTGAAACAACACAACAAGATTTCGAATGTGGTTGCAGTAGTTGCAGAGCAGGCAGAATTCACACCAAAGCAATAGGCAACAAGCAACCAGCGATAAGCAATACGTATCGCTCGTAAAAATAACACTATATTAAATGAAACGTGTTCACACCAAAGTGATAACGATATCGCCATAACAAATATCTGTTGTCGATAAGTAATATGCATCGCAAGCAACATTTCAGTAGTGTTGCTAGAGATATTATGTTGCCCGTTGCCAATTCAAAGCATGCAAAATGGAAGAGAAACAAAATATTATGTTTGTGCAAATTGTAGAAAAGTACCTCTATTTGTATCTAAAAATAAAAAGTTTCTTTGATTCATTCTATAAAAAACTTTATATTTTTCCGGATCTACATTAATTTCTCTAGCAACCACATTTACAGAATAGAATTTATTTTCTATGTGGAAAGGTCGTACCCAATAACGATAACGTTTCTGTTTGTTTTCGAGACGTCTTCTTCGTAGCCTGCTTAGCATGTGATATGCAATCAGCACGTTGTGGATTGGCGACATCTTAAAACACTACTAAAAATTAATCGTTTTGGTGTGAATATATGAGTGATATGATATCGATTGTTGCCTGTATCTAGTTGCTTGTTGGCTATTGCTTTGGTGTGAATTCTGCCTAACAAACCGGTGCGCCCCCTTTTGTCACGACTCCCCTATTACTCAACATTACAGTATGGTTCAAATCTACACTGCTTCCATAAGTATCCCGTTAGGTGGCTGCATTGACGTCAAAAATTCATTTTTTTAATGTCAAAAATTTTATATAAAAAATAGCGTAAAATAATTTATTTGCTGTTTACGTATAATTTTTCCGCTCTTTTAATATTTTGTTTTAAATTGTACGAACGTTTTTCAGACGTCTAGTAATGATTTTTGACGTCATAAAATGGATTTTCATAAATATGTTTATTCGAAATTTGATTATCTGTACGTCAAAAAGTCAAAAAGTTAATTATCGGCTCCAAAAAAATCAATTGCCGACGTTTGAAATTCAAAACGACGCGACGTTCCATAGTTATCTCAAATCCCTAAAATTTTTTCATAAACTCTAAATAATTTGTTTACTTTACATTACTCCATTGTTTCAAGTTTTTTTCAAAAATTGTAATTCATATTATTGCAATGAATAGAAGACTAGAGATGAAAATATATCAAATCTAATTTTTTTAAATACTTTAATTTACAGCATAAATCATCAGAAATATTACATTTTTAATACCGCATATTTGATACCAGAGTTTTAGAAATACTCGTATAATTGGCCATAAAATATTAACATCAAACGCAGTGATTTAACGATCGGTCTTTAGTTGAAAGCAACTATCCAGACAAGGGTTTTTTAAAACTACAAACTTAATATGTTTATTTTTACTCGGTAATTATTTACAGATATACATACAAGCTGCTATTTTTTTTATAACATGCATTGTCGAATAGGTATCATCGTAATGCAAAATGTAATGGGTATTGACATCAAAAAATATGGAGAAACTCGCAAATATTCTAACAGTATGATGAACTAACTGAAAATTTGATTACATTCTTAGGTTCAGAAAATGAACACCAAGAAGAATTATAAGGAATTGGTTAACTTACAAATAAATTTAAAAAATTATAAACTATGATGTACATTATCTTATTTCTAATTTATTAAATTTTTTATAGTTTCTATTCTATTAAAAGCAATGTAAATATCTGCAATTCTATAAAAATTTCACTATTTAGTGTTAAAGTTTTCATTTAAAACCTTATTTTCAAAGTTTTTGCATATTTTTATTCAATTTTCTGAAAAGGTATTAGATTTTAAATTCATTTGCAACATTACCAAGTTATTCAACTTTTTTGGAAAAATTAGATATTTGCAGACCCCACTAATAAAATTATCGCAGACTGTATTTCCATAGATTAAACAAACGTTTTCTGTTAAATATACAAGGTGGGGCATTTTTAATGTAAACGTGAGGTATTCGAGTATCCGTCAGTGCCAAAACAAACGGATAGCATATTCTCAGTAAATTGTTTTGTTACACATTCAATGGTCAAGACAGAAATCAAATATCTTATTTTATTTTCTAGTTGTTAGCCAATGTTTGACATATTCAACCACTGAGCTATCGAGTACGGTAAGAACAGCGGTAGAATGTCACGTTTTTTAATCCCGAACGAATAAATATTTATCTATTAAATATTTAAACAAAATCTCCTGGTATATAGAACACCCACCACACATCCATATTTAATCCAGGGTATGAAATACTAAATTAATGTATTCGTGGCCGTTATTAATATATGTATAAATATCAATAGGAAATTTCGTGGCCATTTAATCTACGATTTTCTATGTTATTTATTCGATTTACCTTTAGTGGTTTTGTACCGTATTTTAATTATAGTAAAACTTTATATAATCTATTGGTTGCTAAAAAAATTATTTGTGCTTATTTAGTAAATTTCTTAGGGCTAATCTCGTTGTTGTTGTTTGTTTTGGTGTTGTGTTCTATGAATTTATCTTCATTTAGATCTAGTGGAGCTGTAGAAATTCCGTTATTGCGAGTTTGTCTTACGGATCTTGGCCCCTATTTTATAAATGATTGCAATTTCATGTACGGTTTTTTCATGGAAATCGACCCCATTTCTATGAACAGCCCAGTGATCCCTGTTATTGTTACCTATATAAGACCACCATTTAAAATATACATAATATACTTCTACAATTTTTGTGTATCGAAAGCTTTTCTCTTAATAAAATTTTCTGGAAAAATAAACAAGAAACCACATTTCAAATAAAACACAATAAACAAATTTTAGCTTTACTTTTAATTTAATAACTAAGCACAAACATTAAAATTAAATAAATTATATAACAATGAAATCGTATACTTTAAATTATTTATACAAATGCAAGCAGCAAATAATAATAAACTTGCATATTTATTTACAACATGTAATGATCAGTAAATAGATCTTTTGAAGCGAATTATTTCTTTAACTTCTCGAGGCAAACATAAATTTTCCACAACCTCATGAAATTGATGAGGATATTTAATGTTATTCGTTTGTTTAACGTAAACTCTAACTTGATTCCGACACAATTCTACTAACGATGGAACATCTGGAATTTTTTCAATTTGTTCCGCAATTTCCCTATGGTTATCGTTCGAGATTGGTAACCAAAGTTTTATCAATTTTTGTTTTGCACTAAGAGGAAACGAAAAATATTTTAGTGATTCATTTAAGTATTGCTCAATTTTATTGGAAGCGTCCAGCGGAGATAATAAATGAAGAAAGGAAAACCCTCGAGTATATTGTCTTTCTATTTGTTCATAGTGGCTCACTGCTACTTGATTTTGGAACAGCTGATGCACATTTTCAATGCTAAAGTTTGGTTCACGCGCAAGAATACACGTAGAAATCGGAAATTTTAAAGCATATTTATTTTCATTGCTATCGATACTATAAATAAGTATTTCCACTTCCTTGCTGAATCCGAAAAGTTGATGGGTCAAGCGAATATCATCAACATTCACATAGAAACCCAAACTCAAACAAGCCCATAATATGGATGTCAATAGTGGAATTTTTTCGCGCACAACACACTTATAAATAAATATTCATAACTAACATCGCCTATAAAATCATGCGCAAAAGAAGATTCTAATGTTAAATAAACACATCTTAGCCAATTAAGGGTAGAAAAGCAATGATTAACAATAGATTGCCACAAGTAAAACGAGCAATCAAAGTTACGGAGATCGATTTTACGCCAAAATTTGAAAAACAATTCTGCAAATTTCTTGGGATTTATTTTTAGTTGATAAAATACCGGCAATATAACAATACATTACTGTATCACAAAGCTGATCATAATAGTCAATTAACGTTCCAGCGATGTTTATATTATATGGACTAATCTTTCCCTTTTTCATAGTCATAAAGGGTGTACAGTTATATTTGTCAACAATATTGACGTCTGCTCCATAATACAGAAGCATAGAAACCGACTCTTCCATATTATTGTAAACTGCATAATGTAATGGGGTTAAGCCATTAGAATCCTGTGCGTTAATATTTAAACCTCGTTTTATCAAATTTTGCGCGATTTTATTTGAAAAACGACAAACAGCGAAGTGTAAGGAGGATTGCCTACGCTTATTGAGAATATTCACATCACAGCCCTGCATCAAGCAGACGCATAACAAACAAATCCTTGTTTAATTTTCTCAGGCTTAGCACGAACGGTGTTTCCCCTTTTCGATTTTCCTGGTTCAAATCATTGCTATTCTCAAGTAGCGCCAACTCCAGCTTTTTCAAACTGCAAACAAAAAAATAGTAAATTATACGAATATAGTTTAGTTAAGTTGTTTCAGAAACCTTTGTGCGCAGCATACGATGAAACAACATTTAATTTCGAAAATTTGAAAACGGTCCATTAATGGCGTCAAATTCATCGACTAGTATATAAACCTTGGTCCTATTAAAATGGTTGTACAAACATTTGGTCAAATTTACAAAGCAGCCGCGCAGGTCTTGATTCTTGTACTGTTCATAATCACACCACTTTTGGCAAAGATTATGAGCTGTTTTATTGCATTTTTTATTACCTGGCACCAACTTCGTACTGGTTGCCAAATACCTATAAATGATTTTCGAAAGCTTTAGGGGAGCGAAGGGTAATTTCTTGTTTCTTCAGATCCGCCTCCTTCACAAGGCGTTTCTTTTGTTTTTCTTCCAACATGGATTTTAATGGAGTTGATGTGAGGATTTCCGATCTTTGCTTTCTGCGCCGCATATTTTGTTTTGGATTATGCCCTTTTTTTGGCAAAGGCGCAACTGTTTGAAATGAAAGGTTACTATGGTCAATTTCGTCGTCATCGTTAACACCGCTCTCATCAATATTTCTGTCTGGATCCTTTGAACAGCCGGGCTGAGGATCTGAGCAGCCGTGAACTGAAGTTGACGTGTTGTCAATGTTGCTAGGTCTTGAGTTGCTCTCACTAGAGGTTTGCTTTGGCTCCTCACTGGTAATGTTGAAAAAATCTTCTTCGCGGAATACACCAGGATCAAGAGGAAACAAATGCCTGCCTTTTCAAATCCTTTCATGGCTTTTTCTGCAGTTGCAACTCTAATATAAGCCTTAGTGAAAATCGGATTAACATCAATCATTGTTATTTTTTCATATGGCCTTGACTTGAGAAATAAGTCACATTCAGTGCCATAAGCTTTCTTAATGGATGAAAAGAATGTCAAGTCCAAGGGCTGGATACGATGGGAGGTATGGGGAGGTATTGAAAGCAAATGAATTCCATTCTCCTTGCAAAACTCGAAGGAAGGCAATGATATGTGACTTGTGTGATTGTCTAAGATGATCAAAATGGGATTGTCTCGTTTAGCGTTATTTACTTCAGCGAAATGTTTTAACCAGATGACGAATGCTTCTTCCGTCATCCAACCGCTTTTTGTGCACGTGTAGATGGAGCCTGGTGGACCATTTCGTTCTAGTGCTGGTGTCATCCTTACTCTGGGGAAAATAAACATAGGTGGAGTGAACGAGCCTGCCGCACTCATGCAGCAACACACTGTGATATTTTTGCCTCTCTCTCCACTAGTACCTGCCCCAATCTGTTTTTCCCCTTTTGGACCAATAATTCGATTAGGTCTGTTGACAGTGGTAATTCCACTTTCGTCGACGTTGAATATACGCGTTGGGGAAAATTTAAATCTGTCCATCAAAGTCGTTAAATTTTCAATGAACCTCTCAATTTCTTCTTTGTTAAAAGCTTGTATTCTGTTCAAACTTGTGGCCCCTGGTTTTCTAAAGCTAAGTCTTGGATGTCTTCTCATAAATGCGTACATCCAATCTTTACCTGCCTCTTTTTTATCACGGTTGAATTTGTGAGCTATGTACAACTTTTCAGCATAGGAAAAAGCAGCACGTCTCAATTGAGTAGGTGTTAGACCATAGAACATCTTCGCTACAAGCAATAAATGTTTCGCAATTTCTTCTTCTTGTTCATCGGTAAACACTGTACGTGATCCCATCCTTGCTTGATAGTAATGTCCTTTTTTCACTCTTTCTTGGAGTGTTGTCACAGGTATATTGAACCGCCGGGCAGAATTTCTAAGACCATCCCCATTTTGAACAGCTGTTATAGCTAATCTCATGTGCTCTTCAGTCCATGAACATTTTTGAGTTGTTCTAACTCGTTTACTCGGCATTCTGTAAGAGAAAATAACAATAAATGCTATATAACATCAATAGATATGTGTTAGTTTTCTTTCGCATTGAAATACATGTCGGGTAATGCCGAACAGCACTGGTCGTGATTACCCGAAATGTTTTGGTTAGTTATTCCAATTCACATGTCGTAAACAAACAAGACTACATCAGAAAAAAACATGCTAGGACGTAATAAATAACTCAGTCATCATAGCTGTATTAAGAGTTTTCCAAAAAAATAGCTTGTATGGTCTACATACCTTAATGTGTCACACTAAAAAATAATAACACAATGCTAATAAACTTAAAAGACGCTGTAAAATTTTACACTTGCTACTTAAGAGGGTCTGCGATTGAACTGACGCGATTGTGGTGCTGTATGCAACCACACCGCGTGTCGCACAGGCGCAGATAGCGGTGGACAAGACTTTTTAAGAGGTGATCGGCATTGTCCGCTGTTCGTGATTACCCATCCCTCCCCTATGCACAGCCACTCGACAATGCATTTTGCTTCTTCAACGGAATCTATGTCTGCATCTTTGAAGTCAAGGTGTATCACTGGGTGCTTGCCAAGATGATTTTCCACTAATTCCTTATTATTATCATTTATGATGATGCAAGCCCCTCAAATCATTTTTTCAAACACACAGATTCAAAAATTTTACACGTAGAAAACAAGGGCAACTGTTTAAATAAATTGGAAAATTTAGAAATAAAAAAGGCAATAAATAATAATAAAAATATAGTAAAGGACCACGATTTAGGTAATTCACCCCTCCTTGACCTAGAGTATACAAAGCATGAAAGCACGTGTTAACACTTAAAATCGGCGACAGAATGGGTAGTATTGTACATCTGTAAGTTTTTAGTTTTAGTTTTATTGTAAACTCCTGACGATAACCGTGATGGTTGAAACTCGAGTCGAGTAAATAAAAACCAACAAATTGTGAAACAATTACCAAGCGTTTTATTTTATTAATTAACTATTAATTTTTTTTAAATATTTATTAATAATGTTTTACCATGTGCCTACCACACAATCAATTCAAAATATTATAAATGACAAAACTTGAATAGCGCAGTTGGTTAAGAGTTAGACTGATGATTAAAAGGTTTGGGGTTCGAATCTCAACACCGCAATTTTTATTGAAAATGCAGTTGTTCTTAAATCTGAACTGGTGAGATCTCAAGTGGCCATAGAGACACAAGACATTTCTCGGTTTTGGGACTCTTTCATCTATTCAGGTCTTACAGTAATATCGAACAATAATGTGTCTAACATTGAAAATGACTCCTTCTCATTAATTTAAGAAGCGTTAGTCGTGCTGATGTTAGCACATTAAAGACCTCTCCTGTTAATATACGAGTGATGGTCGTCCTGATGATTTTCCTCGATAGACACATACCTATAAATGGTATAAGCTGTCGTGAAAGAAGAGATGCTGTAAGAATAGATCGGATTAAGTTTGAATAAAAGTGGGGAATGTTTTGCACTTTTTCTTATTAACTCAGTAAATATTGGTTTGGAAATTTTAAGGATCTTTATAGAATTTCGACACTTTTTTTATTTTCTTTTATCGATTCTTCATTATATCCAATTGATTTAGTGCAGCAATGAAAAGAAATTTTGAAGTTTCAAAGAAATGAGGGATTTTAATATGATTTTGGACATTTTTTTGATGATTTCAGTCATTTTTTAATTATCAAAACCACATTGGTCCAGAAATACTAATTTATTTTGGGTCCTACAAGAAAGGTCGGCATTGTTTTTTCTTTTTTTTTGCATGTACCAATTGGCCTGGTCCAGAAATGAAAAGCCATTTTGGGGTGTCTAAAAACAAGAGATTTTACCATTCTTTTCGAGTGCCCAATTTTTGGTGGTCTATAGACATTTGAATACTTTTGGAGTGCATAAAAATTAAGGTTTTTTGAAGGATTTTGGGCCCTTTTTTGCTCGTTTCATATCGTTGTCTGGTCGTTTTTCAATGATTTTTTGCGTGTGCCAAACGTCCTGGTCCAGAAGTAAAAAGCCATTTTGGGGTGTCTAAAAACAAGGGATTTTGTAAGGTTTTTTGGGTGCATTTCAGGTAATTTTGATTGATTTTGGGTGATTTTCAACAATTTTTTCGTGTGCCCAATTTTTGGTGGTCTATAGATATTTGGGTACATTTGGGGTGCATAAAAATTAGGGAGTTTTGAAGGATTTTGGGCCCCTTTTGGTCGTTTTTCAATGATTTTTGCATGTGCCAAATACCCTGCTACAGAAGTAACATTTTGATATCTACTCACCTAAAAAAAAAAAAAAAAAAACGCCCTCTAGGAAAAAACTTAAAACTTTATTGGTAGATCTAAGTCTCAAAACAAGCCGTGGTGCTAAGGTCACCAAATGCTTACCACCAAGCAGTGCTGGATTTACCTATTTACCCAGACAGCCTAGGATTATAAGGACTTATTTTTGGTCCTCATTGTTTCTTCATAATTTTTGAACTTCATAAATTGTGTCTTATAATTTTAGGCATCGTGTAATATTGGGAGGTCGCTTCAATGTATATGTGAATGCTGGGGCAACCCACCACTAATATATTCATCTTTACTAATGGATACAAAGCAAGGCATGGAGCCGGCGCTGGAGTTTTCTCCAATGATCTAAACCTTCGTCAGAGTATACCGCCAGTAAAATTCATCACTGTTTTTCAAGAGGTAGTGGCGACAATGCATGATGCAAATGCAGTCCTTGAATGACAAATCAGAAAGCAAGGTATTGTTATGTTCAGCGATAGTAGAGCTGCCTTTACTGGCCCTGATCATCATCATCATTGGCACCCCAGCCTATTATGGACCTTGGCCTCCTCCAGAATCTTCCGCCATTGACTTCGGTCTCTTGCTTTTGTTTTCCAGCCTCGCACTGGCCCTGAGTAGTTGTAAAATTACCTCAGGAGTAGTGCTGCAGTACTACGAATCTTTTCAAGATATCTCCAGAGACAATGTTGTTTCACACGTTTGGATGACGGGACATGATGCTAATAGAGGTAATGAGGAAGCTGACAAGGTTGCAAGACTGACCACTGAACAACTTCCTTAAGGGCCGCAACCTGTAACCCCCATTGCCCCGATGAGATTCAGCACTATGCTGCATCAAGAAACCTTAAACAGCATCACAAGAATGTGGGCTAATATTCAAAGCTGTCGCCAGACAAAAACGGTTTTTGCAGCACCCTCATCAAAAATAGCCAAATACTATGTGCAGCTGTCCAGAAAAAAAACTTCGACTGGTTGTAGGAACTCTGACTGGGCACTGCTCTCCAAACAAACACATGCACAGGATGGGGTTGGAAGGCAGCCTCAACTGCCGACGATGTAACTTACGAGGACGAGACAGCAGAACACGTGCTATGCCACTGTCCTGCCCTTACAACAATTAGAAGATCTATGCTTGGGGACTTCTGATCTGACATGGCCGTCATCAGCAACACCCCAATCATGACGTCCTCAAGTTCATTCAAAGAATTTGGTGGCTTGGGTAATTCGTGTTGGGAGCTGCTGTGGAGGTAGCACAATGGGCCTGCCTTTTGTGACCTAAGTGCGTGTAAGTTCTCTCAACTCTCTAATTCAAAAACAGCAATAAAAGTAGCAAAACGATTTACATGTTAAGAAAATTTAGACAGTGTGTTGTTTGTTTGCCAGAGAATATTCGCTCTGGTAAACATGCACTCATATGATACAAGAAATAAGAACAATATTTATCGGCCTTTTCAACGCTTATTAACTGTACAAGGTAATTTTGATTATCTCGGCAAAAAAATGTACAACAAAATACCTGCTAACATTCGAATTTCGAGCAAGAATTCTTTTGAAACTAAAATGTATAATATTTTAATTGCAAATCTACTGTATTCACGGCTGGAGTTTCTTGATATTGTCAGGTAAACTGTTGCTTATTTGGTTTACCTTGTATGCTTCGTTTTTGTACTATTCTTCTTCTTCTAATGCCATACCCTATGCAGGGCGTTGATGTGTAAATACGAAGTATGTACGATGCACACAAATTATTACAACTTAACCTTAATTGGGTCAAGTTGGCCAACTGACATTTATATACACATCTGTAAAATAAAAATAATAAATGTTAAAAAATAATTTACAATGATCAATTGTTTAAAAATGCTAAATACGCAAAGTAATATAAATAAAATATAATTATATATTATGCTCTGTGGTTAAATATGAGCAATTACAGTAATAAACCACTGAACTATGATAACAGCTTAACGATTTTCAAACTAATCATCGACATGTGGTGCTTGTTTCATAGGCGATTGTGATAAAATTTTTTGTAACGCTCTGCAACAAAAGTATACACAGTGTAGAGAAGATTTTATATTTTCGATAAAATATTAAGGTAAGACATGAAACTCCTGCCCCCCGCAGCACTTACCCCAATGAACATAGTTAGTAGGCAAGTTACTTTTGAAAAGCACAGCGTCATACTTATTTATAGCCTAGAGCCAAATAAAATGTAAATCCGACACTGCCACCAAAAAGCAGGGATCCTCAATTTCTTTTTGGGGCCTTAAGCTACCAAAGTGAAAGACCCAGCGTCTTACCTTAAAATTTTATTAATGGTTTTTTAATAAATCTTATAAACAAAACGGTCAAAAAAACATGAATATTATAGCGCCCCCCCCCCCCGCCTATACCACACCTTTTTGGGCTGGCTACCCAGTCACACAATGTCAAGAACACCGTTAGAAACATTTTAAAACGAACTACATATTGATTACCTAACTCACAGCCGTATCAGTACGGGGCCAACCTATTTTAATTTTAACGTCAACATTAGAGTAAGTGACACACAAATACTTAAGAAAGGTTTTGCATTTTATCATTATACTTGCTTCTGTTACTAGCGCTGGGATTGTACTTAACTAACTACAAACTAGTTAACAACTACTAAGATAAACATACTCATATTGAAAATTGTGCAATGTATGCGCACACAAACATAGTTTCACAGTCTGGTCGCTGATTTCACTAATAGGTGTAACCAATCAGGGAGCATTTCGAATCACGTGCCTTTTTTAAAATTACATACATTGTTTAGGCAATTATAATATCAACGTTACGTTTTGCACATGTTGCACGATTTTGCAAGGTTTCTACAGCTGCAATATTTGAGATAAATCGTTTCGTTCAGTGTTACTTTATTCTTGAGCTAAGCACTCAAAAATAATTTTGCAAAGTTTCATACAATTGTTTAGTGTATTACCTTTAAAACCCCCCGACATGCATACTCTACGCTTATCAACTCCATTATAAAATAGCTCGAGATAATAGGCCAGCTGGCCAAATGAATAACATGTATCTAAACAAGCTCCATAAGGTCAAATATGTGGGGTGTGTTCCTATTTTAAGCCTGTAAAATATTCGTTTAAAATTGAATACATGCACTAACTATACATACAAGGAATTATGCCAGAATTTATTATTAATTGATTGCCCCATAATTTAAATACAGACTAAATACTAGACTAGAAATCAGGACACTGGTCACTGTTATTTTTTACACTTTCAAATATAGTTAAAAAATAGTATAGGCCCCTATTACTCATAAATAAATTTATTTCCTTTTTCTTATATAAAACAATCTACACTTAAAACTAAAATTAATACTTTTTATTTATCTACTTACAACAAATATGATTAATGAGGAGTGGTTTGTTAACAGTAAGTCTGTACAAAGAGATGAATGCTTATATTCACAGATTCAGTCTTATCAAAACTACTAATAAGTATCACACAAATGCCTTAAATATTGCATTTTGAGATGCTACCAAGGTCTGTGAACTAATTCAACTAATTATTTGCCAAATTTATTTTTCATCCTCTAAAGCACACATCAATTATTATCGAGATTAACCACATCAAAAATCTGATAGGATATGCTGTGTTTCAGAATGTTTAGTTGATCGGGTATTGCTACTACCAGTGCGGTAGTGGATTCTAATACAATTGGTACAGAGTTATTCTGCAAGTACATAAACAAATATATTGTAATCGACTTATTTGTCACACATTTTTTTAATATACCAATTATATTACCAACTATAGAAACCACTAACTAAATTATATTATTTTAGTTAACAACAAATCTAGCCAAACTTTACTAACTATTAATTACCTATTGTTTGATTTTACAACATAGACATTCTTAGATACAATGTGTGAAAACGACATTCTTTTGTATTAATGTGGATAAATTTATTAAACATACATTAGCCTTTAAATCTTTGTTCACATGCCTACCATCAATGCAACCAGTAATTTTAAACACTTGGCGTTGTTGGCACACTGTTATTGGCATTGTTCATGTAATAACTTAATGAGGTAATTTGTTTGTAATAAGTTCACATTTAGTATTGATTTATTAAGTATTGTATGGTTCCAATCATGCATATTTATGGTTTTGTTATTTTTACATCGTGTTTAATATTAGAGCAAGACTAAGTTCTAACGACAATCATGAAAGTCTGTCTAATCTTTCAATTACTTGCTCTTTAAAATCAACTACCTACGAATGTAATCCACAGACCTTGTGTAAGGAAATGTGCCTTTTACATACTAAATTATTATTCCTTCGTTCCTATACTGATCGCAAAATTACCACGAATCCTCCGTTTGTCAGGTGGTGTCTGATTTATCATCTTCTTTTCGTGATCGCATCCAACGGATAATGTATTCTATACTCCATGCTAGACAGCAAAGCATTATCAGGAATGTTTGGGAATGTAAACATATTGGATAACTTCCTGTTGAGTCACGAATGTAACCTGAAAAACTTTTGTGTTGAAAATATCCTATTTTAATTTTTTTCATAGAATTGAATAGAAAATGAAGTTACATTTCCCGCAAGTCGCTAAATAATTTCTAATGTCAAACATTGAATTTTAGACGTCACAAATTTAATTTCGAAGGTCATAAACTTGTTTTTCTAATAGTCATTGAATTTCGGATAAAATTATTAATTTTTTTAATCCGGTAACCGATTTTTGGCATCAGATATTCATTAAATGATGTCTAAAATCCATTTTATAAGGTCAAAAATCA
The DNA here is from genome assembly GCA_958336395.1 of Ctenicera cuprea. Classification (NCBI taxonomy): domain Eukaryota; kingdom Metazoa; phylum Arthropoda; class Insecta; order Coleoptera; family Elateridae; genus Ctenicera; species Ctenicera cuprea. Next base: position 10,205,111 of record OY284488.1, read on the forward strand.
CTCAGCAACTTAAATAAAATAATAATAGAAAAAACAAATTATTGGTAAGCTATAAGCAAATCATTTTCAGACGGCAACTTATAATTTATTTTGCGGTTTTTGCATTTTTGATTCAATAAATAAATATTTGACTTCAATAATTCCATCTTTGACGTTAGGAAAACAATTTTTGACGTCAAAACTTGTATTTTTTTAAGTCGGTAAGTCTCTTGCCAAAAGAGATCGCATTAGTTTTATGCGGTAAAGTATTCTGTTTAATAAAGCATGATATTTTAAATTGATTGTGTGGTAGGCACATGGTGAAACATTATTAATAAATATTTAACTATTAAAAAATGAATAGATTATTAATAAAATAAAACTCTTGGTAATTGTTTAACAATTTGTTGGTATTTATTTTCTCGACTTAAGTTTCAACCTTCATGGTCATCGTCAGGAGTTTACAAATCAAACTAATACTAAAACTTAAAGATGTACAATACTACCCTACCCATTTCCGGAATTTCTGTGTCGCCGCCCTGACTCTAAGTGTTAACACATGTGTTTTTATGCTTTGTATATTGTAGGTCAAAGAGCGGTGAATTGCCTAAATCATTGCCTAAATCGGTGTGGTCGTTAACTATATTTTTATTATTATTTATTGCTTTTTTATATTCTAAATTTTCCAATTTATTTAAACCTTTGCCCTTGTTTTCTACGTGTAAAATTTTTGTATCTGTTTGTTTGAAAAAATGATTGTTTGTAATACAATGTTGGGAAATGCCGGTTGATTTATGATTATATTTAATTGATCTAATGTGTTCTTTAATTCTTGTATTAAAACTGCGGCCAGTGGTTAGGTACAGACAGACAAATACAACAATTTTTAGATAACATTAATAAAATTCATAATAATATTAAGTTCACAATAGAAACAGAAAAGAACAGTACCCTAAATTTTTTAGATCTAAGCATAAAAGGAGTAGGGAACAATTTAGAGTACAATATTTTCAGAAAACCCACAAGTACAGACATGGTCATACATTCAAATTCTAAACAACCAATCAAAATTAAAAAAGCAGCTTTCAATAGTATGATACACAGAGCCATTCATATCCCACTGTCTACCAAAAATTTCAATAAAGAACTTAGCACAATTAAATTTATAGCCCTAAAAACGGATACATGGAGCAATTTGTAGATAACATTTCAAAGAAAAAACAAAAAGAAAATGTAAAACATCGTTTGTACAATGGACAAAAGACATGAATTGAAGAAACAATATGGTCAAAAATCAATTATATAGGTAGACTTAGCTATAAAGTTTCTAACAGGCTCAAAAAATTAAATATTAACGTAGCTATGCACAATCCGAACAAACTCCATAAACATCTAGTAAACAATAAAGACACAATAGAAAAATACACAAAATTAAAGAATTAAAGAACACATTAGATCAATTAAATATAATCATAAATCAACCGGCATTTCCCAACATTGTATTACAAACAATCATTTTTTCAAACACACAGATACAAAAATTTTACACGTAGAAAACAAGGGCAAAGGTTTAAATAAATTGGAAAATTTAGAAATTAAAAAAGCAATAAATAATAATAAAAATATAGTTAACGACCACACCGATTTAGGCAATTCACCGCTCCTTGACCTACAATATACAAAGCATAAAGACACATGTGTTAACACTTAGTCAGGGCGGCGACGCAAAAATTCCGGAAATGGGTAGGGTAGTATAGTACATCTTTAAGTTTTAGTATTAGTTTGATTTGTAAACTCCTGACGATGACCGTGAAGGTTGAAACTTAAGTCAAGAAAATAAATACCAACAAATTGTGAAACATTTACCAAGAGTTTTATTTTATTAATAATCTATTAATTTTTTAACAGTTAAATATTTATTAATAAAGCATGACTTTCTTGACTAACGAAACATGCTCTGCAGTATCCATGGTAGTGGACAGACTGTTAAAGATAGTATTTTTTATTATTAAAAAATTTTAAGTATGCACTAACCCTACCAATTTTAATAAGCCCAATCTTATGGCAACTGGATCAAATACTAGCTACTACGCCAGCTGCGCCGTTAGACGGCAACATTTTCCGACGTCAATCTATAATTTTTGGCGTCAATAACTCAGTTGATGACGTCAATAAGTAAATTTTTGCCGTCAAAAAATCGGTTTATGACGTCAACAAATTTTTTGACGTTAAAAAATCAGTTGACGTAAATGGTTAATTTTTTCGGTCAAAAATTCAGTTTATGTGTCAATAAATATTTTATTAACGTCAAAAATTAATTTGATTTCGTATGAAAATCCGTTACACACCGATAATAAATCAACGTAAATGCTATTCTTCAACTAGCATTAATTAAATGTATTTATTGACGTAAAACTATTAATTTTTGACGTCAATAAATAGTTTTTGACGTAAAAAACTATTTATTGAAATCAACAATGATCTTTTACTTCAAAAAATTGATTAATGTCTAAAAATCCATTATACTTTGTAATTAAATAATAAATCGACTTAAATGCTGTTCTTCAACTATAATTAAATAAATGTATTTATTGACGTCAAAATGTCAATTTTTGACTTCAAATAAATACATTCAATAATTATTGTTAAAGATTATCAGTTAGGTCGATTTATTATTTAATTCCAAATTGTGTGTAAGTGATTTTCAAAAGTCAACAAATGATCTACTATCAACCTAAAAACAATTATTTATCGATGTCAAAAAATCAATTTTTTACGTCAAAAATTCAGTTGACGTCAACAATTGATTTTTTGACTTCGACAAATACATTTAATTAATTGTGATTAAAGATTAGCATTTACGTCTGTCTATTCTCGTATAAATTTTTTTGGCATCAATAAAAAAGTTTTTGACGTCAAAAATTGAATTCATGATGTCTAAAATCTGTTACGTTTTGGAATTAAATAATAAATCCACTAAAATACTATTCTTTAAACATAATTTATTTAATGTATTTATTAATTTTTGACGTCAATAAATAATTTTTGATTATTTAATAATAGATTGACGTACATAAATGCTATTCTTCAACCTAGTCCAGTGGCTTATGCAATATTCCGGATGAATTACGCACTTTATGTGAAATGTGGGGTCAATATAATTTTGTGGAATATGGTCTTTGAGGTAATTTTAAAAATGGCTCAAAAAATATGCTATAATTTCAAAAATCGCTATTCTTTGAAATATTCTTTGACCTACACTGAGTAAATCAACTTCGAAGAGTTTAAATCTAACCTCAGAATTCACAAAGCGGCACTGCGTAGCCGGGAATTACGTAATTTCGCTTACCTCGCAGGGGCACATTAGCAAATATAATAAATACCTGTTTTACGCCCGCTGTCTGATACGACACACAATCTGTTGCAGTCAAGTACAAACAATGAAAGTAACATTGGAAAGCCAGTGATTATTCCTTCTTTGCTATTTCTCTTTTTATTATTGAGGGGTTGAGAATATAAAGCGAGTTGTGGAAGAATTATAAGTGGGTTGTGGGAGAATTTTCGCATACATTTAATTAATAATCGTTGAAGATTAGCACTTGCATCAATCTATTATTTATTTCCAAATTGTGTAAAAGATTTTCAAAATGTCAATTATTTTTATTTATTAATAATTCCATAGTTTTTTTTATACCTGCATTAAAAGAATAATTCCCAGAAATCAAAACTCAATTTTTTAAGATTGAACAGCAACTTTTAAAGTTAAAAGATTTAACTTTTTGATGTTTGTAAGTATTTTTTTTTAAGTCAAAAGGCCAATTATTGACGTCACAAAGTATTTTTTTTACTTTAGACAAACTATTTATTTCCCAAAACCTAAAAATATTTTTTGACATCAACAAATGATTAGCAAAAAGTAAAACAGTTCCATTGCACACTAAAATGTTTCTTTTTTAAATTTTCACTGAAATACATTAAATAATAATTGTCTAAATTAATAGCATTAATAATTAGTAAAATTAATATCATGACAACTTTGCTGAACTTACCTAAAACAGGTCCTAAAGCAACAACAAACAATCCCTTTCCGACCATATGTAATCCAAATGCTGCTGGCAGTTTCTCAAGGGTGGAATATTCAGCAATTGTAATAGTGAAATTGATGAGAGCAGCACCACGAACAAATCCACAAATAACCAACCAAACTAAGATCACTGTGTAATCAGTTTGTTCTGCCAATACTGTGGACAATAGAAATCAAAATTACAAACAAAATTAATCAACTTATAATGACTCAGTTTGTGAAACTTAAAAATTAACCAAACAACATTATAAAGCAAGAAAACAATAATAAATTCCTGCAATCAAAAACAAACGGAACATAAAATCATATGCCTTGTAAAATACGAAAATGTTGTTAAAGCTTACATTTCTATTTTTTTTTGTTTACCTATTTTTAGGCTCCTTCGGCTGCCAACAAAAAGTCATAAGTTTATTAGAATACATGTTCACAAAATAACATGTCTTATTTGTAAAAAGTAGCATAAGAAATTAAAATTTTTTTTGCTAAAATAGTAAATAATGTCTTAAAACAGTACTTCGTGTATCTACTTTATTTTACATAATATCAATAATAAATATCCTTATTATTATTTTTTAAACAAAAGATGGAAAGCATTACAAATAAAACACGATTTTGTATACAGATTGATTATAAATTCAGGACCAGGTGATTTGCTCATTTATTATTGGCGATAGAAAACAAATGTGTAAGTAAAAGTTATACAAGTATTTTGGGGATACAAAACAAAATGGTCGATTTAAACCAACATTTGTAACCAATGGTAATGATTCTAAATCAAGTGATCTTAGGAGGTTGTTAGCAAGAAAATGATGAAAACAATAAACAAACGTGCAATTTATGTTAATTAGACATCAGCTGCTTATTGTATTTTAAGAATCTCTAAACAAAAACATCCATAGGAGTTAGATCAGGTGACTTAGGTTGACAGCTAAAAGCACCTTGATTGGCAAAATAAAAGAATTAAAAGTGCCTTGGTTTATCCACAAACTTGATTGTGACATATGTTACACATTTGTTTATCGCTTTTATATTTTCTTAACCACAGAATCCTACAATTACTTGCAATGTATTTATAATCATTACCATTAGATACATACGTTGCTTTAAATCAAAATATCCCGTTTGTTATTAACTTTGGGCCTACAATTGTATTATAGTTTCTTTAAACAGAATTTATCGTACAATCGAAATAGCCTAAAAAATACAGGGTGTTTCATTTAAAAAAATTAAGATATAGTCGCTTCCACTTAAAGCAAAAGTCGGCCGTTTTGTTTTGTATGCCCAAAATACTCTTCACCATAAGCTGTATAACTTTACTTATACATTTTTTTTCCATTGCCAATAATAAATGAGCAAATCAACTGACCCTGAATTTATAATCAACTTGTATACGGGCTGACCCACTTTGATTCCTTTATTTATCAAATTAAACAAATAAAAGTTGACATGATTAATATACACATCAATTCCTATTATTTGATGTAAATTTATAATTTCAAAATTCATTTTTTTGTTTTTCTTCATTTGTTTTAATTCGGCACATGCATGAATGTGTAAAATCTAAAATAAAATTTGGTTTCTCGCGCAGATACCTACTTCTAATGGAAGAAAAACATTAAGTTATCGGTATGGTACAAATTGCTACAAATTGTTTTTTCTACAAAACATAAATAATAATAATAATAATAATAATAATAATAATAATCTTTATTGTAACCAGAAATAAACGGCACAAAACATGTCATTTACATATTCCTAGTACCTAAATACATACACACGAAAACAAATGTACACAAAGGTTATTACTAGCATAATATGTATAAATCCACCCCTATTACACTAATTCCTCATACAACTTAATAATTTCTTGAACAGTCATTGCAAATATATCTAGTTCAGATACTCTTTCCAATCTATTTATTAATCCCGTCATAATGCCTAATGTTGAGTTGCTTATTGTTATACTGAAAGTAACATGCCTATGTCGTAACCTTACATCAGGTACCTACTTTAAAGTCTACCACTTGCAATAAAAAGCCAATAGATATCGTTAGAATTAAGAAAATTGACTTTACAAAAAAGACGGTAATTTTAACACACAGTGAAGTGCATAACGTTTAAATTATAATTTACATTTTCACCATCATAAGCAGAAGTTTGTTCTAATTTCAAAAATGTCGAAATATACAGGGTATTCCCTTTAAAATCATAGATCTGGGATCATATCCAGTAAAACCTGAAGTGCGAAAAAACTGAAATTTACATCAAACAATAGCAAATTCATGTGTTTATTACTCTCTAAATTTTTTGGCCTGAATTAATAAATAAAGATACAGAGTGGTCATGTTTCGTTTACATCGGGCATTTTAACTTTTATAGGAAAAAACCATAAATTAACATTTTAGGATTATTTTTGCCTTAGTGTCATTGATTAATAGAACAAAATTACTTTTGTATTTTGAATGCAACTGCAGTTTTATTGTAGGTATTTAACTCAAATGTCTTAAACTTAAAAACAGGTGAGGTACCGATGATCCAAATCAGATTACAAGCTCCAATTGTACTTCCCTATTGCTCGATAGTTCTTCGTAGATTTTCCAAACCAAACATGATAAAAATATTCGTCTTGAATAATATTAAAACACAATTTTGTTTTCATGAAGGACTACTGCACTACATTTTCTGATCACATTTCAATTTCTTCATCAATATTCCAATTTTTTAAAGTCTCTTTTTCTCTTTGGAATAATAAGTGTGATTTCTAACTTCTAGTTTTACAGGGTTTTAAAAGTAAAATTCTAGATTAATTCTATTCGAATTCATCTTATCATCTTTACTTTTTTTAGCTTTCCAACAAAAAATTGGTTTCTTGTTCAAACACAAATTCCACGCCAATTTCTAGATTTTGCTATGCCTCTAGAGTGTTGAGTGCTAAAATATAATACTGATAAAAATAATACCGACGGAAATATTATTTCTACTATTGTAGTTTTTTTTTCCATTTTTGCAGCAAAGGGTGGCAAATTCTATAGCTATCAGGTAAATGTAGCTGTTGTTAAGAATGATTCACATATTTCAATCAGATCTAAATATTTTATATTCTATTTTTGTACTCTGAAGAAAAACCAAAATTTTCTGGAAAGCTGTAAATGCGTTCTAAATATTTTTCTTTTTTCTTTTCTTCTTCTTCTGAAATTTTTTTCTTCGTTGTGTATAATCCCACAAATCAAGGACCTTTAAGTAAATATCACCTTGTATTCTTTGAGGCTTTCGTGGTTTCTCAAACTGTCAATATGAAAATTTACTTTTGCCTTAAACCATGTCGTCATTTGGAGGGGATCATATACAGTGTGCTCGGAATAACTTGCACATTATGTTAGCATCTATCAACAAGATATTGATTAATAATGCTCCTAGCATCAGTGGGTAATGAAAAACGTCAGAAAGTTGTTCTCAACAAGAATGCTGATCGATTGTTTTTACCAATCGTCTTTATAATCTTGGTATTAAAAAATTGTTTCTAATATAACTGCTTAAAAATGTTTTCCTAAAAAAGTATTTTTAAAAATTAATTTAAAAAAACTAAAGTAACAGTAACAGAAAAATCTACGAAATAAGATCCGCGGGAAAGATACGCGAGAAAGATCCACAACAAAAGACGCACGGCAAAACGGTACCTTGTGGGAAGAAACCGGGGCAAAATGGCTGTGGCAAAATGTCAGCAGCCAAAGGACTGTGATAAACTATCCCATTCCATTAATGCTCTGTAGTGTTTTACTTCTGTTCTAGTTTTCTATAATAAAATTCAGGCAACTGTTTCCCAACAATAGTAATACAAATTTTTTCTTGTCTTGTAAATTAAGATTCCAATATTACTCCAAACATAATAAGTGTGATCTATACACTGAAATCTCTTGCTTAATATTTCAATACATCCGGCAGAATTACTCTTTTTCTTCCTTCTTGCTTTATTAAAAAAAAGATAAACAAATCTAATCTAACAACTAGTGCGATAACGATACGAAAATAAGACACTAAGGCAAAGTTTCCTTATATTACCCATTTTTAAAATTTTAAATATATAATCTTCTGCAAAGCTATTAAACCATAATAACATGTAGGTACCCTCTCCAGTAACCAACACAATTTCCTCAACTATTTGCAAAAAAATACATTATTTGTTTCAATTTCAGAAAATAGATGTGTTTACAAGAATTTTAATTTGTAATCATATCTTTCTTTTCATCTTGTTAAAATAATAAAAAGAAAACCTACTTGATCGGGAGATGCCCACAAGGAATATTCCAGACATGAACAGCGTGCGCTTGGTTATATCTATCCTGTCACAAATTGGTGGAAGAACAAGTCGGGCCAAAATATCCGTGAAGGCTTGCACGGAGAGGAAGAGTGCAATGTTCGTCTTGTCATAACCAATGCTTTCAAAGAAAAACGGCGTCACCATTTTAAAATTCTGTTCAGCAACGTAAAATATTGACAATCCAAATACCAAATTTAAATAAACAGGATCTTGAAGCAAGTCCAAGTCCATAAAGTTCACTATCTTCTTCCAAACAGTTTCCTTTTTCTTTGGTGCAAACTGTAAGGGTTCCCGTGGAATATCTTTAACTAACTTTTGATGGGCGTTCATTTGAACGGCTGGGTAACTCATATTTCGCCGCATGCGAACACCTTCTGATATATGTAACGTTGAAGCTGTATTTTCTGTATTCTAAAACATGAAAATTATTAAGAAGAGTTCGTGAATTGACTTAACTTTACAAACCTGTAAATGCAATTGAAGACTTGAACCAGTAAAATCCATATTGGAGATGTTAGAATAGTTTGATATGGTAGAAGACTTTCGACCTCGGCTTACAAAACTCATGGTTGAGAAATTTCGTGGAAATGCGGGTCCTTTTTTATTGTGGTCATCTACAGGCTTTCCGGCTATATCAGGATTTGTTTTAACATTGATTAATGTTTGGGTTTGGCCATTTTCTGGAGATTCTACATCTTCATCATCTGCTTCCTTTATTGTTTCCATTTCCTGTGGATATAAAAAAGTTGTAGCATTGGATAATACTATCATATTTAAAAATTTTCACAATTAATTTATTATAGTATAAATAATAAATTTAAGTGAAATGTTATAGCAAAAATTGTGTGATAATTGAAACTAATCTTGAAAATAGTTACTAGAAACAATTTTCTGATAGACATTCAAAGAATTTTGTATGGTCTAAAACATAAGTAGTTTTCTTAGTTTTTAGCTTTTACTAACACTAATAAATTTAAAAAAAACAGTGGCGTAACTGGTGGAAGGAAGGGCAGAAAATCAAGCAGGTTTACAACAGATATTAGTTTGCGTTTTTGTTCTTTTAAAAGTTTTTAATGAAGTGCTTATTGAAAAATAGTATAAAGTGCAGTCACGCTACTGTAAATAAAATTAAACTAAACATCAAAAAATACTTGTGAAAATTCATTATACCTACCCAATGTTAGTGTATTTACCTCATTAGATGAAAAGTAGAATGTAATTCTCTGCAGCAATAAGTAACAAGAAAGATACAATAAATATATGGTGGAAAATGATCTCATTTAAATATGTAATATACCACCAACTACCACAATTTCAAAAATATTTATTAAACACTTGCACAACAATATTAGGTACATATTTATTAGTCATACTCAAAAATTACTAGCTACTAGCTACTAACTTCTTATCTTGTGTCGAAATGATTAGCGAATAATAAGGTTAGTCGCCCCAAAACCAATAGTTAGTAATTTTTTTCTTTTGTTTCCTATAATTCAAGTCCAGACTTTTAGTATCAAAACAACAAAAAATTTTGTTGTCATTCAATAATTAAACAAAAACCATGGGTGTACTCAAACTTATTAGGTTATACGTGAAACATATTGAAGCAAGGTTTGGCGAACTACAACTACAATATTTGAGATACATCATTTTGTTCAGTGTTACTTTATTATTGAGCTAGATCAGAGGTTCTGGTTTACTGTATCTTAAGATGGGGGAAGAAGTGGTATTAGATGAAGATACATTAAAATGAGATATTCATAAAATTATTTCGTGTAGTACTTTTAAAACACGTGACCATTCATATTCTATGCTTACGCAATGAGTTATCAGATCACTGGAAATAACACAGCAGTTGACCAAATAAATAATAAGTAACTAAACGAGTTCGCATAAGGTCAAACATATAGACTTGATGCTGTTATAATCACGTAGATAATTCGTTTAAAATTGCATAGAAGCGACAACTACATATTTACAGAAATTATGCGGAAATTTATTAATTTATTGCCTCATACTTTCAATACTCACTAAACAGTAGACTAAAAGTCCAGACACTGCTATGACACACCTCACTCCTACAAAAAATAAACCTTAACTAATATTAGCACTTACTTTTGGACAATCTCCTTCTTCTTCGTCTTTAACTTCAGGAACAAAATGCCATTCAGCGGGTTGTAACAAAGTAGATCCTGCAAGTGCATGAAAGGCAACTCCACCAAGGATTAGTATGGCTCCACGAAAATCATATGCTTCCAAAAGTAAACGTACAGCTTGTGGCATTAACATCATGCCAAAGGCAGTGCCTGCTAGTGAAAAACCTACGGCTTGGCCTCTACGTTTTGTAAAATAGTTATTTAAAGCTACAAATGTGGCTGATGCTGTCAGTCCAACACCTAAACCTGAAATTAGAGAAGATAATTAAAATAACCATCTATTTTCGGTTGAAAAACATCTCCAAAATTAAAGAAGAAATTATTTCCAATATCCTAAAAAACCTGATACGAGAAAGGAAAGAGTTTAACGAAAAAAATTCAGTTAGAAAAAGCATTAAACTGTTTGTATTGTTGTGACACAAACTTATTTTCTGGACTTTGTCCCCAGTCTAAGTATAGAATACTAATCAAAAACGGCTATAAAATTAATTTAAAAATCATTTCATTATCAACCATTCATTGCTTACCATTAATAATACTGTAAGTAGCGAGGATATGTCCCATACTACGAGCAGTGCATGTAAGTACCAAACCCGAACCACAGAGGGCAGCACCAACTAATGATACTTTACGGTAGGAGAAGGCACGTATAAGGGGTCCTACGAGCAGCCCAGAAAAATTAATAAGGGCATCTAGGGTACTCATTATCAGTGCAGCTCCAGTTGTTGCAACACCCAGTTCTTTCAGTAGATCTCCAAATAATAAGCCAAATGATGGTTCTATTGATCGTGTACAGAGCTGCAAAATTTTAAAATAAATAAAGATGATTTACTTAATCTACATTTCGTTTAAATTTATTACATGTTAAGCCACATGTTGCATGTTTCCAGAAAGAAACAAAAAAATATTTTGAATGTCATGTTGATTATTATTGCATATTTTATTAACTGGTTTATGTGTTTATGATAATGTATATATACTAATAAAAAATAAACAATTCTAAAATAAATTAGGGATTCCTTAAAGACCCGTGCTGTAAAACAAATTTACTAAGGCAGTTTATATTGTGATTTATTTATACTAAGAGCTTGTTAAATAAACAATTATACCATAAATGGAATCATCACAAGAAAAAGCGTTTTAATTAACTGCTAAGTTATTTAATTAAAATTATTACCCTTTTAGTTAACTTTTACTTGTGTATTTTTATAAATAATCGAGGCGTAATGACATCGTTCTCCCGTCAACGTACATTTAAAAAAGTAAGGTGGTGAAATTCGATCATCTACCCATATAGCACAAGATAGCCGTAGGATGTCCATATTTGGTACATTTTATGTCCGTGGGCATACTGATTCTTATTTATATATTTATTATGACACTATGAAGTAAATTAACAATGGTTCGATACTAACATTTAAACAAAACATGCGAAAACGGTAGGTTTTGTACTACAGTTATTAATTTAAAACAAAGGGTTATGTCTATTACCTTTAAATAAAATACAAATACATTGTGGGGCTTGTGACATAGATCCAATAGAAGTATTTTTAGAAGCCAGTCATTTTTCGAGTTTCCACAAAATAAATGCAAGGTAAACCACACCAGGAACTAGCTAACAAAAATTGTCAGCTCAAAAATGGGTAAGGGTATGTGAAAGATAGCTTCCCTTGTAACGAAACCTGGTAACAACAGTTACAAAAATCAGAAAGATTTATTTTCTTGTTAAAACTACTAGAAGACGCGCGGGTGGCGCTGCTAGTAGATTTCAACACGCAGAGTGACCGCGCTGAAACGCCGTTCTTCAGAGAAGCGCACTCTCCGTCCAACCTCCCTCTAACTTTCATCAGGTATAAAACCCGACGACCTGCACAAAATTATTCTTAGAGAGAGAGGCTCCGCGATTAATGGGTCCGCCTTTCATTTGGGGAGCCCTTGGTTCAATTCCTGGCCCGGGCGACTGACTGTCCCGCTCTGTTTTTTTCCGTAATTTTCGCAAGTCGAAAATGTGAATACTGAGACAGTACTTTCCGCGAAAAACCTCCTTGATCTAATCCATCCTTTCTCGGCTGAAGAGGTGCTTAGGACTCCAGTGCGGAGTTCGAAAGTAAGAGTAAAATCAAAGAAAATGTCCCTCGGTTTGGCACACACGTTATTTGCTCTCAAGTTTGATTCATTTGAATAAAATCGGGAAATCGACTCCCCGGTTTTCTTTAAATCATTAGATCGAGGAGAAGACAAAGCCTTCAGTATTAGTTTGCCCCATCTTTACCAAAACTTTTCTTTATTTTATTTACCGACCGACAGGTTATAAGACTTTTGCCACGCCAAACTTATTGTATTTCAACTAACATAATTACCCGATAATTTTGATATTCCACAAGGCTTTCATAGTTAGTTTATAGATAATTTTTCACCCCGTTCTCGAAAACATCTTTAGGTATACTCAGATATGATTTACTTGTCGAGTTGGATAGAACAAAAAAAATGTTATCAAGTGTTGGTAAAAAAATATCCGCGATGTCATAAAAGCGAACCGATGCGATGGCATCAAGATCTCGAAAAAATATCAATAAGAAAAAATCAAAAAGCATTAGAATGAAAGTACTCATTACACAATCGGTACGTTAATTCATTCAAATATGAACTTCGTATTATCCTAAATTACAAAATGTATAAAATTGATTTTGAAACGACCATTGTATTATTAAGGGCTAAAACCGCTTAAATTTTCCACCATATATAAATTATCTGTTTGCGCCTATTCTACGCAAATTCGTCCCATTTCACACTTTATTGCATATCTGTGTCTCTTATATAAGTTCTACATTAGACGTTTATTGAATTCTTCAACATGTAAAGTTGCAAATCATTCTAAGGCTTCCTTGCATTTCATTTTCAGAATTCTAATATAAGTCTGCATTTATTGACTTTGGAATCTATTTCTATCGCGTTAATCCTCAGGCAACGTGTCAACTATTGTGTAAGGAGGATTTCTCACATGACTGACCAGAGTCATGAATTATTTATAATGCAAACGTTAGGTCTTTACCTTACAAGCAACAAGGTGACTGGAAAATTTTCTCTATTTTTAGATTTTGATAAAAAAAATCCTTCAGATTAATAGTACAAGAGGTATAAATACATTTTAAAATTACATTAATCGACCATAAAAATTTTATATTAAAGAGTTGCAATAAATGTTTCTATCTTTACCTTGTTAAAACAGTTAACATTGATTTTAATTTCTGATCCTACCGACTTTATTATTGCATAATCAGTAAAAAAGTTATTTAACATGTATTTCTCAATAAACAATATTTTTCAAGGTTTGCACAGTCTAGGTCAAAACAATTTTCTTTCCTGCTCTGTAATTTATTATCTACCGACTAATCTGATTGAATACTTACATTAACTATGCTAACTCCTATGACCGCCACCCATCCCCAACCTCCGTCTGGAGGTACCATCTTCTTTGGTTCAACAAGCATATTGTCTGCCAATTTCCTGAAAAAAAAAATTAAAAATTAGAAAAACAACAAAACTACATATTGGGTTACAAAATTACTACTCTTTATAGTTATATATTAGAATAAGTTCCACTAATAAAACTGTGCAAAAAATAAGCTCTAATTTAAACGATCAAAGCGTCAAAACGGTAGGGTCAGCTTTGATATCTTTAAGAAAAAAATCCTCAACTCCGTGCAAACATCTAAATGTATGTAACGCTGTTTAGTAGCAGCGATATTAAACAAAATAACTTATAGCTATTTACAATAATTTTATTATCAAAAATATCTTAATATTTGATAAATTTAATTAGTCAATATCTTAGATATTTTCAATTTATGTCATTTCAACATATCAGATATTTTCAGTATTTGACGACATCTTACACATTTTTTATTATCAAAAATTATATTGAGATTTTTTGTAAATAAATCAATTAACAGCACCTTTAAAAGTTCTGCATTATTAATGAAATCCGTTAAGAGGTAGTTAGGGATCATCAAAAATAAGATATTTATAATTAATTTATAGCCACAAAGTAAAATAAAAGATTTTTAAATATGAACATTTTTCTTGAAAATCTTCGTAAATTTTAAAATAATTAAAAATATCAGAGAAACACTATTAAACAATTAAAAACATGTTTAAGATATTTCGAATTCAATAGATACTTTTAATTAAATAATTTAGTTTTAGATATTTCAAGTAATTTATAATTAAAATAAACTTCGATATTTTAAATTAATTTAGATATGTTAAAAATAAATCTAATTGCACAATATCTTAGTAATTTTTAATGAATTCCATTTTACAATATCTTGGATATTTAACAATACAGGGATCTAAGACAAGTGGGAATTGCCACCACCTGCAAAGTTCGTGCATTAGATTAGTTTTATAGCAGCAACACGGCGACAGTGTAGGCAACTACACGCCGAAAACCGACCGTCGTGTATAGCGATGGCATGAAAACATTTGTCATTGACCACCTGGTTTGCGCGGGGAAAACATTAATGAATTTTATATGAAAATGAAATTATGTGCGATCACGGTATCACGCAATATTGTAGTTGCGGTAGTACAAACCCTATACTTGGTACTAATTTACAGCGATCTTAGATATGCTACAATTTCTTTATTTTAAAATATCTAAGCTAATTAAAATAATATAATTTTCAAATACCTGAGATATTAACAATTTTTTTTTAATATTTATGAGATATTTCGGAATAGATGAATAAAACATATCTCCGACATAGTTTAAATCATGTAAATTTATGCTTTTATTTTCCCGAAAATCAATGCCCCTAAAAAGTAAAACGGTGTTCCATACAAATTTGAAACTTCAACAATTTATTATATCAGATACAATCTCAACACTTCCGATTTCTAAAAGCTTTCGATTTTATTGTCATAACCGTAATGTAACCTTTTCAATCAAATTGTAGCTATTTCAATTAAAGTTTTAATCAATTCCATGCTGGTACCAGGCACACGTGTTATTACTACAGCGATTGCATTTCATTTTGATTAACAAAATATGCAAATGTTATTGATTTTGTTTAGATGATATACAAATATCGAATTTGGAGAAAACAAGAGAACGTGAATAAATTAAATACTATTGTCGGTAAATAATAGAATCGTTTTGTGAATCGATTTTGGCAGTATTTACTAGCGATGCCGCCCGATCCACTTTTTGAAAAAGCCGGATACCGGAACCAACTCTGAAAATTTAGCCGGAACCGGATCCTATGGCCATTTTCACACTGTCCGGTTTTGTACGGTTAGCCGATGCGGTTCAAAGACATACATTTATATTGCCCGTTTCACACCGTATGCGGTACGTTAAAGGTTTTGTTCTTCAAAACCGCAGCGGTGCAGACCCGCTGCGATTGTAAAGAACCATACAATCAGATTATTGCTTTCGCACGTGTCGTAAAATCGATGCGGTTATAGGATTGATTCGTGTCTGTTTTATTGTTTCTTCTCCTCTTCACTTAACTTAAATCTAGATCACCATCTAGATACAAAACCTTTAACAGGGCGCATGTATCCAATATCGCTTTTTAAGATTAACCGCTTCTTGTTTTTTAAATCTGCATCGCGATAAAGACAATTAGAAAAAGATTCTTTAGGAATAAATAAAATCTAAAACGGATGGACAAATTCGTTTACCAGAAATTGGGTCGGAGAGGGAAAACTAACTCCCCCAAATATTGCTGTATCTAAAAATTAAGTTCAGAACTTTATTCTATCATCGGTCATGAGCAATTTAGTCCAAACAAAAAAATTTTTATCGGCCCCCATTTATTAAATACAGGCGTAGAAATTTCAATTTTCAAAAATTTATAAAAGGTGTCACAGAGGAATTGACGAACTGACACAAACCAAATTGTAGCTTATAAACGCACCTCCCTAGCTCTATAAAACCCCAAATTTAAAAAACCATCGTGTGACCGGTTTTTGAATAGTATTGTTTTGAAAATTTCCAAAACTGCGAAAACCTTTTCACTTCATAGTTATAGAAAACATTCCAGCCGAATGAAGAACGAGGGGATATCCCAGACTTGGCAATATCTATACAGGAAGAAGTAGAGATCAGACTTACCTACTGACATCTCCCAAAGAAGTAACCTCCGAGATCAAAACAAAAATATTAATTCAAAAAAAAAACCAGGGTTTGATCTAATTACCGGAGAAGTGCTAAAACAACTTCCGATAAAAGCCATAGTTAAACTGACCTACCTAATAAACGCTGCTTTCGGGTTAAAGTATGCCTAGGCTGTTGAAAGTGTCGTCATATAGACCTATTTTCCTTTTGCCCGTAATGTCAAAACCATTTAAAAAATTATTATTAAAAAGATAAACCCATCATAGAAGAAAAAACTCCAATTCAATTAAGATTCAGGGAAAAACATTCCACAATTGATTAAGAACATAGAATAATAAATATTATAGAAACATCTTTAGAAGAAAAGCAAGTCTGCTCTACAATCTTGCTGGATGTACCTCAGGGTTTCGACACAGTATGCCATAAATGTCTGAAATACAAGATGAAGCTGTTCCTGCCAAAACAACATTCTCAAATCCTAGAATCCGACAAACTTATTAGAATTAAACAGGAAGAAGCATGTTCAGAAATAAGAGAAATCAAGGCAGTGTATTAGGTCCAGTCCTATATCTATTGTACACCTGTGACATACCTAACCATCGCCACTTTTGCTGACGATACATTTTAGCAGTGGAAAACAGCAACGATGAGACCACAGAAAAATTACAGAATGCTATAAATCAACAAACAATTCAACAATTGGACAAAAAGATGGAGAATAAAGTTGAATGAATCCAAATCGATACATGTAAATTTTACAAATAAAGTCAACAGCGACCTCCATAGGGACCTGGAAATGGAAACTGTGGACCAAACAATTAAAAAGTTTGCCAAGAGTCACGAAGAAAGACTCCATCCATATGTCAACGTCGAGGAAATCCAGCTTCTTGGCAACACAGGGCTAGAAAGAAGACTCAAAAGAGTTTTTGAGTTGGTGCAGTGCTGGTGTAAAAGCAGGGAATAGTGTTAGTGTACACGTTAGAAGTAGTGTAATTGGGTTGACAGATCCTAAGGAACGCGGATGAGTATACCTTAGTTATAAGTATCGAACTGTAGCCATTTAAGTTAGATTTAAATTGCTCATTGGCCATCATGGTTAGATTGTAATAGCGAATAAATAAATAAATAAATCAATCAAAAGCTTATATTTTTTTTTCGAAATTTTTAGTGCAGTAACATTGTCTCTCTAGGGCTATTGCGATAAAAAAATTGATTCCGAT
Organism: Ctenicera cuprea; assembly: GCA_958336395.1. Classification (NCBI taxonomy): domain Eukaryota; kingdom Metazoa; phylum Arthropoda; class Insecta; order Coleoptera; family Elateridae; genus Ctenicera; species Ctenicera cuprea. The sequence goes on from OY284488.1 coordinate 10,222,992, forward strand.
CTGTAACTCGTTTTTAAGTAATACGGCGCTAAAATGAAAATTTTTAAGAAATAGCAAGTAAAGAAAATTAGTAAAAACTGTTCGATTTGACCTAAGGATTCCGTTCAGATTCCGTTTTTAGATTTAAAAACTCAATTTTTAAAAAATGCTACCAAAAAATGTTTTGAAAAGTTTATTTCCCGATGAATTTATTGATATACTCCCACATTTCGAAGCTCATTAAAATTGGACCATTCGTTTGGGAGTTATGAAGCGCACATACTTACACACCTACACCACTTACAGACAGAAATGTTTTAAACCCCCTTTTTTGGCATCCTGGAGATCCAAAACATGTGATGTATTGCCGTCAAAACCTACAATTCGAAAATTTGCAGTAAATGAAATAACACCGCATTCTCGACAACACTTTAGCATATACATACATATATTCAGATTTGCGGTTAACCGCTTACTAACGCACACATGTGAAAGTTAAATTTAAAATCCGCAACGACTTGCAACGTCAAACCGCACAAAAACCGGACAGTGTAAAAACGGCCTGGCTCTAAATAATTCAATGCATGCATGATGCAGTGAGTGGCGGCAGCTCAGAGGTTGGGCGCTTAGCTGTAACGGTAACGGTCTGGGGTTCGATTCTCCGCCGAAGCGATGATGCAATAAAAATCTATGCCGCAACCAGCCGTGAGGCCTTAATGCCTGAAACCTTCTGTGGTATGTAGTCGTTCGGATTCGACCTTAAACTGTAGGTTACACGTATTCCACGTTAGCGCTAACGAGAGTACGTGGCATAGAAGTGCCGGAGTCCAGCAGTGGAACGTAAAGGCTGATTACGATACGATGCATGATGCAATTCGTTACCGCATACTATATACTCGATTAGTTTAAAGTTTTAACTTTTAATGATTTTTAAATTCCCGCCGTATTACGAATACTGTGCGCAGGGTTCAGTTCCAACCAAACTGTCATTTCACATCTCTAATTTGCCTCAAAAACGCAACACGACTTTGCTAATCTGTCTTTCTTTATTTGTCTATAGTTTGCCGCGACCCACCATCGCATTTTATTAGTATTCGGCAGACTCTCTTACTTTTATTTTTATAAATCCTCAGTTCCGGCCGGATCCTTTACAAATTCCGGCCAAACGGATCCAGATCCGGTTCCGGCGGCATTACTAATATCTACATCTCTTAAATCAGACTTAGTAATACAATATGCTGCTACATTTGTCATATACATGCTGTGAGATGCGGTTTTTGGAAGCTTTTTAGTTGTAAAATGACATATTTTTCAGGTATCGATGACGGATAGAATACCCCCCCCCCCCCATCCTCAGCCTACTCAACTTAAAAATCTTAAACAGCACCCTAACCCTTATGTGACATCAAATTAAAGCCCTAGAAAAATTTAGTCTTTAGGCGCAAAAAAATTCATTCTCGAGTTATTAATTAAAAAGTGGTTTTATTGTATACGAATGGGAACCAAGTATTTAAACAAATACACCCCGTTACCATAGATTTCAACCAATTTTGTTTCGGTTTGACAACAAAATTTTGTAATTGTCTGTCGGGCAACGCTGACAGGAATGGCTCGCACACATACGTTTTTGAAACTTGTGAGAAATGTTGTGGAATTTTTGTGGAGCCTGTTGGAAATAAGGAACGGGCAGAACCTAAAGTGTTGAACAGGGTGGGACAGTTTGCTGCTCCGACTGGAATTCTGTCTACAAAGTAATGAAATTAAACAAATATTATCCATACAAAATTCAGATCTACCAATAATTACATGAAGATGACTTTGATCGGAGAATTCACTTATGCGAGGAATTGAGTGAAATGATGAATACTGAATCAAATCTCTTAAAGAATATTTGCTTTTCCAATGAGAGCACGTTTTTTTGAATGGTTTTGCGTTAATAAGCAAAATTGACGCTACTCGTGTGATGTAAGTCCTCATATTTTTAAAGACAGGCATATTTAGCGACCAGAAAATACAAATGTGTGGGCAGGTATCTTGGGGGACACTGTTATCGGTTATTTATTCATAGCAGGAAATTTAAATGGGAATATTTACTTTAAAACGTGCTGAAAGATGCTATCGATCCTCTAATCACAGAAGCTCTAGAAAACCAACGTGACGAACGTGGAACCTTACAATTAGATGAAGACCTTCACTACCAGCAAGATGGAGTCTGCTCATTACGTATTACCCGTCCGGCATTAGTTAAATAATATATTTCCTAATAAGTAGATTGGCAAATGGCAGCAATCGAGTGACCAGATACATCTCCAGATTTTACACCACTAGACTTTTCTTTGCGGACACTTAAAATCTGTAGTAGTTTACAAGACACAGCCAGTGGCTATTCAAGAATTAAATAACAAAATAACCAGGGAGTGTAAAGCTATCCCACCGAGAAACATTACAAAAAGTTAGAGTTGAATTTAAAAACTGACTATAATTGTTTAACGAATAACGGCGAACATATACTGTAGTGTTGCAGAAGATGTTTTGCATTTTGTTACTAAAATAGTTTATAAAATCTATTGTAAATAGGTGCATTTATTTAAAAATACTTAGTTCCTATTTTTACGCAATAAATATACTTTTTAATTAATAACTCGAAAACGAATCAACCGATTTTAATTTTCACTGCGCCAAAAGACATATTTCTAGGGCTTTAATTTAATGTCACATATGAGATAGGTTGCTATTTAAGATTTTAAAGTTGAGTAGGCTGTGTGTGAAGGGATGAACTTCTACATTATAAAACCTACTATACACAACCGCAATGCTAGTGTCCACTTTTGTTTACTTGCAATTGTACTGAAAAATTGTTATAAAAAAAGTCTCTTCAACAACCGAAAAATGATAGTAGCTGCCCACTTTCCTCAAACTTTCAAGACAAAAAAGGGGATGCAATTCTAATATTAAAATAATTTCTATCAGGGTTGGGCATGTAGAATATTACATGTAAAATATACTTATTATATGTATACATGGTTATTCTACATGTAGAATAACATTGATGCAAAATCAGACAGTTTAAACGTAAAAAAAATAATTTCATTGTCGGTGCATCCTTCGTGAAAGGGTCTTTCGGACTCCGCACCGGAGTCCTAAACCCCTCCTCAGCCGAGAAAAGATGGTAAGGATGTGTTAGAGCAAGGAATTTTGATAAGGTACTATTTTCATGGATAGTACTGTTCCAGTATTTATATTGTGGGCCAGGAAAACCACGGAAAAACCTGACCCAGAAGAGCCGGCCAGGTCAAGGAATAGAACCCAGGCCTCCTGAATGGAACGAGGACGCGCTTACCGCTGTTTTAAACGTAAATGAACACATATACAACTTAAGAAGTGCTTCCCCCTACATCAAAGTACAATAATTCTTTTCTAGTGCCATATCCTATTCAGGGCGTTGGCGATCTCTCTCCTATGTCTGTGTTCAGTGCGCGGAGATAGATATTTTGCACAGACAGACATAGAGCACCTACAGTTTAACGTAGGCTCCGAACCACAGGAAGTGCATGCACTTCTTCTCCAATGAGGTTGTCCTGGGGAATATCTACCTCGCTGGTTTCCCGTTGCCTTACGACCAGGCCGGGAGTCGAACCCGGACCCGCTGCATTGGTAGCCCGCGCGCTTAACACTAAGCTACGGCTGCTCTCTAATATCTCTCGCTCTTTCTAATAATTAGTATTGATAAATTAAAATTTGAAATATTTCAAAAAAAAGGAAAAACTAAAAACGTAAAATAATTCCGACCAGTGCCGGAATTATAGTTGGGGGGCGAGCGGTACTTCCGTCCCAGATGTAACAATTTAAAAACCGCAATTTTAGTGTATTTTTTTATGGAGCCAACTGTTTTGTCGCTTGATAACTGCTGCCAATTAAAAACGTTTTTTTAAGAATCATGGGGCTGTGCGTGAGAAAAACTTCATGATTCCCGTCCCACCCTCTTACCCGGGTTCAGCGTACTTAGCGCAATTCACCGGCCTAACATGCCCCATCCCGAAAAAACATGCAACCCAACATACACCGTCCATGGACACTCTGGGTTTAACTAATTCAGAAACATTTCCGCCGTGCAAAGGATTCAAACCTACTGTCGCTGGGAATCTAGCTCTAGAGCCTGAGACTCTAACCACTAGACCACCCGCTGGCCCTTAAATATACTTTGTGCGGTACGATTAACTAGAGAAAATGCGGCGCATTTATACCCTTGAATAGTCACACGACTCCCCCCTTCCATGCACACACGCCTTCATCTACATAGTAAACACAATAATTTTATACGGGTGTGTTTCTAGAATCTATCGGTATATATTTTACATATTCTACATACTTCACATGTACAATATGTAGAAAAAGGTAGATATACGTTTTATTTAAGATACATTTTCTACATATTATTCTACGTATTCTACACCCTTTTCTACGTGTAATGTAGAAAATATTCTACGTGCAAAGTTACAACCCTGCGTTCTATGCATAAATTGTAATACAAACAATTTAATTGTGTTCGTTTACTGTACGTTAATCATTTCCAGCATATTTTGCTTAAATTATCGCATATTTGATTCTTTATGTACATACCAACTACGTAACTTGAATTCGTTGTCGTTTTATGATACGAATTCATATTTAGGTTAATGTCAAGCATATTGAAGTACCCACCATGACATTTAATTATTTTATATTTTAACATGATAAAAACGCATTGTTCAAAGCAAGTTGCACTAGTTTTATTTACAAGCAAAACAAATTTCAACATTTTTATAATCTACGTATCACGTAGATTATAAAAATGTTGTCTAGTAGCGATCTCAATAAATACCTACCACATAATATTCGCAACACAAACATCGTCCTTCAACCGTTGTCAATATGTGAATTACTTGCTCATTGTTCTATTTGTTCAACATAATTGTGTATGTACTGAGGTTTATTGTTAATGCAAGCCAATATCACAGCCTTGGCTTATTTTCTTTAGCTGATTGTTTCACTGCATTTGTTAAGCAAAATTTATTTTTAAAGATTTTTGTTTACAGTAAGCAACTTCCCGTTACATTTTCCCCCAACATTTTCTCAAACTAAGATTTTAGAAATAACAAATAAAATAATTTATTTATTTAATAATGAAAACAATAAATCGTTGCATAAGATGGTAAATAAATTTTAAATGTTTTATGTGTCTAACTTAATAGTGGGATCATTTTTAATTTATATCTACATCAGTTGAAAATACCGGAAATAAATTTCTTACTTTATCCCGACGGAAAAGTTAGTCCGTAAATCTCATTTCCTGAATTTCCGCATGAGCTTTTATTCACAAAACTGTAAAAGTAAGAGGACACACTGTGATACGCGTTATTGTCAGGAAAATATATTATGAAATATGTGTGGCAAACTGATCTAAAAGTTTCAAGATATTTTCATATTTCTCGTTTTTGCGCACAATTAAGTAATTTTTAGTGGATACGAGAATTAATATTAGAGATAATAACAGAACTTGTAAGGTATGTAGAAAATTTTACACTAGAAGAAAGCAGTGCTTTTATAAAGTCCCCCCCCCCCTCCATATAACATTATATAGCGTTGGTTCAGAGAAACAAAATTATGATTATACGTAAAAAAAACTGGCAGTGTCAGATTACCACTGATGATAATAGCATTGCTGTCGAAATACGTACCTACTATTTAGTTACTTGTGTGGAAGGGTGCTGTATTTTTCAAGTGTCGTTATTCCACTGTTGGAGCGTTTTTAGTTCATACCTGTACAGTGTACATATTTCGCAAAATCAGTGCATACGTAACCAATTTTGAGTACATATTTTGAGATTGTCAGGTGCATATAAGTCCGAGTTTTGGTTTATGTAAAATAATCAAATTTATTTGCATACACCAGTACATATTTCCGAAAATCAATGCATATTTTCATAATCAGTGCATATTTTGAGGTTGTCAGGCGCATGTGAATCCCAGTTTTAGTTTATTAATAATAGTTTTTCTTCTATAACCAAGATTTATTCCGTGTACCTGTAGATATTTCCTAAAATCAGTGCACACTGAACCAATTGAGTGCACATGAATGTGCATATATCGAGTTTGTCAGGCGCATGATTATCCAAATTTTGGTTTATCAATAACAGTTTTTATAAAATAAATCAAAATTAGTTGCAGATATAAATTACACAAAATTAGTGCATATTGAACCATTTGAGTGCATATGAAATGTACATATTTTTAGAATGTCAGCTGCATATAGATCCGAGTTTTGATTGATCATTAATAGTTATTCTAATATAGTCAAAATTCATTGCATGTACACATTTCACCAATTCTGTGCATATTTAATCAATTTTTAGTGAACCTGATATGTGCATATTTTGAGGTTGCCAGTTTTTGTAAAATATTCAAAATTACTTGTATAAAATTGTACCTGTACATATTTTACCAATTTGGAGTGCATATGATATGTACATATTTTGAGGGTGTATATAGGTGTATATAAATTCGAATTATAATTTATCGTTAACAGTTTTTCTAATATAATCAAAAGTAGCTGCATATATACCAGTACACATTTAATAAATAGGTGCATATTTTTTTTTCGTTGAGTGCATATGACTAACGCATATTTTGAGCTTGTCAGATGCAAGTCTGAGTTTTGGTTTATTATTAGTCGTTTTATCAAAATAATCAAAATTTGTTGCATATTGTGTACATATTTAACCAATTTGGAGTAAACCTGATATGTACCTGTTCATATTTCACGAAATCAGTGCATACATAACCAATTCGGAGAGCATATGATGATATGTGCATATTTTGAGGTTGCCAGGTTGCATATAAAACCGCATTGTGATTTATTTGGCAGTTTTCCTAAAATAATCAAAATTATTTGCTACCTCTGCATACTTCACAAAATCTGCATATTTAACCATTTTGAGAGCATAAAACATGTGCAAATTTTGAGGTTGTCTGGTGCATAATTAAAAATCACAGTGTTGGTTTATCATTATTCATAGTTTCTCTTTAATCTAAATTATTTGCATAATCATACCTGTACACATTTCACCAAATCAGTGCCCATTTAACTAATTTTGAGTCAACCTGATATCTGCATATTTTAAGGTTACCAAGAGCATATCGAACCGTGTTTTGATTTATCATTAATAGTTTTTCTAATATAATTAAAATTAGTTGCATATAGCGGTAGATATTTAACAAAATAAGTGCAATTTTTTTAACCAATTGAGTGCATATGACTAGCACATATTTTGAGGTTGTCAGTTCATATTTAACCAATATCGAGTGCATATTTTGAAGTTGCCAGAAGCATATAAAACCGAGTTGTGGTTTATTTAGCAGTTTTCCCAAAGTAATCAAAATTATTTGATACCGGCGTATACTTCACAAAATCTGCAAATATTTAACCAATTTTAAGTGCATAAAACATGTGCATATTTTGAGGTTGTCAGGTGCATATAAACCCGAGTTGTGGTTTATTTAGCAGTGTTTTTAAAATAATGAAAATTATTTGCTGCCCGAGTATACTTCACAAAATCTGTGCATATTTAACCAACTTTAACTGCATAAAATATGTGCATATTTTGAGGTTGTCAGGTGCATATGAACCCGAGTTGTAATTAATTATTGTTATAGTTTTTATAAAATGAACAAAATTATTTGCATATACTTGTGCATATTTCACAAAATCAGTGCATATTAAAACAATTTTCAATGTATACAATATATGCATATTGTGAGGTGCATGTAAACCCGAGCTTTGGTTTATTAGTAGTTATTCTAAAATAATCAATACTTATTTATAATTCGTTCTAGAAAAAACCGTTATTGATCGAGCATCAAGGCAAAATTGCATGCATGTGGCCTCCCACGATGACCCAAAAATAGCAAATCATTTACACCAAAACGAAATTTTAATACAAAAAGGTTTGTCAAGGATATAACGTAAAGGATATCAACCTTACGATTCTTATTTGTTTTGTTTGCGTTTTCGTTTTTGCGAGAAAAATCCAAGGAAGCGTATCAATTATTAATTTTTCATTTTCTTGTTTGTTCTTCTGAATCTAATTTCGAGAATAAATAAATTAGTCAGGTTTCTGAAATGGAAAAGTCGTGTTTCATTATGCAACAAGGATTCAAGAGAATTGTGCAAGTTGTTTATTCGTTTTCTCTTGATGATGGGCTTAATCTTTTCGTATAAAAATACTTAATTAAATTTGTTCTCTTGAAGGCTTTAATGCAGTATTTACTTGATAAGTTTTGAGCTGAGCAGAAAAATTCTTATTATCCGACCTAGTCGGATAGACAAAATACAAGGTCAAGGTCTGCTCATCGCAAAAAGCAACCAGTAAAAGCACTTTGAAACCGTTCATCCTTTAAATTGAATTATAACAGTTGGATAGAAGTCCGAAGTAAAGCTGGTAATGTAAAATGTGCGATAGTGACGGTCAATAGGTACATAAAATACTGCCGACCTTTAGTGTTACATGTTTTGATGAGATTCTTTCCATTTTTTTGTGGCTGCTTACGTAGGTTCCGGCTACAAAGGTCATACCCATCTATGTAACATACAGGGTAGTGTAGTTAGTGGGTTCGAACCAACTCGCCTGTAGCAGAGTAGCGTCAAATCCTGAACTTTTTATTTAACTTTTCTTTATCGAATATTTGAAAATATGGCACCAACCTCGTTGGGAATCGATCCCCGATACCCACGGTCCAAAACAAATGTTCATATCATCTAACCACCTACACTAGCATATTATAATAATAACAATGAAAATATTTGAGCAATTGAACTTTATAGGCAAAAAAAAACATTATGACAAATTATAACTTCGTGACTTTTTTAACATCTATAAATTTTACACAGTATAGGAAGTTATCTCTATTTCAGCCTTAATAGCACAACAAAAAATGGTGGTTGTCATGGCCATGAATTAATTACTTTGATGACAATATCGGCATATTAATTACAATGAAATAAAAAAAATAATACGTAGTCTATAGTTCTGCGAAACTTTGGGTCGTTGTCTGTTTTATGAACCTTAATCAGTGTAGATGTAGCAATTTTTTATCTATATATATCTATTTATATATGGTCTTTAATAGAACTCAATTATAAAAACTGCGACCTTACAAACAACAATTTTATCAGGCAACCGCACCGCGCAGAGCGACATTTTAAATGAAAACGTGATCTAATCAAACACAATCGGACCTTAATCCATCTCTGTTGTAATTGGATACGTGACAATTATAATACTATAGAAAATTTTAAAGAAACTTTTAATGGAACAGTCTAAATGACTGATAATACACCAATACGTTACGCAGGAAACAATTTTTACCAGGATAAGACCATGTGAAAGAGATAGCACAGAAGAGATATCAAACACAAACACGTTTATCATTAACGCGAAGGAGACTTATCACTTTCAGCCAGAAAATTATATCATACTTGGTACAATTTATTTTTAAGTTGCTGTTTTTAAAAACACCACTATAAACCGGACTTCTGCTAAAGGTTATCGACGGAGTTGGATAAATATACCAACAAATTTTAAAGGAATTTCTTTGTCTTTGACCGTTTTATTGCTATTTGTTGCAGTATTGCAAGCTCAAATCGGTCGCTAGTCATCATTTTAAACCCAACGAAAATTTACTAGTTTTCTTTATTTAATATCACTCGGTATATTTTTATATCAGTGTGAGAAAGTACTGAATGTTATTGTTTAAATTATCTTAGATGACTAATATTTAGAGCTGATATCCTGATATACATTCACGTTGTGATTAAAACTAAATATAATAAAGGTGACAGACCATTCGTCCCGGATTTTCCGAGGCAGTCCCGAATTTTGGGACTTTGTTCCGCATAAAGTGTCCCGGATTTCGAAAACCGTTCGGTTTTTTATACGCAAGCGTTTAATTTTTTGAAATTGCCGCGTAAAATTCTCAATGCGAGTTACATTTGGCAACACTGCTCGAAACACTACTGTCGTCGGTTGCCGGCACATGCTGAGTATTATTATTACATTTAAAACAATCACAACACGGTGCACATCGTATTCGCCAAAAACATCAACACACGCATTAATAGTTTCCCACCGGGTATTATAAAGACTTAGTGCGAGTGCGATGTTGAGTTGTCCAACTCCAACTCGCACGTGTATTTAAATTTTATGTGAATCGACTTAATAAATCGGCAAAAAAATTGTGTTTCACTGCCTTAAATGCGGTAGACGGAGCGATTCATCCGATAATTAGAAGTAATTTTTTATAAATTGAGTCGCCATTTTGTAACGGTGAGATATCGAAAAATTTTTAAGCAAGAATGGTTTAGTTTAATGGGACCTTTAAAATGAGGTATCACTTAACCCCTCGTCCTATTTAAGATTTTTGAGATAATATCTCTTGAATGTTCCTGCTCTTTTGGGAAAGAGAAGGGGTACTAACATTTATTTTTTGTCCTCATATAATACATCGTTGGAAAGCTAAGTTAATGGATTTTAACGATCAGTACTAATTTTCTTGGTACAATAGTTCATGTGCGGTTGCGTAAAGGTTTATGTAATGGCCGCTTTCTTGATATAATTGGCTGCAAGTTTCAAACGGTTTGAGCTATCAACATTTTCTTTATTTTTACTCTTTTAGGTTCTTGGGTTTGAAAAAATCTTTAAAACGAGGTATAACTTGACCCATATTTAAAAATGTCTAACCTCCCCCCCTCCCAAACGCCATTTCGGGAGTTCCAAAAAATTTATAAAATTTTTTAGTGAATACCTCGTATACAATTATATAACAATTTTTTTTCTTCCATCCATGTAGGTTCAATGGTTTAGCCGTAAAAGATAGTGCATAGCTGGTCTGTTACACACTGTATACCTAGTGTGCTACCGACTATAAAAGTGAATTAAAAATGTACTTTAAGCAGGTTCAGAGGCAAGTGAAGCTTTTAAAAAGTTGGCTAAGACGAACACATAAAATCAAGTACTTCAAAGTATGCATGTACTGCTTTTTTAACACGCTGTAACCTGATACATTAAATGAAACGTTCTATAAAACGTTTTTGTAGGATGTCCATAGACAATCCTGCAATGGATATTCTTTAAATGCACAAAGTTGTAACGAATGGACATGCCATGGACATCCATACCACGTCCAGTGTACTCATTATAGATGTTTCATCGATATATTCATATCCTCAGTGGATTATTCTGTGGATATTTTATGAACATCCTTGTGCTATATGGAATGTAAGCATCATCAGGTGTCTTATATTCTATTTGAAATACTAAATTCAAATTTCAAATTTTGACGTGTTATTATGCAACATTTGAAATTAAAATTCAAGTTGTTAAAAATTAATTCCAACATAAAAACCAAAAAAATCAGTTGTTAACTGAATTTGTCGCTTATGTTATTCCATTTTATTAAAAAAAATTTAATGTTAATTTCGAATACTGCACAATGGCACAACAATTTCAAATTTGACTTGAAAGATCTAATACAATGGCTGCAAAACACATCAAAATATTGGACTAATGAGACCTTAGTAACCAGTATTGGTGAGCCATCATATAAAAAGAAGTGAATTAAGTGAATACCTTATAAATCAAGCGAGCAACCGTGAATAAAACTTTTTAAAGTAAATTAAAGTGAATCGCCTGAAAGTCCCGACATTTCTTGCGGGAAGGGCCTGTCAGTTTTTCTTTCGCCACTACCGAAAATGTATCGGAGACAATGTCTCCCCGTCGTAAGTTTCCCTTTTGAGAACCGCTGACATTACAATTAGATCGCCCAAATAAACTGGGGAAACACCAAATTACGTCAGGATTTTCTAACAGAACTTGCAAGTGTACAGTTCTTCAATAAAAAATGAAAAAAATTAACAAAACTCATGCGACTAATTAAAGAGAATTGGAAGTGCTGCCTTTCTAATTAAGAAAAAACTACAAAATTGCAATAAAAAGGCAACTTTAGTACAATGCCAAGAAAAACAGTAAAAAAGTGTGTCGGGCAGGTCATTCATGTAATTATCGGCATTAGGATCAAACAGCGCCTACGTCAACTTATCCTTTATATCTACGAACACAACAGCTGAACAACCAGAAAGAATAGGATAAAAAAATAAAGACCGAGAGTAAGAACGTGCAAAAACAAAAAGACCCAATTACATTTGCACTATAGTGCTATACATACTCATGTCACGTGATCAAGCACAGTAATAATCAAACTGTCGGGTTTTTGACTACTGAGACGGCGTTGGATGGCACAATTCGTTCGCGATGTCTCTCATCGATCCCACAGGCAGTACAGGCACCGGTGGGTCGGTCACATGACGATCACGCGCATACCACGTGGCCTCGACCAGCTGAGTCCTGGAATTCCGTCCGAGTGTTACAGCTGCTGGTCTGTCTGATAATAATTGACGAAACAATAGGCTATTGGTAACTCTTCGGACTTTGGACATGAAAGCTATGCCGGGGCAATCAGCTGGTTTCTGAGCAAAACACGTTTTGCATTTCGCTTTCGCATTCGCGTTTCGTTAACACGTTATGGTAATTACATGCGTCATGGTCAACCTGAGCATTTGTTTGCCGAAGAATACTTCATATTTAGAGGTTCTGATTTTATTAGAGCACTTAGATATTCTTCGCCAAAAACGAAATTTCTGTTTACATTAAAAATTCGTCCCATTATCGTTGGCGGTACAACCACTTTTTGAGAGGTCGATATTTGCTCATTAGCACTGATTCATGTGCAAATGAGAATCGTATAATTTCTTTTTACTTCCGTATTGGAAGATGTAACACGAAGAGTTTTAGTTACTTAGTCATAGGTATGTATGGACCAGTGACCGCCAAAATTTTTGGGAGACTAATTCAAGGAATTTTATAATTATCTGTCAGCTGACAAATACGAACCTAGAAGCAGCAATGAGGCTTTCAGAGCGCACAAGAATTTTTCTGTTAAAATTTTTTAAAATAAAATATCGAATCTCTCATTATTGATTTATGGTACGTCCCTTAAAAGTTAAAACAACGGTTCCCAACATTTCTGTAAATGCATAGAATTTCAAAATTTTACCAAAACGCTATGGATTACAAACAAAATTTGCATCGTAGTATTAGATAGTATTTTTCGTAAGATCCTTTAAGCAAAAATAACAAAAAAAAATGTATATTTGTTAATAAATTCTAGCTTCACTTCGCTGAAGTTCATATTAATTTATTGCAAATAAAACAATTCTTTACATCAACGGGTTTTTTATTTTAGCCTTATACGTATTTCGACATGTTGACATGTCATTTTCAGAGGCAAGATTAAAAGTGTGCTATAGGAACAATAAATCTTCATAATTTGATCTTGTTTTCTATATCTGCGTCTAGATGACTTGATTTCTCATTCAAAAACGTTCAATAATGGTGAATTTTAGAGATCAATTTGCTCATTTATTAAAGGTACGGTTTTTAAATGTTTGTGAATTTCAAAAGCTTCTAGTAGGTATATCCAACTTACAAGAAAGAAGAGATTTGGTTTCAATTATGGCTAGAATAGACCACTACATGTTTCGTTCTTATTTGAACTCATCGGCTGGACATAATTCTAACCATTATTGAAACCGGGAAATTTGTGATCGGAACCTGCTAAGCAGGTATCTGCGATCACACCGGCCTCTAAGCACAAAACACAGAAACGCCCGTGTGGCAAGAAATAAGAAAGAAGAGATTTGGTTTCAATTATGGCTAGAATAGACCACTAGATGTTTCGTTCTTATTTGAACTCATCAGGTAGACATAATTCTAACCATAATTGAAACCAAAAGCAAACAAGCAGATATATGCCAGAAAGTATAACATTAAAGGAGAATTACACTAGTAACGCCCTTTATGATGTGCAGCGAGGAAAAGTTGCAAAGCAACAAACCAAATCTCTTCTTTCTTATTTCTTGCCACACGGGCGTTTCTGTTTTGTGCTTAGAGGCCGGTGCGATCGCAGATACCTGCTTAGCAGATTCCGATCGCAACTTTGCCGGTTTGTTGCTTTGCAACTTTTCCTCGCCGCACATCATAGAGAGCGTTACTAGTGTAATTCCCCTTTAATGATATCCAACTTACGTTTATCATCGCAAAAATGTAAACATTTTATACCGTTATTAGATATCACTGAATGGTTGTGTTTTAACAAGTGTTTAGAGTTATTAGATTTATTTGTAACATTGTACGTGTTCCTTATACCTAATTTCAAAATATCTATATGTTTGTTCTATATAAACCGAATTACAGCGCGAGCAATTTAATTTGTAAATGCCTGATATTATTAAATTGTCTGTTTTTTCTTTAGCATTAAACACAAAGTATTTAAAATATATGTTGTTGTTTTAAAAGTTATATTACATTTATTTGTTTTGTTTATAATTTTAGCAGTTTTTTCTGATTCATTGCTAAAATATGAAATTAACGCGCATTCCATTTTATCTTATGGAGTAGTTGGATAAATTTTCTGAATAGCTAATTTATAATATTTCTCTTTAATTAGTGTATCAATAAGTTGAGTATTATAACCATTATTGTATGCAATTTGTTTAATAATCGTTATTTTTCTATTGTTACTAATTTTACCTAAAGGATCCGTTAATTAAACTGCTAATTAATGTGTTTTATGATGACAAGTATCGTGTGGTATTGTAATATCTGTTTGTGTAGGTTTTCTATAAATAGAATATTTAAGTTTATTATTTGAATTAATTTTTGTTTAAATAAATATTTTGCATATTCCTGCAACAACTTCGGTTAATTTTTACTCATTTACGAACTGATTTTTAATAGCTTTAACTTAACTACAAAATTGAGATTTTGCACACCACTGTGCTTAATATTTTGGGACGTGGCCCACCTGAATTGTTAAAAAACCTTATTTACAGATCAGTTTCAGACTTATTTAAATAGCTTTATAAATACACACAATTTGATGTACTTTTTGCTTTTTAATTCTTTTTATAAGAACGCTAATTCAGTGGATTGTCATAACATGTTAGTAGAAATTCTATGACCTTAATTTACGCTAATATAACTTGGGAAATGTCTTGCGGTATTCAGCAAGACGGTGTCATATACTGCTACTACATATTTGCATTGAATGAGCGAAACAAAAGTTCGCAATAAAAATATTTCAATTTTGTAATTGGGGTTTGAAACTGCCATATAGGTCGCCAGCAAGCACACCGCTAAACTTTTTACTTGAAAAATTCTTTATTTAAAAAGGCGTACCTTTCCATTTGACAATATTAACTTACTCTGAAAAATGCCTTCTGCAAATTTTCAAAGGTAATATTCCAACTGATGTTATTTCTAGGTTGTAAATTTTATTTTTTTGGGCGTATGTAACTGGATTGGAATCGAATTGGGTGGGTGGGCACTCTTATGTCTTAATAGTAAACGAACATTAGAAAAACATATCTTTTGAATGTCAAAACTTCACTTAATTGGCATAAATAGACACAGAATTTCACTCTAATTCGAATAAACAAAAATATACAGAATGTTCCATTAAAAATAAGAAAGTTGGACTCATTTCCGGTGAAACCGGAAGTGAAAGTAGTTGAATTTTTAGGTCATATAATTTGTTGTTATATAACATAGATACTAAAATTGCATTTGTTTGTCTTAATAAATAACGAGAAAAAAAGGAGTGCGCCATGTTTCGTTAACATTCGGTATATTATAATACACAAGAGTAAATTTAATAAGGTCTACATTCTAGCGTTTGATTTTAAAAACTGTTTTTGTTTTTCTTTTTGAAATAAAATGTTTAATGCTTTGGTAATTTTTAATAGTGTTTTATTTTATATTAAAAAGTTCAGTGGGGTATTTGCGGTCAACAATGCTTTCATGTAAAACGCCATGTTAAAAAAATTAACTAACAAAGTCTTGAACCTCCCTTTTCCAAAAAAATGTCTCTTACTCATTTTGCGACCAGGCCAAAAAATCCCATCTACGCCACTGCTAAATAAATACACTGCGACCTAGATATTTCCACAAAATTGGAAATAATTATGTGATATAAATTTGATAGTTTTTAAGTTAGTCAAAGGTTTAGATCTGGAAATTGTGTTCGCCATTAAGGTCATTAGTTGATGTACACGTCCAAAGTTCAGTGATACTTGCATGTCTGCATTTTAACTGGAAATGGCGGTAATACGGTCAGACGTGGTAAATTGTCATCATTAACAACATAAAACGCAGAACTACAACAAGTATATAATAATTTTGAACTGTGTGTTCAGGAAAGCGTGATTTCGTACATGAAGTGGAGTGTGCAAATTGCAGAAAGGTACTGAAAATAATTTACAGTATGTGCAGTAGACATACTTACTTTTAATGAGATAATGACTTAAAATACAAATATGAATAACACGAGTTGTCTCACTTTCTAGTAACATTCAGGATATGGATCCAATTTTTATTAGAATAACGATATTGATACGATGTAAAAGAACTGTTCCCATTTCTATGAATTGGGTCGTATTTTATTGCTGGTCTGTCTGCGAACATATTTTAATAATGTTCTCAGGAAACGTTGATACTTTAATTTTATTGTAAAAACACAGCTGGTCTCATTACCAGCTGTGTTTTTTGAAACAACTCTCATTTAAGTATCCACTAAATCAAAAGCGCCAAAGTTAAATAAATTGCTAGGGTTTATATAGGGCTCAACAGCTACGATTATATCACGTTTTACGTAACAATAAACCACTCGCATTTCATTGAACCGATCACAAATATTCCTCCCACATAAAGCGAGCCAATCGTTTATATCAAAAGTTATTAGATAATGCGAATACCTGACGTCATTTATAATCTATAAATTCAGTCCATAGGTTCCTCCTGATAGACTAACAATTACGTAAATTATGTAATTAAACTACATATTTATGTTTACCCCTTTTCGGTCTGTTTGCAATTTTGTACAAAAATTTAATAAGTTTCCGTTCATTCTAATTATTCAAACGTTTTGTAGGTTTTTCCCCAAGATTTACTTTTATTATGTCTCTTGACAATTATTTCGTTTTCCTCCATTCAAAGTCTGAATGTTTATTTACGTTATCCACGAGAACCTTGCACAGACAATACGACGTCGTTTTCCCAAGACCATAACACGCAGTGGAAGCTTTTCGGAGGTCAGTGCTCTGACTCCCTTCCCCTGCTGAAAATTTCTCCTGAAAACAGCGCCAATGCGATCAATTTCATCTCTCCGTATTTTATAGAGGCGACTGCCCTTTTGCGGTGACTTTATAGCTTCTTCGCTCTGTTTTTTTTATATTTATGTATTTCCAACTTTTGTATAGATATTGATCATACAACAATATAACGTCTCATAGGTATACACAGAGTGTTTCGAAACTCGCGGACACGGACTGTGAACAAACAGTTCCTCTACGATTTTTCGATTTAACCAATATTTTTGGAGTTATTCAAGTTTTGAAAGAATCTGCTAACGAAAGAAAGACTTGCATACTCAAATTTTAATGTTGTGTCAAGTATTAAAAATCAGTCCACGATAAACGACAAAAAACAAGAAATAGTTCAAATGATAATTGAGAAAAAAAATTACAAATGTTTAAAGTGTCCGAAAAACTCAAATTTACGTGTTCACTTAAAGCAGTGGCACGCCACTGGCTGTTGAAAACAGCACGTCAGTATTTATTTGTTACATAGTTCGTCATTGGTTTGAATTTAGTTCTAAAAGGCGACAGAATGACAGAATTATTGGAACCATGAGTATTATGATATGCTGATGACACTGGGGGCTTCTAATAAACAAGCAGCACGAGCGGCAAGTTTATACGCGACCATTCATTTGCACTTTGGACCGATTTCAACATAATAAGTGGCATTGCACAATGCAAACTTAGGAACTAAATTCAAACAAATGACGAACTATGAAATAAATACACAATGGCGTGCTGTTTTCAACAGCCAATAGCACGCCATTGCTCTAGTGAATGTAAATTTTAGTTTTTCACACACTTTAAACAACATTTGTATTTTTTCCGCAAAATTGTCGTTTTGAACTATCTCTTGTTTTTGTAATAGATCATAGATTTATTTTCAGTACTTAATCAAACACTTAAATTTTAATTTTAATGTTTTTTGTTGATTATTTTTATATTATTCAAAACTTTAATAACTCCAAAAATATTAGTCAAATCGAAAAACGTAGAACTTTTTGTTCACTTACTGTGGTAGAATACCGTCCCACAGTCCGTGTCCGCGAGTTTCGGAACACTCTATATTACACTAGGAATTTTCTATTATAGGATTTGTTTTTTCTGTAAAACTAGAATGAAAGGTAAAATTACTATCCTTTATAATTAGGAGAAAGATTAAATTTAAGTGGGTAACTTTGTTCCTATCATTAAAATCGTGTTTCGTTAAATTGGCATAATTATCTAGCCTGCATTTTGAAAGCAAATGTTACTAATTGCAGCAGTGCATCAAGTTTTAATTACTTAAAAAAAGTAAAAGAAATATACATTCACTAATCATGATAACCTACTCATTTCCGTTTTTACCTTCATGGCTATACGAAGTATAGCTATACCAGGTTACCACGAGAACATGTAATAAATAAACGGCTATTTTTTAATTATTAAATTATTAACATCAAATTTTTTTGGGTAATATACACATAAAAATGCATATTATGACGTAAACGGTGTTAATTTGGACTTCCGGTTTAACCGGAAGTGATAGCAATATTTTATGTTTTTTGGTCACCCTGTATATTTTGCATATTTCGATAGACCTTTAAATTTCCTTTACAGCATGTATAAAACTTACCCATTAACTTTTAGTTTAGGCTGCCAGGGGGAGTTTTAAATAAAATTCAAATGCTCTTTAATGATATTCATGATTAATTTTTTTTAAGTTTGCTTGAAAAACAAAAAAATAATGTACTTCAAGTGTTTTTTTTTATTCATTTGTTTGAAAATATTATTGTGGCAAGATATTAAAAAATAAAAACAAATTCTCAATTTTTAAACAATCGTAACTTATTTTTTTTAATTCCCTACTTTATTTTTATTGCACTTTTAAATTGCCATTTTATTTGCTTCAATTTAATACCAATAACATAGCTGATTATTTTTAAAATAGCAAGGCAAAATAAAATATTGTATGAATAACGGATATTAAAAATAGCTACATTTTTGCAAATAAGTACTTTGAAAACAAAATACAAACTGACGCTAACTATCAAAACAAAATAAGTAAAAATTAGTTTAACAAAAATATACAAGGTGATCTATTAAAATAAATAAAATGCTATCACATCCGGTTAAACTGGAAGTTCACATTAAAACCGTTTTACGTCCAAACATGCATTTTTATATGTATATTACCCAAAAAATTAATAATTTAAAAATTGAGAAAATGGTCGGTTGTTACATGTTCTTGTGGTCACCTGATAGAGAAAGCTATTGTGATCGGCATGTAGGATTTGGAGCAGGGTTGGGTATGTAGAATATTACATGTAAAATATACTTATTATACATGGTTATTTTACATGTAGAATAATAGGCCCTTTTTCTACATATTCTACATGTAGAATAAATAATACAGATGCAAAATCAGACAGTTTAAACGCAAAAAAAAGAAATGTCAATGTCGGTGCATTCTTCGCGAAGGGGCGGCCGCTATGGAGGTCTTTTAGACTCCGCACTCGAGTCCTAAGCCCTTCTTCAGCCGAGAAAAGATGGTGAGGATAGGTTAAAGCAAGGAATTCGGATAAGGGGTGATTTCCGCGGATAGTAGTGTCCCAGTATTTACTTTGTGGTTCAGGAAAACCACGTAAAAACCTGATGCAATACAGCCGGCTGGGCCAGGGAATTGAACACAGGTCTGTTTAATGAAGGGTGAACGCGCTTACCACGGAGCCACCTTTCTCGATTTTAAACGTAAATAAACACGCATACAACTTAATAAGTGCCTCCCCTACACCAAAGTAAAATAATTTATGTTGTTAAATTGAAATTTAAAATATCTCAAAATAGTAAAAAACTAAAAACTTAAAATAATTGCGACCAGTGCCGGAGTTATGGTGGGGGCGAGTGGTACTTCCGCCTCGGACGTAATTATTTAAAAAGCGTAATTTCATTGCATAATTTTTTTATAGAGCCAACTGTCGTTTAATAACTGCCGACAATTAAAAACATTTTGCAGTGCGGTACGTTTGAATAGAGAAAAGCCCTTACCCTTGTATAGTCATATGTCTCCCCCCCCCCGTCTACTATGCACACACGCGTTCATCTAATAGTAAAGTTAACACAATAATTTTATGCAGATGTTTTTCTGAAATTTATCGGTACATATTTTACATATTCTACATACTTTACATGTATAATATGTAAAAAAAGGTAAATATACTAGTTTTATTTAACATACATTTTCTACATATTATTGTACATATTCGACGTATTCTACACAGTTTTCTACATGTAATGTAGAAAATAATTTTCTACGTGTAAAGTTACAACCCTGATTTGGAGCAAATGCGTTTATTCAGCAAGTTTTTTTCCGTTTTGAGTTTACTGGCCGATATACGAGTTATGCCTACGAGAAAGGTACTTGTATGGCAAACATCTTAACCTTTGATTAATAAGCAGGTTTTAGAACCTTGGGAGACCGATAAAGCGGACGTCGAGATGTGTCTACACTTTACAGTCCAGACGCCTTTTTGCAGAAAAAACAAATTTGGCCCAAAGATGCTAATTGCAGTAGGATAGCACCGCAAGAAAATGAGGTTGGTCCGCCAAAAAACGGAGGAAGAGGTGCTCTATATCAAAACAGACGCGTTCGAAAAAGAACCTTAAATTCGTATTCTACGCATGTCAAATAGCCGATCTGCGCAAACGCGATTTCCCTATAATACTATAACACCGCACTACCCCCCTTCCGACGAATTTCGGCTTCAAAATCGGTATAAGCATGTTAAATGACAATAGAAACAATCTTCCATTGAGAAAACACCACTGGGAGGTTTCCTTTTGGTCCTTTACCTGAACAGTTAAATGGGTAATCGCCAAAAAAAGCCTTATCAAAATTATTTAACTTTTTGATCGTTTAAATTAACACCACATTAACAGACACGAAACGTCAATTTGTCTTTAATTTTACTTTCCAGGGCATTGTGAATTAATACAATAATAACACCTACACATTAATTTTTTGAATAATGCATCTGCTGAAACAATGCATATCATTATTCAGTATTTTCACAACAACAATGGGTTACTAACACACTTGAAGTAAATGGCGCACTAATTTGTTATTGTTTTGTAAGTTATTTAACCGTTGCACAAATGTACCTAAAATTTAACAATTCCAAAACGTTCAAAGGTAGTAACACAAATTTTACTGCAATTTTAGTAACTTCTGAAGTAACGTCAATATAGTTTCTCACTAGGTGTAAAATAATTCCAGTATCATGCTAAGTGAGAAGCAGTGGCGTAACCACGGAACGGGCTACCGAGCGAAAAAATTTCCCTCCCACAACTTACTTGAGTACATACTTTAGGGTTGCCACCTTGCCACCCGTTCGGCATTCTCCCGAATAGTTCGTTAATTTAAAAATGTGTTAGGTGTTCGTTACGTTTGGTGACGCAGACACAAAATTATCGGTAATTTTTATCTCTTTTAAAATTGTCTAAAAATTTACAAAATTCAGCTTGCGTAGATTTGAATCAGGTTTTTTCACCCTAAACAATGAACAAAATAAGGGTGCACCAGTTCTGTAAAAAAAAATCGATATTAGTCAACAAATCTGATTTAAATCGAATAAATCGTTTTTTTTTTATTCTTTTCATAAGAATCCGGATTTTTTCCCAATAAAATTTCAATTATTACAATTTTCTGAAATTATAATATTTAAAATTTCGCTCCTTACTCAGTGAAGCTCCCACATATTGTAGATGTATTGTGTCGTGGTCACGTGCAGTCTCGAACGGAATCGGCTAGACCAGCGGTTATTTAACTTTGACAACCTGAGGACCCCTTTTACGTACAAAAAAATTGAGGGCCCCTGCCTCTTGGCGGTGCCAGAACTGAAACGTACCTTGGCCACAGCATACATAAGGTTAACCTTAGCCACAACACTTGAAGTGTTATCAGATATTAATTCATAAGATGGAAACATTAAGTAAATTATATCAGATAATTAAGCGTTTACTGGTAACGAACGCGGTGATGCAATGGTCCAATGGATGAGTATACGTGTACAGTGTAGGTACATGGTATATACATGTTTTTTTTTGGTAACTTGTTTTTTATTATGTGTATGGTGGAATACTACTGTTTATGCACCCTGTGAATCCAGGTTTGTATTTAGCGATAATAGCTGCACGGAGGCGCAAACTCGGAAGGTGACGGCGGAAGTTATTTTATTTTATTTTTATATGTAAATGTGTAAATTAATTTTACAATATTCTTTTTCTAATAAACAATTAATTACAACCACAGCATCCGCAACCAAAGAAAGGTTGGGAACCGCTGCTCTATAGGGTTAAAAGTCTCAATCAACTAAATATTAGTGTTTGTAAAACTGTTCGAACATTATAGGCAATTTAATGCCTTCTCCCACAAAGTGCCGCAGTTCTCATAAAGTTTTTGTATTCCGATTGTGATACACACAAATTAAATTTCAGTCTATACTACACAGATTATTATTAAACTTTACGGGAAACATGGGCAGTTAATGAGTGCTACAAGGAACGGATAGGAAACTGCTAAGTGCGACAAGAAAAGGAAATACTAGGCGGGCCAAGTAGGGATTCACGTATCCGTGTATACTTTTAAATTTACAATTAATGCGATTTATGTTTTATCAAATAAAAAAGTATCCCTGGATTTACGCATTACCGCATGTTGCACCCATTATCCCCCTCATTAGTCGACCATCCTTTCCTTGCCGCACCCCATTATGCCTATGATTCCGGTAAACTAGTAACAATCCTTATATATGAAATGTGTTTAAAAGCATTGCATTCAAGCCCAATTTGACATAATATATGAATCCGCTTTACCGGACGCAATAGTAAAGGATAGAAGTGGCAATTATTTCTTACAAAGCAAACGCGACAACCGCGGCGCGCGATGTAGTGCTCGCAAAAATACCAGAAATTCTAAAACGGTAAAACAGTTAATTAATTCAGTGATTCTTCTTGGGTGCCTTTTACTGCTACGTAGTTACATACAGCAACCGTTTTCAACTTTTTACTATGTTATTTTAAATATGATTTTATACTACGTAGCCAATTGTTTGAGAATTTCTGGATTATAGGCTCCGCCCCATCTGCGCTCTGGTAGCGTGCAGCCGATTCCGGCGGGAATTTCAAGCTCACACAACATCGATCAAATTAAATAATACTAGATAGCTTAGATGCTAAGACAAATTCTCCTCACTTTAGCTCCATTTGCTTAATCTTGTCAGCTATACAATTACAATAAAGACCTTTTAGAAGTAACTATGTGGATGAAAATTTAACAATCTACATTTTCATTTAGCTTCACTTGTGCAGTGACTATTAGAGCTAATTTTTATTAGACCATCGTTATATTTTATAGATTTGTTTACAAACAGCATAGCACTTCAATTAGTGACTCCTACTGCGTATTATGTTCCTGTTTACAGCTATATTAAGTAGGTTTTAAATACGAATAGTAACCGTTAATTTACAATAAACGAAATGCAATACATGTAGTGGGTGGGTATATGAGTATGAGCATAACTATTATGATGGGCAAACCTTTTCGCCGGAATCCTTTACTGCTTCTGTTTACTTTATTTACCTTAACGTTGAAACCCCAACAATTACTAATTAAGCCGCGTTCTCATGATTCGATTTTAGTTGATCAACTTTAGTGGATCAACTAAAATCGAATGAAAATTGCTGTGAGAACATACATTTCAACTTTTGTCGGTCAACTTCAGTTGATTCCACAAAAGATTGACCCATTCAAACTTTATCGTTCAAGTTATGAGTCAACCACTATCTTTTAGACGAGTTGAAACGCGTTTGAAGCGTGTGAACATTTATCAGTCAAGTTGAATTATTCGATTGTGCTGCATTCTGCAGTCTGCTTGCTGTTTTACGAGATATTATAGTTTTATTATAATTTATAATATTATAATGTTTAAATGCAGTGGTCGGAAGGTACTATGTTCAAATTTATAGAACTTAATCATGATCATGACTGTCTTTGGAACCATAGACTGGTCTTGAATCAGTAAATTAGTAATAACTTGTACACCTACACGGACGATTTCTCTAGTTGGCGCCATTTTATTTCACTAGTCGATTCAATTTTTACGCTTGAAATGTACGATGTGTGTGAACCAAAAACTTGACCGATTTTAGTTGATCCACTAAAGTTGATCAACTAAAATCGAATCATGAGAACGCGCCTTTTAAGAATGCAGTTAAAACTTTGCGATTCGTTACGCTATGCTAAATCATGACCCGTCGCCCTTCTGTCCATACCTCCTCAGCGTGGAAATTCAGTGTACACGAAATAAGATATCTCAGTAATCTTTAGGTAATCCAAGAAACTCCGGAAAAATCCAATAAAATTCGAGGAATTAATTGCAAGGCAATCCCGAGGAGATAAAGTCCGAGGAATTCAAGAGAAATACAAATATATTCGGGGAAATTCAAGGATATCTGATGTACACCACATAGGAAATCTTTCCGTAATCTTTAGGAAGTCCAAGGAATTCCGTAGTAATCCAAGGAAATCCGAAAAAATCCAAGGAAATCCAAAGAAATTCGGGAACATCCATCCCCGAACAATCTCGGAAACACAAATGAATTCCGGGGAAATTCAAAACAATATCAAGGAATTAAAGGCAATACCAAGGAGATAAAAAATGCCGGGAAAATCGAAGGCCGTTAAGGAGAAATGTAAAAAATCCGGGAGGATCTAAAGAAATCCGGGTAAATCCACGGAATTCCAAGGAAATAAAAAAAAATCAGAGAAAACTCAGGGTAATTCGGGGAGCATCCAAAGAAATTCGGGGGAAATCCAAGAAATTCAAAGCAATCCGAGGAAACCCTAGGAAATCTGGCATACACGGCATAGGAAATCTTTCGGAAATCCAAAAAGATATTCGGGGAAATCCAAAGAAATTCAGCGGAAATCCAAGAAAATCCCAAACAATTGTAAGACAATCCCAAGGAGATAAAAGAAATTCCCTGAAAACCCCAAGGAATTCAGGGTACAAGTACAAAAAATTCAGGAAAATCCCGAAAAATCAAAAGGATAACTTAGGAAACCTGACGAAATATAAAAAATTCCGGTATCATGGAATTCCGAAGTAATCGAAGAAACTCCGGTAATCAAAAAAATCCAAGGAAATTCAAAGAAAGCACAAGGCAATCCTGAAAAAAGCTGAAGTGTGGACTTCGAGTGAACTTTCCTATACTAAAACTTATCGTATTTGCAAAAGTGTGAAATAAATAAGTACATACAACCTTCCATTTCATCTACCCATAAAAGCAGCGACTACCTGCACCACCAAAGCAAGGTAAGCGCCCGCCAGTGCCCCTATCGGCGGATTATAAATTCCGCTTCGGATTGGCTATATTAGCTTTATTTGGGAAGTTATCAAAAATATGCAAAAAAAGAAAAATATATTTTTTAATTAGAGCTAATTGATAGACGCAGTTAAAATCATATAAATGCCAGAAAACGCGTTTTTGATAAAAAGTATCGGTTTTTTCTTAATTTTTAAAATAGATGAAAATTTTAGCAAATCCTAATAAAAGTAATTTTAATGGTCTATCGAACTGATAAAGGTTTATAACGTCGACGTTTGCGTTTTTGAATAAATAATTAATCAATTTCAAATTTGTCAAAAATTCCTGGAAGGCGTCACAGTAAAATTTAGGAAATAAGTAAAAAACAAATTTGTAGTTCCATGGCATCGGCTGAAAAGGTTAAACAAAAATCGTGTGGACAGTTTTTGAGAATTTTTTTCTGAAAATTTTCAAAATTTTGAAGCAGCGCCATTGCAATATTTTTCGGATTTTCAAAATTAATTTTATTTCATCGAATACCACCTAGGAAGAGCTCTCAAACAAGTGGTAGCTGATCCCGATCAGACAACTACTTTTTGAGTAAATGGGCGTTAAAGTCGAGATTTTCAAAAAGCTGTAGCGGCCGCCACTTTGAAGCTAGAGAGTTCGGTAAAAAAGTTTTAGATTTGCCTTAAGTTCTTCTCTCAGATTCACTGCTCAAATTTTAAAAATTTTGTTTTGGAAAAAAACGCTACAAAAACAAACATATCTAACTTCCATTTCTGGTTTTGCATTTTTTTGAAAAGCTTAACTAAAACTACAATTTTCGATATACCTATCGATTTAAAATTTCATGAAAATCGGTCTAGTACTTTCGCCTGCAGAGGCGTCACCCACCCACCCACCCACCCACCCACACACACACACACACAGCCATTTTATAAACCACTTTTTGGGGTTCCTTGAGCTCCAAACGTGTATTTCCGTTAAAATCTAGATTTTAAAAATTTTCATGAATTCAATACTTCCCTATACCAATGGTATTGGAAAGTAATAAAGAAATTCCGGGGAAAACCAAGGAAAGTTCAAGGAATTCCGTGTAATTAAGAAATTCTGTGAGGAAATACAAGCCAATCTCGCGGAGATAAAAAGAATTTCGGCAAAGTCCAAAGAATTTCGAGGAAATCCTAGGAAATCCAAGAAATGATTTTTTGAAATTTTTGAGTACTAAATCACGACCATGGATTGTGTACACCTTATATATCCCTTTAAAAATATTTCTTTTTTATTATTAATTTTCCTTTTATTTGTGTGATTTTTCAGAATTTCTTGGATTTCCTAGGATTTCCTCGAAATTCTGAAAAATCACACAAATAAAAGGAAAATTAATAATAAAAAAGAAATATTTTTAAAGGGATATATAAGGTGTACACAATCGATGGTCGTGATTTAGTACCCAAAAATTTCAAAAAATCATAGCGACCACCATTGTAAAGGCAGAGTTGGGAAAAAAATACATTAGACTAATTTCTAGGGTACTGTATCAGAATCTGCTTTTAAATAGGTTAACGTCAGTATTCTATTCTAAAAAATGACGTGGAAAATCATTGATTTTCCGAAAATCACAATATCTGCAACTTAATCAGCAAGCGCCCGTAAAACCATATTAATTGGTATTATTTTGTTTGTGCATTTTTAATTTCGTGACCAATTATGATGATTATGTGGTTCTTCTGGGTTACCAGATTATCGTTTTACAACTCCTAGGTGTTTAAAAACATTATTAGTCACAACGCAATAAGAAAAACAACGTACTGTAAGTAGGCACAACTACCAGGTTATATTACAAATACCTACCTAGTCTTTAATTTTGATAGCTAAAAATTTAATTAATTAATCATATAACTATAAATAAACAGAAACCATGAAATTTTGCATTACAAGCTATTCTTGATTGACCTTGCATTTCCTTAAACTGCATCCAGCAAACTTTTAGAATATTAACGGCAAGTTAGAAAACTTTCTAGAAATGACCTTGGCAATAGTCGGAGGTGTGCTGAAATTTTACCGTTATGTATATAATGACCTGCACTTACTGGTATAGTTATTAATCATGTTAACTTTCATTTACGATTATACATTGCAACAGTAAAATTTTAATGCAGAATTTGTACACTTTTCTTGCATGTTGGCACCCAAAACCGGATTTTTTTAAATTTATTGTAATTCTAAAATTTTGTCCTTAAAGTTTACCATTTAACGAAATCGTAATCTAAACTAAATCGCAGTACATGAATGGTCAAACAGGAAAAACATACATCATCGTTAGAAATAGATTCACTGATGATTTTAGATAATTTTAATAATTAAAATACATGTTGACCTCCCATTCAGTGATTTGCAAGGAATTCCATAAATTGAACTTTGCTTGAGATGACGAGAAGTGTTTTATTCGAGGAAGCTTACTCGGATTTCTCATAACGCGTAATCTGCAATCTTGCTCGATTAGCAGCTAAATTGCTTCTGATAATATTGCGTCATCTAACACACAAAGAAATAATTATTTGGAAATTGGTACATATCATGTCAGGGGTATCACGTATGTATAAATTTTTTCACTATAAGCTCGTCTATTTCATAATATTTCATAATACGACCCGGTCAGGGCGAAGTGGAAAATTTATGCAGGGCCAAAAAAAATGTTATAAGCATGAATGTCTGTTATTTTTGAAACTAATTGCAAAAATATAATACATGATGACTTTTATTTTTCTAAAGTTAAAGCCGATTTTTTAAATACTTCTTCAACCGGTTTTTTTTCAATTTGTATATAAACTGCTCATAAGTCAGAGTTCAAATAGAACGAATTGCCAACAAAATTAAATCAAATTGTGAATCTCGTGAACTCCATTAGTAAAAGAATATTAAAATAATTAGACCTTGGACTTTTATCAAACTATCCAGAAAACGTGGTCAAAAAATCAAATCTGGTTGCTAAAAGTAACGAACTGCAACACAAAACAAAATTGTTTCAAAACTAAATTTAGCAAGATTAAACAATTTTGTTATACAATATTGAAATTTTGGAAATTTCGAGAAGCATATTGTCACAAATAATATAACTAGTGATTTCGATTTTCCGATAACGTAGACTGATTGTTTACGAGAGCTAGTGAAGTCGCTTCGCTTCGTGCACGTGAAATTATCTAGAATCAACTAGTATGAGATAAATATCAATCCGAGTTTATCAGCGGAAAATCGCAGTCGCGTATTATACAAGTAATGACTGTAATATCACATATAATTAATTACGATGTATTTTAATTATTTTCAATTACGGCTTATCTTATCAGAATCTATCATAATTTTTCGCGTGTTGTATCGCAGCTACAATCTCAACTTGTAAGCCTTGTTTTTTGCCATACCATTAATTTCGTTGATTTTTGGCACAAAAATTGAGCACTCTGATTGGCTAAGTAGTATTTGTGTACTATAGTCAACGAAAACAATAAAATACATGCAAGCTTCCATAAGAACTAATTTTACATGTACATCTACAACATTTGAGTGTGGCTTACAATATAATCCCCCAAAGAAACGTAGAAAAATGCTACTTCGCACTCGATCAAATTTGTGGTAGATTCCTGCGTAAAAAAGGGGTTGGAAAATATTTAATCCAATTTAAAATTTTAAAGACTTAGAAATATACAGAAAATCGAAAAAATGCAATTTTGTAATTTATGTTGTTTCATTTTTAATTGGTTAGTTTTAAAATTGTTAGACAAATTTTTGGTCAGCTAGGCCTTGCTTTTTTTTTCGAACCTTCACAGTTTTGGATCAAGTCAAAAATATTAAGCGCTAAACACTAGCAAAGTGCGGGCTACCGGTACTTTGAAGGTATCCCTTATACATACATACATACAATATAGGGGAACCCGTGGGCTACGCCATAAGCATTTTTTGTAAAGGATAATGCAGTATTTGAGGGAAAAAATTCTAGGTCATAACACAACATGTCTGATATCGCCCTTCTTAAAATTTCAGCTGCAATGAAAATAGTCAACCTTATTATATTACTCTTTTTTTGCAAGTTCCTACTATTGCTCTAGTTTTCGCGGCAATTATTATTAATGTTATAATACATATTAATATATGTTTGGATCCTAAAGTATTTATATATGTATAAATCTCTACATCACTATTTTTCGTTATGGTTAGTACATAAACAACCTTTAGTCTAATATTTCAGAAGTATTCACCTAATAAATATTTTATGAGATTATTCATTCTCTACCCTGCGCTTGTCCTTATCTACTCCCATGGGAGCTGAGAGAAGCTTGAAAAGGGACAATGGATTCCCGTGGGATAAATTATATGAATAGTTTAGAAAATTTTGAAATTTAGAAAGGTTTTAACTTCAATAGTTTTTAAATTTTTTTGAACTATTGAATTTCTATTCAAACTATCAAAAATCCATTTTTTCCGTCATACGGGGTGTTCAAATTTCATATTTATTTTGCGTTTTATTGATTTTCTCTAAACAGGCTACAGGGAAATAAATGACATTTTCTGGGCAAATATTACTCAAGACTAGGCATCTTTCACAGTGGCTCTTATTTAAAGTTGTCATCTAATGGTGTAGAAACCTTTTTTCAATAATATTTGATACGCCAGTAGAATTTTTAAAACTCTGATCTGATCATTTTTGAAAACTACGTTCACTTTAGAAAACAAAACGTACAATGCGCCATTAAAAAACAAGTAAAAATAGAAAGCGGTAAATTTACATAATTTAAATAAAAATTTATTATTATTAATAAATCAATTTCTTATCCACTTGCATTCAAGTGCGAAAAAAAGAGTAAATTTTTGTGCATTTTTAAACGTAGATTTCAAAAAACTTGTCAGAAAAAACAAAAACAGTGACGCACGTATTTATTTTATAAAAAGTGTTAATTATTACCCATACGCACGCCTCTGGTAGTATTTTTTTAAAATCGAATTTCAACCGACATACGCAACGTGACAAGTAATAAAAGCATACCAAATTTTATTTTAGTAGGTACAGGGGGTTTTAATGTATTCATAAAAAAACTGACCAAAACTTTTCGAAACGCCCTGTATATTTAGTTTTATAATACGCCTGAACGCACAGTGTACTTTTAAACCGAAACCGAGACCGCAATTGGTCGACAGTATTTCTGGCCGAACAGAAGAGTCCAGCTGGCGGGGCACAACCTTCTGCAGTCACAAACACCGTTGTCAAGGCAACTATGACATCACGCTGCCGCAACCATCTATACTGAACTGGTTAATGTGAAGAGCTGTAGAATTCACTCGCCACTACATCACTTCGGCTTGTCATGTGAGAGGAAATTGCTTGTTTTCTATACAAAAAAAACTGTTACATGACCTTGTTAAAAAAAGTTATTTTATGAGGAAATCGATGAGAAGTTTGCAGCTCTGAAGCACAAGAGGATTTAGCACTTCAGCTATTTTCACGACCACAAGCCGCCACTGCTGAAAATGTTTTTTTCACAAACGCGCGACGCTTTCTACACGACCCCCCCCCCCCCCGCAAAATGGACACTTATGTGATACAGTATTAAAAGTCCACGTTCGTTTTCGTGTACTCATTTTCAAGATCTCATAATAAAAACATAAAATAAAAAATAATTAAAATAATGAAAAAATTCGACACAGAAAAAATACAAAGATACTTTCATCGTTCGGCGCCAACAAGCGTTAATAGTGATATAAGTATATAACAGTATTACGAACACTTTTTTCAAATTCCTTTGCAAGGTGCTTAGATTTCCCTTTTAGGCCAAAATTTCCCTTTTCTGCGCATATTTTTGAAAATAGTTGGAAATATGCATACTAAAAAAACACAAAAAAATATCTACCCACATTATACCCTAATTATAAGAAAAAATTTTATATAACGCCAAGAACTGTTCAACAATTACATAAAATGTATGATAATAAAAATTCCCAAATTATAGTATTAAAAAACTCAGTTTTTTCCCTGCGATGTTTATAATTCCCTAAAAAGAGAAAAATTCTACGAGTTAGCATCACTGCCGCACGTAAGCATGTCGCATACTTGGGTAGCGTTGTCATCAGTATAGCGATGTGCATGCGCATGCGTATGCTGATGATCACGTGACCATGAGTGTAAAACAGCAACAGAATTTAAAAAAAATAAATATTACAAAATTTCTTTCTATGCACTATACATATACTATATTTTAAGCTTAAAAGCGGAACATTTTGATGTCCCGCCAGCTTTTCCGAGAAATGCGGGTCATGAGCCTGAAAATCGGAAATCGCGCCAAAATCGGGACTTATGGGAAACTAACCTAGAGCTACTGGAAACGCGACATTATTTTAAAAAAGTGGTCTACATTAATTGTGCAAAACATTTTAATGTTTGGCATCCATTGTTGGCATCATAAGGGCTTGTTCGTATTAACGAGGTTGCATTTACTATTTAACGCCCAAGAGTGTAAAGTAAAACAGTCGACTTCAGGAGGAGATTACTTGCACTTTACGAGTATTGAGACCGCACGATATGTTTGATTTAAATCACAAATTATTACAAGTTTTTTTAAGAATATTAATTCAAATCGAGATACAAAACTTAGAAATGTACACTCTACAGACACCACATGACGCCACGATGAAAAGAGTTATGGATTGAAATGAGTAACCGACTCTGGTTGGCTCAATTAAAATTGGTATTTTAATCAGTCAGTAAAAATTCTCATTGCAAGTTTAAAATGCAGCATCGACATGAAATTTTGTTATTCATCGATCACCGATTCGCGAAATATAAAAAATTATTGTAAATAATGAACACATTAATTAGAAAAATCATGAAAATTTGTTTAATTTAAAAAATCAATCAAATATATGCATATAAATTGAAAAATCAATTTATATAAAAAAAGGCCATTGCATTTAAATAATCTATTTTTCTCTCTATTTGGGTACGCCACTGAGTAGAAATAAATAGTAACTGATTTTTTAAATTTGTAGTTAACTTATTCCTTAGTTTTCCTTATTCCTTTCCAGTTTTATCTTTTCTGGCATACACAACTCTTAAAAACCTGCACCGAATAAAATATATTGCCTCATAAATTTATTAGATATCAAAATCATTTAGAGTAGAGGCAATAAACAGAAATTGTCCTATAATTTTTTCAGTAACGTAGGTCATCACACGAAGCATATACTCGGTCGATCTTATTTTAAATACCTACACTACACTATTTTACGAAGTGATCAACCATTCCCTTCCTTACAAATATCAGAATTACCTATACACTCAAGGTTATCGTTAGTATGGGGTGCGCACCCCATTTTAGAACCATTTACGTTTTAGGTATAGAACAAATACACAAAGCTTCCGTTTGTGTTGGAACGGAACTGATACTGAAGCAAGTTTACAATGAAGTCCTTTATATGAAAATTATAAAGTTATAAAAAATCAAGTACTTACCCTATGTTTAATTTAAAATTTCGAATTAAAATCACTATAAACGCTATAACCAGGGCAACATTTTGTTGATAAGTACGTCACTCCGACACTGAAGTCGGCTGTACACTACTGCTATCGGTCAGTTGGAATATCTTTTGTAGGCTTTCGCCTTTGTATGGCGCAACAGCGCTTCTCAAAAGTCCCACCGTTTTTGCTCTAATCGGTAGGGACAATGACGAACATGTAAATCCACCACGTGTTTGCCGTTTGATAAATCGATATAGGGCAGGTCGTGAAGGCATGGTGAGATCTGATAACTGATAAGTTATAATTGTTTATATTGTATTAAATTTTAGTACAAACTGTTTGCGAATATTTCACCATTGTATTGTAAGATTAATTATATTCCTAGGTCTGCGCAATCTATGTTTACCTATGTATTGTGTAACATTATTCTATGAGAGTAATCACTAATCAAATGTAAAATTGGCTTGCTGATAACACGTATAGTGGTGACTTGATATGATATGATAAAAAATGTTTGTAAACTATTCAA
The DNA here is from genome assembly GCA_958336395.1 of Ctenicera cuprea. Taxonomy (NCBI): domain Eukaryota; kingdom Metazoa; phylum Arthropoda; class Insecta; order Coleoptera; family Elateridae; genus Ctenicera; species Ctenicera cuprea. The sequence continues at coordinate 10,256,643 of OY284488.1, forward strand.
ATGATAAATCATTCGCCTAAGAAATTCTCCAATAATAAATGGTACAACAATTTAATACTGTAGATTTTGCTGCATGATCACTGGCGTAGCTACCATACCGCTAATGATCGCAAGGCGATGTCGGTCCGTCCTATTAAGCAGGGCAAGCAGTGCCTACTCAAAACCTTTTAAAAAAAATCAAATTATAACTTTTATCCAAAAAAAGTTACATCTACGCAGTTTTTACTATTTAACACCACCGCGCAACATTAAAAATTAGACGGCCTTTAAACACAGTTTTGCATACGCGAAGACCGAGCTTATCGGGCCGAATGATTCGAGCTACGACACAATCAACCGATCTATTATTAATGCGTTTGCATGAACATTGATACAAATCATACAATGACCAGGTGGACAGATGCCAGTGGCGTAACGCAAACCGTAAGGCCCCCCGCAGACTTTTATAATAGGCCCCCAGCCTCACTTCCAGTTCTGTTATAAGCAAATTAAAAATAAGACATACCTACGTTTAAGAAATGCTATTGATAAATAAGACTAAAAAAATACACAAACCAATATCAACGTTACAACAGCTTTTTATTTAAAAGTCAATTTGAAGTTAAATTTGTGCAAATCAAGAAATTTCTTTTTATTCTACTATTCTTAAAATAAACACTCATCTTTGTTTCTTCTTTATAATGATATCCTTAACTCGACAATCGTTGAATGATAAACTCCCTCTTCTCTGGTTTGCTGTTTCCACAAAAACCACACCACTCGCCTTTAGTAACAATCTTCCTCCGCTGTGGTACCAATATGTACTGGACTGCTTTTATATTAAGTAATAATTGGCATTTTCTACCATGATAACTATAAAACCCGTACTGGACCGCTTTTATATTATTCTTTTTTTGAATATTTCCAAAAATAGTTGAGAAACACTTGTATACGTTTTGTTATAGCTTCTATTCGATTCAAAACCACTATTTATTTCATATAACTCGTTTTCTTTCTCTTTTTCTTTCAGAGAATTCAAAATCCTGTATCTTTGTTTTCAGGACGAGCCGTAACTACCTAATAAATTTTCACTTGCTTTTGTCTTTTTCCTTGATCTCCCATTTTTTGTAAACAAATAAATCTCATGAAACAATGAGTGTTCTTTTTTTTACATTTGTCAAATTGACATTCACATCCATAACCCCCACAAATGACATTTAACGATGTACAAAACAAGTAAGTTTAAAACTTCTTATATATTAAACCTTTTAAACATTTCTGAACTAATTTATAATTAAAATTAACTTAAACAATAATCGTATCAATCTGATTGTGTTCTTCTTTCTTTCAGAGTAAACAAAACTTTACAAATATGAAAAATATAAATGATATAAAGATAACCACATTATTTGAATTTTAAAACAAGAAATTATAGCAACAATACGCAACACTGAGTTTATAACTTTGAATACCAAAACCTTACAGTCTTCACAAACCTCCAATCGTAAATTAAATTGTAACAAGCATCCCCAAAACTGCCTTCCAGGCATTACAATATTCCAGTCAAATCAAACAACTCCAAATATCATAGCAATATAGGTATATTAAAAAATTAAACCACAATTTTAATATAAATGCGTTCGCGATTGAAACCGAAACTGAACTAAATATTTCCAAATTCATTTTCTGTCTATGGTTGTATGTTTTGAAGAACAATGACCGTTTATATTTTTTTCAATTTTTTCTTTGTAGTTTCTGCCGGCCAGTAATCGCTCTGGGCCCCTAAGAGGCTTGCCGCCCCCCGCGGTGCGAGAGTGGCGGGGGTGATTGTTACACCACTGACAGATGCAAAGAAATAGTAAGGATTTCTGAACGGAATAAGCACGGCAAAAGCACGGCCTTTTCAAGCCAGACGAGAGGGTGGTTACCCCGGAGCCGCGAGGTATCGGAAGGGCCCGGTGGTAACGGTCCCTTGTCGCCTTTCATATGATAAATTTTATGCGAAAATATTAGAAAAGTGAATAGTATCAGTTATAACTGATCTTCAACATTGTCCGTTATAACTTCGTACTGTTTCATTTCATTAGTAATTACCCGCCTGGTAAGTTTTATTTCATTATTTCAATCAAGGTTTATAAATAGAAACATGTTGATTTTTTTAATTGTACGAAATAGCACTCGTTTTGGAATTGTAAGAATAATAAAGACCCGATTTCTGTCACAATTTATTTACGTTTACATCAATAACAAAACAATATAAGGAAACGCGGTAATGAGAAATATGAGCAATTGTACCGATAAGGGTCTGCACTCTAGCCATAACAATCGCAGTTGCTGAAAACCGAAAGCCCGATGGCTCATCAATCAATATCGCGCTTTGTAGAATCGCTTTTGAAATTTTCCGTATTGTTTTTATTTATACTAACAAAGATATCAGTGTATTTTTCTAGTCTTTTATGGAAGTCATAAAAATTATATAAAAGAGCTGCGATGACAACTGAAAATTCATTCCATTGGTATTAGTAGATGTTCGGGTGTAATGTAGTGCAGTGTTGTAGTGTTACTATTGAAACCATTGGAAATTCCAATTTGGAATACAAATATAAGAGCTCAGAAGAGAAAAGAAAAATTAATAAAAATAAAAAAAAAGGCCAACAAACTTTGGATTGTTTAGGTTTTCTTGAAACACATTCAAACGAAGAAAAATCGATTCAAACCAGTTCACCTACAGAAAAAAATGCCTCTCACTTGGTTGCAGTGGAATCACAACTTCCCTCAAGTACTGAAACCCTTTTTCTGTCTCCATTTGTGTATTTGCATCGTTATGCCCCGACTGGTGGTATCACGTAACTGCATTCGGCTTTTGCAGTTGCCTACTGTAAGGGGGCATAGCTTCAACGCTCATTTCAGAAATAGACAAATCCGAAAATGTAATATAAAGTCATTCGAACGATTTTTCGATTGACACTTAAAATGGGCCACAAATAGTATAGTTTGCATTATAGTTTCAATGTTTTTTCTCGATGGAGGGCCCCGGATTCCGAGGGGAGGACTTCTCTTTCCCTTTTATGTCCCAGATTCGTGTTCTTCTAACATCTAACCTATTCATCCTATATAACATTAAAAGATCACAAACCACAGCTAGTGTTGCAGCTTGCAACGCACGACTATCAGACAGTTGGCAATCAACTGAATTTTTCATGAAATAAAATCGAATTTTTTAATTTTAAAGATCTCTTGGCATTAATCAACTCCAAAATATGAAAAAGAAATTTATCAAAAAGTTTGGGGATAGAAGGGAAGAGAAGATCAGCATTCTTAAATTTGAATTTAGATTCTCATTCTACTATCATTTATTTGAGATTTTATAAATGATTACAGTTTAATTTGTAGTTTTAATAAAAGTTGTTTGTTGTATTGTAAGATTATCTACGTACCTAGGACACCATCTGTATTTGGCCATTGTGTAACATAATTATTTGAGGCTAATCAATAGAAAATTGATTTGCTGATAAGTGATAACTGATAACCCTTTGAGTGGTGTCTTGATGGATAAAAAGAAAATATGTTAACTATTTAAATGAATCAAGTGGGGCGTGGGCAGCGCTGAAATTATAGGATGCATAGCACAAAAAAGAAGTTCTAACATATTAGTTCTAATAACACAAAATCTGCTACTGATTGATTGTGTTAAAGTCACTATAACCGCTGCATTTTCCATGATCACTTTCCCTATACTATAAATATCTATAATTTTGTAGGTTTGGTTACTCAAAAATTGAATTCATCTCATAAAAAATAAATAGTTTTGAAAATGCTGTCCTTGCTATTCCTCTTCCCCCCTCCTCCCATATTCTCTCCCAAACTATGCTTCCTACTTAAAATTTTAAAAGCTCTTTGCTAATATTAGTTATTACCCATGGCACTTTTATCGTTTTGGCGATGGTTCAGTTTACATGCTCCGCTACTTGACTAATGTCACGAGTTTTTCATAATAAAGTTTATCACATCTCATCATCAAATTTCGTAATATTACCTTGGGAGCGCAAGCATTGAATTAATTGACCACTCATTCTTTAATCATATATTCAATTTTAAAAAGCTCATAAATCTAAATAAATTTGTCACATTAAAAAGTTGTTCCTTATAAACAGAAAATGTATTTAGGTAAACCACATCGAACTCTATATTTGAGGTTTGATTGATGTTTCATTTATTGGAAGTCGTACCTCTGATTATTCCACTCATAATATATCGAGATCGATTAATTACGACGGCGCATTTGCTGCTTCATCAGTGAACAGAAAACTTTAACCCGATTATTTTGACGTACACAATTTTATGACGACAGTATTTAAGCAAACTTCTCACTTGTTTTATTTAATACTTAAATTAATTTGAAAATTTGGTATATTATTCGTAACATTACCCAATCATAATATACTACTCGTAAATTGAAAAATAATCGGGGTAAATTACTCAAACTTCCTACATAGCAAATAGTGTTGGTTTTCTTTAAAAAATGTTTTTGCGATGTATTCGCGTATCGTAAAATTTTCAAATGCCACACAATAGTTTTCGTAATTTGATAAACCGATTATTTTTCAGTTCACCCGGGGTATGATTATTGAATATAATAAAAACGCCTGCGACTGCTTAAGTCATGTTCTTAGCTATACGTTTTCATGTAATCGGTCAGAATTTAATCTTGCATGCAAAACTTGTTCCTGAACGTTTTAACCTTCAGTAGCAAATTTCCAGTCGAAATTGTAAAATACAATTTTAAAATGAGCGCGAGGCTAAAGAATGGGTTATAAAGAATATGAGAACTACATACAGAAATGGGCCACGTAGTCTTAAATTCGAGCAGCGGGTATCCAACGTATTATTAGTTTTTAAGTTCAGTGAATTAAATTAGCTGGCGACTCGATCAAACTTCACCATACAAAAAAAAAACTTTAACAAAAACGATGAAAACTAAACTTATAGTTACTGTAGACTTTTCTCGAGCTCTAGGAACCGTATACTGAAGGGCTGTCCCTAGTCAGTGATAACAAGTACCAGATAGGTAGGTAATTACAAATTTAAATACAACTGCGTTGATGATGACGCGTTTGTAAATTTTTAGTTAGTAAATTACTTCCACCTATTTTGCAATTATGTAGTAGAAATGAGTTTATTTGTTAATTTCTGTACTTAGGGGCCCCAGACGGGTGCCAAGAACGGGGTGAACTACCAAACGATCAAGTGTTACCAAAAAGGAAATGGTAGCCTGTAGGAACTCCCCGACACTGCACTAGGAAACTGTCAAACTGTATTTAAGGGCCCTGAGCATAGGTTCCTAGTGCGGAGTGAAATACCCAACAATCAAAGGTTACCCAACAAGGGATGTGCTTTGCAACTGTCACCTATGACATAATTTGTTTATCGCTTTCGAACATTCCTTTTCGGAGTTTACTTATTTTTATGCCCTACGAAACCTGATAAAAATTCTAAAATACTCTGTATAGGTACCTAACACCTTAGTGGCAGCGCGTCCTCTGTAATGGGATCCTGGCTCCTGGATCCCGGCCATCGCTACAAATTTGTTTGTGTCTCAGTCACTACGTCGGGGTTATAAATTTGCCTAGCGATAGCACTGCTTCGGCAGGTGCTTGCTCCGAAAAGTCCAACCAGTGACTTCCTTGACTGGTACCACGGGGACCAAGTCCGAGCCCGCGGGGAAATAGCAGCCCCCGTCATGGTCACAGTGTAGGACTCGTGGTGGCAGTGGTAAGCTTATGCAGGCTAGGGCCGTTTTGGTGCGGTTCGACAAGTGAGCTGCGGATTCAGCTCGGGCACTGATCTGCAGAATCAGTAAAAATTCAGGTAATCTCCCCCGACCAGTGGGGACTTGGGGCTCGCAGCCTGATGTCAAGACTGCAAGCTTTTTACCTTAATTAGGTAAGTGGTTTCACGATGGGAGGTGTTGCCAGCTCTCAGTATGTGTACCCAACACCTTAGTGGCAACGTGTCCTCCGTAATGGGATCCCTGCTTCCTGGTCGTAGCTATAAATTTGCCTGCGTCTCAGTCACTACGTCGAGGTGACCCTTGCGGGTTATAAATTTGCCTCGGCGATATACTTGGTGGTTGGAAGCCGACTCGGTCGTAGGAGTGAGGTGCACTTTGCGTGCTCACGCCCACTATTAAAGTGTCGATCCAGGAGTTCGTGCTTATGTACACACGCCGCTACCGACCAATGTAGTCGGCCGGTACTAAGGATTACGAGTAGCCTAAACTGGTACGGGTAGCACTGCTTTGGCAGGTGCTTTCACCAAAAACTCCAACTAGTGACTCTTTAAATGGTATCACGGAGACCAATTTTGAGCCGGCGAGTAATATCAGCCCCCCTCTTGGTAACGGTGTAGAACTCGTGGTGGCAGTGATAAGCCTATGTAGGCTAGGGCTGTCTTGGTGCGGTGCGACGGATGAACTGCGTTTTCAACTCGGGCTTGTTCTCGTTGAACCGTTGTCAAGCGCAATGCATTGGGCACAACTCAAAGAGAGACGTGGCGGATAAGACTCACGCTAGGTGCCGCCCCGTAAAAATAAAGAGGTAGGCTGTAATGACCGCGTCACATTAGATCTGCATGAATATGATAGTAGCAGGAGTCGTACATGCGTCGTTATATGCCCTGTAGCTTGATTTGTGCATTAGAAGCAGAGTGCTCGACCTACAGGCATTTCTTGTATATTCGATGATATACGCAGGTCATTAGTTAAGGATATTAAAATTTTCTTATTTTATTGGTTCTTAATATGTGGAGTGCACTATTAAAAATATATTTACTTCTTGCGATATAACTACTGAAAATATAGATTATTTAAATTAAATTCGAAATGAGTAAATTCTAATTATTATAAATGTAGAAATACGTTTTATTGAAGAGGCGAATTACTCTATTATATTGTCATGTTTACACCTGCTTGTAGGTATTAAATTCTGAACTATTTTTGAATGACCATTACATATACTTGAGAATGTGTAGAAAGGTTTAAGTACTACGCTTGAATTATCAGCGTGCGATTGGGCGGCTAGGACCGTGCATCACAGAACATAAACCTTTAGAAGCGAATTCCCCACGTTAAATGTTGGCAACAAAAAACTAAACAAAAAGCGCGGGCTATTTAAATCACTGGTGTAGTGTAGTTATTCCACTTACAATTTCAATTTATTTAAAATTTATAACTCATTTTTTTTTAAATGAGTTATAAATTTCAATTAACAGTAAATATCATACAAACAAATAATAACAGGTTATAAAACTACAAGAAAAAGCCGATATGAAAATAAAATATATTTATTGAAAAAATAACCTCTTCACTCCCATTTATGAATAACTAAATAAATAAATACTCTGAAATTCCCTAAGTATAAATAAACATAAATATTCTCATAAACATAAATCAACACTTAATGCTAAATAACAATAAAGAAATAAATATATATGAAATCCTGTACAAGTATAAATAAAAATAACTATTGTTAAAAAACAAGAATGACTAGAACAGGACTAGAATTTCTTCATCTTCTTCACATGTCCTTGCGTAACAGATTTTGGTTTGTGCTTGTCCTTGACATATTTGAAAATTAGAAAAGTAACACACTTATCTAATATCAAACCATCGCAGTCATGCTCCTTGCAATATACTTCTCCAGAACCACAATCCGATTTATATAATGCCTTGAAGTTATCCTTCAACGATGGTCGGAATGCATGTGCATCAAGGAATTTATACAAATTGTCATGTATGTTCTGAATAAGTAACATTACATGTTCACTTGCATATGTCAATCTTTGGTTGTCATCGAACTCTTTAAAAGAAGTAAACAGGTGGTAATTAGTCATTTCCCCGGAATATAGTTTACTGCGGCAAGCTTCACAATCAGGCACAGTAATATTTTTCAGAACATAGCCTGCAACATAAGCTAAGCCTTGACTATCCTCACATACGAGGTCTTCAATTTGCAAAGTCTGAAAGTCAGTTACTGTATCTAGTTGTGACACTTGCCCATCTTCATGCACAGAATATTTCAATAAACTTCCCAAATCATCCAATGGCATGCACATATCATCTTCACAGTTCCCTCCACCTACAGGCGAAACTGTTTTATTAACAACTACGGTCTTTAAAGCAGCTACAAACTGATGACATGTAGGATTATCATTAGACACTCCATGCTGCCTAATTGTAGAAAACAAATTTTCTAGCGGATCCTGATTTAAACCCCTTAAACTTAAAAATTCAAATCCTTCTACGCCATGCAGGTGGTTCCAAAGGTAAATAACTGACCTAATCGTCGTTTGCCAACCGCGAATGAATGAATACTGATTAGTGACATCAACTTCCTGTTTTAGGTCAATTAGTTTCCACTGATCCAGTTCTACTAATAATTGTGCATGCCTTTGTAATGTATGTCCAAACCACTCCTAAGTTGAAGAAATATTAGAGACGCAGGTTAGTCTTAAGTCAACGTGATAAGATTAAGGTTCCTTTGTGTGAAGTTAAACGGTATTGCCGGTACGCATATAAAACGTCGTGGTTGTGTTCAGTTGTTTGATAAGGCACCTGTGTAGTAGTGGTATTGTGACCATTGTTTGATGTTGTATTGTTGATGTGTTCAAATCATAGTCGTTTGTTGTTGTTGATGTTCTTATTTTCTGTTGTTGCAGAGAATTTATTTAGCTCGTGCAGACACGTATTTGTATTCTTGGGATCGCTTAATTGGGCTTAGTTACTGAGGTCCTTTGACCTAGTTAATTGAAAGAGGATTAAACAGCGACTCCAAAACGTACCTATATCCTAGGGAGGCCGAGAAGATCGCCAGTATTTCTTATAGATTCCTTGTGGTTTACGTGCTTTTGGAGTGGACAAGCCCCCGAATGGTAAGCACATTGATCCAATTCCGGCTTAACGATCGGTTATCCGGCGTGATAAGCGCCCTGTCCTTCCTTTACAATGTTTTTAGGAATGTTGAGTTGGTAACTTAAAGATATTGCTGTAGTCTACTCAAAAGGTTAACTACTAGAGGCTGCGTGGGATTTCCACGGCAGAAAATTCCTCTCCCGTAAATAACATATTTTAAGCATGTTTTGGTCGCGTAGTAATGTATATATGCTTCGCATTGTACATTAAAAATGTGCGTGGGTTCTAATTGTTTTATTAAAGTGTCTTTTACTAAAGCACGAAAAAACAACGTGTCTGAAAGTCTTTTCGGCAAACCACAAACTGTGCACAATAGTGTTTGTTTTTCAACCCATTAGAACAGTACCACTGTACTACACTTTTCAATGCTAATACTGGTGATATACTGAATGAAAAATGTTTGATGCGTCTAAGAGGACCGTGACTGCGAAAGTACTTAGTTGGACTAGGCCTACACGGTTTTTTTCGAGAATGCGACTTGACTGCATCGGCCGATCTATTTGAAGACCTCGGTGAGTGAATATTAATTTAGGTATTGTACCGCTCTGTGTAAGTAAAATCGGTATTTACTCATTCTACATAAATTAGTATATAAAAAAGTTCTGAATAAAAACGATATATGCTACGCTCTTACAATGTAAATTATTTTTACACAATGTTTTCCAATAGTATTAAATTAAAAACTAGTTTTGTATAAAGAAATTAAAATTCGAACAGTTTCCCGATAAAATCGTATAAACACTAGTTTGGATGAAATATAAAAACCGGCTTGCGTCATAAATTTTCCACATACAAACTCCAGACAGCTTGGAGCCCACTATAAAACAACATTGGTTTAGTCACGTCCTTGTAAGTTGGAGAACAATGATTTCCCTTAGAATAGGTTGAAATAGAACGAAATGCTTTCCAATATGTAGACTGTTTGAGGCGAAGATCAATAGATACCATAAATAGAACCTCTATTTAAAACTAGTTTATCGCGGTTGCTTTTTCTAAAATGGAAATTTGTAATTGAATATATAATGCATTTATTTAATGTAAATCCGGTTACAGGCAAAACCTAACATTGGGACTTGTTACTGTTAATAATTTAAAAAAATCAGTTAGAAACCGTATAATACTTACACAATTTTGTAATTCAAAAACATATACATAGTATAATTATATAAACAAAACTTCTTCAATAAAAAATGGAAAACCTGAAACCAAAAACCGAATAAAAATATGGACTTGGCGATTACCGGTGTCGCGATATTTAGTCTAGTATTTAGTCAGTATTAAAAGTATGAGACAATAAATTAATACAAAAAATTCCCGCATAATTTCTGTAAATATGAAGTTGTAGCTTCTTTGAAATTTTAAACAAATTATCTGGGTGTATGTTACATCACTATATGTTTGACCTTAAGCGAGTTCGTTAAGTTACTTATTATTTATTTGGTCAGCTGCAATTGATGCTTGTGTAATAGTAAGATGAAATAAAACACGTTTTATAAGCGTAGAATGTGAATGGTCACGGGTTTTAAAAGTAATACACGAAACAATTATATGAATATATCATTTTAAGCTATCTACTTTTTTCATCTAAAACAATTTCTTCACGATGCTTCATTTCTTCCTCCATCTCAAGGTACGGAGTGCAAAACCTCTAGTATATCTCAATAATAAGTAACACTGAACGAAACGATGTATCTCAAATATTGAAGTTGTAGTTGTAACACCTTGCAAAATCGTGCAACATGTTTCACGTATAACAGAATGAATTTGAGTACGCCCATGGTTTTTGTTTACTTATTGTATGTATGTATTTTAGTTCTTACGGCACTTAAGCCACATTGTCGGGCCCATTGTGCGTACTACCTTACATACTAAGTCCTTAAAAACTACTTAAACTATTCTATGTTAATTGTTAAGAGGTTTCCAGGAGCTGACAACTGCTCTAGCCCGGCTTAGAACACCGGGCTAAATAGAGCCACAGACTCCCGAAAACCACTGTGACCTTGGTTACCAAGGCCCCTTTATTTACTTATTGAATTTTAACGGAATTTTTGCTGCTTTGGAACTAAAAGTCCGGACACTGCTGATTACTTTTGTACTTAAAATTCAACAGGAATTAAAAATCTACTATTGTTTTTTATGAACCGTCTTTTAATTTAATGATTTTAATTGTCTTGTCTGAGACACTTTTTGCATGTAGGAAAATTGCCGAAGCACTTCGAATAGACTTTCCCATATACTTTGATATCAAATGTATTTTAAATCATTTAAGTTTAATATAAGATGTACCTAATAGAAGAGTTATTTTGTAAGATCATATATTTCGGGCCTGCGGGCAGTCGCTTCAGGATTAGCTCCTTCACGAAATGTCCTAACAACGTGGCTTGTTTATACGTATATGGGAAGTAAATAACTAAAAAATTTTATGTAAACAAAATTTATTTGTTTAGGAGTAGTTCACACCGATTATGCCGATTTGACAAAAAATTGTAGCGACCACGCAAACATTTATAAAAACTACACTTCTGTGTAGCTGAAGATCCAAAAGAGCTGTTTCAGCCGAATTTCAAAATCGAAATATTCCATACTGATATTGGAAGTATGGGAAAATCATACTCAGTTGAGTCAATCAAACGAGCTCTTGTAAAGCGTGGAGTCGTTGAGTCCGTTATGAGATGGATTGCTTCCGCGCTAACCAGCAGAATAATAAGTTCCTCTTTGGGGACGCCCATTAGAAGGGTATCCGTCACTTAAGGTTGTTCGCAGGGAAGAGTTCTATTTCCTATACTGTGGATGCTTGGTGATGCACTGGTTTCTCTGGAAACTGGAAGGTAAGGGAATATACTCGCAAGGATACGCACATGATCTCACCATTCTTTTTTGCAGTAGATTTGGGGGAGTTGATCAAATGTCATGCAGCGAGCCTTAAAGGCCGTAGAGGATTGGCGCATAAAAGATGGCTTATTGGAAACTCCGTCGAGAAACCTCAGTCTCAGTATTCATGCGAAGAGAAAGCTTTAAGATTTGAAAGGACTAAAAATGTATGGACAGGAATTGCAAAAAGGGACGGCGAGGGCAAATCTTCTTCCAGTGGTTCCACAGCTAAACATTGATTCTTGACTTCCATCAGCCGATGCCTCCACTCCTCTCTATCTCCCGCCACTGCTCTCCAGTTTCTAATGTGCAAAAGTTGTTCAGCATCTCCCAAGCGTACTTTTGGTCTTCTCTTCCCTGCTAACTCTCTTCTCCATAGCTTTTTTGGTATGTGGCTGTTCTGCATTATTTCTAGGCCAGCCCATCCAAGTCGCTGCATTTTTACCACGGTAACTATATCTAGTTCTTTGTATAATTCTTTCAGTTTGAAATTATATCTGCTCCTGCATATGTTGTCCTTACTGGGTACAGTATATCCTCCTTAAAATCTTTTTCTCAAAAACTGACAGCATTACTTCCCCTTGCTTAGTGAGCGTCCAGGTTTTACTCCCTTACGTAACTACTGGTCTTATTAGTCTTTGTTTCTCTTTGTATCATTCTAGATTTAATTAGCTTACTTAGTGCATATTATGCTTTATTTTCATTCACTAACCTATTTCTTATTTCTTATATTTCATCGTTTTTAGCATTAACTTTGTTTCCTAAGTAGCGGAATTCTCGGACAATCTCTATGTTATCATTCACAATAAAATTGTCAAATTCAGCTTCATCTAGTTCCTCAAACTTTTGTTTTACGATTGGCAGTGATCTCCTTATTACATTAACGTCGCGTCGTTGGCATATGTGATTAGTTGACACTCCTTAGTTATAATGGTCCCATTTCGATCTATTGTTGTTTTCCATATTGCCTTTTCTAGCGCTATAGTAAACAGAATGGGTCAGTCCATCGCCTTGCCGTAGTCCGTTGTGTATCTTAAACCATTCTGATTTGTTATTCTAGATCTTTACTTGGCCGTTCTGTCATTGCTGCGTATTCCGCTTCCTAGTTTACACACATCATATGCCTGCTTAAAATCAATAAAAATTTGGTATATACTCACATTACATTCCCAGGTCTTTTCCATAATTTGACGAATGACAAACAATTAGTCGATGGTAGACCTGTTACTACGGAAGCCTCCCTGATATGCTCCTAACACTTCCATGGCGTACGATATTATTCTTTCTCGGGGAATGTTTGTAAATATTTTGTAGGTGGCACATAGGAGTGATAGTCCCTTTTAGTTTCTGCATATCAGCTTCTCTTCTTTCTTGTAAATAGGGCAAATTAGCGCTGTCGTCCACTCTTCGAGCATTTTTTTTTATCTCCATATGCTCACTATCAGCTTGTGTATTTGGTTCTTCGTCTATTCTCGTCCATGTTTAATTATCTCTGCCGGTATATCATCTATCTCTAGCACCTTGTTATTTCTCAATTTTCTTATACTGTTTTCCACCTCTTCTAGCGTGGGTTCTACTATTTCCGGTTGGACTGCATGTTGTGGTGGGCTTCCTAGGTATTCCCTTTTTCTTTGCGGTCTGTTCAGTAGCTCTTGAAAGTAGGATTTCCATCTCTCTATAACATCCTCTGGAATTACTAGAATTTTACCTTCTGCATTTTTGCACATTTCTTCCCTATTATATCTCTCGTTATTTGCTTTCCTTATATTTTTATAAAATTTCTAGCTTCTCTGGAGTCGTGTGCTTCCTGTATCATGTGCAGCTGTTTGTTTAGTGAAGCTCTTTACTTGCTCCTACATATGTGCTTGGCTTCTTTTCTTAATTGGTTATATTCTTCTTTCGCTCTGGAGGTTCTGAGTAGCAATTTTTCACGCGCTTTATTCCTTTTGTGTATCGCTTCCTTGTGCTCATCGTCATAGCAATCATTTCTTTCTGGATTCTTTTCGACACCTAGTACTTCATTCGCCACTGTGATTCAGTGTTTCTCCATATCTTTTCTATGCACCCTGTCTGATCCGTTGGGGTTTGCTTTTCTTCCTCTTGTTTGCACTCTAGTTCTTCTCCGAGTCCATCTTTGCACCTTGTCAGCACTTCCTTATTTTTAAGTAGTTCTACATTAAATTTCGGCGATCTACATCCTGGCTTCTCCTTGAATTTATTGATTCTTTCTCATAGCTAAATTTTGACCAGGTAATTATCTAATCCTGTTCCGGCTCACCTGCAGCTTCCTACGTCTAGTACACTTGAGCATGATCTAGCATCCACCAGTACATGGTCTATCTAATTGGTTGTGCTTCCGTTAGGCGATTTCCACGTTCCCTTGTGTCTTTGTGGGGGAACGTCGTACTTTGAACTTTTAGCTTATTAGTCGCTGCAAATTCAATCGTCTTCTCACCATCGGTTAGTTTGATCATGTAGGTTATGCCTACCTATTATCGGGGCATATACTTCCTCCTTCCCTATCTTAGCTTTAAAGTCACCAAGGATTAGTTTAACATCGTTAGCCCTAGCTACCTCTCTAGTATCATGTAAAAATCGTCTTTCTCTTCTTCACTCTTATCTTCAGTTAGTGCAAGTATGGAGAAAATAGACATATTTCGTAGCTTTATTTTGATTGGTATACTCTCTCGCTAATTGGCTTAAAACCAATGAAATTTGTCTCAAATGTTCTCTTGATGCAGAATTCACACCCAAACTCATGTCTGTTATTAGTTCCGCCACTGTGTTTTGTATTTTTATTTGTTCAGCGCTCCTGATCTAGACTACCTTATCTCCTGGAGCGCTAGTATATTCTGATTATATTTCGCTTCTTGCAATGTGCTGACCAGACTAATGTTCCAGGTTCTCAAATTCATGTCCTTTGTTCGTTGCAGTTTTACGGAGTAGGTTTGTTCACCCCATGCCCAACCCTCCTCCTTTATCTGAGCTTGAGACCAGCAGGATGCCGTTAAAAACCGACACACCCTGGCGGAGTTGGCGAAGCCAAATACTTGGGGATACTTGGCGATGGAAACGCTATAGACACGCCTTCACTATACATTTATTTGTGAAATCGCAAGCCCTTATGGCGACTTACAGGTTGAAAGCAAGTGGTCACGGGAGGATCATGTGGAGGAGGGGAGACCATACCAAAATCTTTCAGAAAATGGATAGAATCTGCATTCTACAGGCATACAGTCAGACAAGATCAGTACTGTTTTTGACTTGGAGTGGTGATCAATAACGCATGAGGAATTGTGAAAGGTCTGTCTAGTACACGGAAGGATCCAACACAGCAAATACCACTGGAGCCGGGATTTTTGAGAATGCACAGAAGTTGGCATTGGTATTACATGGTCAGAACCGTTTTCCGGGCGGAAGTCATAGGAATCACGATCTACACGAAGGTTATGGAGGAGGGAGGATATGTAAGGGAAACAAAAAGTTTGATCAACAAGCAAAAAGGGGAACGGAAAAGACTCATATGGGTCCCTACACTTTCTGGCAACAGTACGAATTCAAATCTAGTTCTTTGAAGAAGAAAATTTGTTCTGGTTCATAGTGCTAGTTTGGAATAAATTAGGAGAAACTGACAATTTTGGGGAGGTATTCGGGTTTTATACTAGATGAAAGTTGGAGGGAGGTCATGTCCAATGTGTCCTTCTCCGAAGAACAAAGTTCCGGCGCGATCATTCTGCGTGTTGAAATCCACTTGAAGCGCAACCAGCACGTCTTCTTGAAACCAAAGCAAAAAACAAATCAATATGATTTTTAAAATTGTTGCAGCCAGGTTGACTCGTTACAATATATGTTGATTATTTAACGATATAATAATAACAATTGTCATGCGTCGTTATGGTATCTATGGCGTTATTTATATGTAGCTGTGGAAGCAAAGTGACTATATGAGAAATTGATGTATAAGCATTGATATATCCACGTATTTCGCACATTATTGGTTGAAAATGTTGAAAGTCTTTCATTTCATTGGTTATTAATATACAGAGCAAAATATTTTTCAAATAGTTTCATTACTAGAAAAATATTTTAATGTAGAAAATTAAAAGATACAACTCTACTGTCAGTTTTGTTATAATTATTAAAGATACAGCCCTAGTACATCTTTTTTTGCAGTTAGATATTATAACTAACTAGCAGAACCGATGAGCTACGCCGCCCGCCTTTTTTGATAATTTCAAACCGGCACGCGCGATTCGGTTATAAGCTCTACTCCCGAAAATAAAAGCCCAAGCAAAAACCGAAAACAATTCCTTAAAAAAACGAAAAAAAGATTAGTTTAGTACTTTTCCCCATTTCCAGGGGACTGCCTTAAGAGAGGTTTACAATATTTTTGTGGAAGTTAAATACATAGTACAAAATCTTGTTAGATATCTGCATATAATACCAAAAAGAAATTTGTACTTATTCATATAAATTGCCTGCAACACCGATTAGCAAGAAAAAACACGTATTTTTTTCAGGGAAAGGTCTCTCTTTATTATACAATGATCCACCACTCACCTGCGAGAAAATAGGCCTGCTTTTGGTATGAGTTTCGGCGTTTTCTTCGGAATATAATTTTACCAGCTTGGTTTTTCCGGGGAAGGGTTCTAATGCAGACCTGGTTTATTTTCTCGGACGATATTTGTTAGTGCTGTTTTTCCATCGACATTCTGCCCAGAAAATATGAGTATGAGTAAAGTCAATAATCTGGCCGCATATAAACAATGTGCTGATGATATAATAACTGTGCATTAATCGTTTTGTCACGTTCAGCGGTGTATATTCAGATGAGACCAAGTTATGGTGTTAGGCAAGACCAATTTTTCGTGGCAACTTAAATCTACTGTTTCTTTAGTGTAGGTACAACTTTAATTGTAATCTATGAAACACCCGTATTATGTTATATTGATTTATTTTCTATTTGTTTAATGCTTTTGGTGTATTTAGATATTGTTGTCATTGTGCGTGACCCACTGGCGCGGCGCTGGCTGGCCGGCAGGCCAGTTACTGTAGCCGTAGCCGTGTTGCGATGTGCTCTCGTGCGACTTTGTTGTTGCAAAGAATTGTCAACCAATTATGCTGCAAGCAATAATACGAACAAATATTCTACAAGAAGGGAGCCTATTTCTCTATAAAACATAGCGGTCCACTGTACAAAGGAAAATGGTCTTTATATAAGGGCCTCGTAAATATGTGAGTTGTAATAGTAGGGTCTCCACACCACCAAAAGTTGCGACAGGTGGAAGGGATCCGGATTTAATATATAGATTACTTTGTATACATGTTTTCTTGTTTGAGATCTATGCGAACCCGTAGGTACCTAATTTGTTCTACTTATTGATGATGGCCCGGAGTTCTCCATAACCACGTTATAGTTACGACACTGTAAATGAATATGAAATTGCAGTTAGCAACAAGAATAGTTAAGCTTAAGACTATTAGTTTCAGATTTGCAAGCGGATACTATTTCGAGTCGGGTCAAACCCACAAAAAAGAAACGTCAATGACATTAGCCAAGTAAATGTTATCCTTGAAATTGTTCATTTGAACCTTTGAGTTTTACAGATAGTTTTGAAAAATGATGAGTATATTACATCATGATTATTATGGTGCTTGAGATGGCCTAGAAAATGGCTTTTCAGAAATCCTGTAGCAGAAGTTTGGGTTTTTAAGGTATTTTTGAAATTGTTAAAAATTAGCAAAAATAAGATTAAAAGGTTGTAACTAGAAGGCTTATTTTGAAACTTAAAAAGCTCAAGATCGTTTTTATTCTATTAGTTTATTCAAGAAGCAACTAAAACTACAAAACTACATGAACTATTTGCTAATCCAATCATTACGTAATGTAATTAGCAGAATGATGCACAATCTACTCTAAATATTCTGTGTACAAAAAAGATTCATCGTTGTTAGATTATCAGTTAATTAACACGTTTTAGTAAATATATTCTAGAATAAATATTTTTATTAGCACCTTCTAAAAAATAAGAATTTAAAATAAAAGTTGATTTAACAGTGTTAATCTTGTGCCTAACTTATAAATAACTAAGATTATACAAGGATATTGAAACGAGCCAGGAAATGGAAATGAATCAAAACGGAAAACGCCAGAATCAGTTCTGGAAGGTTACATTATTTGAGTGAGTGTACCCAGTGAAAAATTACCGTAGGAACTTGCTCATGAATCGACCGCCTTTGTATTCACCTCTTCCCTTTTATTAGATATCCCTTTAAGCAAAATTATTTAGCAGAACCGAATCTTGGAATAAATCTACTAAAACAGAAATTGTTCAGGAGTGAAAGTCGAAATATATGTGAGGTTTTCATGTGATTATGGCGTTTGTTTATTAATAATTAAAGTAAATTTGAGTACATTTTTCCTAAATTGAAAAGGAAAACATACCTAAGGTATTATACAATTAACAGAATAAAAAATACTGACAAAAACAATTGTTCAAAATTAAAATAATCGTTCCCTGATCACATACCGAGACTTGTTAAAATTTATTAGTTTTTAAATATTATGTCAGAGGATATAAGAAATTTCTTTTCATGCTACTTAAATATTGTGGCTTGTACACAACTTTAGCAAAATTGCAAGGTACCTACTATAGTTGATGATGCAATTATCAACAATCAATAGGTAAAGCAGTTACAAGTGAAAGCTATGTATTTAATTATAGGAACTGCTCCGTGAGTGTTGATTGTCGGTACAGCTACATACAGAAATATTGTTGTGCTAATACAGAATGCCAAATTCGAGGCCACCGTAGGCGTCTAATTTATTCTAAAAAATTAGCAAGGTGAAGGTGTTTAAACATACTTTATAAATTTATAATAATTATTAAAAACTAACTAATTATTATTTACAGTAAATAACAATGGTCTACCGGAAATATAGCTTCCGTTTGTGAACAATGTGCTTCAAAAAAATGTTGATATAAATTGTACCTCAGTTGTTAGGAAATCAGCATTTGCGGTTTTACTTTCTCATACTTTCAGTAAAGGAAACTATTATAAATTATAGTGATGGGCATAATCGAACAATTTTTCGAATGATTGTCATTCGAATGAATTTCATAATCGAGCAATTCATTCTAATAAAATCATTCGGTTATTTCCATGCGATAAAAAATAGTAAAAACAGACTTCGCTTGCTTCTTGAATGCTCCTATGAAGGCATTCTCGTTGTCATCGTCTTTCCTTGGGCTGTTCGGCAAAACAGCGTCAACCTTTAGCTTTGAATAACATTTTTATTAATTTCATTCTGTTTCATCACTATTTCCGGCCTATTTTTGAGTAATAGTTTTAGAAATTGCGTGAAGTAGTTAACTTTTGTTTTATAAATTAATTATTTTTTTAAATTGAGATCAGAGACTTAAAAAATATCCGATTATTAAATATAATATAAATAATCGATTTTTAATTTTTTTGTGCAGTCTGCTTCTTGTTTTTACCAACAGTAATACAGTGTAATTCTATATATTAATAAATTTCTTTATGTTTCCATATTTTTTATATTATACTTTTTAGAAAAATATTAAAATTTTCAAATACGACCCTGTACTGAAACGACCACGAGAAACCTAATAGTGCGGTGGAACCTTGTGTAGTTCTTATATTACGTAAGAGCTAGAACTTTATATTGAATGTTTACAAACACATAAAAGTATACACTGTGTCTATAAAGTAACCCCCCCCCCCCCAACTAACTTTTGATCGACTTGATATTTTACTACAAAATTTGGTGTGTTTTAATGGGAAATTAAATACTATTTTTTAGCCAATAATTAAATTTTGTCTCGTTTAAAATGGTGGCTAGGCGCCATTTTGAATTTTTTTTAATAGAAAAGGGGTCGAGTGACACTCATTTGAAAGGTCTTTTAGTTCTACGTCTGATCCTAGAGCTTCAAAGAAAAATATTAAGCCATAACAAAATGACAAATGTTTGAAGATAACGAAGTCTATTTAAAAAACTAAGAATTAAAGCAAAAAGAAATTAAATTAAGTGTTCGAAATGTTCGTCATTCACTTCTTGGCACATAAAAAGTCGGTTATGAAATTCCTGCCTTACATTTTCATAAGCTTCTAAAGTGATATTTCTGCAAACTCCTGTAATGCGTTGCTCTAGTTCTTCAACGTTTCTGGACGGGTTTTGTACACTTTCGATTTCAGATATTCCCATAGAAAAAAATCTAAGGGGGTTAAATCTGGGAAGCGAGCCGGCTATTCTACAGGCCACTGCCTACCAATCCATCTTCCAGGAAAATGTCCGTTAAGAAAGTCAGAAACAGGCCTATAATAATGAGGCGGCGCACCGTCTTGTTGGAACATAACGTTTTCAATATTATTTCCAGCCACCTGAGATATTTCTGGTAAAATTTTGTCCTGCAAATGAAAAAGTGGACTACTGGATAAAAAAATCAAAGCAATTTTGAATTGAGCGAGTCCATTTGTTTAAAATCCGCCATTTTATTATGGCTAAATATTTTTTTTGAAACTCTAGGATCAGACGCAGAACTAAAAGACGTTTCAAATGAGGTATCACTCGGCCCCCCTTTCCATTTAAAAAAAAATTTCAAAACGGCGCCCAGCCGCCAATTTGAATGATACAAAATTTAATTATTGGCCAAAAAATAGTATTTAATTTCCCATTAAAGCACACCAAATGTTGTGGTAACATATCAAGTCGTTCAAAAGTTAGAAGGGCGGGGTTTTACTTTATAGAAAGATGGTATATTTAGGGGTACAGGGGAACAGTGCAGGCGTCAGCCCGAGTGATTTAGTTAATTTTTGCGGGCACGTAATCTAAAGTATTTTCGTTTGGGTCACTGCTTGGCCAAAGAAACAGTAAGTGGGCCGCGTTTTACCATAAAATTAATGATAAATAACATCGAAATTTACTTAGTGCAAAATTATCCTACTTTCTTAGGAGTTATCAAGCATTAGGTTGTAACATGAGTCTTTAAATACACTTCTTATATTCCCAGTTGAATTTGTTTCCTCCGAATCTTGTTGACGTTAGTGATGAGCACGGAGAACGGTTCCAAGACATTGCCACTATCGAAAAACGTTACCAAGCGAAGTGGAACAGCGAAATGTTTGCTGATTACTGCTGGACACTATCAGAAAATTCCGCAGCCCCACACAAAAGGAAAGTGAAGAGAAAAACATTCTATAATGCAATAGTGTACCATTAGTTATGCGTAATATCTTTTATTCATTCTTTAAGTTCATTTTTCTTGATCTGCTGAAAGTAATTTCTTTTTAATATTGTAATTAAAATTAGAAAACAAAAATAATTTGTATATAGATAGTAAAGAAAAACTAAAAACTTAAAAATTTGTTGACCAGTTTTAGCAATATATCATGTTTATGTTTTAGGTCATTCCAAGTGCTTCCTTTATAAAAAAAATTGCAATGTCATCAGCAAAAGCCAAAAATTTTTTCTTTTGAAGGCTGTTCAGATAATTCGTTCACGTATATTGCAAATAATATGGGACCCAAGACGGTTCCTTTGGGTAGGTACTCTACATTCTACTCTTGCTTTATCACTAGTCACATTGTCATTCTCTACATATATTGTTCTCTGTTTTGTAGGAAAGTTTAGAAAAGTTTATTAGCAGCCCCTCGAATTCCTATGTTGCTTAGGATTGGTAGTAATTGCTCGTGGCTCACAGTATCAAACGCCTTGGTTAAGTCTATGAAGTAAAATAGGCAAGGGTTACCTTCATCATGTCCTTCTTGTATCTGTTTACACTTTACTAAGGTGATTATTGTATGTTGTGTGGAGAGTCCATCTTGTAATCTAAATTGGTTCCCCGATGTTAGTTGCTATTTTGTCGGAAATGCTTTAAGTCTTGATACTAACACATTTTCGAATATTTTCGAGACGTTAGACACCACTGAGATAGGCTTATAATTTTCAGAAACTTTTTTAGTCTCTGTTTTTAAATAGAGGTTTTACTACTGCCGTTTTTTAATACTTTTAGTCAGTCTCCCGTCTCAAATATTTTATTAAGTATTATTGCTAAGGGTTGAGCAATAATTTCAGATATTTTCTTCAGTGTTTCCGCTGTTAGGTTATTTAAGCTTTATTATGTTTTAACTTTTTGATAACTTTAGTAACTTCACCACTGTCTGTGGGTGTTTACATTAAATTTCGGAGTATGTTTGCGAATTGGATTGGGAGGACTAGCTATTTTACTAGCAAGCATTTATGTATTGGTTGTTTAAGATATTGGCAATTTCCATAGGGTTATTTGTTAGTGTACCCTCAGAATCTTTTATCTCCCTAAAGTAGTAAAATAGTAATTACCTACCTTTATATCAACCTTCTCAGCGTTGATCTGAGGTTTTTGGTCGACAATACGAGCGCGCTATATTAGTTGCCTAGCTTCAACTTTACCCTTTTTACCTGATCTGTGCTCTTTAAAGTTTCTAATACCATTCCCTATTTTACTTGTATTTTTATAAAATAACAGAAAATATGTGCTTACTTTTCGAAAACGCAGGCATGCTAAGGGTGGGCTTGGGCACTTTCAAAGAAACATGGACCCACCCACTGGCGACAATAATTCTCCCCCATTTGCTATATAGAGCCACAATTATATATGTATATAGCGCCAGAACACACAGGACAGTAAGATTGCAAAAAATGCAAAAGCCTTATTCTATAACGCTATAAAAGAACATATCTAACTTCTGTTTTGGTTTTGTATTTTTTAAAAAGCCTAACTAAAACTAGACATTTTTTAAAAACTACTTGTTTGGGTTCCTTAAGCCCTAAAACATGTGTTTCAATTAAAATTTTTTTTTTTGAAAATTTTCGTGAAATTGATACATCGCTAAACCGAAGGTATGGGAAAATAAAAAGTACTGAACTGAAAATGCATTGTTTTGTGGCATTTAGAAAGGTTTTTTCTTTAGAAAGCATAATTACATTCTCTTACATGGGAAACAACTTGGAAGGTATTTCGTTTATGATTAACTGTTTTTGTAACGTAATACCTCCTTATTCTATTGATTATTGTTTTCCCAATAAAAAAAATCGTATCTACTATTATTTTATGTAATTATGTCTAACCACTTAGCACAGAAAATACTTACACATCAAAACTTAATGATTACATTCAATTAAAAGTATGTTGTGTACAACATTTTCTATCGCTCTAAGTATAGGCCAACTTTAATACTCGCGGTAATTAAATTTCTATTCAAATATTTCTTTACATTAATTTCAGCTCTACCTACATGTTATTATAAATTAAGTTTTGTTTGGGCAAACCATAAGAAAGACAGATAAAAGCACTGACTTTTACAGTGTTAACATTAATAAAACTAAAGTTTGGTCTATTTCACCTGCAGTCATTCAACAGCACAGAAGTGCTACAAAACCATGTGTTGCATGTAATTCAGAAATTATTTTCAGCTGATGATACATTGAACTTTATTTTTGAAAAAGAAATTCTTGTTCCAACATCTGATCCACGCATGGTTATTGAAGCGAATAAACCCATTAAAATGTTTTTAAATTTTTACAACAATTACGTAATTTACACGTACAGACATTCCGTGTCCATTGTAAGTACTGCAGATGTAAGACAATCGCTTGACAATTTTAGTGAGGACATAGTATTTGCTCCTGCATTAATCAGCACAGAATGGATGCTTGAAAATTATGACTTGAGCGTTTTGATTCAGCGAGACCAAGCTATATGGATCATTCCTAAACCGGCACCGATTGCTGGAGTAACAACAATTGCTAAAGTTTTTGAGAAGATAGTCTGGGGAATGATCATTGCAGTTTTTGGTGCAACATGCACTATTTTCTGGGTAACTACAAAGTGTAATGCCAAAAATAATCGTTTTCAAAGACATATCTAAGTGTTTTTTGGACGTTTTGGAGCTTACACTGTATGGCTTCATCCCATGTTACCGAAAACCGCTAAACTTCGCGTATTCATCTTATTTTATATATTTTATGCCATAGTAATGATTACTTCTTTTCAAGCTAATCTAACCAGCGTTTTAACGCATCCTGGACATAAACACCCAATCAGTACTTTGGAAGAATTGGCAGAATCTAAACTTCCATTACTTATGCTGAATAATGACAGCGACCCGCTAAACAATTTTAGAAATAACGCCAAGCAGCTGTACAACCAATTTGTTTTTCCTTCGAAACACATATTGAAATCACTACTAATTTTGATAATGAATTATAATATTATTTATATTCTAAATAGAACTAATTCCATTCGTAACAATATTCAGTGCCTCTCAGTATCTAATTGACGTTGCTCACCATCGAAATTGCAGTACCTATTACAACAAATCGAAATTTGAAGGTACACCCGCTAGAAAACAAGATGGTCGACAAAACAGATCACAACACGGGTGTAGGATTTATTGACGTAACAGTAGCTATGCGAAAAGGACATTATTTTATGAAAACTTTTAATGAAATTACAAGAATTAAATTAAATTTCATTTGTATTAGATTAATTGTTGCTGTAGGAAGCACTAGAACCGAGATATTTCGGAAAAAATTATTTTTCGGAACCATTTTTCAATAAAAGCGGCTGAAAGTTGAAGACCATATCTTGTTGATACGCTGGAGTGGTGTTTTTTTTTTCATTTTAAAAATGCTTCGTTGATGGAAAGGCATTAGTTTTCCAATACACGAATTCTGAAACTTTATTATGTAATATTATTAAAACGTTTGTAACAAGTACACATTTGAAATCTTATATTTAGATATAACCAGATATGGGTTTTATTATCAGTAAAATATCCAGTAACATAAGAAAGTATGGGAAAAATTTAATTCTAAGTGTAAATAAGTTTAATGACAAATTTAATTAAATATTAATTAATATTTAGAAATAGAAGTCAAATTCAGTTTCTTAATTGACAGTTTATGCAGGGTAAAATTTTTATTTTATAAATGTATATAATTTACTTCTATTTTGCAACATTGTATTCGTAAATAATATTTTAGTCATTAAGTTAAATTTTAATTTTAATTTTATATAAGTTTGTAAATATTTTAGCAAGTAAGTTTTTTGAATTCCAAGTTGTTTTCCTGTTATCATGTAAAAAATGCATTGTTCTTATTAGCCCATTTTTGTTTGGATTAGTCCACTAATTAATGTGGGGTGATTTTTTAACCGACTTCAAAAAAAGGAGGAGGTTCTCAATTCGTCTGTATATGTTTTTGTTTTTTTTAAATGTATGTTCGGGCATAACTTTTTTGGTTATGAACCGATTTTAATGATTCTTTTTCCGTTGGGTTCAGTATAGTTCCAAGGTGGTCCCATTATAATTTCATTGGTATTGGAGCTTGAACTTCGAAGATACACCTCAAAATCTATTTTTTTAACCGACTTTTTAGTGTTTCCGTATTTCATCTTCCGTTTCAACTAGCCGTCGTTTCCTCATTCGAGAAGCATCCTTACTAGGTCTACCCATCACTTAAAATTGTTAAATAATTAACTTTAAAAAAAAAAGTAAACCGACTTCAAATCAAAACACAAAAGTAACATAAATTAACTAAAAAGCAAAAAATAAATGTTTTTTATACAACAATTTAATACTTATTTGTTGTTCCGTTTAATGTAATTAAGAAATTGTTGTTTATTATATAATTATTAATTGTTTTATAATTTTTAAGTCGGTGCCAAGTAAAACATAAAAATTATATACCTTGCTACAATAACAAATTAGATTCGAATTTTTATGTTACAAATAATAATATAATACAATACAATCACATGAAATACACAATCAGATATTTAAAATTGTATAAGTAATTCAACATTTCCTGGACTTTCAGTTAAGGGCAAGCTTGATCTGTTACAACGTGCGTACGTACTCCCCAGTGCCGGACGATAGAGCCCCGCTCAGAACCCGTAGTATCGGGTGTAAATGTTAATTTCAATCACTTGTTGACGCGAAAATATTTAAAACGTAAAACGTATGGGAAAGCACCGGCGACGTGTTTCGCCCATTAAAATAGTCTTATAAAAAGTCCAATCCAGAAAAAAATAACCCAAAATGTGGGTTCTTCATTCGAAACTAGAACCTTATTTTATTTCAGAGAATGTGGGTTCTTCATTCGAAACTAGAACCTTATTTTATTTCAGAGAAGTATAATCATTAATCAGTTTTACATATCAAATGTCATGCCACAAGAAAAAAAATTATTGAAGTGGCAATCTATTGTTTTTGTGGTACTTTTAACTTTTTTTTTATTTAATTGTGTTTATTTTATTCTGAGAGTTTTTACAGGGGAAATACTTTTAAAGGTATGTTCTTTTCTATAAAATTGTTCATGATACGCGTTTTTTCTGTAACTTAATGCGACCGTCATTTTACTGATTATTGTTTGAGTATTGAACATATCTCGTACTCTTCTATTTTATGTCTAACCCTTTAATACATAATATAAAGATAAGTGTGTAAATGATAACATCCAATTACAAGTGTACAACGTTTTCTACCGCTCTAAGTATAAGCCAACATTACTATTAGACTGAATTTTCTGTTCTAAATATTTCATTACATTAATTCAGCTCGACAGACATATTATTGATATTCTAAACACGATGGTTCTGTTCAGACAAACTACAAGAATGAAACAGATAAAAGCATTGACTTTTACATTGATAATATTAATAAAACTAAAGTGTGGCCTTTCTTACCTGCAGTCACTGAACAGCACAGAAGAGCTGCAATATTATGTGCTACGTGTAATTCAAAATATATTTGCACCTAATGATACATTGAATTTTATTTTTGAAAAAGAAGTTTTTGTTCCAACAATTGTAAATCCGCGCATGATTATTGAAGCAGATAAACCCATTAAAATGTTTTTAAACTTTTACAACAATTACGTAATTTACACGTATGGAGATTCTACTTTAAACAATACCATGTTGCACCTAAACGAAAGCAATATTTGGAGTGCAAGTGAAAGTCCAAGAGGAAAATACCTCGTGATTGTCCTCTTAACCAAAAATATAAAAAAGATATTTGATATATTGTGGAATTTTGATATAAGAAACATAATACTCATTGTGTATGATAAAAAAAAATTATTTCCGAAATTGTACGTATCCAATCCTGTATACAAATGTGGGAAACATTTTGAACGACGCCAATTTTTAATAAACAACAGCGTCACAAATATCTCGTTTGGTGAAACTATGAAACCTTTAAACGGCTGTTCAATTAAACTCGTAGAGCGCTACAAACTTTCAAAAGATATAAAGTTATCAGGTGCTGCTGGAAGCGTGGTACATATTGTTAATGTGATTGGAGAAATTTTGCAAACTACTGTGTCCATTGCAAATATTGCAGATGTAAGACAGTCGTTATACAATCTCAGCGAGGACATTGTATTAGCTCCCACGTTAATGAGAACAGAATGGTTGGTTGAAAATTATGACTTAAGTGATCTGATTTACCGCGATCGAGCTACATGGATTGTTCCGAAAGCGGCGCCAATTTCCGGAGTAAAAATAATTGCTACAGTTTTTGAGAAGAAGGTCTGGGGAATGATCATTGCAGTTTTAGGTGTGACGTGCACTATTTTCTGGGTAACTGCACTATATAATGCCGAAATAGTCGTTTTCAAAGACCTATCTAAGTGTTTTTTGACCGTTTTGGAGCTTTCACTTTATGGCTTAACACACATTTTACCGAAAACCGGTAAGCTTCGCGTACTTGTAATATTTTATTTATTTTATGCCATGGCAATGATCACTTCGTTTCAAGCTAATCTAACTAGCGTTTTAACCGATCCTGGATACGAACACCCAATTAGTACTGTAGAAGAACTAGCAGAGTCTAAACTTCCAATACTTATGTTAAATACCAGCAGCGATGCGAAGAACAATTTTGGAAATAACATTAAGCAGCTGTACAACCAATTTGTTTTTCCTCCTATATTTAATGCCACTCAATATATAATAGACGTCGCACACCATCGCAATTGCAGTACTATTTTTGATTATCGGAGTTTGAAGCTATATCCGCTGGAAAACAAGATGATTGACAAAATAGAACGCAACACGGGTATAGGATTCATTGACGTAACAGTAGCTATGCGAAAAGGACACTATTTTATGAAATCCTTTAATAAAATTACACGAAGATTAATTGAAAGTGGATTTCTTGAAAAAATCGTATCTGATTTTTCTACACAACGTTACGTCAAAGATGATTCCTCAGAAATTATCCTTACGATGGACCACTTGATTGGAGCTTTCATTTTGTGGACATTAGGTTTGTTGATAGCAATTGCAACTTTTTTAGGAGAATTACTTGTTTTACAAGTTTATTCGACACACACAAACAATTGCCCAACAATCACTGTCTTATCTTCACCACCATAAAAGAAAAAAACAGAAGATGGAATTAACAGAACATTTTTTGTGCACCAAATGCTACGATCGAGTTAACTCGACGAACTTGTATGACTCGTAGATAAGTCTAAGCTTGCTGACTGCAAATTAAGAACTATGCAACCCAACATACAGATAAATGCAAATACATTAATTTGTGTAAAAGTGTAGTTTTGTTTTTGTCTGCCAGCACAGGAGTGAAGCTAACGCATTTCATTTTAAAATTCTGAACCGAATGGTTCTTTAGTACTGATTTCTACTGTTAATACTGTCCCGAAGCTGACTTAGGCTTACTCAAAACATTCATTATTGTAATAACTAGTATAATAAAAATTGCATTTAATTTTATTACACCAGTTAGCCCACATTCGCTCATTCTTGTAAGTAACTTAAATAAGTTTGCGCATATGCAATTTAAGCTTGAACAAACGCTGCCAATGTCTGTGTCCGCGGGAAATTAAATCAGTTGGCTCTGAACTGTTGCAGTTAACAGATGTGTACTGCTGGAGGGCCGAAACAAAGCTTTTGTTTCAAATGTAAAGTGATTTTGCATACGTGCAGCGTTGATAACTGCATCATGTGAAGTTCTACGAGTATAGAAATAATTGATTACAGCCAAGCTATAAGCGCTGAATCAATTTAATAAATTACAGGTGCGTTGAGTTAACTATGTAAAATAGTTAGGCAAACAAAGAAAAGTCAAGGACGAACAACGTATCTTCTTGGCAATTATCAGGACTGCATCTCAACACCTCTTTCAACGTAAGAAATCTAGCGACAGTGAAATTATCAGAATCTAGGGGAATTGAATCTCATCAAACACCGCGGAGTAGCAGTTGGCTGAACAACATGAGGGCATCCTCCTGGAAAAAACCTCCCAAGTGAAGGACAAAAAACTACAGTGTGTCATAAGTTGCGGTTCGCAGTACACTTTATCATTTATGTATTAATTTGTGCTTATGTTCCTATTTTATCTAGCTATTCAATGATCTGAGATTGCAGTTATATTATGCTCATTTTCCTGTATTATGTGTTTTCATTATACATTTTGTAATAGCTCTACTTCTACAATTGTTTTTTGGAGTATTAAGTCATTTAAAATTTAGGTACATTCTTATTTAAAACGAATTGAATTTGTAACCGGATTGGCACCCATTGAACTCTTTTGAACCCTAATCGTCTTAAGAAACTAGTCTTATAAGTGTTGGACTGAGCTAGACCGAGGTAGATTCCATTTAAATAAAAAGGTGAAATCAAAAACCGGTTACACTTTTCACACAATGCCCAAACAGATTATGAAAACAAAGCATTGTTTCGAGTTATTTTAAAAAGTTTTCCTTCAACATTAACTTACAAACCCTGGAAACATCACAACATTAAATTAATTAAAACTAGAAAACAAAAATAATTTGTATATAGATAGTAAAGAAAAACTAAAAACTTAAAAATTTGTTGACCAGTGTTAGCAACATATCATGTTTATGTTTTAGGTCATTCCAAGTGCTTCCTTTATAAAAAAAATTGCAATGTCATCAGCAAAGGCCAAAAATTTTTTCTTTTGAAGGCTGTTCAGATAATTCGTTCACGTATATTGCAAATAATATGGAACCCAAGACGGTTCCTTTGGGTAGGTACTCTACATTCTACTCTTGCTTTATCACTAGTAACATTGTCATTCTCTACACATATTGTTCTCTGTTTTGTAGGAAAGATTAAAAAAGTTTATTAGCAGTCCCTCGAATTCCTATGTTGCTTAGGGTTGGTAGTAGTTGCTCGTGGCTCACAGTATCAAACGCCTTGGTTAAGTCTATGAAGATCGATAGGCAAGGGTTACCTTCATCATGTCCTTCTTGTATCTGTTTACACTTTACTAAGGTGATTATTGTATCTTGTGTGGAGAGTCCATCTTGTAATCTAAATTGGTTCCCCGATGTTAGTTGCTATTTTGTCAGAAATGCTTGATACTAACACATTTTCGAATATTTTCGAGACGTTAGACACCACTGAGATAGGCTTATAATTTTCAGAAACTTTTTTGTCTCTGTATGTAAATAGAGGTTTTACTACTGCCTTATTTTAATACTTTTAGTCAGTCTCCCGTCTCAAATATTTTATTAATTATTATTGCTAAGGGTTGAGCAATAATTTCAGATATGTTCTTCAGTGTTTCCGCTGTTCGGTTATTTAAGCTTTATTATGTTTTAACTTTTTGATAACTTTAGTAACTTCACCACTGTCTGTGGGTGTTAGAAATATAAAGTTTACATTAAATTTCTGAGTATGTTTGCGAATTGGATTGGGAGGACTAGCTATTTTACTAGCAAGCATTTATGTATTGGTTGTTTAAGATATTGGCAATTTCCATAGGGTTATTTGTTAGTGTACCGTCAGAATCTTTTATCTCCTTAAAGTAGTAAAATAGTAATTACCTACCTTTATATCAACCTTCTCAGCGTTGATCTGAGGTTTTTGGTCGACAATACGAGCGCGCTATATTAGTTGCCTAGCTTCAACTTTACCCTTTTTACCTGATCTGTGCTCTTTAAAGTTTCTAATACCATTCCCTATTTTACTTGTATTTTTATAAAATAACAGAAAATATGTGCTTACTTTTCGAAAACGCAGGCATGCTAAGGGTGGGCTTGGGCACTTTCAAAGAAACATGGACCCACCCACTGGCGACAATAATTCTCCCCCATTTGCTATATAGAGCCACAATTATATATGTATATAGCGCCAGAACACACAGGACAGTAAGATTGCAAAAAATGCAGAAGCCTTATTCTATAACGCTATAAAAGAACATATCTAACTTCTGTTTTGGTTTTGTATTTTTTAAAAAGCCTAACTAAAACTAGACATTTTTTAAAAATTACTTGCTTGGGTTCCTTAAGCCCTAAAACATGTGTTTCAATTAAAATATTTTTTTTTGAAAATAAAAAGTACTGAACTGAAAATGTATTGTTTTGTGGCATTTAGAAAGTTTGTTTCTTTAGAAAGCATAATTACATTTTCTTACATGGGAAACAACTTGGAAGGTATTTCGTTTATGATTAACTGTTTTTGTAACGTAATAATTAATATAATATTCTATTGATTATTGTTATCCCAATAAAAAAAATCGTATCTACTATTATTTTATGTAATTATATCTAACCACTTAGCACAGAAAATACTTACACATCAAAACTTAATGATTACATTCAATTAAAAGTATGTTGTGTACAACATTTTCTATCGCTCTAAGTATGGGCTAACTTTAATACTCGTGGTAATTAAATTTCTATTCAAATATTTCTTTACATTAATTTCAGCTCTACCTAAATGTTATTATAAATTCAGTTTTGTTTGGGCAAACCATAAGAATGACAGATAAAAGCACTGACTTTTACAGTGTCAACATTAATAAAACTAAAAGTTTGGCCTATTTCACCTGCAGTCATTCAACGGCACAGAAGTGCTACAAAACCATGTGTTGCATGTAATTCAAAAATTATTTTCAGCTGATGATACATTGAACTTTATTTTTGAAAAATAAATTCTTGTTCCAACAACTGATCCACGCATGGTTATTGAAGCGAATAAACCCATTAAAATGTTTTTAAATTTTTACAACAATTACGTAATTTACACATACAGACATTCTTCTTTAAACAATACCATGTTGCACCTAAACAAGAACAACATTTGGAGTATAAGTAAAAGTCCAAGGGGAAAATATCTAGTAATTGCACATTTAACCAAAAATGTAAAAAGTATATTTGAAGTATTGTGATTAGAAACATAATAATACTAATAGTGATTTATAAAAAAATGTTTATTTCCGAAATTGTACCATGTCCATTGTAAGTACTGCAGATGTAACACATCGCTTGACAATTTTAGTGAGGACATAGTATTTGCTCCTGCATTAATCAGCACAGAATGGATGCTTGAAAATTATGACTTGAGTGTTTTGATTCAGCGAGACCAAGCTATATGGATCATTCCTAAACCCGCACCGATTGCTGGAGTAACAACAATTGCTAAAGTTTTTGAGAAGATAGTCTGGGGAATGATCATTGCAGTTTTTGGTGCAACATGCACTATTTTCTGGGTAACTACAAAGTGTAATGCCAAAATAATCGTTTTCAAAGACATATCTAAGTGTTTTTTGGCCGTTTTGGAGCTTACACTGTATGGCGTAACCCCATGTTACCGAAAACCGGTAAACTTCGCGTATTCATCTTATTTTATATATTTTATGCCATAGTAATTATTGTTGACCCTGTACAAAATGTTCACAGTAACTTTTGAGTTGTAGTCGCTGGTGTTGGTACATACTGGCATCTGTTTTCTAATAAATGGCCGTTTAGCTCGTAGTGGGTCTTTTCTTGTCCTTTTTGTGTTTGCTTCAGTGCTTTTTATATTCAATTTACAATAGGTTATGTGCCCAGTTTCGCTTACAACTGTGTAGTTGAGAACACGTGTATTTAAAAAAAAAAAGGAGGAGAGAGGTACGGTTATCCACGCGGTCGTGTATACAGACTTTCCGTTGCGTTTTTTTTTGTGTCGAGTGGTTTGATTACATAAAGTTGAAAATGGATTTCAAGACTCAAATAGAAAAGCTCGATGGCACAAGCAACTGGAGTCGATGGCGAAGACAGGTAGAGCTACTACTACGACATCAAGAAGTTTTAGAGCTCGTGGTGGGTGATAAAGCACCACCAGTAGTACCAGCAGAACAAGCCACACAAGCAGAAAAGAAATTATATGAGGTCGAGTTAAAATCGTTTAAGAAAGGCGACGCTTTGGCGCAATTAATACTAGTAAGCAGTATGAATGATGCCAATGTCGACCTGACTGCAACTTGCTTTAGCGCAAATGAAGTTTGGAACAAGTTGTTGTCGGTGTACGAACAAAGCTCGGGCCAGCGTGTCGACAGGCTTATGGAAAAATTTTTTAGCTGTGAGAAAGATATGTCTGACGATATTGCGTCATATGTTGCACGTTTGCAACGAAATTTCAGCGAGTTAAATGACGAATTAAAAAAACTAGTAAAAACTCAATTACCCGATTTGCTTCTGATGAGTAGAGTAATGTCGACGTTGCCACCAGAGTATTTTGAATTCAAAAGTGTGTGGGAATCTGTACCATTGTCTGAAAGAACTATAAATAAGCTCACAGAAAGGCTGCGTTTGATAGAAATGCGACTCCCTGAAAGAGGAAGGGATTCCTCGGCCTTGATGGCGAAAGATAAAAAATTTGAAAATAAAAAATCGACAGCACAGCAGCGGAGAAGTTTCAAGTGTTTCAAGTGTCGTAAAGAGGGCCATCAAGCGAGAAACTGTACGAAGAAAACCGAACACGCGGGAAATTCAAAACAAGCGTTAAAACCGTCGGGGCATGTGTCGGCGTCAGGTGAAGCTTTTGTATGTACAGATCTTGGTGACAGGGATGACAGATGGTTAGCCGACACTGGTGCGTCTGCGCACATGACAAACAAGAAAGAATACTTCCTTACCTACGAAGCTTTCGATTTTCCGCGCGAAGTTCTAGTTGGGAACAATGATGTGATAAAATCATATGGACAGGGCACGATAAATGTAGAGATGAAGGTAAACGGTGTTTGGAAACAGAACCACTTGCGAAATGTGTGGTACGTCCCGAAAATTGGAAAAAATTTGTTTTCAATTGGTCAGACTGTCGATAAAGGATTTGAATTCAGTGCTGATCGAAATGGGTGCACATTTAAGAAAGATGGTGTAGTACGTTTGGTTGGAAAAAAAACGCTTAAAGGTCTTTATGGTCTAGCCATGCGAGTGTGTATACCAAACAATTCTGCTGAAGGGTTCGTTGCATCAGAAACCGAGAAGTTACAGCTGTGGCACGAACGATTTTGTCATCAAAACAAGAAGCAAGTTCAACGAATCTTAAAGCGAAGCGGAATTAATGTACAAGTAGAAGAGGAATTTTGTGAGGGATGTGTGTTTGGGAAACATCAACGAAAAAGTTTTGGTGTAAGAACAAACAGGCCATTGACTCCTGGTGCATTAATTCATGCTGATGTATGTGGCCCGATGCAAGAACAATCTCTCGGAGGGGCCAGGTACTTCGTGTGCTTTAAAGACGATTTTTCAAAATATCGGCGTGTGTTTTTTATTAAAACAAAATCCGAGGTAGCAGAATGTTTAAAGGTAGTTGTAAATGAAACAAAAACCGTTGGACATATAATCAAGGAATTTTTAAGTGATGGCGGGAAAGAATTTGATAATTCGAGTGTGAGAAACATTCTGGAATCGAACGGTATAAACTTTCGAGTGATTATGCCGTACACCCATGAACAGAATGGGGTTGCGGAACGTGAAAACAGAACCCTTGTCGAATGCGCGCGTTCAATGATTTACGCGAAAGACTTGCCGATAAAGTTGTGGGCAGAGGCTGTCAACACAGTGGCGTACATTTTAAATCAAACGGGTGCCACTTCTGTTGAAAATAAAACCCCTGCTGAGTTGTGGTTTGGAAGGGATATTATAAATCTAGAACACTTTAAAATTTTTGGTACAGATTGTTTTGTTCATATTCCAAAAGAAAAAAGACGAAAGTGGGACAAAAAGAGTGTTTCAGGTAAATTTGTAGGTTACTGCGGTGAAAAAGACGGGTACCGAATTTGGATTGAGGCAGAACACAAGGTTATTCGAAGTAGAGATGTAATTTTTAAAGAAGAACAACCTCTAAAAGAAACACTGAAGCTGTCGTTATCAGAAAATGAAGATCTAAAGACAACTGTGCGCGAATTTCCTGTCGAATTTCCTGTTGAAAAACTATCGGAAAGGGAAAGTAAGTTGGAACCCACTGCTTCAGAGGAAGCTGTCTCGAATGAAGTTGCTTCATCGACATCCCACGAAAATACAAGAGGTGTTGGACGACGCGAAATTAAGAAGCCTGTACATTTCCGTGATTATGTGTACTTGGCAGAACATGACATTCCCGATTCATATGCAGCAGCGATGAAGACCAACGAAGCTGAAAGTTGGTTGCAGGCCATGAATGAAGAATTGGATTCGCTGGCGAAAAATCAAACATGGGACCTTGTCAAGCCACCCCCAGGTCAAAAATTGATTCAAAATCGATGGGTGTTGAAAATTAAATATCAACCTGATGGTTCGATTGAGCGATACAAAGCTCGACTGGTAGCGAGAGGTTTTGCACAGAAAGCTGGAGTCGACTACAGTGAAACGTTTAGTCCAGTAGTGCGATTTGATACTATACGAGTCATGCTCAGTGTTGCAGCAGCTGAAAAATTGCAGTTGAAACAGTTTGATATAAAAACAGCATTTTTATATGGAATTCTGCAGGAGCAAGTATATATGAAGCAACCTGATGGATTTGACGATGGCAGCGGTCGTATATGTAAATTGAAACGAAGTTTGTATGGTTTAAAACAGGCTCCGAGATGTTGGAACCAACGTTTTGTTGACTTCATGTTTAATTTAAAATTTGTGCAAAGTGTGGCTGATCCTTGTTTGTTTGTTAAAAGGACAAGCTCATCTAACCTGCTTGTAGCACTCTATGTGGACGATGGACTTGTTGTCGGGACAAATACTGGTGAAATAAACTGTTTTATTAGTGAAATTGAAAAACATTTCGAGATCACAATTAGTTTAACAAATTATTTTGTAGGGATGCAAATTATACAATTAAAATATGGTATTTTTATAGATCAGAGGGTCTATACCCAGAAAATTTTAGCAAGGTTCCAGATGAACGAGTCGAACCCTGTTACAACGCCTTCAGAAGCAGGTGCTGTGTGTGAAGAGGATGACTCGCCAGCCAATGATGTCCCATATCGTGAGGCAGTTGGGAGCCTCATGTACCTGGCTGTAGCTACGAGGCCTGACATCTCCTACGCCGTTAGCCTCGTATCAGAATTTTTGGAGAACCCCAAAATCAAAAATTGGAAGGCAGTAAAAAGGATTTTTCGCTATCTACAAGGAACGGCGAGCTTTGGTATCCTGTATCGAGGTGGTGGTGAAAATTCCATTTTTGAAGCATTTACCGATGCTGATTATGCTGGAGATCCTGCAACGCGCCGTTCAAGAAGTGGAGTTGTATGCATAAACCAAGAAGGTGCAATTTCCTGGTGTAGCAGAAAACAAGCCTGCGTAGTGCTGTCTACAATGGAGGCAGAATATATGGCAGCTAGTGAAGGGGTTAAAGAAATAATTTGGCTGAAGCGATTATTTCTGGAAGTAGCGGATAAACATGATACTCCAACCCTTTTTATAGATAACCAGAGTGCCTTAAAATTAATTAAGAACCCAGAATTTCACAAACGGTCAAAGCACATTGATGTAAAATTTCATTTTATACGTGAGAAATTTAGTGCGGGAGAAATCAACTTTGTTCATGTTAGTGGAGACGAGCAAGTGGCCGACATATTTACAAAGTCATTACCAAGGGTGAAATTTGAAAAACTTCGGTGCATGCTTGGTGTAGTTCAAGGTGAATATGTGTAAAATTTTTAAAATGTGAAATTTTGAGAGGAAGTATTGTTGACCCTGTACAAAATGTTCACAGTAACTTTTGAGTTGTAGTCGCTGGTGTTGGTACATACTGGCATCTGTTTTCTAATAAATGGCCGTTTAGCTCGTAGTGGGTCTTTTCTTGTCCTTTTTGTGTTTGCTTCAGTGCTTTTTATATTCAATTTACAATAGTAATGATTACTTCTTTTCAAACTAATCTAACCAGCGTTTTAACGCATCCTGGACATAAACACCCAATCAGTACTTTGGAAGAATTGGCAGAATCTAAACTTCCATTACTTATGCTGAATAATGACAGCGACCCGCTAAACAATTTTAGAAATAACGCCAAGCAGCTTGCTATGTAAAACCCCACACTTGTGGAAATTAATGATTTACATAAACTTTATTTCAAATTCAACTATTTTTTTACCTCGGCTTGAGTACTCTCTCAAATTCTCAGGGTTCTTTTACTTGTATAATGACAAAACGTGGCTTCCCCTTTTAGTTGCAAGACCTTTGGTTCTTTATTTTTAAATGATGTTAAACATTCATGCATAATCTTTCACAATAAAAACTAAACAATTATGACAAAACAATAAATTAATTAAATAACAAAGTTTTATTTATTTTTCAGATATTATTCATACTCTTATTGTCTCTCACTTTTCCTTTTAACACAGTACCTTAGTTTCTGCTGTAGCTCTTTCTCCTTCTGTAAGTCGCCTTTCTCTTCTTTATACTAATAACCTTCTGATTCCGTCGCGTCGTCTTAATCTTCTTTCTCCAGTTGTAAATTTTTGTTTGACATTTATTAATATTTTATCAATGTCATTTTTTTCAATCGAAGAATCATATTATCCTGGCACCTTGTCATCTCTGCTTCCAATGTCAAAACAATTGTTTTTTTTTTTTTATATAAATTTTCTTTTACCTTCTTTGTCGTTGAACTAAGCTTTATTACACTTGACTTCAAGTAAAACACACTGTTTTATTAACAGGCAAAACTTTTAATTAATATTTGTAAATTATTTTACACAACTTTTACATTTCTTTGGGAGCGTTACAATTTTACGTCCCTCACTTCAATATTATTTTTCTGGCTCTCTCTTTTCTATAGTAACCTAACTTAAAACTAAATTTCGAGTTCAAAACAACTTGATTACTTTTGTCTTTCCAAAACAACTTATTCTACTCTTAAAAAATATAAATTAACAATTAAATAAAACCAACTTATTCTACCCTTTTTACATATTTAAACTCCCCCCCCCCCAAGATTATGCATGTTTTATTAGCATATCAAACTAACATAAATATTTCACAATTTCAAAGTGAAACCACGCCAATTTTTTTTATATTTTTATTTAATTCAATTATTTAATTTAAATTAAAGAATTCCTGAACTAGAAACGAGTCGTCATGTCAAGGTAACAAAATAATAATTTTAAAATTAATCTTTTTATGAATATTTCGCCAGTGTGGTTATAATATCACAGCAAGCTGTACAACCAATTTGTTTTTCCTCCGATATTTAATGCCTCTCAGTATCTAATTGACGTTGCTCATCATCGAAATTGCAGTACCAATTACTACAAATCGAAATTTGAAGGTACACCCGCTAGAAATCAAGATGGTCGACAAAACAGATCACAACACGGGTGTAGGATTTATTGACGTAACAGTAGCTATGCGAAAAAGACATTATTTTATGAAAACTTTTAATGAAATTACAAGAATTAAATTAAATTTCATTTGCATTAGATTAATTGTTGCTGTAGGAAGCACTAGAACCGAGATATTTCGGAAAAAATTATTTTTCGGAACCATTTCTCAATAAAAGCGGCTGAAAGTTGAAGACCATATATTGTTGATACGCTGGAGTGGTGTTTTTTTTTCATTTTAAAAATGCTTCGTTGATGGAAGGGCATTAGTTTTCCAATACACGAATTCTGAAACTTTATTATGTAATATTATTAAAATGTTTGTAACAAGTACACATTTGAAATCTTATATTTAGATATAACCAGATATGGGTTTTATTATCAGTAAAATATCCAGTAACATAAGAAAGTATGGGAAAAATTTAATTCTAAGTGTAAATAAGTTTAATTACAAATTTAATTAAATATTAATTAATATTTAGAAATAGAAGTCAAATTCAGTTTCTTAATTGACAGTTTATGCAGGGTAAAATTTTTATTTTATAAATGTATATAATTTACTTCTATTTTGCAACATTGTATTCTTTAATAATATTTTAGTCATTAAGTTAAATTTTAATTTTAGTTTTATATAAGTTTGAAAATATTTTAGCAAGTAAGTTTTCTGAATTCCAAGTTGTTTTCCTGTTATCATGTAAAAACTGCATTGTTCTTATTAGCCCATTTTTGTTTGGATTAGTCCACTAATTAATGTGGGGTGATTTTTCTTATAAAAATTTAGTCACAATTTGATTGCGGTCATGATTAGACGCAAAACGTTGGTGGCTATTGAATTAATTTTATAATTATGAAGAAATTTCAAATTAAAGTTAATAAATATTATAAAGAAAAGGTGTCTTATCTAGTGGAAAGTAATAAAATAAAGTTTACCAAGTGTAATTAAAATAAACGTAATTAGTTATAAAATTTTTTTGGATATTACCTGGAAGTGAGCTTCCTTGGCTAGTCTTTTGTTCTGGCAATTTGATCCACAGATTGGACTTTGTTGACATGAATTTGGTATCTAACAAATTGGAGTCAGTTTTAAATCTTTCTTCGTGACTATGGAATGTTGATCTTCGATTAAATAAAATAATACAGTTTGGATGGCAATGCTTTGTAAGATACTACAGAATCTGTAATCAGAATATTAAAATTGTGAGGTTACCTATTACAAGTTTTAAAATTTGAATTTCTTCGTAAAAATAAGTGGTATTTACGTTAAGTTTAAATTAAATGACAAAAATAAATACAACGACAAATTAAAAAAAGGTTTTAAACATAATTTAAAATTACCTTTACTCGATGCGAAAGAGCTGCACAATTTCAACGTTTACAGCGGGGTTTACACGGGTATAGTATTTAGGAGAGTATTTGGTAGAGTAACTCTACCCGTAGAAACCCGTAAAAAATCTCAGTAGAGTAGAGTTTGCAGTAGAGTGACTTGTTTCTGGTAGAGTAATTTCTACTATCGCACATGTGGCAAAGTAGCTCTACTCTACTTACCCCCTCTACCTCGAAAAACTCGACTAGCCTCCCCACTATACCCGTGTAAACTCAACTTTCTTCAGTAGAGTAGAGTGACTGGTAGAGCTCAGTTGAGTCCAACAAGTTGGGCAAGACATTTGTTGTGCCTTTTCTTTGTGATATCATTATTTTGTAATAATTTTATTAATATTTAATAAACATATTGAAGTTCACGGAGGATGAAACCCTTCAACTCGTAACTTTATATAGTGAAAACGAATGTTTATGGAATTTAAGTAGCAATTCGTACAGAAATAAAAACATGAGACTGGCTGCGGAAAGTGACATTGTGGAAAAGTTGGGGAAAAATGGCTTTGGTGTGACTGAATTTAGACTGAAGATTAAAAATTTAAGTAGCACCTATAACCAGGAATCTTTAAAGATTAAGAAATCAATGAGATCTGGAGCAGGTACGGATGATAGATACGTTCCAAGTGTAAAATGGTTTGATGCCATGGACTCTATCTTGAAAAATGCAAAAGGAAACAAGAAAACTGAAGATTCTGTGGTAAGTATTCAATTTTATATGTAATATACATATGATAATGATACATAATATAATACATAATACAAAAATATATTTAAAAAAACATTCTTGTATTGCCATGGGACAGCCCCCTCATTGTTAAAATAGTCCCTTAAATGATCCCTCATCTTCTTTGACATGGCTGTTGATCGTCTGCCACCATACGGTTCAATGTTTCGTAATTCTCCGATTTCTTGCCTCCATTGCCCTGGGATAATCTCTGCAGTACCAGTACTTTCATTGTCGACACTACCAGCAGGCAAATATGAGCGTGGGCTTGTTTTCATTAGCCAGTTGTGTACGGCACATGCTGCATGAACTATTTTGTTTACTGTTTTTGTCTTTACGGCTAATGGTTTTTCGAATATCCGGAAACGACTTACTAAAATCCCAAAAGCATTCTCAGAAATTCTTCTTGCCCTACTCAACCGGTAGTTGAATACTTGTTCATTTATAGGAAGACGTTTTCTGTATCCGAAGTACGGCTTCATAAGGTATGTTTTAAGCGGAAATGCATCATCTCCAACAATGAACAGTCCATTAGGCAGTAGATTGTTCTCTAAGTCTTCATACAATCCGCAGTTTTGAAAAACACCTCCATCTGAGTTAGATCCTTTAAAACCTATATTGATGTAAGTGAAGCAGTATTTAGCGTCAACGACAGCCATAAGTACTGTAATGTTGGGTTCGTAGTTATAAATAAAACGCTATTTTGGAGGAGAAAGTTTTAACGAAGTTTTCACGTTTACAAATAATTTTGATGAATGTTTTATAGTTATATAAATAGCAACCAAGTCGCTAAGTTACAAATACAATTGATAAAATCAGGCTGCTACAGTACAATGCTGTTTTGTTCTTTGTAATTAAAGTATTCACTGCCTCCATGGGGGGAGGCTTTATTAAAATATGCTTGCCATCTATTGCCCCACAGCAATTTGGAAAGTTCCACTGATTTTCGAAGCACTCGGCAAGCTTTCCACTCATCTCCTGACGGCACCTGAAAAAATAATTTATTTTGTTTTAGGAAACAAACATTTCACACAACTCAGACAAGGAAGGAGAGGAGGAAGATGGTACTGTGGTTGAAGATACACTATCAACGGCGGGACCAAGCGGTCAAGAAACTCCTGGCAGTAGAAAATCGGCATCGCACACTCCATCGAGAGAAAGGCCTCCATTAGCCAAAAGAAATAGACTAGACAACTTAACGCATGCAGTAGAACAGCTAAAAGAAGTAAGCGAAAGCTTTAATAATAATGAAAATTCAAGCAATGAGCATGATGCATTTGCAACATTTGTTGGAGCTACTTTAAAACAATTGGGGAGAAGGGATGCACTTCTGGCCCAGAATGAAATTCAAGGAATTTTGTTGAAATACAGGCTCCCACAAGCATCCCATTCGTCCCACAAACCAATAATGTCTCAAAACCGTAATAATTATGACTATCAACGCGATTTATCAACTGCGAGTCCTTCGCACAATTGTGCATACTCAAATTATTCTAACTCAAGCTATTATGTTGAAAATAATGATGATAATAACAGCTGCAATGAAAATATGCATCTACAAGAACCGGGAGAATCTCAGGAAACTTCAGTTATTATAGAACGTGCTATCACGGATGTCCTACTAAACACTAATTAATTAGTTACCGATTACTTTAATACGACGTATACATTTAACTTTGTTATAATCATAATAAATAATAAATATATCTATTCCTAAAAAAATGTGTAGTGATAAATTATTGTATTTTACCTTTATTAAATCCTTCAACGCTTGGGATATGGCATCACACACCTGTGGATCAAATTTTGCAATTGCAGGTTTTGAAACTCGAAAGAAGTGACTAAGGCTTTGGTAACTGTTCCCGGTAGCTAAAAAATTCAGTGTAACTTGGAGTTTCACTCTTGCATCTATACTGCGTCTCTCATTACAGTGTGTTGCTTTTGAATTTTATCTTTCACCATGTCTGACAGTTCTTCAAATTTCTCTGGCGTTATTCTAAGACACCTTTTATATTACAACTCATCCTCTGAAGCTAACTCTTTGAGCAGAAGTGATGTTGCTCCGAGTGAATTCCTTCTTCTAAGCCATTCTCTTACCCACACAGTTCTTCTTATATTTATCTCCTGTTGAACAGCTTCTGCCGTTTCCTTTATCAGAGCTTTTGCAACCTCCGCTAAACAATGTCAAACTATTTTCTTTTTTTTTATAATAGTATTATTATTACTCATTTCAAGGAAAAACTACACCAGGACGTCTCAGCACTAGTTAAACAACTCTCCTTCCGTGTGAACCGTTCAAAGCCAATTTGGGTAGAGTAGCATGTAGAGTCGACTCTCCTCGCTACTCTACTCTACTAGAAACTATACCCGTGTAAATCAGCCTTACCAGAAAGTAGCTGTTGCGAAATAAATTTTAACCTTGAAATGGAAATTTCATCGAGATACCACAGGACCGGATTAAGATCAATTTGGAAGCGAAATAACACAAGAGGACTACTTTAATTTTATTAAATTTACAGTTTATTACAAGTAAGTGTTAATTTAAGATTTAAAGTGGTGTATTTTATATTCCATGTTTTTATTGTATTTGTGAGTACAATTCATACTCAGATAATTTTGTTTTATGTGCATTATTTGTGTATTGGTAAAATTAACTATACAGAGTGCCCATTTTAAAACTACGGGCCTAAATTTTTTTAAATAGGCAACACACAATACAAGTCACTGCCGACTATTATTTTAAAACAAATTATTTCTACAGCCTGCCCATTTTAAAACTCCGAGCCTAAATTTTTTTAAATAGGCAACACACAATACAAGTCACTGCCGACTATTATTTTAAAACAAAATATTTCTATAATTAAGATCAGGGCAATCATGTTTGCATTAACTTGACAGTTTACTAATCAAATTCGTTAAGCCACATTACTTGAACGGTGCAAAACAAAGATTATCGATCACTAATCTTTGGTGCAAAATGTATTCCAACGCTGACAAAGTGGACATGCTTCTAATTCTGGGTGAATGTCGAAAAAATGCGAGTGCTGCCAGTACTTTGTATGCGCAACGCTTTCCAGGTAGACGAATTCCAACAGACAAAACATTTAGAATGCTTCTTCTGAATTTACAAGAGTATGGGCAATTTTCAAAACCAAAAGTAAGGGCACGGCAAGTTACGGTTGAACATAACGAAGCAGCTGTAATTGAAGTGGTTACGGATAATTTCCATATAAGTCAAAGAGCGATTGCAAATGCCTTAAACATTAGCAAAGGTTCTGTTTTCAATATTCTTAAGGCGAACAAATTTCACACCTACCATGTTTATACCATACACCATCTTGAAGATAGGGATTATGACTTATGAGCATCTTGTTCAGTGTCGTCAATTCCTTAGACAGCAATTAAACGGCAATGCGGAATTTAAGTATGGTATTATTCTGTGATGAAGCGAGGTTTTCAAACAACGGCATGGTTAATCGACATAACTGCCCAAGACAATCCCCGCTGGATCAGGATAACTCATTTTCAGAGAATTTTTTCTCTTAATGTGTGGTGCGGTATTATTGGAGATTTTGTAATAGGTCCACATTTCTTTAATGGAAATTTAAATGGTGAAATGTATTTAAATTTCTTAATTAATGAACTACCGGCTCTCCTCCAAACAGTTCCTCAAAACGTACGGAATAGCATGTGGTTTTTAAATGATGGTGCACCTCCGCATTTTCATAGGGATGTGAGAAATTATCTTAACCAACGTTTTGAGAAACGCGTAATTGGACGAGGTGCATTGCATCCTTGGCCTGCCCGTAGTCCCGATTTGACTCCGCTAGACTTCTTTTTGTGGGGCAAAGTAAAAAATGATGTCTATGAAGTGCCCATTCGAAATGAAGAACATCTACGCTAAAGGATAATTCAATGTTGTCGCTCTATCACACCGGAAATGTTAGCTCGTGTTAGAGGTTGGATGCGTAGAAGAATTATACTCCGCGAAAACGAAGGAGGAAGGCAACTTGAACACCTGCT
The DNA here is from genome assembly GCA_958336395.1 of Ctenicera cuprea. Classification (NCBI taxonomy): domain Eukaryota; kingdom Metazoa; phylum Arthropoda; class Insecta; order Coleoptera; family Elateridae; genus Ctenicera; species Ctenicera cuprea. The sequence continues at coordinate 10,301,201 of OY284488.1, forward strand.
TCGTTAGTTTTTGTACTATGTTCCTATTAAATTATTGTTGTTATTGTTGTCAAATATTAAATTTGAGTTATTAAAGTAACCTTAAATTTTACTTAATCATTAGTAGATACATGTACTGTAAAACAACTCTGATCTCAATTTAAAAAAAATGGTAGAAATGCATAGTGATCTGGGGGTTGCATTGTGTGTTGCCTATTTAAAAAAAAATTAGGCTCGGAGTTTTAAAATGGGCACTCTGTATACCAAAGGGAAGCAACGAAAATTTTACTAATTAATTCCGAGATTTCGGAATTTTAGTTTACATTCATTAAATGTAAAGAAACTTTGTTGTGTTAACAAGAGTCTCATGTCTCTATTTTGTGTTATGAAAAATTATAGAAAAAGAATTCAAATATATGAACCTAACATCTATTATTATTTACAATTTAAATTACATAGCATATATCTATGTACAACAAAGTGGGCTTTTGAAATTAATAATAAATTAATGTGCTTAATTGTCATATAGTTGTTGCAAATAATATAATATAATACAATCACATGAAATACACAATCAGATATTTAAAATTGTATAAGGAATTCAACATTTCCTGGACTTTCAGTTAAGGGGAAGCTTGATCTGTTACAACGTGCGTACGTACTCCCCAGTGCCGGACGATAGAGCCCCGCTCAGAACCCGTAGTATCGGGTGTAAATGTTAATTTCAATCACTTGTTGACGCGAAAATATTTAAAACGTAAAACGTATGGGAAAGCACCGGCGACACGTGTTTCGCCCATTAAAATAGTCATGTAAACAGTCCAATGCAGAAAAAAATAACCCAAAATCTTCATTCGAAACTAGAACCTTATTTTATTTCAGAGAAGTATAATCATTAATCAGTTTCACATATCGAATGTCACGCCACAAGAAGAAAAATTATTGAAGTGGCAATCTATTGTTTTTGTGGTACTTTTAACTTCTTTTTTATTTAATTGTGTTTATTTTATTCTGAGAGTTTTTACAGGGTAAATACTTTGAAAGGTATGTTCTTTTCTATAAAATTGTTCATGATAAGCGTTTTTTCTGTAACTTAATGCGACCGTCATTTTACTGATTATTGTTTGAGTGTTAAACATATCTTGTACTCTTCTATTTTATGTCTAACCCTTTAATACATAATATAAAGTGTGTAAATGATAACATTCAATTACAAGTGTACAACGTTTTCTACCGCTCTATGTATAAGCCAACATTACCATTAGACTCAATTTTCTGTTCTAAATATTTTATTACATTAATTCAGCTCGACAGACATATCATTGATATTCTAAACACGATGGTTCTGTTCAGACACACTACAAGAATGATACAGATAAAAGCATTGACTTTTACATTGATAATATTAATAAAACTAAAGTGTGGCCTTTCTTACCTGCAGTCACTGAACAGCACAGAAGAGCTGCAATATTATGTGCTACGTGTAATTCAAAATTTATTTGCACCTAATGATACATTGAATTTTATTTTTGAAAAAGAAGTTTTTGTTCCAACAATTGTAAATCCACGCATGATTATTGAAGCAGATAAACCCATTAAAATGTTTTTAAACTTTTACAACAATTACGTAATTTACACATATGGAGATTCTACTTTAAACAATACCATGTTGCACCTAAACGAAAGCAATATTTGGAGTGCAAGTGAAAGTCCAAGAGGAAAATACCTCGTGATTGTCCTCTTAACCAAAAATATAAAAAAGATATTTGATATATTGTGGAATTTTGATATTAGAAACATAATACTCATTGTGTATGATAAAAAAAAATTATTTCCGAAACTGTACGTATCCAATCCTGTACACAAATGTGAGAAACATTTTGAACGACGCCAATTTTTAATAAACAACAGCGTCACAAATATCTCGTTTGGTGAAACTGTGAAAACTTTAAACGGCTGTTCAATTAAACTCGTAGAGCGCTACAAACTTTCAAAAGATATAAAGTTATCAGGTGCTGCTGGAAGCGTGGTACATATTGTTAATGTGATTGGAGAAATTTTGCAAACTACTGTGTCCATTGCAAATATTGCAGATGTAAGACAGTCGTTGTACAATCTCAGCGAGGACATTGTATTAGCTCCCACGTTAATGAGAACAGAATGGTTGGTTGAAAATTATGACTTAAGTGATTTGATTTACCGCGGTCGAGCTACATGGATTGTTCCCAAAGCGGCGCCAATTTCCGGAGTAAAAATAATTGCTAATGTTTTTGAGAAGAAGGTCTGGGGAATGATCATTGCAGTTTTAGGTGTAACGTGCACTATTTTCTGGGTAACTGCAATATATAATGCCGAAATAGTCGTTTTCAAAGACCTATCTAAGTGTTTTTTGACCGTTTTGGAGCTTTCACTTTATGGCTTAACACACATTTTACCGAAAACCGGTAAGCTTCGCGTACTTGTAATATTTTATTTATTTTATGCCATGGTAATGATCACTTCGTTTCAAGCTAATCTAACTAGCGTTTTAACCGATCCTGGATACGAACACCCAATTAGTACTGTAGAAGAACTAGCAGAGTCTAAACTTCCAATACTTATGTTAAATACCAGCAGCGATGCGAAGAACAATTTTGGAAATAACATTAAGCAGCTGTACAACCAATTTGTTTTTCCTCCTATATTTAATGCCACTCAATATATAATAGACGTCGCACACCATCGCAATTGCAGTACTATTTTTGATTATCGGAGTTTGAAGCTATATCCGCTGGAAAACAAGATGATTGACAAAATAGAACGCAACACGGGTATAGGATTCATTGACGTAACAGTAGCTATGCGAAAAGGACACTATTTTATGAAAACCTTTAATAAAATTACACGAAGATTAATTGAAAGTGGATTTCTTGAAAAAATCGTATCTGATTTTTCTACACAACGTTACGTCACAGATGATTCTTCAGAAATTATCCTTACGATGGACCACTTGATTGGAGCTTTCATTTTATGGACAGTAGGTTTGTTGATAGCAATTGCAACTTTTTTAGGAGAATTACTTGTTTTCAAAGTTTATTCGACACACACAAACAATTGCCCAAAAATCACTGTCTTATCTTCACCACCATAAAAAAAAACAGAAGATGGAATTAACAGAACATCTTTTGTGCACCAAATGCTTGTATGTATGCACCACCGATGGTTAAACTTTGTATTTAATAAACTGACTCTCAGATAAGTCTAAGCTTGAAATGATAGAGAGTTTTATAATTAATATCACAATCGCTACAAGAGCTATTAAAAGGATTTCTTTCTATAGCCGGTAATAATGATACACATCAACATGAGAATATCTGACTGCAAATTAAGAACTATGCAACCCAACATACAGATAAATGCAAATACATTAATTTGTGTAAAAGTGTAGTTTTGTTTTCGTCTGCCAGCACAGGAGTGAAGCTAACGCTTTTCATTTTAAAATTCTGAACCGAATGGTTCTTTAGTACTGCTTTCTACTGTTAATACTGTCCCGAAGCTGACTTAGGCTTACTCAAAACATTCATTATTGTAATAACTAGTATAATAAAAATTGCATTTAATTTTATTACACCAGTTAGCCCACATTCGCTCATTCTTGTAAGTAACTTAAATAAGTTTGCGCATATGCAATTTAAGCTTGAACAAACGCTGCCAATGTCTGTGTCCGCGGGAAATTAAATCAGTTGGCTCTGAACTGTTGCAGTTAACAGATGTGTACTGCTGGAGGGCCGAAACAAAGCTTTTGTTTCAAATGTAAAGTGATTTTGCAAACGTGCAGTTCTACGAGTATAGAAATAATTAATTACAGCCAAGCTATAGGCGCTGAATCAATTTAATGAATTACAGGTGCGTTGAGTTAACTATGTAAAATAGTTAGGCAAACAAAGAATAGTCAAGGACGAACAACGTATCTTCTTGGCAATTATCAGGACTGCATCTCAACGCCTCTTTCAACGTAAGAAATCTAGCGACAGTGAAATTATCAGAATCTAGCGGAATTGTATCTCATTCAACACCACGGAGTAGTAGTTGGCTGAACAACATGAGGGCATCCTCCTGGAAAAAGCTTCCCAAGTAAAGGACAAAAAACTACAGTGTGTCATAAGTTGCGGTTCGCAGTACACTTTATCATTTATGTATTAATTTGTGCTTATGTTCCTATTTTATCTAGCTATTCAATGATCTGAGATTGCAGTTATATTATGCTCATTTTCCTGTATTATGTGTTTTCATTATACATTTTGTAATAGCTCTACTTCTACAATTGTTTTTTGGAGTATTAAGTCATTTAAAATTTAGGTACATTCTTATTTAAAACGAATTGAATTTGTAACCGGATTGGCACCCATTGAACTCTTTTGAACCCGAATCGTCTTAAGAAACTAGTCTTATAAGTGTTGGACTGAGCTAGACCGAGGTAGATTCCATTTAAATAAAAAGGTAAAAGCAAAAACCGGTTACACTTTTCACACAATGCCCAAACAGATTATGAAAAGAAAGCATTGTTTCGAGTTATTTTAAAAAGTTTTCCTTCAACATTAACTTACAAACCCTGGAAACATCACAACATTGTTTAAAAAAAGTCATGAAAAGCATATTACTTTGTGACTGAAACCATGCCTGGTTACACTATATTTGTGTATTTATTTCTTCACTTTGTGAGATACATGTTTGACCCACAGATTTGGTTTGTTTTATTCCCTTGTTTTATCCTTGCTTCAATTTCTTTTTTACATGTGCCGTCATTTCCTACTCTCACTCCCAAAGAGAAATGCCCCGCACATTCATGTATCCTCTTTCCTCTGTCCAAAGTCTTACGTTTTTCTCCCTACCGACATGTACTTTGTCTTGTCCGTGTTCATTCTTAGACCACATTTAGCATGTTTTTTTAGCTTCTTGTTCTCTTATACGTGCTCTGCTTTTACAGAAAAATAATTATTAACCCTTTGCACAGTGCCGGATTGGGGACATTTTCTATACCGGGAAGTAATAGCGACCACCAGCCACACAAATTAAAAAAAAGTAAAGTTTATCTCAAAGAGGGTTATCATTATTCAATAATAAAATGCAGCGTACATAACTTTATTTTTATAGTTTTGATATTAATAAATCAAACAGCACTTCATAACATTTTACGAGTAAATATAATATATTATAAAATCCATACATATATAAAAGCACAAAGGGTTTTTTTCTCCGGTTCCTCCAGCGGCTACCGCTTCACCAATTTGGACCATTTTTTTTTTAAATGAAAGGTCTATATCCACAGATGGAACATGAAACATTTTTATATTTTTATTCTACGTCGATTTTTTAATAATAATTATTTTAATTTATAATATATATGAAGGTCGGCTAGACGCGCGTTACTTGGGGCGCCATCTGCAATAACGTCGCGTGTCATTTTTCGAACTAATGCATCACGTGACTTGACATTTCGCCGGTTCTGTCAACGTTGTCTGTCAGTGAATTGTGCGGTTTTGAGTATGGAGCGACATATTGTTCCTATTATAGGTGACGGAAACTGTTTATTTCGCTCTGTTTCGCATTGTGTATTTAATAATGACGAACATCATCGCGAAATACGCATGCAAGTCGTCGAAAAAATTAAAAATGAATGGGAATATTATGAAGGTTTTATTGTTGGAGATTCATCGTATAGGTTGCCGATTACTAATTCCACTGATTATGAAAATTTGTTATCTTTAGATGGTGAGTTCGCCGGACATGTCGAATTGCACTGTATTACTCAGCTGTTTCCTGATCATCTGTTCAGAGTGTATATAAATGACAATAACGAATACCTTGACTATGGTACTGGAAATATTATTTCTAATTTACTTTTTTTTGGTAATGTTGATGCAGGGCATTATAGTGTTTTGGAATTTCGTCCAGTTAAGTCCAATTCAGTCACTAATGATGCGGATGTGGAAAACGCAATCTGCAATGTTGTGCAACATAGTGTTTCAAAAAAAAGGAAAATAAAAAAGACGTTAACTGGCGGCAGGGAAAGGAGACGTGAACGCACACAAAAACGTATAAAATACGAAGAAAAAACATGCTTTACGATTCGATATAGATGTGCCGTTTCTGATAATATTTCAAATGTAACTCCATTCAACTTGGGTAACTTAAACAACATATGTAGTTATTGTTCAGCTCTGTACTTTTCATGTGAAAAAAATTCGTCTGGCTACTTTGGGCTTTGTTGTTGTAATAAAAAGTTCAAATTACCGGAATTTCGGATTCCTGATGAAATAAAAGAATTATTTGCAGGGAATAACGAGATATCGAAAAATTTTCGAGATAATATTCGACAATATAATAATGCTTTGTCGTTCGTGTCATTTGGTGCAAATATAAAATTACCTCCCGGATATGGTCCGTATTGTTTAAAAATTCTCGGTGTCGTGCATCATAAAATTTCGTCATTATACCCTCAAAATGCAGGATATGCTTTTTATGGACAATTATACATTTTAGACTTTTCTGAAGCCAATCAAATTAGACTTAAACATGCTGCGAACAGTTCTTTGAGAAAAGACATTCTAGAAATACTAAATCGTGTCTTAAATCAATGTAATCCTTATGTGATGTCATATAAGACAATGCATCAGAAGATATGTGAAGAAAAGGAGTTGGCTTTAAAAGAAAATCGTGTACCTATTAATTTGGTAATGCGTTTTTATCACGAACCCAAATCAGATCCTCGACGGTATAATGATCCTACATGTTCTGAAGTTGCAGCTGTTTTTGAATCAGCCGACGGTGCTCCACCTTCTCATAGACATATTGCTGTTTATGCACATGACGGTGGAATAAAAAATATAGATTTTGACAGTATGCATTGCGATCCGATGTCATATGTATTGATCTGGCCGTGCGGGGAACCAGGATGGTATATTTCTATGCCAACTGGAGGAGAGCGCAAAACTAGAATTCGCCAACACATTTCTATGCGAGAATATATATCTTACAGACTTATGGTTCGAGGTTCTCCTCCTGTAGGAGACTTCAACCCAATAATTAATGCTGGGAAGTTAACGCAGCAGTTGATTGTTGACTATTACTGTCGCATCGAAGGCGACAGATTGAAATTCATCCGTAACCAACAGGTGAAATTGCGAGTAGATACATACGCTGGTCTCGCAGACGCTTTACATGTAAGGGCCGACAACGGAAACTTAAAGGCTGGACGCGTTGTTATTTTACCCTCATCTTTTACTGGCAGTCCCATAAACATGATGCAAAATTATCAGGACGCAATGGCCATTGTAAGAAAATTTGGTAAGCCAGACATTTTTTTGACGTTTACATGTAATCCTTTATGGCCTGAAATTACAAACAGCATACATTCTTATGAAACTGCTAATAATAGGCCAGATGTTACTGTTCGCGTGTTTCATGCAAAAGTAAAGGAACTCTTACGTTTGATAAACCAAAAACAAATTTTTGGCGAAGTACTAACATTTTTGTACACTGTTGAATTCCAAAAGAGAGGTTTACCTCATGTTCACCTATTATTATGTCTTAAAGATACTTGCAAATTTAGGGAAATCTCAGATATTGACAACGTTATTTCCGCAGAAATACCAGACCCCAACAGTAATACGGCCTTATACAATTTAGTCAAATCTCATATGGTGCGCGGGCCTTGCGGTATTCTTAATCCAAAGTCGATTTGTATGGTCGACGGTAATTGTAAAAAGGGGTTCCCAAAAGATTTTATTCTTGAGACAAGAGATAATGTAAATGGCTATCCCAATTATCGAAGAAGGAATAATGGTAGAACGATTAGTAAACATGGACAAGGTAGTTATGTGGAAGTTGACAATCGTTATATAGTTCCTTATAATTCCTTTCTCTTACTTCACTTTCAAGCCCATATTAATGTAGAAATTTGTGCAAGTGTCCACAGCATAAAATACATTCATAAATATGTCTACAAAGGACATGACTGCGCCAATTTGCAGATAACTGCCGAAGGTGACATGCTTCATCATGATGAAGTATCAGCTTTCTTAAACACCCGATATGTCAGTCCGAGTGAGGCTGCGTATAGAATTTTTTCCTATCCTATGCATGAACAATCTCATTCTGTAATTCGCTTACCTGTTCATTTACCACAAGAACAACAAGTGTATTTTCATGAAGACAATGCCGCTGAAGCCTTACTTAAAGCAGAATTAAGAAAAACAGAACTGATTGAATGGTTTAACTTAAATAAGGATTTGTCAAAAAGAAGCCCTTACATTTATCCAGAAACGCCGAATTATTATGTTTGGGACAAAAATAACCGAATTTGGAAAAAACGTGTTAAATTTTGTAAAATTATTGGTAGAATGTTTAATGTTTCCCCCGTAGAATCTGAACGATATCATCTTCGCTTGCTGTTGCTTCATGTTGTGGGTGCAACCAGTTTTGAAGATTTGAGGACATACCGTAATGTTACTTATTGTACTTTTAAGGAAGCAGCAATGCGTAATGGCTTACTTCAGGATGATAATGAGTGGCATCGTTGTCTACTTGAATCATCAGTCATTCAAATGCCGTTTCAATTAAGGCAATTATTTTCGTTTATTTGCATATTTCAACAACCATCCAATGCACTTCAGTTATGGGATGTTTTTAAAGACTCTTTCAGCGAAGATTATGTACGTCTTCACAGCCAGGATATAGCTTATCAATTGAGTCTCAGAGATATAAATGAAACCTTAAAATTACATGGGTTCTCTCTTTCAACATTCAACTTACCCAGTATAGATGATTTACCAATAGCAACTTCAAGCATAGAGTATCCCATAATTCCGAATTTGGATTATGACTCGATGATACAACAAGCTAATGATGAACAACTTTTGATCATCAACGAAATTATTCATGTAATGCAATAGAATCATACAGGCAAATCCAATGCCTATTTTATAGATGGCCCGGGCGGTACCGGAAAGACTTTTGTATACAACTGTCTTATACGAAAGTGCTTCAATTTAGGTTTGGAAGTAATATCTGTAGCATGGACTGGTATTGCTGCTATGCTGTTACCAAATGGTCGTACGGTACATAGTAGGTTTAAGTTACCCCTAAAACTGCATGAGACTTCTATCTCATCTTTAAAAGTCAACAGTAAAGCAGCAGCTGATATCAAGTCAGCAAGACTGATTATATGGGATGAAGCACCCATGGCCAATATATATGCATTAATGTGCGTTCATAGACTACTGAAAGACATTATGGGTAATGACATACCTTTTGGAGGAAAAATTATTGTACTTGGGGGAGATTTCAGGCAGGTCTTACCAGTAGTTCCACATGCTTCAAGAGAAACAATATTCCAAAACTGCATAAAGTTTTCTCCCCTATGGTCAGAATTTCGGGTATTTAAGTTGTTTAGAAACATGCGAGCAAGACCAGAGGAATTGGAATTTGCTAATTTTCTGCTTAAAATTGGTAATGGAAATTATCCTTCCGTAAATGACGAATCATCACCATTATCAGCTATTATTGATTTGCCGTCCAGTATAATTGCGAAAGAAGACATTGTTTCTGAAATTTTTGGGAAAGAATTTGTGTCACCAAATGCCGTTATTAATTTTTAAAAATATGCTATTTTAGCCCCAAAAAATGAACACTGCGATGAGATCAATTCTAAAGTTATAGACCTTATACCCGGAACGTGTAGAACATATATCAGTGTAAATAATTTGATAACGGAGGAGGAGAATGAAATTCTTCAGTTTCCTATTGAATTTCTAAATAGTTTAGAGTTAAGTGGTTTGCCTCCACATATCCTCAAATTGAAAACTGGAGCTATTGTAATGCTGTTAAGAAACCTAAATGCCTCCCAGGGGCTATTAAATGGTACCAGATTAATTGTTCAAAATATGTACGACAATTGTTTGGATTTGGAAATTATCACTGGCGAAAGAGTGGGTCAAAGAGTTTTGATTCCTAGAATCGACTTAACGCCATCAGATACAACGCTTCCTTTTTCTTTCAAAAGGCGCCAATTTCCTATTCGTCTTGCGTTTTGTATAACTATAAACAAAGCGCAAGGGCAAACTCTTGATCGTGTTGGTATTTATTTACCCCAGCCTGTATTTAGCCATGGCCAGTTGTACGTAGCAATGTCTCGAGTGCGATCGTTCGACAATTTGAAAGTACAAATAATTCCAAAAGGGAATAGCACTCTCAATGTAGTATTTAAGGAGGTGCTGTAATATATGAAACCTTACATTTTCAAATATGCCTGCCGTCGTATTTCGACGGGGTAAAACTAGTAATGATAATAACAGTAAATTATTACAATGCTAATAATTTTGCCAGCAGGTTATTTTTACAAGATAATTTGTCAATAATTGCATCGTTATTTATATTCATTAAAATCGTCTTTTCTGTTACCATAATCATTATTTTATCTAAATTATCCTGCGACAGACTAGATCGTAACCTATTTTTTTCACTACTAGTAATATGGCGTAGCATTTTGACATATAACAGAGTGCTGTGAAATTCAATTTCTCTACCTTTGCTCATTGACAGGTAACTAGTTTTTCATTATTAAGACCGCGCCGCGTCGAGGCACACGACACAGATGGCGCTAGTATAGACATCATATAGGCATTTTTATATGTACTCAGCGACTTAATTACAAAGAAAACGAAATGAAACAAGTTAATAGATGTTACTTAATAAAGTAACTTAAATGCTCAGATACTTACTTTCTTGTGAAACATGCAAATAAGGTAAAAAACTTACTTTTATTAGCAAAACATAAAACTATAAATTTAACACTATTCTTCATTTGTATTTACGCTGATCTTCTAGATACTGTTATAATAGGTACACCAATTTAAAATTTTTGTTAATTATTTAAACTATGTGCCAGCTGAGTAAATTTAAAAATTTGATGCGAGTAACGTCAGCTATGTTTTTGAACAAAAGTTCATAGGAACCTGCACGGATGGCGCTACGGCGTAGGCATTTAGCGCGTTAATTTAAAACTTTTGACAAATTTCGCACTTAAATAAGAGATTAGTTGCACACAAACCCACGAGCAAGTAATCCTGAGAATTGATTTTATGCGAGAAATCAATAATTCTGCTAGGACAGTCCTATAAAGAAAAATATATGCACGTCAACAGAACGCACGTGATGCTACCTGTTTATGTTTAATAGAACCATCAGTAATTAAATTCAAATTTAGAATGACTAGCGCCTCTAGCGTCAAAAACAAAACGGTGCCACGGCGGCGTGCTCTTAAACAATGAACTAATTTATATTTTTTGATAATCCTGTGACAGTTTTAAAGAGAACGTTTTTATAGCACGATTTAATATAACGGAGAGATTCTATTTAATGGTATTTTATACATAAAATAGTTGCTTAAATAAATTAATTTAATTTTAAAAACTTTGGTGTAGGCTATTTGAATATACGTTTTTCGCGCTGTAATAAATGACAACTCTGTCAATATCAATTTCGCCTATTTCTCGATGTCGTGGAAGCCTTCGATAAAGTCTGGCACGACGGCTTGTTATTTAAAATCAAGAAGGCATTACCTCCAGACTACTATGAAATACTGAAGTCATATCTCACCAACAGACATTTTCTAGTTAGGTACGGAGACGCACACACTTCGTTATTACCTATCAAAGCTGGCGTTCCACAGGGAAGTGTGTTGGGACCGCTGTTGTACCTCATATTCACGGCCGACCTTCAGGCCTCGCCAAGTACTACAGTTGCTACATTCGCTGATGATACAGCGATATTAGCATCACATGTAGACCCAAACATAGCATCTGAGAAGTTACAGACCCATTTAAATAACTTAACACAATGGTTCAAAAAATGGCGCATTCATATAAATGAATTCAAATCAACTCAAGTAACGTTTACAACTAGAAGAGGAACTTGTCCAACTGTAATCCTAAATGACAAACAAATACCACAGAACGAAACTGTTAAGTATCTGGGAATGCATCTCGACAGACGCCTAACATGGAGAAAGCATATATTTACAAAACGTAAACAATTGGGTCTAAAATTCCAGAAAATGTATTGGCTCCTGGGGCGGAAATCACAGTTGTCACTGGAGAGTAAAATATTACTATATAAGACAATTATCCGGCCAATTTGGTCATATGGAATACAGCTTTGGGGAACAGCTAGTAGATCGAACATCGATATTAGAAAGCGGTTTCAGTCAAAAGTATTGCGATCCTTAGTAAACGCCCCATGGTTTGTACCAAATGAAGTAATCCGGCAAGACTTAGGACTATCAACAGTGAATGAAGAAATACATAAGTGTAGTGTTCGTTATCATGACAAACTTAGTGCTCATCCAAACGCATTAGTAGAACATCTATTGGACCCCAACGATGAATAGCCTAGGCTCAAGAGATTCAAGCCACTCGACTTACCAACACGATTCGCGTAAAGTGAAGTGCAGTGTTAATATCTCGATACAGTCAAACTCTGAACGTTAATTTTGGAAAATGTTTGATGGAATGTTTTCATCATGTCCTGTAATAACAATTGTTAAAACAATTACTAAATGTCAAGTTATGACAGATTGTAAGTTATAAATAAACTAAAAAAAAAAAAATTTCGCCAATAATACAACCGCACAAAGTAAAAAAGAGAAACTTGTTAATAATTTCAGTATTCTAGATGATAGCAGTTCTTAAAAACAATGTTTTTGAATACCAATGATGATTTAACAATTTTCAAACAACTGTCATGCCAAAAAAACAAAACACTCATTTGTTTTATAATTTGAAATAAACAGGGATTTAAGTTAAAATAATCATTTTTCGACAATTGTAAGGGTTTATATCACTAGTAGTGAAAAAAAAAGTATATACGCCTCGGTAGAAAAGTGTTATAGCCCTCGGGCCTTACATCCCTCGGCGCTATGCGCCTCGGGATCTAACCTTAGCCCTCAGACTATAATAGTAGACTTTTCTACCTTTTATAAGTTTAAGTTTCGAAAAGGATCTCTCACAGTTCACTTGCGTCACTGATAAGGTTAGTACTAGGGCTGGGAATATTTATCGATATATCGATAATATCGAATAGCGATAATTTTAAAACAATTATCGATATATCGATACTATCGATAATTTCGCAAACATCGATAATATTGACAACGTCGATAATATCGATAATAGTACCTACATAGCAAATCAAAATACAATAGTAGCAGAAAAAATTAAATCTATAAATGTTGTGTAGTTACTAAACATATACTTTGAATTGATGATTGTAATTGACGCAATTATTCCAACAATTGAAACACATCAACTCATATTGATTCGCAACTTAAATCGCCTACTCTACTTCAAACTAAATGGCTATCCTTTTCTTTTATTAAAATAGCTATAAATAGTAATAGCTCTGCCTTTAGTTTAGATTGGCAGCAAAGTCTACGTCAACGCATAAAAATTCCCTTGTTCTTACACGATGTATACACAATTTAAAAAAAAATTCGAAAGAAATAAATCGTGGTAATATTGACAATTATAATATCGATATTATAGGTAATATATCGAAATTATTGATGATGATGTCGGTATTATCGTAAATATAGCGATATTATCGTTATTATCATACTCTTTGCACTATCGATATAATAGATATTATCGATATTATCGAAATTATCCATATTATCGATATAAATTTATTATCGATATTCGATATCATATTTTCAATATCACCCAGCTCTAGCTTAGTACATACTTGTATGCTAAGCTTAATATTTTATATGCTGAACTATATAAATTATACGTTTTCAATACATAATTGACACACCTTATGCAATTACGACAGCGTTTATTATTATAGCATTTCTGAACTTCAGTTTCTTCATTTTTTTCCTCTTGACGGCATTGTTCTTGTGATTCGTCTAAATTAAGTTTTAGAACATGCCACTTGGATTTAAAGTCCTTTAACTCCGAAATCAAAAGGGCAGGAGCAACGTCTTCATTAAACTTTTTTAAAACATTGCAAGGTCTTACAAAATCTCAGGATATTTCTTATATACGTTGACTCTATACAAATTTTCTGCACCGATGACAGGATCAGCCGAAGCAAGTTCATCAAACATTTTTTGGTTTTTTTCGATGGAACTTTTGGCAATGTGTCGTCTATTTCTATGTCTAATTCATAAATATTAGTAATCCGTAATGTTATGAAAATAAAAATGGAAAACATAATCCCCTTCATGGCCCTACATATAATCAGGTCTTTTCTAGCACGTAAAAGTCGTAAAATTATATAACAATAAACAAAGATTTATGTTTTCAGATCTGTCAATGCCGGGGCACCGGCCGCGGCATGCGTAATGCGTATGAAGTTCCAAAATTCCGACAATTCTTCGGAGAATATGTTATCTGAACAGGCAATTTTTGTGTTTGTTACAACTTCATTGATTTATTCTGCCAATCTCAATAACGACAATACAAATAGGATAGAGAAGGCATAACTTTGTAAAACTAAAGTATAAATGCAAAATTGCAAACTTGATTTTATGTTAATTACATAAATTTATTCTACTGAAGACCTGCCGGCCACCGGCCACATTTCTTCCCCGGCCCACCGAGAACTTGCCGATTTCCCGGTGGGCCAATCCGGCGCTGCCTTTGCAGACATTAACTTCACGCATACTACACAAACTACAAATAATCAAATTTGAACAAAATTATTTAGAAAAAATTCGGAACGAAAGGGTAGAAAAATTCCCTTAAAGGTAGTTTCTAGGCAGAGAAAAACAAGACCAAAAAGGCTAAATTTTTTGGGTAAATTAGAAACCTTGACATAGATTTAGATTCCTGCATTATTTCATTTGAAAAAAAAGATGGGTTTTACATATTAAATATCACAACAGAAGAAGAAAAATGATTAGACTGGAAATTTCTTTTGGGACACTTTCGGGTATTTTAGGCATAATTATGCTTATTTTTTCCTAAAAAATTTACATGGGAAACGCTTAGAAAGGTATGTTATTTTCCATAAAATTATTTATGATGAACTTTTAAATGTAATATAATATCTCTATCATTTTATTGATTATTGTTTTCCTGTTAAAACATTTCTCCCACTTTTTTATTTTATGTCTAACCCTTTAATATAGAAAGACACTTAGGAATCAAAATGTCATGATTACATTCAATTAAAAGTATATTGTATACAATATTTTCTTTTGCTGTAAGTATCAGCCAACATTACTATTCCAGGCATTGTTAATTTAAAATACATATTTCATTGCATTCATTCAACATACTTGTTATTGGCAATCTAAACACAGTCGTTATTTTCATACAAACTATAAAATGCTACCAACAGTTAAGTGTAGAACTGCGGAGCAAACCAAAGTGCAAGTTGAAGAAAAAAAACAACGTTAATTAATTTCATCTAAAGGGACGGCCAAAGCCCTATGTATCAGGGACCTGTATGCTGCTAATTTATGTGTTTTATGAGGACAAGAATCGTGTGGTATTGTAATGTCATTTGAATGAATTTATGAATTGTTAATGTTTATTAACAGCTTGCATCCAAACATAAAATTTACTAGAAACTGAACAAAATAAGTCCATTAACTTTTTAGATTTAAACAAAAATTAATTCCACTTATAAACTTGAATACTCTGTTTATAGAAAACCTACACAAACAGACATTACAATACCACACGATTCTTGTCATCATAAAGCACATAAATTAGCAGCATACAGGTCCATGATGCATAGGGCTTTGACCGTACCTTTAGATGAAATTAATTATAATACATAAATTTCAATTATTAAACAAATTGCATATAGTAGTGGTTTATCTTAGCGCCTTTCAGGTACTAGGAGCGCGCGCAGCCCGTAAGTAACCAACGCCTTGGGCTTTCACCGGTTAGATTAGATATAAATTTCCATCACTTCTTAACGCGAGAACATTTAAAACGTAAAAAATATGGAAAAGCATCAGCGCCCTGTTTCGTCCATTTTTGATTCTACGCTTCTATGTTTATTAAAACCCCAAAATTTGCTTTTGCATTTTTTTAAATGTTCAATAGTAATACTACCGATGGGTGCCTCACTAGCGGCAATAGGTGTACAAATTTTCGGCAGTACTTGGGCAATCACTCGGCAATAACGGAAATCACGGCAAACATTCGGCAAACACGGCAATCAAACGGCAAACACGGCAATAACTCGGCAATCACGGCAATACAACGGAAATCAATGAAAATAAGTCAACAATTAACGAAAATATGCGGGTGTAATCGAAGCTACACAAAAGCTCAGTCTTAATTTTGTATTTTTTATTACTATTACAGTACATAGATAATCTGAACTAGTTAAAACCAAGTACGTAATTCCCAGCTAATTTTTATTTAGCTTGTGTTTACTACATAATTATTGTTTATTTACTAACAAATATTAGATGAATAACATATTAAAAAAATAACTTATCAACTCGAATATTACCGACGGCATCAACTTTACTTGTGGACGGTCACGCAGTTAAGGTGGAAATTCCTACAAGCATGAGAAATGCCACCATGCAACAGCGTCTATTAAAGATAAATACAAATTTATTTTTGGTTTTCGATATGCGTAATGTGTGTAAACTTTATGTAAGACTATTAGTCCTCATATCATTTAGATAGTTAAATGTACTTATGAAAGTGTACCACTGCGTTCTTTACTTTGAGGAGTATATAACCATCGTAAGATTTCTTGATCTTCCCTTTCAGGAATAAGATGGATTTTTTTGATAAAATTTCAAATGAATATAATCTTATTACCAAACTATTTAACACAATTACTAATCTACACCGGATTTGATACCATACATTCCCAAGTAAGTTCCAAGAAAAAGATGTTGAGATGGAAAAGTTTGCGAAGGAATACTTACCAAATTTAATATTAGATGAAGAAAAAATAAACAATTTTACGAAAAATATGCCGCGATGCAAAAAGAAAAATATTCGACAAAACATTAGACTATTGCTGCTCAGGTACAGAAAAAATGGGCGAAACGTCGCTGGTACTTTCCTATACTTTAAATATTCTCGCGTTAAGCATTGATGGAAATTTACATCTAATCTAGCCGGTACAAGCCCGCTGCAGACTCAAGACGTTGCTTACTTACGGGCTGCTCGCGCTCCTACGACGCGACGTGAAAGACGCTAAGATATTTAAAGCGCTCACGAAAATAGTTATAACAGCTTTATTTATACACTTATCAAAAATTTGCAAAGAATGAAAAACATTTATTTTTAATAGAGGTAATTAATTGATAGGCATTTTTTAAATTACGGAACTGCCGGAAAACACGTTGTTGATATTAAAAAGTATCGTTTTGTTTTCCTTAATTTTCAAAATAATTGAAAATTCTCGCTGATCCTAATAAAGTACTTTAAATAGTCTATCGAACTGATAAAAGTTTATAACGATCGGCGTTTGCGTTTATGAATAAAAAATTAATCCATTTCAAAATTTTAAAAATTCCTAGAGTGCGCCAGAATGAAATTTGGAAAATTAGTAAAAAAAAATTTTGTAGTTCATTGCAAGCTTTATCGGCAGTTTTTGAGAACATGTTTTTTGAAAATGTCCAAAACTTTGAACCTACCTAGTATATTCACAATTTTTATATTTTCTCAAATATGTTTGCATCACTATTTTATCCTTATCAAGGGCTCTCATATAATAGGATAATTTGTATTGATTGGATATTTTGTTTTTGAATTGGGCATTAAAGTTAAAATTTTCAAAAATTCGTAACGGGCTTCATTTTAAAGATACAGCATTTGGGAAAAAAGCATTTGATTTATCTTTAGATGCACCACAACGCTACGTATTCAAAATTTCAAAACAGTGTTTATAAAAAAATCAATACCAAAAAAAACAGGTTTAATTTCCGGGCATGAATTGGAATAAAATTTGGGAGATTAGTAAAAAACGAATTAGTAGTTCATTGAAACCGCTATCGACTAAGAAAGTTAAAAAAAATGGTGTGGGCACTTTTTGAAGAATAATGTTTTGAATATGTCCAAAATTTGAGTATATTTACAATTTTTATATTTCCAAAAATATTTTTGCAATACTTGATTATACTGAAAAGGGGCTGTTAAATAATGTGACAATTTGTATAGATTAGATATTTTGCTTTTGAATAATCATGCAATAAAGATACAGCATTTGGAAAAATCATTTGATTTGTCTTTAGATGCACTACAACGCTATGTACCCTACAAAAATCGAGAAAGGGGTTCCGGAGATACAGGGAAACGAACGCACCCAACGACCCACAAACGGACATTAAAAAAAACCTTTTTTGGGTTCCTTGGGCCCCAAAACGCGTATTTCCGTTAAAATTAAAGTTCGAAAATTTACATGAAATCATAACTTTCCTTACTTCAGCAGAATTATGGGAAAGTAAAAATAGGATATAGGATTCAAACGATTCTGATACATCTATCAATAAGGAACAAACAAAACCATCTTCAAAAGCTTTCGGCGTAGACCATACACGGACCATAGCAATAAATTATGTAAAAAGTTGTTTTTAAATTTTCGAAATAGGATGTTTTAAAAGTAGTTGTAAAAAAAGCTGGCGACCTATCTGTAGAAATTGACAGCGATTTCTGCACGCTAAAAGTATCTGTTTCAGGTGCGACTACGCGGCAAAATTTACTACGCTCCAGAAAAGTATGGTAAAAAAATGGGTGCTTGGAAGTTTTAACTGCCATTTTAGAGGACATTTCCCTTCTGATAAAAAAAATGCCGAGACAAAATCCCTCGGGAAACTTAAGAGAAAAGTCAAAACCCAAACCAATTTCAGTTCTGAATTTCAATATAATTTATGTTCAGTATAATGCATTAATATATTTGTTTATCCAATGTTCATCCCATATTTTCCACAATATTTTATGAAGCAATTTTAAATATAATATACAGCAGTAACAATTATTAGTATTGTCTTGAGATTTAGATCATACCTAATAAAATTATAAATTTTATGGTAATATAATGGTTTTACCTACCCACTAAATATTAATGTTGTTTACATAAAATTGTAATGAGAAATATACAAAATTTCAAGTTGAACACCAAAATATTATAATCGAAAACGGAATTACGTTCTTGTTTTTGATGAACGAGTTTAAAATAGAAATAATATAATAGCACAAAAAGTTCCTGCTAATGAAAGCTGTACAGAATCAGAATAATCATTGAAATACATCGAAAATCGCAGTAATAACCGACAATAACGTCCGCAAACAAGGCAATCAGTGGACAACAACCCGGAAATCACGGAAATCACGGCAAACACGGCAATCAAATCGGTAATCACGGCAATACGGCAATAGGTGTACACAATTTTACCGAGTGAGACACCCCTCGAATACTACCCAATCTTTGAATTTATCGGTTAATTGCCGATAATCTGTTACTGATCGACGAGAAGAGTACAAATATGGCAAGCAATAAAAACCCGACAGAGCATAGCTCTGGAGGGATTTTACTTGCAAATTTCTACGAATTGAGTGGATTTGCAGGAAATTTGAGTTAATTAAACGAGAAAAATTCAAAAGCTTGAGTGATATTCGACAAAATTTTTTTATGAATACTAAATTAAACCAATGGCGGACTTTGTTTATCGTTATTTATTAGTGTTACCATAGAGTAACTAGGACGCAACTAGGCGTTGTCAAGAGTAACAATTGTAAACATTCTACAGGAAAAATTATCAAATTTGCTGTACTTTGATTAGCTTGATTGTGCATGAATAAAATAATCAGCCATAATATAACAAGTGATATCATTATTATTGATGATATTTTCGAGTTTAACCCGAGCTGAAGATTCAACGAGTTCGAATGCACGAGTTATGTGCAGCTTCGGTTTTAGCGAGAATAAATCGTCGGTAGGTAATCATAACACGATTTATATTTAGTAAGAGAATATGATAAATAAAACATTATGGCTAAACAAAATTATTTTACTTAGTGTCATTTTATTGTAGTTGCTATGATCGCAACAACTAGGCATTTTTATACATCTGATTGGTTTAAATAGCGTCACGTGACATATGAAGTATATTTTGAGCCTAATACGTTGAACGTGCCAAAAAAATACATAATGATTAGTTTCACTGCCCTTACATTTACATATTTACTTTTTTTAGGTTTAAAAATATGGCCCCTTAAAACTTGTACTTAATCTAGGCCTGACACCGTTTTCCAGTTAAAATACTGGTATAACAAAATTCATTATAAAAGCATCACTTACGAATTACATGGTTAATATAAAACTTGATGCTTTTGTTGTATTATCTGACGTTTTTCCTGCACCGATTATATTTGTTAGTTTCGTTCCACATGTGGCAAAGGGAGAACGTTTTATTACTTATTGTTTATTTATTTAAAACGTAATTTGTGGATATTAGAGTTTGTGTTAAATACGTGAATTTAGATTGTTCTACTGAAATTGTTATTAGTTTATCCAAAAGAGCTAGGGCTACATATAGTTAATAAAAAAATTGAGATTTTTATATTTTGATTAATTTTCAAAATAAAATTGCTAAATAGTTTATTTTAAATGCGACCGTTGCATTGTTTTTCTAAATTATTTAGCAAAACAAGTTTTATTATAAAATCAAAATACCGTCTTGCAGTTATGAGTGTGTTTTTAATTGTTGTTTTCAAGGTGAACGTAATAAATTTTGCACGAAAACACGTAAAGTGTTAAAAGCGCTTTGTCTTTTACAAAAAATTTAACAAATACCTCCTTATTAAGGCTCTTTGTATGAAGGCGCTCGTGGGTCACAGTTCTATTTTCTTTAATATCTTGAGAAAAAAACTCATTATATTGAGAAAAAAAACTCAACATGTTGAGAAAAAACGTCAATATATTGAGAAAAAACTCAATACAATTGAGAAAAAGGCTGTCGGTCAACCGCCACGAGACCTTCCTCGAGTAAACTTGCCACGTTCTTTTCTTTTCTTTGTTTTAAACATATTACGTACCTTAGAATAATAATTTTAAAAATAATTTTTTTTTGAAAATTTTTGTTTTTTTATAGATGTTCTTCAATATTATAAATTAAGGTTGCGTAGAAGGGTTGAGGAACGTTTAGTACGTGTGTGAAGATACAATTAAACAAAATTAATAATCTTAGGTATATTATTCGCATAATTATTATTAACAACCATTGTAAAAACGACGAATAATACTGTAAACCGGAAGAAAAATATATGCATGTCACGCAGGACGGCAACAAAATCACAGCTTGCAATTTTGTTTTAAATCAGATTTCAGCTACAAACAGTAAACAGATTGAAATTTTTTAGTCGACTGAACACGAATCACTATCATATTTTTTATTTCTTCTATTTTCATAGCAAAGAACCTATTTGTTTATAGGTAATTGTTTAAATTTAGCTCACATTGTTGACCTATGAGTGAAAACCGATATTTTGCAAAAAATATTTATCCGCTGACAGCTGCAAATCAGGTTTTGAAAAAAAAAAGATTTTTTGGCAAGTATCGAATTACCTGTTCAGCTAAATGACAAACAGGAAACCCCCTATAGGTATTTTCTTAATAAGAAGTTGTTCCTATTAACCACTTACCATGTTCATAATCAATTTTTGAAAAAACAAAAAATCGTTAGTGCCGGGGGTGGTAGAAGATCGCACTCGCACAGAGCGGCTATTCGACATGCGTAGAATACGAATCTAAGCTTCTTTTTTGTGTCTTAGTCTGTTTTTGTGTGCCTATATTGAAAAAGAGCGCCGCTTCGCAGCTCCCTTATTTTTTGAAAGGAATATTTAGTTTTATGATATCTGGTACTTGCAAACAAAGTTTATCCGCTGAAAGGTGAAAATCGATTTTATAATGTAAATGAAAGTAAATGATTCTTTTTTATTGATTTTAATAACTGAAACAGTTTCACTTAAAGCAAATTTTTCATATAAAAAGCAAAACATTATAAACATATTGAGTTTTTTTCTAAATTTATTGAATAAAAAATTAAAACTAGTGTGACCTCTGAGCGCCTTCGCGCATCTTTGCGTTAATGTTCACAAACATGTAAATACTTTAATGTAGACATTAAAATGATGCTGAACCTCAGTGGATTAGACTATAATAAGATTTTGGGTTTTATTACTTACCTACGCTAAACTACACTTGGTTTGCTCAGATAATTAGGTTATATTGGGTGGTTCTCATGACTTTGTCATAATTTTGATACAAAACCTCCAAAATTAAAATTTCTGTAAAACTTCGCGTTGTAAATTAAATTAATGCGGCGCTGGTCCCTAACATTGAAGCTAGAATGAAAAATCCCATACATTGTAATTTGCTTTCGACTGGAGAGCAGAAAACTTGCATTATTACTTAAGTAAAAGTACAGAAGGAAACACTTATCCCAAAAACTGGGTTTTTAGACCAGACAATAAGATTTTAACACCCTGTACATATAGATTAGCATATTGAGATTAAATAGTTTAGAAACTTGAAAGAAAAAGTAGCGTGTAAATTAAAATACACATAAATTTGTTAAACATGTTGAAACTTATCAGTTATTGCATAAGTTAGATAAAAATGTAGGTGAGTTTTTTGCTTTTCAAATACAAGCTAGCAGGTGCATTCTTGCTGTTTTTGTGAACATGACGTGAACACTTTTGTCGCATTTGGTTGGTTAATTCTGAGATTGTGGTAACACATGTAACAGTAAATAACATTTATTAATTCATTTGATATCAGTTAGTATAAAGTAATTGATGAATGTGGTTGTTCTACAAGACAACAAGATTGCAAATGTTCCATTGTTCTTTGTATAGTGCTGAGGAAAGGTTTACTAGTTAAATTGTAACAGTTCTGCAAATACTTGTTGAAGACTTATAAGCAGGTAAAGATAAAAAACAACATATTTATGTTCATTCATTTCGGCAAGTTTTCTTTAAGCAGTTGTTCAATTTTGAAGATTTTTAATGGCAAACTGATCTGTAAAGTATCACATAAGAACTTTTACGTTTTTCAATTATTATAGATTGTGTAAATACCTATTTTATTAAATTTTCCCTAATTTTTATTTCTTTTATTACAGCTGTAATTGCGAAGCTGTTCCTTCTATTCTAAATGCTACAAAAATTTCTCCATCCATTCATTCTGTAGAAGAAGGAATTGATGATCTAAAACATGACTTATTTTAAGGTAAGATTTTTAATTTGTCGATTGTAAGGTTTTGAAAATACTTTACAGAGGCGTAGTTTCAACTATGGGGCCCCAAGGCAAATGCAATATAAATTTTTCTGTTACGTTTTAGAAATCGACAAAATATGGCACTTTTGATTTATTTTATGTTACATAAATACACGATATGCACACAAAAATTGTGAAAAATTCTTTAAATTAATGATATTATAAATAAAAATATTTCTATTCACAGTATATTGAAAGTAGGAATTGCGCTTCCTGACAACAGAATCACTACACTTTTAATCTTTTTTTCACCGAACAACTTTTTAATTTTGTTTAATCAAGTTTACGTTCTTTTGTAGGGCACACAATTTTCGCGTTTTCTTGAAGCTTCGTTAAAGCCAAGGACATGCTTCACCATCGTTACGCCTTCATTTTTATATCATTACTTTATACAACGTAAAACGCTATGCTTATAAAACATGTAATGTTGATTTTAGAAACTAATTTTTAGTAAATACCATTTTAAATTTAGAGAATCTGGAAAAAACTCTTAGTTTGTCCATATTATGTCCTTTAGCTATAGCTGCCCTCTTACTTTCAATAACCTTTTGTTATATGAAAGCATTTACCAAAAAAAAGCTGCTTTTCCTATTCTCTGATTTAAACTATTACACGTCTTTCCGTTATAGACGTCGTATAAACCCGTTTTTGTCATTTTTATAAATTTTGAATTCAAATTTCCAGTGCAGGTAAATACCAAAAAAAGCACCCTAGTTTTTTTCTCAATGAAAGGTTGTTCCTATTGTCATTTAATAATTATTTCCTTTTTGTTGCATCAAACTTTTATTTTCTTTTATACATTTTGAACGTTTTAAGAATTTTGACTATTTAAAAAATTTTTCATTTTGGAACTTGCTAATTTAGTAATTTCAAAAATTTTGAATAAAAAAGTTTTAACTGAGTTTTGAAAATTGTGAAATTGTTCGATACTATGATACTCTTGAAAACTTTTAAAATGTGGAAGTATAAATATTTAGATATTTTTATTACTTTTGAAATATTTGGGTACTGAAAATTTTGTTTTTTCTAAAATATCGAAAATTTTGAACGTACTGAAAATTGAAACTTTTTAATAAGAAGCCCCTTTAAGGTAAGGAAATGCCTTGTCATAGTTACGCCTCCATTTTTATATTCATATATTATACCATTCTAAAGATTTATAATTATAAAAGGTTTAATGTTGATCATTCAACTAATTTTTGAGTAAATACCTCTTTGAAACTGAGAGTTCGTAAAAAAACATTCAGTTCCTCCAGGCGTCATTTGGCAATATAGCTGCCTTATTTTATTTATATTTATCAATAAATAAATAATCTTTATATGAAAGCATTTACCAAAAAATATGTTTAAATTCCGTTTCTAATTTCTGGAATTATTTTTAATGTTTTGTTTGATACCTAGTCATTGGGGCTGAGTATTCCAAATTTCGTTAAAGTCGGTATGCTTACATTAATTCCAAGCTTTTGTTTGGGAAATTGATAATAAATATTTCCATTATAACGTTTTTCGCTTTGAACTACATTTGTATTCTTAAAGGCGACCTAAACCTAATCTACGATGAGTCACTACCTGTAGCGCTTCTTCTAGTGTGGGCTGCTTGTAACGTTTCCAGAATCCGTGTCTTACCGCTAGTCTGTGCCTTCTCTATAACATTAAAAGGAATCTTTGTCGATTTCATAAATTTTGCTTTCGCTTTGTTTCAACTTTCAAGGAACTATTGATCAACATAAAATAAAGTAAATAAACAACAAACTTTCAAACTTCATAGACATTTGAGAATTCAGCAATTTGATTATTTTAAATTGTGTTGTGTTTTCTGCTGTATATTATAATTATAACAAGACATTTTATCGCAGATTATAAATTAGTTGAACTTTTACTTTATCATCTAGAAATAATATTGGCTATGCAACTTTTACCTGATTTTAATTACCTCTTAATAAATGTATTTTAATAAAAAACTCAAATTATTAGACGTCGGTGGCATACCTTAATGAGGGGTTATAAACGGCGGGCTGGCAATTAAATTTCTTTTGGAGAGTTGTCCTGCCAGATACGAGCAGTCAATGTACGTAATACAAAAACTAAAACTAACTTTAAATTAGTAAGACGTTGATAGAATTAAAACTGCTTTGTTAACAAATTTTAATTCTGCTAAATTCTAATTCAGTTATTTTAAACACTAGTTATTATCGAAGAAGCAACAATCAATCTCAATTTTGAAATTATTCTTGTCTAGCTGTGCAAATCTTATTTTAACAGATTCTTATAACAGTATTTTATAACAACGCTTTTTCCTAATCAAACAATTATTTTTTTGTTTAAACATGTTTCTTAATAAAGACGTTCTTTTATGGGGTGATGATAAATTAAGTTAAAGATATCTCTATGTTTCATATTTAATAAGTTCTCAGCTTTTTACAAGTTTAACACCGTATTTTAAATATTCATCTTTAAATATGAGATTAAAAAGTAGTAGTTTTAGATTTTTCCCTATATTTTATAGACATAATTTGATATAGTTTCAATTTTAAACATATATTTAAATTTTCAGATGTTAATGAAGTCGGTGTACTTCCCTGTGCTGAGCTGCTGGACCACCATATTTGGATTATCAAGCAGTTGGATGTCCGAGGATCAAGGAGCAGGATTATCAAGGAGCCGGATGAAGGAAGAGCCGCACTACCAAGAAGCTGGATGGCCGAAGTTCGAGGAGCAAGATTATGGAGGAGCTGGATGAAAGATCCGCACTAATGGACTGGACAACTGAGGCTGCACCAACGTTGGAGTGGAATTTGGAGATCGACAACGTCGACTTATTACAGGTAGGTTCCACATCGATGGAAGGCGTTCCAAGGACCCAAGACATCTCAATGTGAGTGATTTTTAACTTTTCACAGCAGCTCAGCCAGTAGTGTTAAAACTCACACTGACAAATTACAAAATATAAATTTTCTACATTTGAGAATATATCCAGCAAGTAGATCAACAAGACCCTAGCCAAAATATTAAGTTGCCGAATAGTAGTTAGGTGAAAGTGAGATAGTAGATGTCAAATTTATATGTTTTAGTTACTCGTCCTGTTTGTGCGCCTACTCCTCTAATTAACGTTAAGTAGCTAATAATAAAATATATTTTAATGGGGCTGCTACTAGAAATTTAAAAAAATCATTGCAGCAAACTAGATAGTTAATTAACATTTGCTTGGACCTTTGTTTATTTCCTAAAATGGATATTCTCAAACTTCTAACCCCCTTGCACAACAGGTTTCTAGATGGTCAACTAACGCCATATAGAAACATTTATTTTTTGAAAATGCTTGTTACTGTTTTTAATGTATTCAAAATTCTAACCCACATCACCAGGTAGCAAATTTTATTTTGTAAATTGTAATGCATCTTTTACGCTCGTAGTGTCATGCTCGTTTTCGATTTCGGGAGTGTCAGTGTATACGTATGGCGGCAGTATTTCGTTGTAAAATTTAAAAAAATACATAATAACATAATGCAATGTTTAGAATAGATCTCACTACAACTACATTGTGCAATGCGCATAGGCGGTTATATTAAAGAACAGATTTAATTTAATACCTACTTAATTTAGATGCAGTATATTTTATTTAATAGCGGTCAAATTGCGGAGTAGTTATATTGGATGCATTTGGGTGCGGTCGTTTGTATGAAATGCGTTCTTAATCGATATCTAAAAATGTATAAATTAAGTTTTCAATTTTTTTAAATAATCCCGAATAGAACGGTATATAGGATAACTTGGACGTTTAATTTTTCGTGAAAATCGGACAATTTTGCATGTATTGCGAGTCTAAAAGAGCATGATTGCAGGTCTTGTATTAGTAAATCTTATTGATTGTAAAATATTTATATCAATATAAAATTGTATGCTTAAATAATTATTTCATTATGACTCTTTTTTAAATTGATATGTAATAAATACAATACTTTTTAATTCATTGTCCTCCAATTTGATTGGACCAATCAATACATTCAAAAATATAAAAATCATTGATCACCATTGACTAGTTTTCGTTTTATAAATTAAATACAATGAACTGCAAATGAGTTTTAACTGAATAGTTTTCAAGACATTCCAAATTTATTGTATATCGTTTATAATTTATGTTTAAACAATTATTTTTATAATTTAAAAATACAAAACTAAACGAAAATTCAGAAATACGTTTTCGGAGTTTCTCGTTCTTGTTTTGTGTTTTATCTATCTTTGAACTGAAACACTGGCTTAACTGTTGTACGTTACTATAGGACCATTTTAAGAAAGTCAAAATTTGGAAATGGAAGTGTATTTAGATTCTAACGTTAACTTGTGGTACTCATAATTTTTAGGAAAAAAAAGGGGGGGGTGATTTTGGTCTCAAATTTGTATACGTTTATGAGGCACGCCGATAGGACATGTCGTCACAGGCGCGGATCCAGAATTTGTAATGGGGAGGGCTCAGTGGCGGCACGTGAAATTTTGTAGTGGCGGTTCTGCTGTGGATAAAGTAAAATCGGCCTAGAGACCTAACCGGGGGGTCTGAGGGGTACCCCCCCCCCCCCCCCCAGTTAGCGGAGGTCCGAGATAGAATTTTAAAAAATTATTTGAAAATTTAAGGCAAAATATGCATCAAGATGGCTATTTTTCTAAACATTTTAGACCACTACAACCAGTCTGAATTGTAAAATATAAAACCTTTACTTTGTAGTCACAACAGTACTTTTAAATACCGGATTTTGCACTTACAATTTACTTTTGACAGACATGATAATCTGGTTTAGGACGACCTTGCTCTTTTACCGCTAACTGTTCTTGATAACTAAGTTTGGAAAACTTTTCACTTAATTTAAATAATATGGTTATATTTTATCTAAAAAATTTATTTTTACCTAACGTAAGACATATTTACAATATAAAAATAAGCCTAAAATAATAGTTGCACAAAAATTAAATTAAAAAAACAACATTGGTTACACATCACTTTTTTTTAGTCGGACCATTTCTCTGTCTTCATTCGACGAGGTTTCATTAGCGAGAAGACGGTTTTGGCTTTCTCGATGTTGATGCTTCTTTCCTTATCTTATATCGCCACTACTGCTTGCACTTCTCTTCATTGCAATAATAATTATTGTTTTTGCTATCAAGTTTTTTTGCACAAAATACCACCACTATACGACACAAAAACAATAAACAACCACACACTACTGCTAGAAAACTGCTAATGCAAGTAAAATTTAAAACACCTTTACATTGACTATCGAGCAAATTGTATTGTTTTGAACAGGAACACGTAATGACAGAAATTCCGAAAACCGATAAGGTGATAACGACCGTTTAAGGTTTAACGACCCTAAGAAGATTACTTTTGAGGTCAACCGGATTATCGAGTAACAAACAAAAGTATTTAAGATTGCTCAAAATATAAACGCATCTTAATAAAAAAATAATTTTCAAGTTTTATGGGGGGCTTTATGGGGGGGGGGGGGGGGGGCTACAGCCCCTATAGCCCCTCCGTGGATCCGCGCCTGCATGTCGATACAAGGCTTTGATGCCCTAATCCTGCTGAAGTCATTTTATTCTGATCATCGCGATCTGTGGTATACGGCCCATGATGCAGCGGACTAAATTCCCGGTTGCGGAAGAAGATTGGGTGTGTTGAGTTTTCTTACCAAATATGAGCTTTTTTTTGGTTTTTTTGCCGTGCCGGCACGGTATCGTGTGGCTGTTCAAAATTTTCTACAGCTACTTTCCTGAATACAGTTCTATTTCCCTTTCGTAAATACTATAAAATAGTTTTCTCAAAATAAAAAAGTTGGCATCGTTTTATTATTAAGTTAAAATGGTCCATCAATATTGCATTACTTTATATGTGTTATGTTAAACTCGATATGCTGCAAAATTGCCTGCACATTATACGACATGGTTTTTGCAATCGGAATTTGTCCAACTTTTTGGGTTTTCAGTATTTTCTGATTATGATAAGTCTGCTTTACCCCGCCACCAGTTACTAATTCTAGTTTTTTGTATGAAAACTCAAAAAATGCACTTTTCCGATTATCGAGTTTGGCTTATACAGTATTAAAGGATTAATTACCTAAAGCAAGAATTGTTTTCAATAAAATTACTTTGATCCCAGATAATGTTAATACATAATAGTAGAATTTCAATATAAGAGTTTTTTTAATGTCCAATTAAATCAATTTTGTATGTTATGCTTGTAATGCTACATTTATGTCAAATTAGCCTCTTAAAGCCGGATTATTGCATCAGCATCCAAATACGTCTTTTGAACTGAATTAATCCTTTAAATCCTGTATAATAATAATTTTTGTTTACTAATTCGCATTTATGGCGCTTGTTTCCACTGGAAACATGTCGGTGGAACTACATTACATCATAAAGCAACAAATGGTATTTTTCTCTTAGATGAAAAATGCATTTGTTACTTCTGATTGATGGAGTTTCATTGTGTTACAATTGTGTTAAACAATGAGACAATATAAATCTTTTTACTTGTGTTTCATCTAGGGTGGCAGAAGGGGTTTTCAAAATGTTTAAGAGCTATACATATATAATATACTCCTATTTGATAATATTCTGCTTTTCAAGTTTTACAAGGTATTTTGAATTGCTACCGGATTTTTCTTACGCGCAATTTTTCGTTACTATGCGTCCTAAAACGTAATTCTCAATTATTGCTGCTTTGATAATAGTTTTGAATCGCAGTCGCTGTTTGTAGTTATGTGCAAGATACATAATATCAGTTATAAAATTTAAAATAGCATGGTGAGTATTAATGCAATACCTTATTTTAACATTATATATAGTAAGTAGGTACACTACTTAATATTTTAAGTAATTGCTTTTTTAGCTTCGTATTTTAGGTTGTTATTTATGACGCTTTACATACTGAGTTTAAACTGAAAATAACGGTTGTTAGTAAAAGGTATTTGTTACGTATTTATTTGTTCAACTTTTTTTTAATATTCATGTAACGCTGAATTGTTTGCAAACCAAATCGTCGGTCGGTGTAAAATTATTCTTCGCGCGTTTCTTCATGGCTACTTTGCCATTTTTAAATCGTTGTAGCTATTATTTTTTTCGGAGGTGTAGTTAAATGTGTCTGGTGTGTATTAAACAACAAACTTGCACTACATACCCTTATTTTCTATGGTAAGTACTGATTCAGTATTAATTAATAATGATTTTTTCATAATAATGTGTTAATTACTTAATACAGCTGTTTTTTTTTACTGCGTTCGTTTGTCGTGGCCGGCTTTTATTCTTCCGACGCCGACGGTGGTGTAGTTATGGTGTTACTAAGTGTGGCGTAATTAACAATTTGAAATACTTTGTTTCTCATGGTAAGTATTAATAGAATATTACAATTTTACTTCAAGAATACTATTTAGTACTCGTTAACTGATTATTTTTTATGTAGGATTTTTTTTGATTTAAAGTGGAAATTAAAGTAGTTTTTTGTATATCTAACGCCCGTATATTTTATAAAAATTATAATATTTACATAGGCCACATGGATACAATACAGGTATGATACCTTATTTGAATTTTTACTTTGTGCTTGATATTATTTTAGATAAAGCACGGGAGGACTTGTTCAGCTCCAGAATTTTTGTTAAGGTAATAATTTTATGATTAACGATTACACATACACTTAAAATTAAAAATTAATTACTTGAGTGAAAATTTATAATGTAACTCATCGTTAAAATATCCTTTAATCTAGAAATTCTACTTTACATTTCATTTTTTCAACGTTTGTAATAAAGATGCATGTTATAGTTGGGTGTTTCGGCTCCTCCTGTTGTAATCCCTATGTTCTCTGTTTCTGCTGCAGCCCTTATGTTCTTTGCTCATTGAGGAATCGAATTTGGAGCGTAACATAACCGATAATTTAAAAGTCGTACAAACTAGGTGAGAATATTTTAATTTAATTTATTTATATACTTAAATAATTTCGAAATGTGATATTTATTTATGAGGTCTCAGCTATTAAAATTCCATAAAAAGTTTGGATAACTTTCAGTAAAATATTACATACTATTTCTATCTTTTACTTAGTTTTCAACTACATTCACTTTTTCTTTATAAAAACATCAATATCCACACCAGTATCAGTATCAGTGAATCAGTAAATATAGTCCATTGTAGCAATGCTTTAAACATAAATAAAATTAACTGTAAAAAATAAATTCAAATCTTCGTTTACCAGCTTCTATACTACATGAATAACGTTTGTGGTAAAAACTATGACGGAGAAATTGGTAAGTTAAAAACAGTTTTAAATTGTGGCTCGAGCTTTAATCATCTGCCTATGGAAACTAAAATAAATATCGAAAAATTTTGTTTTCCCTTTTCTGTAAAACGGAAGATTTCCGATCATACGAGATTAGGAAGTATGTTTATAAATTTAATAGTTTGGGCTGTAGAAATGTATGAAAGGTGTCTTCGGAACGGCGCGGCGCGTTCGCCGCGACTGCAGGCATGACTCCTGCGCACCTGTTAATAAATTAGTTAGGTAAAAATATCTAAATGTTGTTTAAATTAAATTAAAATCAGACGATTTGTTAAAATCAGGCATTTACAAATTAAATTGTTCGCATTGTAATTCGGTTTATATAGGCCAGACAATTAGAAATTTTGATATTAGGTATAAAGAACACGTACGTTGTTACAAATACAAACACCCACATAAATCCAATTACGCTAAACACTTACTAGAACAAAATCATTCAATGACATCTAACAACACCATAAAATGTTTACACTTTTGTGATGATAAACGTAAATTGGATATACTAGAAGCTTTTGAAATTCACAAACATTTAAAAGCTGCACCGTTAATGAATGAGCAGATTGATCTGTTGAATTCTCCTCTACTGGACGTTTTGGAATGAGAAATCAAGTCATCTGCAGACGATTACCAAGATAAGTAAAAAGTTCTATTGCTATAACAACACTAACTGTTTACTTTCATATAACCTTTGACAATGGCATGTAAACATGCCGAAATACGTATAAGGTTAAAATAAATAGATATTGTTAAAGTGATTAAGTATTTTATATACAGATACTCATTAAATTTATTTATTTACAACAGCATTATACCATGGTAAAATATACAATAGTACATGTGTGTAGCAAGTCAATAATTGTGACAAAAAAATAATTAAGTTAATTAAAGGTGTTAACATATAACTAATACGTACAAGGTGTTTCTGAAATGTATATTAAACATTTAAGAGCATGTAGAACTAGTCAAATGATGACTAAGACCGTAATAAAGTTTTGCTCTAAAGTGCTTCCTAAGGGAGCTACAGTTCCTTAAAAGTGCACCTCCTAAAAATGGTTTTTAAAAATTATCTCCGAAACTGTTTACGATAAGTTAATAAAATTATGTACAGCTAATAAGCTTTTTATACTTAACAAGACCAAACAACTTACATTTAAAAATTGTATTCAGGGGTGTGTCAAACGGGGGGGGGGGGGCTGAGGGTTAATATGCCTTCTTTTTTTTGTACGTAATTTTTTTTAATTTTTAATATAAAATTATGGTATTTCAAAGCATTTTAAGAATAAAAGGTACTCTTGTTCTATTTTCATAGAACGCACCGTTTTCGAACAAAATCGATTTGAAAACGTGTACTAATGAGCAATAATTTTTAAAATCAGCGGTAAAATAAAAACTTTGTAGTGTGTCATGAAAACAATTGCAAGTCAGTAATTGCTAGAAACGTCAGTTTTTTGTCTAGTAAATTGTAGTAAGCGAGTAAAATGAGAGACTTGAACAACAACTTTATTATCATATCATATATCTTAGTTTTCAATAGGCAGATGATTAAAGCTCACAATTTTAAATATTTTTATTCTTCTTCTTCTTCATTAGCCCTTTATTGTCCATCCTTGAACATAGGCCTCTTTCATCTGACGCCATTGGTCTCTGTTTTGGGCACTTCTCATCCAGCACAAACCCGCCGTCTTCTTCAGGTCATCTGTCCATCGCATGTGTGGTCTTCTGCGTGTTCTCTTCCCTAACGAAGGTCTCCATTGTTGTAGTATGGTATTCCATTGTCCGTCTTGCTGTCTAGCAACGTGACCAGCGTAGCTCCACTTCAACCGTGCTATATGTTCTGCTACGTCTATTACTTTCGTTCTTTCTCTTACCCAGATGTTTGATTTCCTGTCTTTTAGTTTTACGTCAAACATATTTCTTTCTATTGCCCTTTGAGTTTTAACGATTTTGTCCACTTTATTTTTTGTAAGTGTCCATGTCTGTGAACCGTACGTCATAACTGGCAATATGCACTGGTTAAAAACTTTGGTTTTTAAGTATTGAGGAATCTTTTTGTTTTTCAATATGTATTTTAATTTCTCCTTACAATTTCTGCCTGTTGATTTTCTTTATTAGCTTTTATTTGTTGTCCCAGGTATACATATTCGTTTACGTTATCCAACGTTTGTCCTTTAAATGTTATATTTCTTTCGTCCTCTGTGTTGGTCATGATTTTTGTTTTGTATATTCATTTTTAGGCCGATGTTTTCAGAAGCTTCTGCTAATTCTACTAGCATTGTTTGTAATTGTTCATATTTGTTTGAGATCAGGATAATACCATCAGCGAATATTAGCTGGTTTAATTTTTTTTTCATTTATGTTGATGCCCACTTCTTCCCATGTCAACGATCTAAAGACGTCCTCTAGTGGAAGTGTAAAAAGTTTCGGCGAAATAACATCGCCTTGTCTAACTCCTCTTCTAATTGGTATCTCATTTGTGTCTTCTCCTAGTTGAATTACCATCTGTGCGTGCTCTTAAATGTTATGTATTAACTTTCTATAGCGATAATCAATTCTGCTGTTATTTAATGCTTGTTCTACAGCCCACACTTCCACAGTATCAAATGCTTTTTTGTAGTCTACATACGCTAAATATATGGGGATGTGATATTCATTAGCTTTTTCAATTAATGTTCTGACAGCCAAGAGGTGGTCTGAGGTGCTGAAGCCTTTGCAAAATCCTGCCTGTTCTATTGCTTGGTAATTATCTAGTTTCGTGGTCAAACGATTTTTAATGATTTTAATGAATAGTTTATACAGTTGCGATAGCAATGAGATGGGACGATAATTCTTTAGATTCCTCTTATCCCCTTTTTTTATATAATAGAATTGTTACGCTATCATTACAATCTTTCGGAATTTCTCCCTGGTGTAAGCAGTCATTAAATAGCTGTTTAATAACCTTTAGTAAGACTTCTTTTCCCTCTTTCATCATTTCTGTGAATATCTGGTTTTTGCCAGGGGCTTTGTTGTTTTTCATGTCTTTTAGGGCATTTGTTATTTCATGTTCCTCTATATCTGCTAAGTCCTCTAAGTTTACGTTCATAATTTTCATTTCTAGGTTTTGTTTTATTTTGTCGGTTGACTTCGGCGGCTTTAGTTATATTGTGCTTTCCTCTATGTTCTTTACCTTCTTAATCTACGAGTTGCCATATTTGTATTTTGCCCAATGTGGGTGGGCCTAAGACATTTCATTCCTCTGTTATTCTCAATTGCCTTTTCTATTTTTTGTTCATTATATTTTCTGAGATCTTCTTTTACTTTTTTACGTATGGTTTTATTAATTTTTATAGATTCGATTGTGTTTCTTCTTCCCTGTTGTAACAGAGCTCGTCTGTGTCTGAGCATTTTTTTGTATCCTCACTTATCTTCTCCTCTTTGCGCTTCTTTTTCTTGCCTAGTTTCTCTCCAGCTGTCAACATAGCCTTCGTTATTATTTTATTTAGGTTATTTATCTCCTAAATCCACTTCTTTATTAATTTCTTGTTCTAATATATCTCTGTATACATCTCCTCTTTCTTTAATTGAGTATGGACCTATTGGTTCGCTTCTCTTCATCATTCTTAATCGTTCCAATTTGTGGTTTATAGAGATTCTGGCTCTAACCATACAATGGTCGCTTCCTGTGGTAAACGATTTTAGTACTGTAACATCTCTAACGATTTCTTTCTCTGTAGTTAAAATATAATCTATTTCGTTTGTTGTTGAACCATTTGGAGCCATCCATGTCACTTCCGCCGTTCTTTCTTTTTGAAGAAGGTATTTATAGCATATAATCTTTGTTGTTCTAGATAATTGTTAGTTTTTCGCCTCTTTCATTTCTATTTCCCTAGCCGTAGTTTCCAATTTTATGCTCTTCATTTTCTTTTTTCTGCAGATTTTGAAGTTAAAGTAGCCCATAACAATAGTTAGTTTGGTGACATCGTTTTCTAGAGCACTTGTTATATCTTCGTAAAAGGCATCCACAGTTTCCTCTTTGTAGGATAATGTTGGGGCATACACCTGAATGATTTTTAATTTACTTTTATTGTTTATTTGTAGTATTAAGTATATTACTCTATCTGAGATACTTCTGTACTCTTTCATGTACGGTGCTATTTTTTTGTTGACTAAGAAACCCGTACCACCATAGACGTTGTCGTTGTTTCCTCTGTAGTAGAGTATATTGCCAGATAGTAATTTTAACCGTTGTTCTCCTTTTCTTCTAACTTCAGATATACCTAAGATATCCCACTTGATTTCTTTCAGTTCTTCTTCCAGTTCGTGGACTTTTTCATTTTGTGACATTGACCGGATATTATATGTCCCCACGAATAAGTTTGTATGTTCTTGTAGGCGTTTATGCTGTGGTTTTTCCATTTTTTGCCTCCCCCAGAATCCATGAGGCTGACCGTTTTTTCGGTCGTGTAGGATTTTGTAGAGTTTCTCCTACCCACCTGGGGTAATTTTGTTTTTAAACTCAACATTTCATATTCAATCTTTGGGAGGAATTGGCTATGAATCGCCACACCAGCCGTGCGTCTTGGTGACTTAGTGGTGATCTAACTAACTAAGACCGAACATGCCCATCCATTTGTTTATGGCTTGTTTATGGTTTTATTACAGATATTAATTAATTAACAAACTGCTCTGTTATAATTTTTACCACAAACGTTATTCATACAGTATAGAAGCTGGTGAAAAACAATTTGAATTTATTTTTTACGCTCAATTTTATTTCTATATAATAGACATGCAGAGATGTGGCTTCCAGAATCACAACCAACTACGCTGGACTAATATTTTTACACCAACAATAAACACTATAAAAATCCTCTTCTAATATTGCAGTCGTTAAATGTTAGTATTTATGACATTTCCCAAGTAACTCAAGTAACATTTCAATTTTATTGCAGGTTCTAATTAAAAATCATTTTACTATTCACAACAAAGGTCCGGGAAATATAAAATGGGTGTGGTAGTAATGTTTTACTAGTAGGTAGCTAAGCTTTTGCAGTTGGTCAGAGTTATTATTGGTAGAGTAATATAATATGCACTTTTAATGGCGTTATCATAATAATAGGGTAATTTTTGCTTTTCTATCTATTTTTAATGAGTAGCATTTTTGTTTCGATATTGATTGGCAGAGAGGTTTTATAAAAACAGACTAGTTATTTAGTCATTATATAGTCATTTCAGTATACTTTCTAGGTATATTGCTATCAAGTATAGCGGATCACATTCTAAGTAAGTTCATAATTTAAGTAGAAAGAAAATTTCACACATGTAAATTAATTGTTAAATTTTTAGCCTACAGGTAATTAAAATAACATTTTCAACAAGCATAATAAGGAGGTGTACGCACTAAATAGAATCTGCGTATTCAATAGCGCGCATTGAATACTCAGGTTCCTTTGGTAAGTATGCCTTCCTTTTGTGCGAACTGTTTTCATTTCATTTCATTTAATTCTCAAAACTCATTTTACAATTTTTATACCCTAACGAACTATACAATTAAGATTTTGCTAGTTGCTGTCACTAGTTTGATTTAATGAATAGATAGTATTTTTGCGGCAAAAAAGGGATGAAAGTGTTTTGTTCGACTACAATGAAGACGGCTATTATTTTAATTAAAAAAAAAATTTACCAGGATGAGGAGTGAGAACGTTTTAATTTATTTAGGACATAAAGTGGGACTATTTTGAGTAGTCCAGATGTGTTTTGTTAAACCGTCTACAGTATGAAATACATTTTACTTTCATGAGAAGTTGTGAACTTATTTGTTAGATTATGACGAAACGTGGAACAATTTATGTTTATCTATATTTAAATTCGACTAAGGGAATTAGATATTTCGATAGAGGGGGTGTGAATACATGAGCATCTTACACATATTCGATGAACTGCTGAACATGGAAAAGTGCTGTTACAAACCTTCAGGATGGATTTATGGAACACAGTTAAAAAAAATGGTATGTTCAAAGTAATAAATATATTTAAGACTTCATTTTTCTTTATGTTATAATTTACAAATTTTATACCTCTGTTTACATGTGTTTATCTATCACTTCTATCTTTTTTTTTTTAATAATGTTACAATGTTTTGAATAATTGTTATTAAACGTAATCATTGCTTTTCTTGGATAGATATTCCACGATGATAACGCCCTGGATCTGCCGTGAAGCCTTAAAGACATTTAATCTGAAATGCTTTTTAGTTCTGTATTTTAGATTTAAATAGATATTACTAATTTTTTTTCACAGTAGTTTGATGTTCTTTGTTGTTTCAATTTTCTTATGCTTGGAATGTTCTTTTTATTATTATGGTAGGTAGTTATAGTTCTTATTTCTCTAAAATTTATATTACTTGTATATAGATCAGATAAATGTTAAAGCCGTTTCTTTATATTGCTTCAAATAAACTGTCATTTCTATTTAAAGTTATTTTCATTTCTGTGCAATATGACTGGGTGCCCCAGCTAAAACTCTCCAACCTTATAACTGCTTTATGTGAAAAAATACTGTTTTATAGATTATTACAAAACATTTTCAGCGTTCAACGCTTAATCCAAATCACCAATAAAATATTTCATTTGATAACATTCAAAAAAACAGCCATTGCCAAATTAGGAAACCGATTTTAGATTTCAGTGAATAAATGTTGTTCGTTATTAGAAAACACTAAAAATTTTTTTCATATTTTCCAAATTCTAAATATTTTCAAAAATTTTTTTAATTTTTATAAAATTGTAAAAATGTAAAAAAATTCTAATTTTTTTTTTCGTAATATGTTGAAATACCCGTGGTAGTTGCGCGATAGCTTTTTTAAAATAGAAGCGTATATTTTTACTTTCCCAAACTTCTACTGAAGTAAGGAAAGTTATGATTTCATGCGAAATTTCGTGTTTCAAATTTTAAAGGAAATACACGTGGGTGGGTGCGTTCGTTTCCCTACATCTCCGGAACCCCTAGTCTGATTTGTACAAGATTTGGGGTGCCGAAGTTGTTTAGTTGCAGGTAGTTCTTTGCAAGGTCGTTAATCGGAACCGGAAATTAGATCTGTTTTTTGGTTTAGATT
This sequence comes from Ctenicera cuprea, assembly GCA_958336395.1. NCBI lineage: Eukaryota > Metazoa > Arthropoda > Insecta > Coleoptera > Elateridae > Ctenicera > Ctenicera cuprea. The sequence continues at coordinate 10,339,906 of OY284488.1, forward strand.
AAAGACAAGTTAAACGTTTTTTTCTGTGTTGCTGTGCTGTATCTTCAAAATGAAGGCCGCTACGAATTTTGAAAATTTTAACTTTACTGCCCGATTAGTCAAAAACAAAATATCCAATCAATACAAATTATTATATTATTTGATAGCCCTTAATAAGTATAGACAAGTGATGTAAAAACTGAGCGCCCCAAGGGCGGCCACACGTACGAGTTGAAGTTGGGCACTCAACATCGCACTAAACTGCTATTATACATGGGTGGGAATAGATAAATTTGTGTTTTATGTTTTCTTGAATTGATTGTGCCTCTTGAGGTTATTTTTTTTAATGTAACAAGTGTTGAGGTTGTTGTAATCAAAACTTTTTCGTCGACAGAGGAAAATGCGAGTGCGCGGACGAGATTGGAACGGGCAGATGCGAACGGCTCGGGTGCTAAAGCCCGCTCGCGCGCTGCGACGTCATTTTAACAAATAATTTGAAAACGCGATGCGCAACTGTGTTTTCGTTTTCACCATCGTAACCAGAAGAAAAAGTTACACATTTTACCTAAATTAACCAACTTTGTATCTTTAAAAATAAAAAAGTTGGAAATAGTGGCCCGGTTCCCAAAATCACCGTTTATAGGCCAGACAATTAGAAATTTTATATTAGGTATAAAAAACACTTACGTTGTTACAAATACAAACACCCACATAAATCCAATTACGCTAAACACTTACTAGAACACAATCATTCAATGACATCTAATAACACTATAAAATGTTTACACTTTTTTTTTAAGAATCATGAGGCGGTGCATGAGCACAACTCCATGATTCCCATCCCACCCTCTTACCCGGGCTCAGCGGACTTGCGCTATACACCGGTCCAGCATGCCCCACCCCTGAAAGACATGCAACCCAACATACACACCACACACACCATCCATGGACACGCCGGATTTAACTTATTCAGTAAAATTTCCAACGAGCAGAGGACTCGAACCTACTGCGTTTGGGAATCTAGTTTCAAAGCCTGGGACTTTAACCACTAGACCACCCGCTGGCCCTATTTACACATTTGTTATGATAAACATAAATTAGATATACTAGAAGCTTTTGAAATTCATAAACATTTAAAAACTGTACCGTTAAGGAATGAGCAAATTGATCTCTTAAATTCACCTCTATTGGACATTTTGTAATAAAAATCAAGTCATCTGCAGACGATTACCAAGATCAAGTGATTAAGTTTTATTATTGCTATAGCAACACTAATTGTTTACTTTTTAATATAACCTTTGATAATGGCATGTAAACATGTTGAAATACGTATAAAGTTAAAATAAATAAATATTGTTGAAGTAATAAAGTGTTTATGTACCTATAATTGAAACATTTTCGAAACCCTAAAAGCTATTAAGTGATTAATATTTTCAAAATTTTGGATTTTTTCAAAAAATATTGCAAGATTTCTTTAATGTTTGTAATCTCAATAGCTGGAAATGAGTTACAATTTGTATGTGACGCCTTACACATGTTATTGAAAATTTGTGTTTTAACGTGTATTTATTCCAAATCGAGTGATCAGATTGGTATTAAATGTGATACTGGGAATGTCTTAGCCTCTTAGAGGTACAAAATTTTACAACCTACAATAAATTTTGGAATTACTAAAACTGCAAAGTGAAATAATATCAAAATTGTGACTTCTTCCAGAAAGTTTCACTCAAAAACTGGCCACGTGCTTTTTTAATTTTATAGACTAATAGATATAGAGATGAGTTATAATATAGTTTGTGTCCCAGTTTACTAGTTTGTCTGTGACGCCTGCTATGCATTTTTCAAAATCGAAACTTTATGCATTTTTGTTTAATAATAAACCAAAGATTATAAAAAATGCTGTTGAACCGAGTTTTCAATTGAAAATTCAAAAAACTCTTTCTAAATACAAGAATAGACATGTCCCCGGACAAAGCATATGTTTAAGTGAGTTGATGCTGTATGATTGCCGTTTTAGCATCTTGGTCCGCTGCTGCTAGGTGTGGGGTAGTGTTTTGTCACTGTTGGCCCGTAAGACGTTAATACCAAAATGCTCTTGAAAACATGATATTATGTAAACTATTTCTAAAGCCTAGCCGAAGTGATTCGCTCATTTTAAGTAATAATAACAATAATTGGTACATACATCTCTAATTTGCATTTTATTTCATAGCTTTAAAAATTCAATGTTATTCTTATTTTAAAACTTATCTCTAGTGTCGGGATTTCTAGTCTAGTATTTAGTCAGTATTTAAATTAGGAAGCAATCAAATAATAGTAATTTCTGACATAATTCTTTTAAATACATAGTTGGTGCATATACAGTGCTTTCATTTTAAAACTAGCCAGCATAACTATCGAGTTTAAGTAAATTTGATTTAGACAAAAAAAACTTTGATTTAGATATGGAGGGAGAAGTTTAAAACCAATATTGATTAAACTTTAGGTTTCACCCCCTCACCCCCAACCATTCCTACTTTGAAATTTTAAATAGCACCCACTACCTTGTATTCATCATTTTAAAGGCGAAAAAAATCCTTATCTACCCACGTTGAAAAAATTAGATTCAGTCGATCCGTTCTCTATGTTTCTCATGTTTTGGACCTCCAGAACATAAAAAAATAATTTTAAATTTGTTTGTCGGTGTGTGTGTGCGTCTGTAACGCCTCAAATCTCTGGAATGCATACGCGCCTGTTATGGGGCCATTGAGGCCGCGGCCCCTGGACAATAAATACGTGGGGGGCAAACTCCGGTATGTAGTTACGTAAAAAGTATTTTCAGTTCGTAGTTTAAATTCACTCTGCAATTAAAAGTCGCAAGTTACGTAAATCCCCATTGGCCAATTTAATTTCTGAAAAGGGCCGGCCGGTGGTCTAGTGGTTAAAGTCCCAAGCTTTGACACTAGGCTCTCAACGGCAGTAGGTTCGAGTCCACTGCCCGTCGGTAACTTTTCTGAATAAGAAAAATCCGACGGGTCCATGGATGGTGTATGTAGGTGTGTATGTTGGGTTGCATGTCTTTCAGGGGTGAGGCATGTTAGACCGGTGAAGAGCACTTAGTGTGCTGAGCCTGGGTAAGGGGGTGGGATGGGAATCATGGGGTCGTGCTCACGCACGGCTTCATGATTCTTAAAAAAAAATTCTGAAAAAATTATTGGTAAACAGAATGTTTGATAATATTTCTTTTTCTAAAATTCTCTGTGGCGTAAGTGGTTACTGAAACTGCTTAAATTATCTAAGAATTTCTTGAATCTGAGAATCTAGTGAGAACACCTGCTTAAAAAATTCCTCGAAAGAAAATTTTGGTAAAGAACTCTAAAGCCCCCGGAAAAGTATCTAGGACAGAAAAGCTCCGGGTTAAAAATTCCCAAAAAATCTCGCAGAATATTTTCCTTGGAAAAAATCGGATAAAAAAAGTTTACTTTATTTAAACCTAGCACATCTATCTATCCAGGGGAAAGCTGTACCGGGCGATTTTAAAATCCTTTTTTTTTACAAATAAATTCGTACTAAGAAAAGTTTGTTAGCTATATTTACATATAATTTCGCCCTTATTCATAACATACGGTGAACAAGAAAAAACACGCGTCTTTTGCAAGGATAGACCAGCAAGGAACCACACAAGCTTTTGTTTAGGAGATGTTTTTACATGGTTTTTTTTCAGGTGTTTTTTTTTGTTTAGAATTAGTTTATTAGGGTTATTTTTTCTGGGAAACGTTTTTACCGAAGTGTTTTTCCTTTTTACTTAAGCTTTTTTTCAGGTGACTTTTTATTAGAGGGGGGTTGTTTTTACCAAAGTTTTATTTCCAAGCGCATTTAAGGAATTCTTTTTCGTGAACGTTTTCTCTGTAAATCAAATCTGGCCACAATAAGCAAAGTGAAGGTCGATTCACACATATCCGGGCCTGGTTTGTCGCAGTTCCACTTCTCATGTATACTGCAGTGATATGCGTGGTCTTGTATTTACAAGAAAACAATTCCCTAAGTGCTTGCAATTCAAGAAATTCCACATTAAATTTTCTATTAGACTCTTTATTAACTTTCTCAGGGTCGTTATTAAGCTTGGAAGTACAGTTATTACTGAATATGAATCAAAAAGAAAAATACACAAAATAATATCAACGTTACAAAAGGTTTTATTCAATAAATCAATTTTTTGATCAAATTTTCGAAAAATCAAACAATTTCTACTATATACTATTGTTCTTAAAACCGAACACTTATCTTTGTGTCTCCTTATTGAGATATCCTTCACACGACAAACGATGAATGTCCAACTCCCTCTTCTCTAGTTCGCAGGTTCCTCAAATAACCACAACACTCGCCGTTAGTTCGAATCCTCCTCTGGACTGCTTTTATGTTAATTTATACTTGGTTTTTCCACCATCACAACTGGAAACTCGTTCTGGATCGCTTTGTATTTATTTATTCTTTTGGATTTTCCACAATTCGTTGACAAACACTTGTATCCGTTTTATAATAGGTTCTTTTAAATTCAAAACCACTTTTATATTACTTTAAACTCGTTTTTCTTCTTTATTCATTCAGAGATTCTAAAATCCTCTGTCTTTGTTACGAGTCGTAACTAACTAAACAAATTTTCCATTCTTTTGTCTTCTCTCTTGATTCCAATTTTTTTTTTAACAAATAAATCCCATGACAATGAGTACTCTTTCATACATTTGTCAAATTGACATTCAAATCCATAACCCCCACAAATGACATTTCACAATGCACAAACAAGTAAGTCTAAAAACTTCTTATAAATTAAACCTTTTAAATAATTCTGAACTAAATTATAATTAAAATTAACATAAACAAAAATCGTATCAATTTGATTGTGTTCTTCTTTCTTTCAGATTAAACAAAACTTCACAAACATGAAAATACAAACGATACAATGACAACCACATTATTTGAATTTTAAAAACAAGAAATTATAGCAGTAATACGCAACCCTGAGTTTAAAAGTTTGAATACCAAAATCTTACAGTCTTCATAAACCTCCAAACGTAAATTGAATTGTAACAAGCATCCCAAAAACTGCCTTCCGGGAACCACAATACTCCGGTCAATACATACAACTCCGAATATCATAGCATTTTATTTATGTGTATGACGTGTTACGTCAGCCCACTGCGAGGTGCGTGCAGTTTTAGTTTACCACTGCCTTTACTGTTACAACGTTGTACATAATATTTTATTTTAATTGTTTTAATTTATAATCAATTAATTGCCTTGGGGTGTATTACACCCCATTACAATTTAAAATAATTTTCCGCTATTTAATTCCACTGCGTATCTACAAAAATATTCTTTTGTATAAAAAAATACATCATTTGTAGTCGTAAGCTGCTTGTACATTTCATTAACGTTAGATAGCACCACTTACAAGCAGATAAAGTAGAAAATTACATACACGCAATTACATGCATAGTTATAAAGGTTTACATAGATAATTATTAATGAGATAAGCAAAAAAATAATTAAAGACAAATACGATAAAGCAAAACTATTTTGCTGTTTAGTTTACCACATGCAACCTTTAAGTTATTTCAAATTTTAGACAAATTTTAGTAGTAATTTGCTACCTAACTCCAATTATTTTTAACATAAGTTTTGTGACTAAATATTTAAACATAAAAGTTACAAATTTTCCAGCTATACACCATTGTTTCATTTTTATATGATACGCGTTATCAGGAGCATGGCTACTATTTGTTTTTAAGTTTGGAGCTGCTTATCATTCAGTACCAATTTGTTTTTGTGTACACAAACATCATCTTCCCATTTATTCTGTTTTTGATGAAAGTGGAAGTAAATTGTTTAATTAGGAAGCACATACTTGGTTTGTCACAATAATGACCAATTTGTAAGAGTTGTTATAGATAAATGAAGGCAGTGTGAATTGAAGCACAATGGATAATACCAGGAGGAGTATTAAACCTCCTGATGGTGGTTATGGTTGGATTATAATTATCGCAAGTGTTGTAATTAATGTAAGTGCCTATTTTTTGAATTTAATTTATAAAATTTTATAAATATCCTAGAAGAAAGTAAATTTTTCAAAATTATACTTGCTTTAAAATCATTAATTAAATTCGCTATTTCACACTGTTAAATATTTAAAACAGTGTTATGATGTTTCGATACCAGTAGTTTGTGTACCCAACAACAAAGCTTAACATTAATCTTATCAAATTTAGTTTACGTGCCTTCCTTAACTATCGAAAACGCTAATTTCATCAATCATCATACGTACTTTCTTTTTTACCTTTCTCGCTATATGAAGTATAGCTATGGAGGAAGGTATTGTGATCGTCATGTCGGATTTGGAGTAAATGCGTTCCTTCAGCGAAGCTTTTTTCGCTTTTGGTTTACTGACCGATATACATTGACAAAAGAAAGGTACTTTTATGCAAAACATATTTAACCTAAACATTTTGACTAATAAGCAGGTTTTATGGCTTTGGGAGACTAATAAAGCGAATGTTGCAGAGGTGTCTGTGTGTATGTCTGTTTGTATGTCTGTAGGTCTGTCTGTATACACTTCACAGTCCAGACGCCTTAACGCAGAAAACACAAATTTAACTTAAAGATTGGTATATGAAGTCGGATCAAACAGCAAAAAAATGAGGTTGGTCCGCCAAAACAAAAAAAAAGGGTCGCTCTAAAAAGAATCTTAGATCCGTGTTCTACGCATGTCGAATAGCCGATTTGCGCAAAAGTGATCTCCTTGTTACGCCCCCATGGCTTCAAAATCGGTATGAGCATGTTAAATGACAATAGGAACAACGTTCTATTGAGAAAACACAACTGAAGGCAACAAAATTCTTTTAAATAATGACAATTTTGTTAATATTTTGAATTATTTAAAACGTTTCAAAATTTTCAATTTTATAATTTTTAAAACAATCACCGTAATCAAAATTTTTCAAAAATATAAAATCTATAAGACTATAACTGTACTGCAATATTGACCAGTAGGAGAGCCTAACCTGCCAAAAGAGGACGTATTCGCAATATGTGCTAACGCTTTTAGGGACGTAAAATTAACCCAATAAAACAATTCGTAAGGTACAAAAAAATGAAGTTGCAAATTTTTGCATGGTGGTGCACTTAATATTATGGCGAGCTTTTTAAAATAGTGGTACAATGCTTGTACCACCATATATTTAGGGTATAAGAAAGAGTGGTTTAATTTATGATCTAAGATCCTTAAAAGAGGTAAAACGCGGTTAAATAATTTGGTGTGGCGACCGACTAACACTGAGTTACTACACTAGCTCCGCCGTTACATGGCAGCATTTTTCGACGTTAATTAATGATTTTGTACGTCAAAAATGTTTCTTGACGTTAAAAAATCAATTTTAGACGTTTAGACGATATCCGAACCTACTTTAAAGGGTTTATCACACAGAATTCACTTTACAAACTATTTTCACGTTAAAAGACTCCGCCTAGACACAAATTAAATTATCTCAAAAACCGTTGAAGTAAGTGATTTTCAACAAGAGTACCCATACCTTCAAGTTTATTAAATATCCTTTACGAATACCCTATATATTAAAGCAAACATTAAAAGTTTAAATAGGTACTTGTTTGTGGCGTTATTTTGAAATCTTGAATTCACGATAAAAATTTAAATTGAATTTAACAATTGAGCGAGAAAGTTCAAAGTCTATCTCCTTGAGATTTCATTTTTATATAATTTATTCAAGTATTTTGTCTGCTGGGGTCTTTGACATTATTGTATAAATTTTTTACAATTGTTTATACTAAGTACAATAACCTATTTTGTATTTTGTATGCTCTATCTAACAAGTTTCTGACCTCTTCTGGTTCATCATCTACAACGTTTTTAAGATTTAATATTTAACTGTTTACTTCGTTTAGAGTAATTGAAGTTTAATTATAAATATTGCAGTTTCAAATTTGATAACAGTATCGTATCAAGGACAAGTTAAATTTTAATTCAGAAATCCAATCTAGACTACGTACATAAACATTTTTTTGTTTACGCGAACTTTTCCTTGTTTTTCTCTTGGTACTTTTGTTTTCAAATCAAAATTCGATGTTACAGTTGTTCACTATTGATAAGAATAAATCTGTGGTCGGAATAGACAGCACCATAGAAAAAAGCTGTTGGAAATGGCCACGGGACCTTGCTGCATCTATTGAAAATTTTAGAAATTATGAAAATATTTCGCAATTTTATGCAAATTTAGAAAACTTCTAAAACTTTTGAAATATTTCAAATATGTTTAATGAAATTTTGAAAATTATTGAAAAATTTTATTAACAGTACTTTTTCTAAATTTTTACAAAATTTTGACTGAAATTTCTTAAAATTTTTTACATTTTTGAAATATCTAAACAGGTGAACATTTTCAACATTTCTAAAATTTTAAGAATTTTTGAAAATATTCAACATTTTGAAAATTTAAAATAAATTTTGAAATTTTTTTACTTAATATTTTCATTTTGAAAGAAAATCATAAAAATTATTAGTAATTTTGAAAATTATGTAAATTTTCAAAATTATTAAAATGTTACAAAAAAATTTAAAATATTTGTTAAATTTTTAAAATTTTGAATTTTAAAATGCATGATCGATTTTCATCTATAAAATTTGATTACAGTTTTACATTTATATTTTCATCTCAAAAATGATAATTAAAAAAAATTTTAAATTCAGTTTGTGACTTCTACAATTTAGTTTTTTACTTCAGAAATTATTTCCCTTTTTTGTGGGTACGTCGAGGATCCGCCACGACCACATCTACGCCTTTGAATTATCAATTAAATTATTAATATCAAACTTTGAATCAAATATGTCAATTTACCGCAGATATTAATTAAAAGTTTAGTATATTTTAAAAATTCTCGAAAATATTCAAATATATTTTTTACCTGGTGTTTTTTATATATTAAAAAAATTATGCCTTTTTTAAATTTTTTGGAAAATTTTGATTACTATAAAATTTTAAAATTGAATAAAAGTTCAAAACTTCTGAAATTTTGAAGATTTTCAGAAATTACCAACATTTTTTGAAATGTAAAACAGATTTTTGAAATTTTGAAAATGTTTGAATGTTTTGAAAATTTTGAATAGTTATGAAATTTTGAAAATTGGGAAAAATGGTATAAATTAAAAAAATTTGAAGCGATAATTTTGCGAAATTTTTAAAATTTTGTTTTATGAAACTTTTTGGAAAATTTTGATTACTATACATTTTTTTTAAATTATAAAATTGCAAATTATAAAAATTTGTAAGAAGTTCAAAACTTTTGAAATTTTGAAGATTACCGGAAATTACCACAATTTTTAAAAATGTAGAATAGGTATTTCAAATTTTGAAAATATTTGAATGTTTTGAATATTTTGAACAATTACGAAATTTTGAAAATTGCGGAAAATGTATAAATTATTAAAATTTGAATCGATAATATTTCAAAATTTTTAAAATTTTGTTTTATGAAATTTTTTGGAAAACCCTTGATTACTTACTATACATTTTTTTTAATTATAAAATTGAAAATGATAAGAATTTTTAAGAAGTTCAAAACTTCTGAAATTTTGAAGATTACCGGAAATTACCAAAATTCTTTAAAATGTAAAATAGGTATTTTAAATTTTGAAAATATTTGAATGTTTTGAAAATTTTGAACAATTACGAAATTTTGAAAATTACGTAAATGGTATAAATTAAAAAAATTTGAATCGATTATTTTCAAAAATTTTTTAAATTTTCCAAGGTTTTTGAAATTTTTAAAGTTTTGGAAATCTTGAAAATTTATAAAAAGTGAAAAAAATGAAAAATTTTTAATTTCTAAAATTTTAAAAACTTTTTTATAAAGAAAAAAAATTTTGAAATTTTTGAAAATGTTTGTAAATTTTGAAATTATTTAAAATTTTAAAAATATTTGTAAAATTTAAAATATTCTTAAATTTCGAAAATTATGCGAAATTTTAAAAACTTTTGAAAATATAAAAAACTTTGAGTTTAGGAAATTGTTTAAAATTTTTGGAGTTTGTTTTTAGTATTTGTTAATTAGTATAATGAAGAGATGTTCCTGTCGTCATTTAACATGTTTATATCGATTTTGAAGACGAAATTCGTAAATTAATAAAAAATCGTTGGGGGGGGGGGAGAGAGGGAGATTGCGTTTGCACTTATCAGCTATTCGACTTGCGTAGAATACGAATTTAAGACTTTTGTTTAGAGCGCGTCTATTTTGAAATAGATCACCCCTCCCCCTTGTTTTGATGGACCAACCTCATTTTCTTGCAGTGTAATGTTATTGCAATTAACAAACTTTAAGCCAAATTTGGTTTTTCTGCAATAAGGCGTGTTGACCGTAAAGTGTGTACAGACAGATAGACCCACACAGACACCGCTGCAGCGTTGGCTGTAAATCTAAAACCTGCTTATTATCAAAATGGGTCTAGGACATTTCGCCGAATGCCCAAAACGCCGACTGCTTATTTTGTACGTCCAAAACGCCGAACAGGTCCAAAACGCCGACTGCTACTAGAGGACCATTTCGCCGAATACGCCCAAAACGCCGACTAACGTACATTGGACATTTCGCCGAACGTGCCCAAAACGCCGACACTTGTTAAACGACGCCACAGAGATCGATATATTAGCGTCGGAGCCGAATAACTGCCGAACCTTGCGTGTCCATTACGCCGATTATTTCGCAAAGGACACATTGCCGACCCTGACCAAAACGCCGAAACAAGACTATGACCAAAACGCCGACCATGTCCAAAACGCCGAACGCTTGTAAGAGCCATTTTGCCGACCGCGGCCAAACCGCCGAAATCAGACTATGACCAAAACGCCGACCGTGTCCAAAATACCGAACGGCTCGTAAGGGACACTTTGCCGACCGCGACCAAAACGCCGAAATCAGACTATGACCAAAACGCCGACCATGCCCAAAATGCCGAACACTCGTAAGGGACACTTTGCCGACCCTGACCAAAACGCCGACAGAACCATAAATGAACATAGCGGAGATAAGTATGTACTTGTAATAGTTCATTCATAGGTGGCAGTAAACGCCGATAAAGAAGATAGCTTAATAAGGTTTAATGTACTGATTTTATGTAAGTAATTTTCTTCAATAGGTTTCGCAACCGTCGATTGTTACAGTTTTTACAAATTTTGAATCTTGTTTTTACATTTGTGCGTGGCGTCCTGAGTTCAGATATTTTACTTTTAAACATACTTTGTAAATTGCTTATTAATTTTATTCGATTTTCTCGCAAAAGAAAGGTTGGTCGTATTTTTAGCAAGCGTAGCATTTTTGAGCATTTTTCTCATAAATTCAATTATATAACATACTTTCTAAAATAAGGAATGATAAAAAAGTTATGAACATTTGTCCAAGCAAAATTAAAGTTACTAGAAATAAGTAATGTTCAGAGATACTTATTATTTCAAACGTTTTTGACATCTTGTAATGTCTTAGTGTTGCTATACAGGGTGTTAATTAAGTACGTAGACAAACTTTACATCGTAATTCCTTGATTAATTTTAAGACAAAAAGTTTATATAAGCATGGGACCGAAACGGCTTCGTTTTCAAAATACGCGATGTTGAATTTTTTTTTAATAATTTTTTTTTAATCTGGAAACGCCTAAAGGTATTCTATTGAAACTTGGTGTAAGTTAGTATTGAATAAAGTGACATTTTTTGGTGAAAATAAATTTAGTTTATTTTTATCAGTGGCGTGCATCAGGGCCACCTGAGTTACATGATCTTAGAAAAATCTGGCACGCTACGTTTTTTTAGTATATATGACAAGTTTTTATCCATTAACATGACACAAAAGTTGTCTTTTTTCTGTTTTTGTTATTTGTTAAAAGGAACCGCTTTCGAGAAAAACAGAAAAATCTCTGAGATGCTCTTTAGTTGATTTATTATATAGCAGCAGCGTTTGTAAATAATTTGTAGATTACATAATTTTCCAGTTTTGTAGCTCTTGAAACCTTTCTTATATAAATAAGTAATATTTACACTAATCAGTTTGTTATTTTTATGGAAATTATGTTATAATGATCAAAATTACAGAGTTACAGATTTTTCCTTTTCGAAAACGGCCCATTCTACCAAAAAAAAAGAAACAACTTAGGTGTCGTTTCAATGGATAAAGCTAAAAAAACTTGTTACAACAGTGGCGTACTAGATTTTTCTACAATGACTTAGCTGAGGCGGCCCCGATGCGCGCCACTGGTTAAATAAATTAAATTTATTTTGACCAAAAAATGCCACTTTATGCAATACTAACTTACACCAAATTTTAATAGAATACCTGTAGGCATTTTCCAGATTTAAAAAAAAAATTTTTTTAACTTACAACCTGTTTCTTGAAAACGAAGCCGATTAGGTTCTTTGCTTATATAAATTTTTGTCTTAGAATTAATCAGGAAATCACCCTGCAAAGTTTGTCTACGTACTTAATTAACACCGTGTATATTACTAATAGCTTTCAATTTCTTCACAGCTTTAGGAAACTAAATATGTATATTTACGTGTTTCATCTGTTTACTGATTTGCATTGAATCCATGTACTTTGGATTTGAATATAGACAATTCTGCTGATGAACGACAGTAAATATAAGCTGAAAAAATCTGGAATCTGCTCATATCTCAATTTTGATTGAACAGCTAGCTCCGGCAAAAATTTGGTATAGGATTTTCGAATCTAGGGAAAAAACGCCGGAAAAAATCCGAGGAAAAGCCGGCGGAAAAAATCCAAGGAAAAATACATACATAACATGAAACCGACGAAAAAAACCATAAAAAAAAAGCCGAGGAAAAAAATCGGAGTAATATCCTAATCTAAAAGAAAAATTGCAGTTGAAACGTTATGCGTTTCACTCTGCGAGAAGTTAAATTTACCGAAAACAGTTTTTTAAAAAGCGATTTTTTCAAATAGAACGATATCGGCTTGTTATCGTTATGTTTTTAAAAAGAGCATTTTTTTCGATTATTATGAAACCGATAATCGATATTTTCCTTGATTCGGTGAAGTATTTTCCATTAAAACCAAAGTTTGTTTACAAATTAAAAACATAACGAGTCCATATCGTTGAAAATCGAAAAAAAATCTTGTGAGTAACTTTACTCAACCAATGAAGCGCATCACATTTTTTTACGATTTTTATTTTTAGATTAATATTTTACTAAATACGATTTTAAATTAGCAGTTATCTGGATAATTCGTTAAGCTTTTACTATCTGGATAAAATATACGAAACCAATATCTGATAAAACGTCTATCCGGATTTATTAAAAAATCAGATTCGTCCGAAACATTCATTATGCGTATTTAACTGTTAAAATGTGACGTTCAAATATGTACTTATAGTTAATTCAGATGAAAATCGCAGGGTGAATTGTATACACGAATTCCTGTAAAATAAACGATTAAGACCAAATTTTTAGTAATACACATTTATATTATTCAAATTTTAAACAACACCAATATATCCGTTAGATATCTGCTATTCGGATAAATTCAATATTTACATTTCGTACAGCATAGGTACAAATTTGGTTTTATTGAAGAAAATATTATTTAATTCGTTTATTTAATAATGGGTGAACGTGAGAACGAACCTGTCGGTAGCTTTGGGCCATTGTTAACATGCATAAACTAGGAGCGGCGACTGTAATCTTTTAGGTTTCAGTCCTTTGCATCAATAAATGAAATGCAAATTTTGCAGAGTTATTATTACTGGAATTTAAAAATATGTTTTGACTTAGGCTGCTGGGTACCAGGCAGCTTAACGATTCACAGATCCGTAAAATCCAAATCTTTATTACCTCTGGCTTACAATTTGTTCACCCAAACCCGGTGCCTGGCGGTTTTATAAGTAAGTAGCTGGTAATGGCGCGATAACCGCTCTAATCCTTCGTCTGGCAGATTAAAAATCTACCCTGTCTACAATTCTACATATTAGAACTAAAAGCTTTTTGAAAAAATTATTTTTCCCCGTAAAATTAGCAAAAGTTCCTAGTTGTAAGTATGCTGACTTTGTAATAGGGTTGGAGGGTCAATAAATATCCGGCAGGTAGCAGTGGTTTCTAGCCCTCAGAATCAGAATGCCACTCTGTAGAAGTGGTTTTAAAATGCAAAGTTGTCTTAAAATATCAAAAATGATTGATTAGCTATAATCCATAAAATGGACGTCCTGCATTCCTTTCATATTACCCAACATAAATAAATCAAATGGCCAAATATCTGCTCGAAAAATAAGTTACAAACTTTGAACCACTTTTATTATTTGTTGGTAACATTAAGTATTAACATTAATCTTTACTTTAATTAAATTTAAATAATAGTAAAATTGTACAACGTAATAACGATTGGTCTAATGAAATCTTATTGGTAAGAATTTTAGTTATTAAAGTATGCACTAATGACACATAAATGATATTGTTTGTAGTATTTTTTGAGAGGCTAAAGTTATAAGAATTATTCCTATTATATAAAATCAACACGATATAGCTGTCGTCGATTCTCAATACTGTTTAGAGATGTTATTATAAATTACAATAAAATTGAAATTGTAAAAGGTCATACCGATATGCGAATATTGCAAAAATCAAATTTATAGCATCTGCATAGGAAAAAATCCGGGTCGATATAAATAATCCGAAATTTGAATCGAAACTTAAAGGGTGATTCTGAAATATCTTTCATAAATGGGAGGGTAAACTCATTTATCAAAAAGAAGGAAAAAAGTCTATACAAACTATGCCTCAAAACTCACCTTTTGCGAGATGCAACCCTTTAAAGAGAACGCAGCTGCGGCACCTTTAAATTAATAAAAGGTAGAGGTCTAAAGAAAAAATTCAAGAAAAACATATATAAAAAAATCCAAGGAAAAAATTCAAGGGAAAAAAACAAAGGAAAAAAATTCACAAGAAAAAGTAAAATTATAAAATATAGTTGTTTATTTCATTAATATTATTACTAGACTTTGGCAAATATGCTGTAAATGTAATAGTCGTCATAATTAGAATGACGAATTCTTTTAGGAAAAGCAACTACTGACTTTTAATACCTGCTTTTTAATTAATTACAAACATACAAAATAGAAACCTTGCATAAAGACTTTATATACGGCGGCGTACAAAATGTTATTTTGAAAAACACCGATCTAATTTAGAACAATCAATTTTTTTATTTATTTAAAATAGATAAGTTTACTTTTAATTGATTGTTTTTATTCAAATGAATTGTCATGGTTTTTCTGAGTAAAATCACTACAAATTACAATTTAAGTACCTAATTTCTTTCCGCAAATAGGGTTAAATAACAAATATTTCATGGCAGTGCATTTTAAAGAAATTGAGAGCCGTGAAAGATAAAAATTTGAAATTTTGAGTATGTCATTGTTTGGTGGAACCTCTTTTTTGTGAGATTTTATTTTTTTTTCACCCTTAACGTCGATATCTTATTGAATCTTTGTTCATAACTTTTTTATCATTCCTTATTTTAGAAAGTATATTATATAATTGAATTTATGAGAAAAATGCTCAAAAATGCTACGCTTGCTAAAAATACGACCAACCTTTCTTTTTTGAGAAAATCGAATAAAATTAATAAGCAATTTACAAAGTATGTTTAAAAGTAAAATATCTGAACTCAGGACGCCACGCACAAATGTAAAAACAAGATTCAAAATTTGTAAAAACTGTAACAATCGACGGTTGCGAAACCTATTGAAGAAAATTACTTACATAAAATCAGTACATTAAACCTTATTAAGCTATCTTCTTTATCGGCGTTTACTGCCACCTATGAATGAACTATTACAAGTACATACTTATCTCCGCTATGTTCATTTATGGTTCTGTCGGCGTTTTGGTCAGGGTCGGCAAAGTGTCCCTTACGAGTGTTCGGCATTTTGGGCATGGTCGGCGTTTTGGTCATAGTCTGATTTCGGCGTTTTGGTCGCGGTCGGCAAAGTGTCCCTTACGAGCCGTTCGGCATTTTGGACACGGTCGGCGTTTTGGTCATAGTCTGATTTCGGCGGTTTGGCCGCGGTCGGCAAAATGGCTCTTACAAGCGTTCGGCGTTTTGGACATGGTCGGCGTTTTGGTCATAGTCTTGTTTCGGCGTTTTGGTCAGGGTCGGCAAAGTGTCCTTTGCGAAATAATCGGCGTAATGGACACGCAAGGTTCGGCAGTTATTCGGCTCCGACGCTAATATATCGATCTCTGTGGCGTCGTTTAACAAGTGTCGGCGTTTTGGGCACGTTCGGCGAAATGTCCAATGTACGTTAGTCGGCGTTTTGGGCGTATTCGGCGAAATGGTCCTCTAGTAGTAGTCGGCGTTTTGGACCTGGTCGGCGTTTTGGACATCCAAAACATAGAGTCGGCGTTTTGGGCATTCGGCGAAATGTCCAGGCCCCATCAAAATGTTTAGGTTAAAAACGTTTGTCATAAAAGTACATTTCTTTTAGGCATAACTCGTATATCGGCCAGTAAGCCCAAAGCGAAAAACACTTTGCTGAATGATCGCATTTGCTCCAAATCCTACATAACGATCACAATACCTTCCTCTATAGCTACCTATACTTTGTATGATGGAGAAGGTAAAAATGTGCTTTGGTTGCACCATCTTCAGAGAGGCGTAGGTTTATATGAACTGTTTTTCTTAGTTTTGATCCTGAAATTTATGAAAGACCTGTTACAAACACCCTGTATAAGAATATTTATAAATACTTGAAATTTGTTGTTTTCTTTTGAAAACTTTAATTCAACTGGTTTTTTTAGAAAATTTTATAGTGACTTTTAATGTACCTACCTACGTTTTCTTTTCAAAATTTCAACCGAGAGCGTGCTAGAATTAATTTTTTTGATTAGATAATATTTAATTTTTTATATTAAAACTGTAAATATTATAATTTTTCTATAGTATCAAGAACAAATTCATTTATATTATCTTAAAATTTGACTTGCAACACAATGACATTGTTTTGCATAATCTTAATCTGAATTGTTTCAATAAGTTGTTATAAGTGGTAAAAATAGTACTTGTGTTATTTTATTATCTTATCACCAGACACCAGTGACTCATGAGAGCGGGTTTTAGACTGTACCGAAATTAGTCAACACTCGTTAAAGCACATAGTTGGATGCTGCATTTTAAAAATTTCTTCGACTTTCAGCAGTATAGGGAAGTATTAAATTCATGACAATCTTCGATATGAATTTTGACGGAAATACATGTTTTGTAGGTACCTTCAGAAAGTTTTTATGTTCTAGGTACTTAAAATCTTCTCTTGTTACTTATTAGCTGAGCCGGATCTGTAAACAGGCAAACATGGGCAGTTACCTTAGGGCAAACATGGCGAATTTAAGCACCTTTTCCTAGACATGAAATCGTAATACGTAGTTAGAGCAATGAATTGGCTTTCTTCTCAAACAAAGTTGGGAAAATTCCAAGTCGTAAACCGTTTGAAACACTCGTATACAAAAAAAAATTTTTTGCAGCGTCGCGTCGGGCTTAAAAATTGGACGTTTCGGCCCTACGGAAATGTTGTCGTTCCGCTTTGGCAAGTAGCTTAGCGACATATCAGGGGTACAACATATTGGGTGCCCGCTTCGATCCTGGTACCAGGGGAGAAACGCCACTGGTGCAAACAAAATTCGAGAATTGAGATGCAAAAATTACTAAACTTCAAAAAAATTTCTAGGCGGCTCTTAAGAACATTTCGAAAAGTTTCTAAAACTGTTTAAAAGTGGCATGCATGCTTTTTTAAACAAAACACACCCCAATTCGAAATCTCAATTGTGGAACTTTTGGTGAATGTTTCAAGAAGCCGGTGTTTTGTAGGGTCGGACTTAATAATCGTACGATTCAGCCCTATGAAAATGGTGTCGTTCCCCTTTTGCAAACAGCTGAAGAACACTATGAGGTATAACATATTACATGCCCGGTTTGATCCTATTATTAGTCGACGAACGCCACTGGTGCAAACTTAAAAATAGAAAATGAAGGTCCAAAAAATGGCTGAACTTTAATTTAATTGCAAGCGGCGCTAAAACAATTTTCAATATTTAAACGGGGGCTCAGAAATGACGTTTCTACAACCCTAGAGCAACTAATTGCTGGCTAGGGCCGTACTGGTAATTTTTTATACAATTACAAAGTCGAACTTTATAAAATCTATCGCATTTTCACCATTTTAAAAACTGCTTTTACAGAAACCAAGGTCCACCCTCCCTTTTCGGTCTGGAAATCTTAATCTACATAGCACAAGGCAACTTTATCGCAATAAACCTGAGGGGGGATTTAAATTTTGCCAAAAATTCTATGTATATTGAATATTTTTAAATTTCGACATAACTTGGCCGAATCGGCTCCGATCTTTGCTGAATTTATATCGCACATGTAGAGTAATATAGTGATCAACATTCCTTCATCAAAATTAGCGTGCGACACGCACGCCTGAAAATAATTTCAGCAACAACATTCTGAAAATCGTTAGTTCCAGCATATATGCATCCTTGAAAAATCTGAAACCGCTCCCATCTTAACCAAACTTTAAACAGCCATTCAGGAAGAACGTTTCTACAACCTAGTTCAGGAACTTCACGTCAGTGCCGCAGCGGGAATTTTTTTATTAATTAAAAAATCAAAATTTAAAAAAATCCATTAAATTTTCCAGCCTTAAAAAATTAATTTTACATAAATATAATTTCGACTTCGATCTTCACAAAGTTATAGCATAAACGGAGTTCTTATTGGTTAACATTGCATCACCAGGCGACTGACGCCATTGGTGGAAACATAAAATTCTAAAATGTATGACCAAGAAAAGAGTAAACTTTTGGGCAGCGCTAAAACGTATTGTGTGTGATATTAGAAACAAACCTACAAAGACAGTTTTACAGCTTTTTTTGCTGTACTATATCGAAATCAACTTGCTCAAATTAGAAATAATATCAGTGGTTCATACTTCCCCATGGTTGATGCATCAGCCTGTTCCCCTACTAGCGAATTTATTCAATACTATTTTCATCACTTTATCACAAACTAGGAAAAAGATTTAGAATAAGTTATTCAAAAGTTATTTTCTTATAATTTTGTGAAAGTGGTTATTTTTAGACAATACAGAGAAACATAGATACAGTTATAAATATATCACATTATTAGCTCCAAAATCATCTGACACTTTTTAAGACTTAAAGTAAAAAATATTCAATCAAATATTTGCCTATTTAAAATTAAAGTAGCAATGCATACCTACTCAAACGTCACACTGGTCACGGTAGTTTTTAGCAATATGGGACATAAATAACCATACGGCTTTTGTTAAATGTATATTTGAGCAAATTTTAAGTAGGTACTAGCTCAGAGTATAATGAATTTTTATATTATTTTAAAAAACCTATTAAACACCCATGATGGTACTTAAGGTCAATTTTAGACACTTATAGATACAACAAAAATTACCTTTTTTTTTAAAATATAGTTACGAAACAACCCCTTTAGGAATTAAAAGGCCAAAAAAGTATATCGAGTACCTACAATAAATAATTTCATATTCATAGAAATTGGAAAACCCGTGCACATTTTCTTATACATCTATTCATTTTCAGTCAAGTCTTACACCACTAATGCAATGTTTTGGAATAATATACGAAAGCAAGTTTCACGAAATGGACATCTCAGCAGCTGAAATATCCTTTCTCTTACACTTGCACAATTCAATAATGTGCAGTTTGGGTGAGTTATTATGGAAGACTAACTTAGGTATGATAATATTACATACACAAAATTTTAGGTCTCTTAAGTGGACCCTTACTGAAAAAATACAATTTTAGGCAAACATCACTTTGTGGTTGTTTCCTGGTCTGTACCGGAATTACAATTACCAGCTTTGCACAATCATATGGATTCTTAATATTTACTATATGTTTTCTAATAGGTAAGTTTACAATTTTTTTTTGCATTTTATGTGATTTGCAAAAGAAGGGGTATCTATATTTGTTTAATGACTTATATGGTGTTGAACTATCTTAAACAGCTACCTATTATGTGCTGCAACAGTTTGACGTCATCAGAAAACTATTCAAAAGTGTCAGTAAGCAAACAATTTAATTTTTTTAGGCTTGTACCTATTAAAAAATTAATGGGTAAATTTGAAAATGCATGAAATCAATAAGTACACAATTATTATATGAAAATTGTTATCCTTTTTTGATTTTATTTATAGCTGGCTTACCACGTTAAGTACTGTTACTAGTCAACAGAGAATTAAAGTTTTTAACCAACATGCAACTAAAAACATTATACTAAATGTACTGATCTTACATCGGGTTTCTCATAAATTAGCATTGCAAGCTCATGCAGCGCCGTAAAAATAATTTCAAAAATACTAAAAATTTTTTTTACAAGCTACGTGTAAAAGCTGTACTAAAAGTATCAAAACACAGCTAAAATAAGTTTAAAATGGTAGGTACGTACGTCTGTGTCGTGGACACCCTATATAAATTACTACATACTACCCTTTTATATTGCAAAAATAAAATTAAACAAAACGAAACTTACATAATCTAGTTTACGCCGAGAAGACGCTCCAAATGTTGTCTGCCCATCTCCACATAGATTTACTACGGCCTCCAATGTTTCATTGACCGTATTATAGTTTCAAAAATAAATAGATAGCATTCCTCTATAATAGTTTCACAGCCATTCTCCGCAGAGGCAAGACATGATATGGATACGGTTGCTACTGGAGTAGGATTTGTGCAAGAGTGTATTGGGAGATCGATTTCCCCTGCGGCTGCTATCCTTTGCGTACTGGTTCCAGAATCATCTTCTACTTGGTTGTAGCACTCTTCCGTTTAGATATCAGGACTCACTGTCCTTGGCCTATCTTGCTCTGCTTCACTTCATTCATATTGCTGAAACACTTTCAGAGATATTAATATAAATTGTGTATTTGATTTTATTTTGAATTAGCAACTAAAGGAAAGAGTTATATCTCACACTTATTAGACACATTTTATATGATATAGTTTTTTTTACTTGTGTCAGTGCCTAGAATAACACGTCAGACTTGGACGATACATTTTTGCATTCAAAACCTGCAGCTCTGAAAGTACCTAGTGGCGACTAGTTTTTTCACAAGCATCTTAGCAGGGACCTTGCTATACTGGGTGTTCAAAATTATCGGGACACCATTGCTAACTTCGTTAATATTGATATGAAGTCGATTAAATTAGCAAACTATTACAGTTTTTATGCTCATACGATGCTGTAATAAAATAAACCAATTGAACGTCGCGTTTACGAGTTATACATAACAATAAAATTTTTAAATGGAACACCCTGTATATTTTGAAATATATTGAAAAAAAAAAATTTTGAATTGAAAACTTTCGATGCAGTAGCAACCTAAAGTGATTAATAACAAAAAAGTTACTCGACGATTATTTATGGCGTTTAACAATAAATTATGTCTAGTGATGCTAGTCATAAAAGAATTTTACTATTCACTTGAGGTTATTATTGAATTCGAACTTTTTATTCAAAATTAAATTTTTATTCGGAAATACAAAAATATACGATTTTCAATTTTAAGCAAAAATATTATATATAGAATAACTAAAAAAAAAAACATTTAATTGGTTTTTCGAAGCTCCAATAGTAACGAAGGTAGCAATCGTGCCTCGATAACTTTGAACACCCTATATAGTCACACAATGTAACTTTTAAAAATTTCTTTAATTCAAGTGCAGAGGCAGCTACACAAAAAAGTAAACAGTTTATACCAAACGGTAGTAGTGGGGCTACAGCAGATAGTCTATTACTATTAGCATGTACATGGATAAATTTGTGGTACCTAATTACTTCCAGAATTGAAATATTTTATTTGAATGCACTTGCGTTTGGTGATTTTCGAATGGGAAGGTTACAGAAAAGTAGATGAGAATTTACTAGAAAAATGTATCACTTATTAGGTTGTTGCACTGTTATGAGAAAGACAGTTTCCGATAGGGTTGCTAAACGTCCCGATAGTTTGTTTACTGTTCCGTGTCAAGCGTTGTGAGTAAATGTCCCGCGTTTTAGTTTAAAATATTGCCATAACTGATTACAGATTTTGACGTTCTGTTACATCTGGTCAAATCAAATTTCTCATGATTATACTCCTAGGTTCGCAGCGGTAGTGTGCACGCTACCCAGTGAGCATTTTGGATCACTTTTAGACCTGAGATTGTAGCAGAAGTATGAAAGCTTCTGTATATTTACACCTGCTACAATGAATATATCGAATTACCTATAGGTGTCAAAATAATTGTAAAAGAATATCGTACAGTGGGATTACTTAGCCTGGATTGTGCACTATTTTACAAATAACTTTTGTAAAATATCATTTATAGCTTTAAAAACTAAAGAATAGTAAATTAAGGGTCTTATCTACACATTTTGCAAAGTTGGAAACAATTTGAATTTATTCTAATTTTTTTTTAAATTTATTTTGATAATTAGACGATGTTGTCCCATCGTTGGGGCAACTTTGCCTTGTTATTTTAAACTTATTAAATGGAAAAATTGGTAGCATTAGGAGGTTACTTTGCCTTCCTTGTATATTTAAAAAAATGCTTGTTGATATTTTTCCATTTTTTTGCAGACATTAAAATCTAGTTTAAAGAAGAATGTATTCTATATGCAGGCAAACATTTTTATTTTAAAAACAGATCAACTATGTTTGGTAAAAATTCAAGGAAATCAATGTAAAACTAATATTTAGTAAATTTATAAAAAAAATATTAACAAATTGCTAAAAAATAATAACTTACCTTCCACAACCCTTAGCAGTACAGAGAGAGAATATATTACAAAAAAAATTGAAAAAATGAGTTTAAAGGTGCTGTGCGACAAAAACCGCAGGAACATCAACAGAAGTTATCAAACATTGGCAGGGATTCGCACTTGAATACGCATGCCCACTTGTATTAGAACTAATTGCTTACCAACTCAAAAATAAAATTTAGCCTCTAAGGCAAAGTTACTCGCCTCGGCAAAGTAGCCTCTCTACAGTACCCTTTGTAAGGAACACAATGAAACAATATTATTCATTAAAAAAAATGGTAACTTAAAAAAACCTGTTTTTAGCTCTCAGTTGTTGCACTCATGTTTTACCTCATAGGTATTATTTTACAAGTCATGGGTTCATAGCACTCTTGACAGAAAAATTATTTCAACACAAAAAATCGTTTAGGTTTTAAAGATGTATTTCAGAGGCGTGATCATAGGTAGAATATTGTTTTGATTCTAAAAATTAAATTATAGGTTCTATTTAAAATAAAAAACTTAGCAACCATTATGCTGTGCAAAAAATTGCAATTTAAGTACCTACATTAAATAATGGAGTCATTTACTCAGAATTTATAATAATAATAATACAATAATTTTTTTATGAACAAAGTCTGCAAACTTATTAATAGGTAACACTTTGTATATTTTCAATATAATTTTATTTTATTATTTTTTAAGGTATGGCATTGAAAGGAAAAAAACTATTTAAAATTATTTACTTTATATATACCAATAAAAAAGAACATACATTTTATAGTACAATATTCGAATATTTTAATTTAAATAAAAATTACAGTTTTGTAAAACAAGATTTTAAAAACACAAGCGCTGGGACACTTCCGGTTTCAACTCACCAATTACCGCCAAAAGTTAAATCAACCCATTCATACAAGTAAATTGCTCTTTACTGTGCAAGATTAAAAAAAATCGAAGATACGAAAAATAAAAAAATTCCCAGAATCAGAATATCTATTCTTCGTTTACAACCCGTATATGAATATTATATTTCAGTTATAAAATTAGATTTTAGTGTTTATATGTAGTGTCAATATAGGTTTTTTTTACGGAGTACGAGCCAAACCATGTTGTAATTAAGATCAGAATTTTGTCACATTAGATGCTTGTCTTAATACTTAGCAAATCATATGTTTAGGGGGCTGTGAGAGTGGTGTTGAGAGGTATAGTGGAAGCTCACCAATACGAGGATCCCAAGCTCAATTCTCATAAAATCCATTTTTTAAATTATTTTGCCATTTTTTATTTGTAAGTGTAGAAGTATATTTTAGATTACCCGAAACTCTTTGTTACGTGTTGTAAATAACACTGTAATAAAGACGTTGCATTTTTTCATTCGATTTATTAATAAACTAAAATACTTCAATTACATTGTATTTAATAAAAATGTTGTAAAACATATAATTATAAAAATGAATTTTAGGGGAATTAACCAGACATCTTCGCATTGGTGAGCAAATGTTCCACCTCAAAATCATTACCACCAAATACTTGAGTTGCTCTTATTTCATGGACTATTGACTGAAGAGAACCTACTTTGATTCTAATCAAAATACAACGTTTAAAATGCTACGGTCATACTTCGTGAAACAGCCTGTATATTATGACAAGCTCGGCCAAACAACAATGAGGAATATGTCCCACCTTTCAAGTTTTCAAATCTGCCAACCATAGCTTCCAATTAGTTCCAAAATACTGTAAATTTTTAAGTTACATAAAACACAAAACCTCCCTCATTTTTATATTTTAAACAAATTACAAAATACTTATCAATATATATTCTACCATTCTAAAATGCATTTAACCAGATATAGTAAGTCAAACTGACACGTAAAAGTACCGTCTTTAATCGTTAGCTTTAACTAAGGGGGAGTTGTGGGGGTTTCTCTTGGGATGGATGCTCTGATAGCAGCAGCACTCCTGGTGGTGGTGGAGCAGTGTCCGCAGACGCACCCTGACGTACAACAGAGGAGGGTTGAGGGCTGTCCGTCGAAGCACCTTGCCCTGAAGATTGATTTTCGGAGGCTGGAGGTGCATCTCCAGGCCTCTGAATTTTTAAGTTTAAGGTGGTAAACTGATAGTGCAGTTTACCACCTCTGCTTTTGACGGCTGTCTCAGCCTCTCTACTTAAGCCAAAAATCAGGAGTCTGCCAGGTGGCTCCTCCCTTTCGGCCGTATGGAAGAGGGGCCAGTCCCCAACGCCTATCCCAGGGTTCTGCACTGCCAGTCGACGATAGACAGTCTCCGTAGGTTCAGGTTTCCCCGGGACCCACAAAGCTGCTTTCGCCAACCTAGGCAGCCCATCCACCTGAACGACGCTGAGGCGGGCACCCTGCCACAAAGCAGGCAGGTTAGCAACCGCCTCTGTTAGCCACTTCAGGGTTTGGTCATCCTCGCAGGTGATTCGGAGAATCTCCCCGGAGTACTGCCAGCCCCTAAAAGTAGGTGCAATTTGGCCTTGGACTAGGGCGAACATGTGGCTGTCCAGAGCCACTAGCAACTGGGCTTTTATTAGGTCTGCTTGGACCTGGGTGATCTTGCCGAGGGGGGTCCTGAGATCCACGATGGCCACGCGGAGGTACCTAGTAAGGGCCTCTTTGTAGTCGCCTGTCCTCTCGGTGACATTTTGGTCTAGCTTGACCTTCTTCATTGGGCTGGAGGTGGAGGGGATGCTTCCATCCAATCTAGTCCTTTTACTTGTGGATGGTGTAGGACCACCGAAACCAGCCGCCTTAGGACTTGCTCTGAGAGCCAGTCTCTTGGTAGCGGTTGAGGAGACCCCACATCCCTTTCCACTGTCTGTTTTGCCTGAACCTGCCGCCTTAGGGTTAGCTTCAGGAGCCAGCCCTTGGGAGGAGGTAGAGGCAGTAGCGCTGGAGATCTCTGCAGCTAAGCGAGCCCTCTTCCTGCGTTTTTGCTCGGAGCCAGAAATCCTCTTTCTCTTCGAAAGAGTCTGTATCTCCTTATTTTGTTGTTGCTGTTGGATGGGTTGAGGGGTATCCGAGGACGCACCCTGCACGATTTCTAGTTTTGGATCCATGCTAAAACAAAAAAAATTCATCTCCCTAGCTCCCTACCCACCACGGAGCCCAACAAGGGGACGCCGAACTTCGACGCCAAGGATACTAAGGAGATATAGCTCCCAGAGATGAGTTGCACACGAGTAGGCACTTCCAGGAAAATCCTAGGAAATCAGAACCCCTAGGAACCCACTGCGTGCCCCTTCACCCCCAAGGAGCTCACCCTACCGGCGGTCTGACCCGACGATACAGCCGATTGATCAAGGTGGGTTAGTCTTGACCTCCCGTCTAAGTGAAATCAGGGCCAAAGAGATGTGTTACCGCACTCCAGGAAACCTATAACCATCCTAGAGGCTGCTCAATCACCAGGATCCCTTCATCCAAAAAACACGGGTTGCCTCGCACGGCACAAACACGAAGGTGACCTAAACCCTGTGAAATCTATTGAGCGGTCACAACTCAATGGAGAGGGGGGATGGTCCGCGGCGGCAGCTTTCGTTCTATCACACAGGAGTTTAGGCCTGGGATGTCCCTACTAACTAACCACTAACCTTAGTCCAAAGACCTCGGCCGTTCTCCTATCCGCCACCTGGAGACGCGCTCGATAGGTTACCCAACCCTCGAGTCACAAAATCTAAATTATTTTGCCAATTCTTATTTATGTTTTTACTAAATACGAAGTGATAGACACTTCTTCGTTACGTGTTATAAATAACACTGTAATAAAGACGTTACTTTTCTTTTATACAATTTTTTAATAAATTAAAAGAATACATCAACCACATTGTATTTAATAAAAATTACATAAGAACATATACAGTCTGTTTCAGAGTAAGCGCCTTTTTTTTTGGTGAGTTTATTATTAGGAATATATTAAAAATTTTTGGTGTGCATATGTTTCGAAGGGTGCTCTACAACCTGGCGCAGTCAGTTTTTTGATTGGACGTCAAATATCAAAATAGCGATTTTCAACTGTTTATTTTTAAATGGAACGGTACGACTTTTTTTGGCTTAAACGATGCTGTATGATGTTTACAATATGATCCTTACTGAATTTTTTCACAATTTTTACGATTCAGCCGTAAAATAAGCATTTATTATGTTAGTCTAATAGGCCGAGACCTACGGAACTTTGATGTATTTGCACAAAACGATTTAATGGTTGTCAGTATGCATAGTAAAATCATTATTTTAATAAACATAAAAAACAGAAACTCAGGTATTTAGATTGCATTAAATAATAGTTACTTCAATATTAGGATAACATCGAATGAAAACTATAGAATTATAAACTAAACAAAATTTAAATAAAAAACTAATTAGTTTTTTATCTAACAAGAAACTCGAAGTGGAAATGTTTACTTACAAGCATCATTACTTTTCATCAAAAGTTTACTTATTTTACGCAAAAACAATGTGACGCGTGCGTAAGTACCGGCCTACTAGACTAACATAATAAATGCTTATTTTACGGCTGAATCGTAAAAATTGTGAAAAATTCGGTAAGGATCATATTGTAAACCTCATACAGCATCGTTTAAGCCAAAAAAAGTCGTACCGTTCCATTTAAAAATAAACAGTTGAAAACCACTATTTTGATATTTGACGTCCAATCAAAAAACTGACTGCGCCAGGTTGTACAGCACCCTTCGAAACATATGCACAACAAAAATTTTTAATATATTCCTAATAATAAACTCACCAAAAAAAAAGGCGCTTACTCTGAAACAAAATATTATTTATAATAATGAATTTTAAGGGAATTTGCAAATGCTCATCCAAAATTCTGAAGAGAACCTCTTTGATTGTAATCAAAACACAACTAGTTTAAAATGCTACATTCATACTCCGTGACACATTGCATTACAAGCTCGCCCTATCAACAATGAGGAATTTGTCCCAACTTTCGAGTTTCAAATCTGGCAACCGTAGCTTTCGACGTTGCTATACAATCGTGAATCTGCAATGTAAATTTTTAAGTTAAATAAAACACAAAATCTCCCTCATTTTTGTATTTTAAGCAAATTACAAAATACTTAGCAATATATATTCTACCATTCTAAAATGCATTTAACTAGATATAGTAAGTCAAACTGACACGTAAAAGTACCATCTTTAATCGTTAGCTTTAACTTAGCTTATTATCACAAACATTCTCTGCACTTAAACCCTACGCAATAAAAAAATTCATAAGATTGCCAACTAGTACTCGTGTTTTAAATACACTTCACTATTCTAAAATGCATTACACCAGGTGTAGTATCCAAGCCAAACTGCCACATAAAGTACCTACCATCTTTAATCGTTAGCTTCGACTTATTCAATTCCAAAACCTTTCATCATTCCTTTAGCTTCCACATATGACAAGGGGCGAAGTCCAATCCCTTCAATTTGTGGTTCATGTTCCACATCCCTCAACTTCAGAACCTTTTCCCTTAGTTCAGAACATGTAGAATCATACTGTTTTGTAACCTTATCGATTTCTAAAAATGAAAAGTTTAATAAAAACGATCATCGCTAAATGGATATGGACAAACCTTTCTCTACAATAACTTTACATTCCTCTGTAGTGTGTTCAATAAAAAGGTTGCTTACTTTTATAAAGGAACGTTTATCTTCAGTTTTTTGAAGAGCTCGAAGAGATTCCCGAAGCTTGTTAAGTGTATTGGCCAGTTCTAGCTTAGTTTCCTTTAGAGTGCAAATGTCTTGGGCTAATGTCTCAACTTCTAGTAAATATGTGAGACTTTTGGATAATTCTGGGGTTGCTGGTAACGACATTGCTGCTATTAATTAATTACGTTTTGTTATAATAGTTACACAGTACACCACGCGCAAAATACAATATTTGAGGTTATGTGTATGCTAAGTGCTAAAATGTACAGCATGGGCGTAGACGTAGTCTTTTAAATTTGGGGACAATTCACAAATAGATTATTTTAATAAAATTAATAAATAATATTTGTATATTTCATAAGGTTTGATTGATATTTGTTTATAACATTGGCTGTTACTTTTAGACCATATATAAAATAGGACAATTAGCATTTAATAGCAAAAATTCAAATTTAAATTATTTGACTTCAAAAATTAAAAACAGAATAGTTTTAAAATTTCAATATTTATAAAACAAATTAATATTTTAAAAATAATACTTGAATTTGGCATGTGAATGTAAGACATTTATGTATAAGTAAAATTATGATATATACATGCTTTTGTAGAAAGGATGTGGACCAACCATTTGGATATTTTTGAAAACTGATTAAAACATTTTTTTTTTAGTTTATAAAGATCTATCGTCACGTCAACAAAATTTGTTTCCAAGTTAAAAAGTTTTGCAAAATAAAAACTAAGTGGCAAAAATTGAAAAAGAAAATGTTTGAATATTTTTATTAAAACGTGTTCTTCAGAATTACTAATTATGGATTTATCCATAGTTTCGTTAAAAATAAAATTACATAAACGTTTTCAAGTCTAAAATATTCGATTTTTGTTCTGCCTATTAACAACATTGCCAAGAGTTGTTTATTCATAGATTTATTAATTAATCAAATGTAACACTCAATAAGAAAACAATATTTACCTTAACACCACATAAATAATATTTTTTCAACCAAATAATCGTCAATTCGTAGCTACGTACGTATTTTTCTATCGTTATGTTGGAGTCTTATTTCACAAATTATGTTTTTAATTGCTTCCCTTTCATAAAAAGCAAGTGGTGTTAGATCCGGAAATCTTGTCGGCCACTAAATTAAGGGACTATTTCGATTTTTGACCTCTCAGGAAAGTTTTCATTAATTAGCCACTTCTCTATTAATAGGAACCTATTGCGGATAGGTGCGCAATCTAGCTGAAGTAGAATTCCCGACGCACCTAAATTGGAAGATCTTCTACTGTATCCCAAAATTCAATTACTAGGAATAGTAAATAAAAACGTGCTGGGCTTAAATTTGATAAAAAAGATGGAAATATTGTTTTGAAATTATATACCTACTTTGTAAATGTAGCGTCATCAGATCAGAAAGTGCAATTTAACATCTCTTGGCTCCAAAAACAATACTCCAACCCTTTTTCATTGTTGTTTCAAACTATGTAGTAATTTTGGTTTAAACAAGTTTTTTTTTCTGTTGATGAAGATAGTATTCAGTGTGACAACATTTTTAGTTTAAACCAGCGGAAGCCATGCGCTACGCCTAACGCAAGTTCTTAAAATCAAGAGCAGCGGTGCTCTACGTGACTGGCAACAAAATAATAAATAAACAGAGCCTAGCCTGTCGTCGCGTAAAATTGAGACAGTTCCGGATTTCATATACAAGGTGCTTTTTTTTATCGTGTAACCCCTTGGCGCTTCAGAGTAAGCAACACACGCTGCATGGTCTTAGGTCGGTTTACTATTAAAATACAGAACCTTCATTAATTACTGATTCCCACGTGACTACAAAATATAGGCAACCCAACTTACACTGTTGGTCAGCCTTTTATCCAAAAATTTCTAAACCATTTGTTAATTTATCAAGGCTTGCTTGTTTACCTACATAACCTCACTTTGAGTGTTGACAGTGACACTTAAAGGGAATTTTCGTTACCACGAGTACCAATCCTGAACTGATTTCAATATCTAAATCTAAAACTCCCTAAGTCACTGCGGACCAAAGGTCACGTGGGTAGCTGTAATTATCGAAGGCTCTGTAGTAATAGTTATGTTTAAAGCCACCACTTTTGATTAAAGGCAACTTTATGAAATACTATGCAATAAATAAATCATAACAATCTTGCCAATCTAAAGAAGAACAAGAATTAAACATTTTGGAATTTTTTTTTATAAAAAATAATAAAAAAATTCTTTTCAGCGTAACTTTGTATATAGCCATAATGATTCTGAGCAACTTTTCTTAATAACTATTTTGGTAAAAAATGCCTAATATTTATTTTTTAAATTCCAATACCATTTACTTTTTATGTAGAAGTTTAAAGTAGAAGGCTAGTTTTACTTGGAAAAAAAATTCATTTAGAATATATTCTTTGAGGCTTTCGCGGTTTCTCGAACTGTCAGTATTACAATTTACTTTCGGCTTAGACCGCGTTGTCATCAATCTCTATACACTAACTAACCAACTGCCTTTTTTTGTATGTTATATATGAACCTACTCGCCCCTAAACGTATGTTGGTATGAATTACTATGTGCTGGTTATTGATTAATTTTCTCATTATGTTGTTGGCTAAATCACGAAAATAAAAAGTAAAGTTTTCGATAAGTTCAAAGACTATGAAGCGATAGTTACGGAAAAATTTGGAACTCAAATTGAACGAATCAGATGCGGTAATGGAAGAGAGTACGCTGCTGCAAATATCAAAACTTATTGCACCAGAAGAGGTACCTACCTAAATCGAACTCACTGTACCAAGGAATCCTGAACAGATAGAGTTGTAGATAAGTTTAATAGAACTTTGATGAATATGCTACGTTTGACTTCAAAACGGACAAACGTTTTTAGGGAGAAGCTGTTAGGAGAACTTTGTATTTTGACAACAGAAGCAAAACCAAGCAAATAATTGGCTATGCACCCAACGGATATAGAATCTAGGACCCGGAAAATTTAATTAAAACAAGGGAATCCAAATAAAACTCGAAGTAGTGAGAAAGATAATCAACTTGAAAGAAACACATGGTCCGGAAGAGCTACGGGAAGTAGGAGAGGACCTTGAGGTTTTGTTGAGAAGAAGTGGGAAGATGTGGGAAGATGCAAAATGTCTTTCTGAAAAAACTCCACAAACCTATGATGAGGCAATTGAAATGGATTAAGGTTGGCCTGAAGCAATTGAAGAGGAGCTTTATGCTTTGAAGAAAAATGAGACGTGGAATTTGGTATTACCACCACCAGACGTAAAAATTATTGATTGTTTCATACCGTAAAATGATTATTTGAAGTTACATACCAAATTCGGTGGTTGACGTTTTAAGTCTTGTTAGTAGAGGCAAAACACAGTTTGACACTGAAAAAACAGAAACACGAACGATTTTTTCACCGAAATGTTAACAATACCATGGGAAACATTATACTCTAAATCCACCTCTGTCTACCTTGGGCAAATAACGCCATTTTAAAGAATGGCGGCCAAAAAATCAGTTTTTCTGATTTTTCTCGGTAACTGTTGCAGACGCAAGAAAAATACTTTTGTACAAAATTAAAGCAGCTATCCCACTGTAAAAATTCTCGTATTTATTTTTACAAAAATTCTTATAAAAATGACGTAATGTAAGATCGCCCTAGTGCCCTATCCCACTGTAAATTTGTTTCTACAAACATTTTAGACAAATTGTTAGATGTGTTGCATAACTGATTTGTACGAATGAACTGCATAAACGCAAATACTTCGCTCCCAACAACGTTAACGCACACGCCATTGCCATTACCATAAATACAGAAGTTGTCTATTTCGTAAAAATAGTTTTACGTGATAACGTGACGTCACATAAATAGAGTCCGTCAAAATATTTTTATGATTTTATATAAATAACGACATCACACTATCAAAGTAGTTTTTATAAAATTTTTTATAAAAATAAATACGAGAATTTTTACAATGGGATATCGGCCCAAAGTACATACAATTTTCTACAAAAAAGGTTATCTTTGTTTTTTTATAGGGCCAATAATAATTATTAAAAGTTATAGCCAATTTTTAGTTATGTTATTTTTCGTTTTTAGTTGCACATCGTAGTACCTTCCTCAACTCTTACTGACTTCAATTTACATATTTGTCTTTCTACAATATTTCAGAAACTATTTAGTTCGTATTGAACAAAAATATATACTCTACTAGTTGATTTTTAACGTAGGTCAGAGCTAACGCTCGTCGGTGGTCACAATAGCAGTACCAGAGTATTAATTCTTATATATTGCAATGATATGCGTGGTCTCGTATTACAAGAAAACAATTCCCTAAATACCTGCATTTCACGCAATTCCAAATTATATTTTCTATGAGACTCTTTATTAACTTTCTCAGGGTCGTTATTAAGCTTGGAAGTACAGTTATTACTGAAAATGAATCAAAAAGAAAATACACAAAACAATATCAACGTTACAAAAGGTTTTATTCAATAAATCAATTTTTTGATCAAATTTTCGAAAAATCAAACAACTTCTACTAAATACTATTGTTCTTAAAACCAAACACTTATCTTCGTGTGTCCTTATTGAGATATCCTTCACTCGACAAACGACGAATGTCCAATTCCCTCTTCTCTAGTTTGCAGGTTCCTCAAATAACCACAAAACTCGCCTTTAGTTTGAATCCTCCTCTGGACTGCATTTATGTTAATTTATACTTGGCTTTTCTATCATCATAACTTTCATAACGTTCTGGATCGCTTTGTATTTATTTATTCTTTTGGATTTTCCACAATTCGTTGACAAACACTTGTATCCGTTTTATAATAGGTTCTTTTAAATTCAAAACCACTTTTATATTACTTTAAATTCGTTTTTCTTCTTTATTCATTCAGAGAATCTAAAATCCTCTGTGTTTGTTTACAAAGACGAGTCGTACTAACCAAATTACTTCTTTGTAACTAACTAAACAAATTTTCCATTCTTTTGTCTTCTCTCTTGATTCCCATTTTTTGAAAAAACAAATAAATCTCATGACAATGAGTATTCTTTTATACATTTGTCAAATTGACATTCAAATCCATAACCCCCACAAATTACATTTCACAATGCACAAACAAGTAAGTCTAAAAAACTTCTTATAAATTAAACCTTTTAAACAATTCTGAACTAAATTATAATTAAAATTGACATAAACAATAATCGTATCGATTTGATTGTGTTCTTCTTTCTTTCAGTGTAAATAAAACTTCACAAATATGAAAATACAAACGATATAATGGTAACCACATTATTTGAATTTTAAAAACAAGAAATTACTGCAATAATACGCAACCCTGAGTTTATAAGTTTCAATACCAAAACCTTACAGTCTTCATAAACCTCCAATCATAAATTGAATTGTAACAAGCATCCCAAAAATTGCCTTCCAGGAATCACAATACTCCAGTCAAATCGCACAACTCTGAATATCATAGCAATATGTATACCATACACCGGGTATATAC
This sequence comes from Ctenicera cuprea, assembly GCA_958336395.1. Lineage (NCBI taxonomy): Eukaryota > Metazoa > Arthropoda > Insecta > Coleoptera > Elateridae > Ctenicera > Ctenicera cuprea. The sequence continues at coordinate 10,373,948 of OY284488.1, forward strand.
CTGTACCATCTTATTGTGGAAGAAGCAAATAATTATAGTAAATTCGTAATGCAGTAAATACGTATCTAATAGCATATTGTATAGTGATATACTGTAATAAGTAATGAATCTAGATTAATAATAGACATGTTTTTTGAGTATGTTGTTTAAAAGTCAATTCTGTATTTAAAGCAAGTTACGTACCTCTGTCACGTCTGTTTTTTTATAACCGAATCATCGTTTTGTTGTAATTCAATGTGTTTTGTGAATTTAATTACATGTTCTAATTAAACCTTGTTACCTTTTTGGTTCAGCATTGTATACAAGAAGTATACAGATTTATAAAAGCAGAACTAGATATTATATAAATTGAAGAGAGACTTTAATTTTTTCTGTACGTTATTTTCGTTGAAAGGCGAAAAAACATATTTGTCGAAATTGCTTAAATCCAACGACAATACTCAAATATTAAGTTTATTTATAAATTCCAGCGTTACTTCGTTAAATAAATATTGTTAAAGTAATTAAGTATTTTATTTTATTTGGTTTGGTGTGGTACTTTAACGGAATTATTTTACATTAACACAAATATTGCTTCCTACCTATTCATAATTTCATACTAATAAGGTTTCTTTCAGGAACTGGGCAAGGTATTTTAATGCCATCTACTGCCCTAGCGGTAAACACGTACTTCAAGAAACGTTTAACATTGGCAATGAGCTATTCCGTAACAGGAGTCGGATTATTACCAATTGCTATGCCTCAAATATGCAATTTTTTGTTAAATTGTTACGGAACAAAAGGAACCGTTTTAATTCTTGGAGCTTTCTCGTATCATGCCTTTCTAGGAGTTATATTACTGAAACCTTTGAAACACATCCGACAAGATGGATTAGTAAGAGAAAAGAACACCAAATTAGAAAATGTTAACGGAAAGGTACATGTAATTGATGTGGCAAATTTGAAAACTTAAAAACATTAAAGAAAATTATTTAATAGGTAGTATTGAACAGTAAATTTAAATTAAATTTCTTTTAGGAAAATTCAGAAAAATTGTTATCGCCATTAGTTTACAATGAAACTACGACTCCAATAATAAAAAATGAAGAAAAACAAGACAAATTAAGCAAACTATTTGCGTTACTTAATCTGGAGCTGTTTAAAGAACGTGCGTACGTGATAATAATTATTGGAATGGGAATATCCTACGTGGCAGAACTGAATTTCACCCTCATGACGCCCTTTGTTTTATCCGAGCTTGCAGGATTTACTAGGGCGGATGTGGCGTTATCCATGTCAATCCAGGCAGCTGCTGATATCAGTGGAAGATTATTTATTCCAATTATTTCTCATAGAAGTGGATGGTCGCCGAAGCTCATGTATGCTGCCTCTTTAACAGGTTCTTCTTTTGGAAGAACAGGTGGGTATTTACTCCCTGTTCATTGTTTAATTGTTTATACGAGTATAATTTTATTTTTATATTGCTTCGCTAATTCTTAGTCAATAATTTAAATTTTTTAAAATACATATTTCTGGTTTATAACTAGAAATTGGGGCAGCGGTTAAGTCTGCTAGCTTTGGCTCGTGCTCTGGTTCGGTTCCACAGCAAGGTGACCCTGGTTGTATATGTATGTTTGTGAATATTAGATGGGGGTGGGAGCTATCTGACCCTGGCAGTTGGTGCTCCTCGAAAAAAACAAACAAAATTAAAAATGCTGCAATGTATCAGTAATTTTTGTAACAATTCCTGTTTTGTTTCAGTTTTAGCAATTTTTTGTGATACTAGAAATGTAGTATTATCATGTTTTGTCCTGCTTGGACTATCAAAAGGAGCGAAAGCTGTTTTTCAATCTTTAATACTGCCAAGGTATGTGATCCTAGAAAAGCTACCTTCCGCCATGGGATTCTTAATGGTTATTAATGGAATTTTATCTCTTGTAATTGGACCCGTTATAGGTAACCTTCATTTTATTACTATTACCATACTTTTGAGCTTTTAATTATTAAACATTCTCTTTGAAATTGATTTTGTAATTTTAGGTGCCATCCACGATGTTAGTGAATCTTATGTATATGCCCTCCACACAGCCACCCTTATGTCTGTGTTTTGTGTAGTTTTATGGGTTGTAGATGATTGTGAATTAAAACTGAAATCTAAATCTGTTCAAGATCCTGAATTCGAAGACAATGTTTGATCCTATTTTTGTATAACACCTAAGAATTGTAGACTAATTTTAGGATAGTGTTAGTTCGTAAAAGTTTGTATTATAAATAGTATTAACTAAAAAAAACAATAAACATCAAAATATATTTGTCTTTATTTAGATATCTGATATTACCATTTAAACTTTCTAAGCATTAATATTTACAATGCTTACTATAATTTATTATGTAATAGTTAATATTAGCAGTGGCGACTCGTGAACATTTACTGCAGACAAGCGACACAAATTTGAAAGTTCTACAGGGTGCGGCAACTAAAGTGTTAAAATTATAGCTGCTTTAAAGCTATAAATAAGTTTTGAAAAATCGGCTTATTTCAATGAACTTCAAAAGTTTGTCATTGTCTTTATATTTATTTAATATATGTGGCAAAGTAGGTAAAGGCTATTTTTTACAAATTTTTTGAATAATTTTTACTACCTTTAATAAATAAAGGGGTAAAATTCTGTATATTAAAAACCGGAACGATATTATTTTTTTTTTAATTTAAATGTGACTACTAAAAATAAGCAATCAAAATTAGATAAAGCAAAATGTAACAAGACCGAAAAATTTATGTTTACAACCCCTAATAAATGGGAAGGGAGGGAGTAAAATTTTATAAATTTTTCTCCAATGAAATTATGCTTTTGATCTGTTTAATTTTGATTGCTTATTTTTAATGGTGATATTTACAATAAAAAAATAAATAATTTTGTTCCGCTTTTTAATATTTATAGAATTTCATCCCACCATGTATTAAGAGTACTTAACGCTTAAAAAAATTGAAATTTGTGCTGTACCTATTTTGATGCAGATATTAATGAAATATTAAAACATATATCATCCCATTTAAAATTTTTGAGCTACCCACCATTACTTAAATAAGGCGACTATTCAAAACTCACTATTAGCCTAATGTATTGCCCTTTCGGTGTCGCACCCTGTATAAATTAAATACATAAGCCCTTCCTTTCGATTCACAAACGGTTAATCATTAAAACTGTCGATGGTTCGAATAATGTGATTTCACCGTTCCACTTAAATATTTTAAATCTTAAATCTTAATCTTAAATCACAATCCAATATAAATAAGATAAAACAAAATAAAGCTGTTCTCTTCACTTTACACCAGTAAATGCAGTCTGCAGATTTATTCATATTTTGCGATAAATTTTTGCACATTTTCTTAATTTTTGTACTGTCAGATTGGTTAATTTGTAGGTTAGTACAAGAGCGTGTTGACAAATTGTATTTTAACCTTCACTGCGTTAGTAAACCGATACCAATTATTTTTCAAACTCAAACACAACCCAGCAGCGTAAACAGTATTGTTTATTTAAGCTGACTATTAATGCAATGTAAGCTCGCCTTCCAGCGGGAAGGTTTGATTATACGATAACATAGACATATTATTATAAACAACGCCACCGATAAGCGCAGCATTAATAAGCTCTTTTGTTTCTGACCCACATTGGTATGGCACAAATGCTGGAGAATTTTGTATGTTTTATTTTGTTTGATGACGTAGCCGCGATCTCGTTTTAAAAACCATAGTGTCCGCCTGGGACCGGTATATCGGAATGTTTGCTATCTCACAATGTTTTAACAAAATATCATTTTTGAAAATTTTTGAAAATTATAAAAATTTTGAACTTGACAATTTTGAAAAATGTTGAAATATTACGTAATTTTGGTAATTTTAAAAAAGTTGAAGATTGTTGGAAATCTTAAAAATTTTTAAAAAGCGTTTTACGCTTCAATAAATCAAACAAATATTCTACATTGAGGAAGCGTATTTCTAGGGAATATTATAGCGGTCCATTGTTCAAAGGAAAATTGTCCTTATGTAAGGGCCGTGAAAATATAGAGGTAGCAGGGGCTCAACGTCAGTAAAAGTTGAGATAGGTAAGTAAGTAATTGTTAGAACCAGCAATTTGTAATTAGGAGAAGTAATTTTCTCCCTCTTCCCCATTTTGTGGCCGACGTATTTTATTTACCGATAGCTAGTGACTGCACTTTTAATATCGGGGGAGAAAGAAATTATTGCTTTTAACAACATGTTTATTACTTTATTAATTATTACTTAGTAGATATGTGTTGGTATCTATTAAAACATTTTTTACTAACCCCTTGGGGTCTCTACAGTTATGCAATGTTTGCTAATAACAAATAATAATATTTATGCACATTATGCATCAGTTAATACTGAATAGAATAATGAGATAGATAAGGGATTTATCATACGTAATCTATAAAAAATAAGGTTTTTGAAAATTACGACTTTAAAGATAGTTGATGACGAAAGAATTTCTGACTAGCGAAATTAAGTTAGAAGTAGCAATAGAAAAAACATAATTGATTTTAATTATAGTTTTTCAATGTTGTAGTGTCTACGATGTTTGATGTTAATTATTAATTATTGAGTTGGAAATTATATTTTTGATGCCAAACATATTAGTCATTTACTGATTTACTTTTAAAAACAGTACATTTTAAATGTTACATCTCGACTTTGACTGCCAGCCATCGCTTTGTTTACCAATCATGGCAATGATGGCTAAAATAAAAGTTTCATGTATGAACAATTTCTTCTTAGTTATACATTGTATTTGTTATGCTCATTTGAAGGTCAAAACTATTTAAATAATATCAAGTTCATGTTGATAATAAAATGATTGAGATAGTTTTAACATTATTGTTATTAAAGACCGGACTTTTAGTTGCAAAAGAGCAAAAAATTTCGTTAATTTAAATAAGTAAATAAAAACTGTTATACGTAGATTAAGATCAAACATATGGATGTGTTACCATTCTAAGCTCCTAAATAATTCGTTTAAAAGTTTAGGTATGCGCCAACTATACATTTAAACGAATAATGACAAAATTGCTTAATAATTGATTGCGTCATAATTTAAATACTGGCAAAATACTAGACTAGAAATCCGGACTATAGTTAATATGATGTGCAAAGCACTCTTAATAAACAAAACCAAAAAAACTTTTTTTTTTACAAAAGTCGGTTTGTATTACTAGAGTATGAGTTAATCGAGGCATATGCAGTGACGTAACGAAAAATAGAACAGCATGGGGTACCGAAAAGTGATTTATTTTAAATAAAGATATACCCGAAGAGCAAAAAAATTAATATTTTTTTAAACAAGTATTAAATATTAGTATTTTATTTTATTGATTACTTTTTCAATTCACAACAGTTATCTATAGATTCTAATCAATAGTGCTCTGCTTTAAATTTCATAGCTAACCTGTTAATCAAAAACGAAAATAAAAAATAGTAAAATACCTTTAGCCACCACTGCTTGGATAAGGACTTATTATGTCATTCATTTACGTTAGGTAATGAAGTTCATTAGCTCACTAGTGAGATAATGGATTCATTACCTAACTCATTTTATTTACACAGACAGAACTGAAGCTTTTTTTAATAATAAAACTGGCTGGTTGCCATAATGTTGAACAAATCGAATCTATCTCGTTTCTTTAATTTTAAAACAAAAGTATTTTAAAAGTGACTTGACATTTGCAAGTGAATTAATGCAAAATGTCAAATATCATTTCAAGCTAAAAATTCGATTTTAACAAATTTTGAGCAGTCGTAGATCAAATATTGTATGTCACACGTGGAATAATGCATTATTATAGCGCTCGTTTGGTTACACGACTCGGTCTGCGACCTCGTCGTGCAACTTTCAAAGTCGTGTTATAATAACGCCTTTATCCCACTAGTAACCTAAATAACTAATATTTTATTTCTGTTCAAAAAGTGTCCACTTTCTTTAGCTTGCAGTGTACACGGATTGTCACTATTACCCAGGAAATATATCCAACTGATGAGTGCGGCAAGGAAGGATTACGCAACTGATTTGTGTGACAAATAAGGAAACGTATTCATGGATACATCAAAATAAAAAAAATCTCGTATTTATATTAAAAATGAAAGTATTTATGGATACGTGGATCCTCAGTTAGCCTACTCGTTATCTCCCTTCTTCGTCGCACTTGTTAGTTGCCCGTTTCCAGTAAAATAATGCCACTTTCTATACATCACTTGCAATAATGGAGCTGCAAGGCTGCAAGTCATTCATCCCTTACGCACTACGTGTTTCGCAATCTACCTCACGCGCTCTTAAGTTATCCTAGATTCTCCTATGCTCACTAAGTAACAACAGAAATATTTTTTTTAAATAAAAAAATTGATATTTAAATTTTTTGGAAAGAGATTTCTTCGAATTAAGCAACAACAAGAAACAGAAGGACAAAGGAGAAAATTATTCTTTCTAAATATTGCTGCACCTAAAAATAATCTTCTAAATCATATTCTACTATCACTAGTAAGAAATTTAGTTTAAACCTAAATGTTTGTATCGTCCCACGTTTATTAAAATGAAATCACTTCACAGTTTTCATATACAGGGTGTAAATTAAGTAACGCATAAATTCATTTACTCAGCTATTAGCAATTTTTAGAAAAATGCTGGGACAGGTCAATTTTTATTTTGATTTTGGCACATTTTTGAGTAAAACTATTTTTTTGTAAACTTCAAAATGGCGGCCGTGCGCCATCTTGGAAAACAATTTTAAATAGAAAGGGGGGTCTTGCGACGGCTCATTTTAAAGCTATTACTGAGGAGAGTACAGGTGCAAATTTTCAAATATTTTTATCCACCCAAAACAAAATGGCGGCCTGTCAAAATTCTACTTGTTTACTTGTTGGAACAAAATTAGAAGTTTAATGTAATAATGAATAACAATTTAACCTATTTATTATTGTTGTTTTGGTCCCCGTCTGCCTATCCACCTCCCTGGAATGTTTCATTTAAATGAAACTGGTAAGACTGGTACTAAATCTAGATACCTAGAAGCGAAAGTTTTTGTAAAAAACAAAAAATAAACAATAATAAATAGGTTAAATTGTTATTCATTATTACATTAAACTTCGAATTTTGTTCCAACAAGTAAACAAGTAGAGTTTTGACAGACCGCCATTTTGTTTTGGGTGGATAAAAATATTTGAAAATTTGCACCTGTACTCTCCTCAGTAATAGCTTTAAAATGAGCTGTCGCAAGACCCCCCTTTCTATTTAAAATTGATTTCCAAGATGGCGCACGGCCGCCATTTTGAAGTTTACAAAAAAATAGTTTTACTCAAAAATGTGCCAAAATGAAAATAAAAATTGACCTGTCCCAGCATTTTTCTAAAAATTTGCTAATAGCTGAGTAAATGAATTTATGCGTTACTTAATTTACACCCTGTATACAAAAATTTTCTTAGGTAGTAACATTTTGTTCCCCTAGGGCTATCGTAATACCAAATTCAATCCCGATGTGTCAACTCGTTTTTGAGTAAATAGGCGTTAAAGTTAAACTTTTCAATAATTCATTGAAAGCGTCACTGAAAATTAGTGAGTTGAGATACAAACTAAATTATAGGTCATCTGTAGCTCTATGAGCCTACAAAAAAATTGTTGGACCGACTTTTGAGCAATATTTGTTAAAAAATTTACAAATTTTGAAAAAGTGAGAAAGTGCCTTGTTGTTAAAGTTTTAACTTAACTAAATTAAAAACAAGATAAACTAAAAAAAAAGAGTAGTTTGCTGAGCAGCGGCCAGCAGTCAAGACCTGCACTGCTCTTCCAAACTTGCACTGGTTCGATTCCGTAGCAGGGTGACCCCAAGCTTGTTAGATGTGTATGTTGAGGCATGTTGGATAGGGGGCCATATGACTTTGGCTGCTGCTGTTCTTCATAAGTGTATGCAAAAATATGCTATGAAAAGTTTATTAACAAATAAAAATATAGAAGACAACGGACAGGCTAAGCGGTAATTTACGTACCCATTGATACTTTTAGACTTAACTTAAAAAAATTATATCTTATTTTCTTCCCACACTCATTAGTTTCCTATCCTTTTCTTGTCGCACGTTTTAGTTGCCTACCAAGCGATCTACAAAAAATAAATTAGAGCAGGCCTTGGCCAGGGGACTTGCGCGTCACGTCTTAGCTATATTCAGAAAACAATAATAAATGGCAATCTTAATTGCAGTTTTCTGAACACAGATGCTTGTCAAGACCTGCTGTAATGTACTGTTTTGAAAAAGAAAATGGCGTTTGTTTTGTAAATATTTTCACCTAACAGTTTTCATGTTTACACAAATTCTCTTATATTACAGGGTGTGTATAAATTGGCGAAAGAACTACACGTGGCAATGTTGGTCATAAAATTCTGAGTCGAAAATCTTAATACCAAAATGTTGGACGATGCTTCCTCTGTCCTCAGGAACCATTTTAAAGGAACGTACATTTGACAACATTGGATCCACACACCATAGGTGATTTGTTATAATGCACGGTAATTAAGGATCATTGAACGTAAAATCCATTGTTAGTGAACGAATATTGTTTTACAATGCTGCCATATGTATTTTTTACAATAATAAGTTAACGAAGGAATGTTTAAAACACGCTTTTGGGGCTGAAAGACAACATCTATGAAAAAATATTTATTACAATTCTTATTTCTTCCAATTTGCAGCTCTTCCTCTCAACAGATAATAAATTAAAACACTTATCAAAAGACTTTATTTTCAAACTTTGAAGCATGGTACAAGATTTTCGACTCAGAATTTTATGACCAACATCGCCACGTGTAGTTCTTTCGCCAATTTATACACACACTGTATATCATTTTGTTTCTTTAGGGCTATTGTAGTATCAAATTTAATCTTGAGCTGTTTACTCGTTTTTGGACAAATAGGCGTTAAAATCAAAATTTTCAAAAATCGTAACAAAGAAATAAGCAATGTGACACACAAACCACATTATAGCTCAGCCCTAGCTGTATGAGTTAACAAAATTAAACAAAATCGTGGGGCCAATTTTTGAGCAATATTTTACGAAAATTTTCAAAGTTTAGAAAAATATTTTTACATTCCAATTTTAATAAATTCAGCAAATTAAGTACATACATCGTAACATTGCTTCCTCCTGCAGCTGGGTCCGTGAAGTTGGCAGGTTAATGAAAGCACTTACGACAGCAATTACGCCAATCGTTAGTGCTTCGTTAGTGCTCTTTAGTGCCCTACCAAGAAAACCAGCAAACCATCACATTTTCGAGTAATAAAAAAAAACAAAATCACCTGCCAGCTTCACGCTTAGCAGGCACACTTTGAGCACTAACAAAAAAAATGTTGCCAATCGTTAGTGCTTCGGTAGTACTCTTTAGTGCTCTAATTAAAATATCAGCAAACAAACACATACGTGAGTAATTAAAAAAAATTAGTTGCCTGCCAACTTCACGCTCAGCAGGCACATTTAAGCACTAACGAAAAAATTGTTGCCAATCGTTAGTGCCTTGTTAGTATTCTTTAGTGCTTTGAATAATAAACCAGCAAACCCCAGCCTATGGCCACAGAGTTAAAATTCAGCCAAAAGGGTGATCTTATAGTTCCTGTAGACACGATGCCGGCATTTTTAAGCCGCGTAATTGTGTAGCATAATATGCAGTATAAGAACGCATTAAAAATTATGCAGTTAACGTTTCTCGCCGGTTTCTATAAAACCAATTTTGAATATGAGAACGTTCCACTTTTTGAAGTTTTTCTTAAAATAAAAGATGATTGTAAAAGACCCCAAGCAGCATTATTAATAAATCAAGTGGACGTCGAATATGCAGTAATAATTGAATTAGCATGTAAGAATCACAGATTCAGACACAGATTAATTACTTTGAAGGTATTTGCCTCCATTTCTTGATAAAAATCAAACGGTAATACATAATATACAAAGCGTTAGAATTTAATTATGCTACGCACAGACGACGATGACAGGTTTTTCTTAATTTCTCGGACATGTGTTGGTGTGCTGGTTTATTATTCAAAGCACTAAAAAACACTAACAAGGCACTAACGATTGGCAACAATTTTTTCGTTAGTGCTTAATGTGTGCCTGCTGAGCGTGAAGTTGGCAGGCAACTAATTTTTTTAATTACTCACGTATGTGTTTGTTTGCTGGTATTTTAATTAAAGCACTAAAGACTACTAACGAGGCACTAACGATTTGCAACATTTTTTTTCGTTAGTGCTTAATGTGTGCCTGCTGAGCGTGAAGTTGGCAGGCAACTAATTTTTTATAATTACTCACGTATGTGTTTGTTTGCTGGTATTTTAATTAAAGCACTAAAGACTACTAACAAGGCACTAACGATTGGCAACATTTCTTTCGATAGTGCTTAATGTGTGCCTGCTGAGCGTGAAGTTGGCAGGCAACTAATTTTTTTTAATTACTCACGTATGTGTTTGTTTGCTGATATTTTAATTAAAGCACTAAAGACTACTAACGAGGCACTAACGATTTGCAACAATTTTTTTCGTTAGTGCTTAGTGTGTGCCTGCTGAGCGTGAAGTTGGCAGGCAACTAATTTTTTTAATTACTCACGTATGTGTTTGTTTGCTGGTATTTTAATTAAAGCACTAAAGACTACTACGAGGCACTAACGATTTGCAACATTTTTTTTCGTTAGTGCTTAATGTGTGCCTGCTGAGCGTGAAGTTGGCAGGCAACTAATTTTTTATAATTACTCACGTATGTGTTTGTTTGCTGATATTTTAATTAAAGCACTAAAGACTACTAACAAGGCACTAACGATTGGCAACATTTTTTTCGATAGTGCTTAATGTGTGCCTGCTGAGCGTGAAGTTGGCAGGCAACTAATTTTTTTTAATTACTCACGTATGTGTTTGTTTGCTGGTATTTTAATTAAAGCACTAAAGACTACTAACGAGGCACTAACGATTTGCAACAATTTTTTTCGTTAGTGCTTAGTGTGTGCCTGCTGAGCGTGAAGTTGGCAGGCAACTAATTTTTTTTAATTACTCACGTATGTGTTTGTTTGCTGGTATTTTAATTAAAGCACTAAAGACTACTAACAAGGCACTAACGATTTGCAACAATTTTTTTCGTTAGTGCTTAATGTGTGCCTGCTGAGCGTGAAGTTGGCAGGCAACTAATTTTTTTAAAATTATTTACGTATGTGTTTGTTTGCTGATATTTTATTAGAGCACTAAAGAGTACTAACGAAGCACTAACGATTGGCACCAATTTTTTCGTTAGTGCCTAATGTGTGCCTGCTGAGCGTGAAGTTGGCAGGCAACTAATTTTTTTTAATTACTCACGAATGTGTTTGTTTGCTGGTATTTTAATTAAAGCACTAAAGACTGCTAACGAGGCACTATCGATTGGCAACAATTTTTTCGTTAGTGCCTAATGTGTGCCTGCTGAGCGTGAAGTTGGCAGGCAACTAATTTTTTTAAAATTATTTACGTATGTGTTTGTTTGCTGATATTTTATTAGAGCACTAAAGAGTACTAACGAAGCACTAACGATTGGCACCAATTTTTTCGTTAGTGCCTAATGTGTGCCTGCTGAGCGTGAAGTTGGCAGGCAACTAATTTTTTTTAATTACTCACGAATGTGTTTGTTTGCTGGTATTTTAATTAAAGCACTAAAGACTGCTAACGAGGCACTATCGATTGGCAACAATTTTTTCGTTAGTGCCTAATGTGTGCCTGCTGAGCGTGAAGTTGGCAGGCAACTAATTTTTTTAAATTATTCACGTATGTGTTTGTTTGCTGATATTTTAATTAGAGCACTAAAGAGTACTACCGAAGCACTAACGATTGGCAACATTTTTTTTGTTAGTGCTCAAAGTGTGCCTGCTAAGCGTGAAGCTGGCAGGCGATTTTGTTTTTTTAATTACTCAAAAATGTGATGGTTTTCTTGGTAGGGCACTAAAGAGCACTAACGAAGCACTAACGATTGACGTAATTGCTGTCGTTAGTGCTTTCATTAACTTGCCAACTTCGCGGACCACCTACAGCTAGTACAGTAACAAATTTGATCCCGATCTGTTAACTGGTTTTTGAGTAATAAGACGTTAACTCTTAAATATTAAAAAAACTGTAGCTGCCATCATTTTGAATCTAGAGTGTTTGGAAAAAAGCTTTCAATGTATCTTAGCGCTCCAATTGCGATCTTAAATGTATCGAATTTTAAGCCGAGAGAAATATAGTTTAACGTCTCGCCTCTCAAGGTTTCTGATAAGGATGCTACAATAAACATGTATAACTTCCGCTTCTGGTTCGGATTTTTGATTTTTGTGTATACTCCTATATTTAAAGCTTAGCAAGATATGATGTGGCACACCTCCTGCTCCTGTAGTTCAACACATGTGTATTCGTCAAAATTGAAAATTTTTATGAAAACAATGCTTCTTTATACTGAAGATATAGGAACAAACAAATCATTACAAACGTTCAAAGATAAACATGAAAAATGCAATATCAGCTTTTGTGATACAAAAAAAAACTGTTGATATAAAGTGGTAGACTTTGCTTATGCATCATTTCATAATATGGATAATATTCTTCAAAACCGTTTAAGAAATTGTACTTTGTTTTGTTTATATTTACAGTAAATTAAATGCATTTATTATCTATAAAATCCTTCGTATTTATTTTATTTTTGACCAATATTTTTTAAATGAGATTATTTCGATATTTTTTGTTTTTGACAAGTGTCTGTGAGGTGTATAAAACTCACGTGAACTGCTAAATACCCAAATATAATGGAATTTCATTAAGGAAACAAGTTTTTAAAAACAACCTGAACAAGGTTTTGGTGTCTTCCTTTAGAGACTTTGAGTTAAATCAACTGTTTTTCCAGGCTCTCTAGCCTCAAAACAAGAAAGGTACTAGAAGGATAAAATGTTAGCTATAAAAGTAAAAAAGCTGTCGGGCAACCGCCACTAGACCTTCCTCGCATTTATGGAAATGTTTGAAAATTGGTAAACAGGATGTATCAAATTGCGTGTTAACTATGGGGATCTTGCTTATTTGAAGAGATACGACGATGGTTAAATTAGAGAAAAGTTGTGGAATTTTATGCCCAATAATAATCTGAAAAGTAATTGGAGCTATCTTGCTTCGTTTCTGAATAAACTAAAAAAGAACTGAAATTTTGGATTTTTTGTTTTCGGCTATAACTCATTTGTCATTTATATTACATATTTCTAGTTAACGCATTATTAGGACACTTTTTCATGCTGAATTTAAATTTTTGATCAGATTTGGTATAACTGTTACCTTTGCTCATTTTCGACTATCAACTTTTCTTTTCTTATGGTTTGCATTTTAATTTTTTTCATATTTAAATAGAGTTTTTAATTCTGATTTCAACGATGTGTCACACTTTGCATTTTGTTTAAGGTTTGAACATTTTATTACAGAAAATAAAAATTTCATAAGAGTGCCATGGAAAAACCATATCATTTAATTTATTTTGAAAACATTCTAGTAGGCCATGAACCGATAGAAGTAAAATTAAACACTTCTTTTTTTTACTTTGACCTTTAAATACATTATGTACTGGAAAATTTGAGGAAACTTTGTTTTAAGCTTAGGCAGCGGCTTATCTTCTTTTTTGTAAAAACAAATGAATGGCAAATTTTCTAACATACAGAATTTACTGAAAATTCCACTTGCAGTTTTTATGTTTGCAACTGACATAACAACTTTGAATAGCAGGTTAAATAAATACAACAGATAACACTAGAACTGCATTAATTCAAACAATTATTAAATAACTGATTAAAACATTTGACACCTTTATAAAATGTGCTCAGAAGCTCGTCTAAAATAAACTCTCTAATCTGTGTGTTCGTAACTGTGTCATTCATTTGTTTTTGTAAAAAATAACTTAACCTGCTGCCTGCGCTCAAAACAAAGTTTCCTGAAATTTTCGTGTACCGAATGTATCTAAAGGCCAAAGTAAATAAAAGTGGTGTTTTGTTTTTCTTCGATCATTTCATGGCCTACTAGAATTTTATCAAAATAAATTAAATGACGTGGTCTTTCCATGGCACTCTTATGAAATTTTTATTTTCTGTAATAAAATGCTCAAAACGTAAACAAAATGCAAAGTGTGACACATCGTTGAAATCAGAATTAAAAAACTCTACTTAAATATGAAAAAATTTAAAATGCCGACCATAACAAAAAAAAAGTTGACAGTCGAAAATGAGCAATGGTAACAATTATACCAAATCTGATCAAAAATTTAGATTCGGCATAGGAAAGTGTCCTAATAATGCGTTAACTAGAAATATGTAATATAAATGACAAATGAGTTATAGCCGAAAACAAAAAATCCAAAATTTCAGTTTTTTTTTAGTTTATTCAGAAATTAAGCAAGATAGCTCCAATTTCTTTTCAGATTATTAGTGGCCATAAAATTCCACAACTTTTTTCTAATTTAACCATCGTCGTATCTCTTCAAATAAGCGAGATCCCCATAGTTAACACCCAATCTGATACATCTTGTCTGTATATTTCGAAAATGTTGACAATTCTATGGTATACTTTTAACATTCTCAAAAAAAATTCATACCGGAAGTTTATTAAAAGTTTAAAAATTATGCTCATTTCTTCAACATTTTTGGATAAACTTGATTTCCTCCAAATTTTTTTAAACATTTCAGGAATTTTTGGCTTATGAAATTTTTGAAAATTTTGAATTGTTTAAACATTGAAAAGTATTGAAAACTTGAAATTTTGAAAATTGCGAGAAATTTGAAAACTTCAAAATTGAAAAAATTATAGAAAATTTTAAAAATTTCAACAATTTTTGGTTTCGGATTTCGAAAATTTTAAATTGTTTCGACATTAAGGAGTATTGAAAATTTGAAAATTTAAAAAAATCATAATAATTTTGAAAATTTTTGAAAATGTTGAAATATTTTAATTTTAATAACTGTGAGAAATTTCAAAAATTAAAAATTGTAGAAATTATTAAAAGTTTTGAAAACTGTAAAATTTAGAAATTTTCAATTATTTAGAAATTTTGATAATTGCGGGTTATTGTAAATAATTTAAAAAATTAAGGTTGAAAATTTTGAGGCGATTACATTATTAAACTGTTCAGATAAACGACCAGAAACAAATCGTTCAGTGATGTTTTCTCAATGGAAAGTTGTTCCTATTGACATTTAACATGCTCATACCGATTTTGAAGCCTAAATTAGTCAATTTTTAAAACGACAAAAATATGTGGGGGTAATGGCGGGGGGGGGGGAGATCTAAAGGTCGAGTTTGCGCAGATCGGCTATTTGTCATGCGTAGAATACGAATTTAAGGTTCTTTTGCGACCGCGTCTATTTTGTTGTAAAGCACCCCTTTCCCTTGCTTTTTTGGCCGACCAACCTCATTTTTTGCGGTGTCATCCTATTTCAATTAGCAATATTTAAGCCAAATTTTGATATTTTTGCGTTATGGTGTTTGGACTGTAAACTGTATGTGTACCCCCACCCGCTGCGTCCGCTTTATCGGTCTTCTGAAGCCCTAAAATCTGCTTATTAGTCAAAATGTTTATGTTAAAAATGTTTGCCATAAAAGCCATTGTTTCCAACGTCTGTTTGAAAAAAATCGATATTTTGAACAATACGTGAATCAATCAGTTAAGAAGGTTTTCTTCGAAAATATTTACTGTTGCTAGCTAGAGCTTTATTTACGTACAAAAAATAGATGTTATTCAATTGACGATATAAGAAAGATGATCAATTGATAACTGATAAGGTAATACTCGCTGACACAAATAAAAGCAAAGCCGGCTATTAGAAATTACTTATTTACAACGGAAAATTATGACCTTGGGGTATGAAATCATCAGACTTCAGACACTATTTTTTTCAAAACTAAAATAACTTTCAAGAATAACCATTTGACTCGTCTAATTTAAAAATAGGTAATGCATATAAAGGCTGCATTGAAATGTTGCATGTTTTACAGTTCAGCTTTCAGTTATATTTGTGCAGCTACCTAATCAACAACAAGATGTATTTCAAATCATTTGCAATGTTTGGTCTGATTTTTGTCGTCGCAGTACAGGTTCGTATATGTAGGTGTTTTTTGGAAATTTCTGTTAGAATATTAAATGCTGCCAACTCGTTTTTGGGCAAACATTTTTTGGTAATTAAAAAAATATTAAAATTTCCACAAATTTCTAAATATTTTCAAAATTTTCAAGTTCTTAAAATTTTCAATTTTTCCAAAAATTTTTAAAATTAAAATTGGTTTCAAACGTTTTTGTTTACTTCTATTCTAACCGTAAATATTTTTTACACAACTTTACACCAGTCAGTTTTGCAGATCATTGGCAAGTATTTTTAAATTACAACAAATTAGTTCCAATCGATGTGATTTGTTAGCAAAATTAACACAATTTTTTTGTCAAATCTTTTTACAATAATCATAATTTTAGAACTTTCAATTTAATTTTTATTTACAGGCAGATTATAAGCCTACGTTCACACAAACCGGCAAAGATTGCATGACCGAAGTTAAAATCGATGAAGCAACTTTACGTACTTTTTTTACGGAAGCGGGTATTGCAACATTAAACAATGCAGAAGTGGAAAAATTTTTTGAGTGCTGTATGCGTAAATTCATAACAGATACTAACAAATTTACTATGGATGATAAGTTCACCAATTATATTACCGATATTTTCACAAATCGTTTAGAAGGCAGACGTAATTTGGCTAAAATCTTATCCAAAAAATGTATTGAAGATTGTAAAGACATCAAAGAAGAGACTAACGGTAAAACTGCTGTCAAAACATTTAATTGTATGATGACAAAGCTGAATGATTATATTAAAAAGGAATAATTAAAACCTGGAAATGTTCGTTTATTTTAGAATTAGAAATTTGTTTAGATTAAACTGTATAATTTCTTTATTTTTATTATTATGCACTGCCTAATGTATACACCTAATTAAATAAATAAATATATAAATTTTAAGTTAATTATTTACAATTACCAATTTAAGTGAATATTGTTGAGTTTTTTGTTTAAGCCTAATTTTGAAAAAAAAAATGGTAGTGTTTTTGATAGTTACCTATATTTTTTACTAGAACTCCATACAGGTTGTTTATTGGTATGTTTCTACCTGTAATTCAAAGAAGAAAAATTGTGATGTGGTTTGTAGGAGTTTTTTAGATGTCAAGGGGGACGCATTTTTCAGGTACCTCTCACCCGCAAGCTATTCAACTTTAAAATCTTAAATAGAACCCTATCTCTTATGTGACATCAACGCAAAGCCTTAGAAATATGCAGTTTTTTGGCACAAACAAAATTAAAACCGGTTGATTAGTTTTCGAGTTATTAATTAAATAGTTATTTGTGTACCAAGGCCAAAAAGTGGATTTTTTGCGGCCGAGTCTAAGTTTAATGGCCGAGGCGAAGCCGAGGCCAGAAAGCAGACGAGGACGAAATAACACTTTTTGGCAGTGGTGCACACAAATGCTTTTAGGCGACCTTCATTATAAAATTTACAAATTTGTTAGATTTTTATTTATGATTTATTGATATAATTATTTATAACAACTGAACAATTGTACATAATTATTAGAAAATTCGACTACCAACACGTATTTATTACAGTTTACAGCAAGATTGACAGCTTGTTTACTTTGTTTTATTCAGAGATATTATGACATTGTCGGTAATGTCGGTATCATGATGTAAGGTAGAAAATTATCGATAGATGGCGCCACCCTTAAACGGATAATAATGAAAGCGGCCAAAAAACGGTTACTTTTTGGCCGCTTTTGAGTACTAAAAATTCAATTTTTTGTTAAGGTCGCCTAAAAAAGTATTTTTATGATGTCAAAAATTGCACCCCGTTACTATAGATTTTATAAATTATTAAAAGGCAAAGCTTCTTCTTTAACACTACAGTAAATGTTCAAAATGTTCGCCGTTATTGTTAAACAATATTAAAGTTTGTTTTGAAATTCAAGACGAACTTTTTCGAAATTTTGAAAATTTTTAAAAACTCCCAGTTATTTCCAGTTATTTTCAAAATTTCAAATCATTAACATCGCTTCAAAAATTTAATACTTTTTCGAAATTTATCAAATTATAAATTTTTGAAATTGTCCAATATTTTAAAAATTTTGAAATTTATTAAAACAAAAAAAATTAAAATTTTTAAAAATTCAAAAATTTTAAATGTTTTAAAAATCATTAAAATTTGTAATGTGCAAGCCAGGATTGTGTCTGTAGTATTCAAGTTTACCCATGGGAAGTTCAATTTCACCTCTTTTAGCTAATATACAGGGTGATTTTGTGAACCAGGCCACTATTGCTAACGTTTTTATTTTTAAAGATACAAAGTTGGTTAAATTAGGAAAAACGTGTAACTTTTTATTTTGGCTACGATGGTAAAAACGACAAATCGCTTGCGCATCGCCTTTTAGGGTTATTTGTTAAATTGACTTTTTTTTTAAATGGAACATTTTATTTTTTTATATTTATGGAAAATATAGAAGATCAAATATTCGAATCAAATCAATCTGAGAAAGTTATATTTTGGTTCCGTTATGTTGATGACATTTTAGCATGTTTTAATAGTTCATTTGATTTAATTAATAAATTTTTAATTTTTATTACCAGCTTGCAACCAAACAAAGTTTACGCTAGAAACTGAACAAAATAAGTCCATTAACGTTTTAGATTTGAACATAAAAATTAATTCAACTAATAAATTTGAGTACTCAGTTTATAGAAAACCTACACAAACAGACATTACAATACCACACGATTCTTGTCATCATAAAACACATAAATTAGCAGCATACAGGTTCATGATACATACGGCTTTACCGGTTCCTTTAGATAAAATTAATTATAATAGAGAAATTTCAATTATTAAACAAATTGCATACAGTAATGGTTGTAATACTAAACTTATTGATACATTAATTAAAGGAAAAGGTTATAAATTAGCTATTCAAAAAATTTATTCGAATACCCCAACTTCATCCGATACAATTAAATATGCTTCGATCACATATTTTGGTGGCAAATCAGAAAAAAAATGCTAAAATTAAAAACAAAACAAAGAAATATAACGTCAGTTTTAAAACAACTAAAAATATTTTAAACATTTTGTTTAATGCAAAATCAAAAACAGATGATTTCCGAAAATCAGGCATTTACAAATTTAAATGTTCGCATTGTAATTCGGTTTATAAAGAACATATACGTTGTTACATACACCCACATAAATCCAATTACGCTAAACACTTACTAGAACACGATCATTCAATGACATCTAATAACACCATAAGATGTTTACACTTTTGATGACAAACGTAAATTAGATATACTAGAAGCGTTTGAAATTCACAAACATTTAAAAACTGTACCGTTAATGAATGAGCAAAATGATCTTTTAAATTCTCCTCTATTGGACATTTTGGAATAAGAAATCAAGTAATCTGCATACGATTACCGAGATCAAGTCACCAAGTTCTATTGCTATAATACACACCCGCGCGCGCGCTCGCACTCACACACGCACACACGTGTAGATGTTATCATTTCACATACTCGTTGACTTTGACTTGGTGGCTAGGCAGAGTACCGAGAACAATTTTCATACCTCCTTTGTTTGTGTGGACTTGGTTGTGGAAAGAAAATATAAATTACAAATATGTAGGTTGAAAAGTGTTATGTGGATTCTTCCAAAATCCCGAATAGAGTAGGATGATCTTTGTGACAGTGTACTACGTTTTCGTTGTTGTCTCTTAGGATCTTGACGAGTGGATTGTCGTGGTATTGTATGGTACCGTAAAGCTTGTTCGGGGAGTCCTGTAGAAACTCTCCGATCGTTGGAAGCCATCATGGTGGAGTTGTGTTTCTTACGAACCAAGTATTGTCGAAAACTATTCGTAGCGTATTGTTTTCAATTGTGTGGAGTTTTTTCATGTGACAGTTTGCGGCGTAACTCCATATTGTGGCTGCGTATCTCATAGTTGGTCTGATCATGGCTTTGTCAACTTGTTCTCGGTGGAGAGCATGCTGCGTCTGTTGTGTAGTGGAAACAGGGCTTATGTGGCTGCTTTGCCACAGTTGGTGCAGGTGTTGACGTGGCGGCTCTAGGTAATCGAGGTGCCCATGGTGACTCTTAGGTACTTGGCTTTGGGTCTCTTACGGGATCGGGCTGTTGAAGATGTCTATGGGTTGATATGGCTGGTGGAGTTACTTACTGAAAAATGGCGTTGCTCTTCTCGGGGTTAACTTCAATCCTCCAGATTCGAAACTATTCCTCGAGTGTTTCTGTTGCCGTCCGTAGTCTTCTGGTGATTAGTCTTGGGCTGAGGGAACTTGCTATGATTGCAGTGTTGTCGGCGTAGAGTGCTATCCTAGTGTCTGTCGTGTTGGAGAGGTCTCGCACGTAGATGCCGAAAACACCCGGAAATAGGAGAGATCCTTGCAACACCCCCCGTTGTGAGGCTTTATTGTCTTGATCTCGTTCCGTACAGCTTGATGAGGAACGTTTTTCTTGCTTAGAACGAGGCTATCAGCTGCGTCATGGCTAGAGAGATGTTGGTTTCCATCATCTTGTGCAACAGTTTTTGCTGCCAGACCTTCCGCACGTTCAAGACAATGGCGCCTGTTAACTGTTTCTTGTTGAATCTTTCGGCGACGTGTTCAACTACCCTCAGGATCTGATGGACGGTAAAGTGGCTAGAGCGGAATCTGAACTGCTTGTCTAAAATGACGTGAGTGTCATCAATATCGGTCTTAAGTCTCTTGAGGATGACGCTTTCTGCTATTTCCCCATCGTTGGAAGTAAGCTGATCGGTCGGTAGTTCTGTGAGAAGGTGTTGGATTGTCCTGGCGTGAGAAAAACGATGACGTCGGCACACTTCCACTGCGAAGAGAAGTAGTGGAGTCGCAGCACGATGTTCATGATGGCGATCAGTGCAACAAAGCAGCGCCTTGAAAGCCCTGTTGCCGATGGTGTCGGATCCTGGTGCCTTTCTGGGTTTCTTCTTTCGCATCAGCTTCTGGTTCTCGTTTAGTGTAGCTGGGAGTACGGACTGTGGGGCTTCTTGCTGAAGTCGTCTTCTAACGCAGCGGTAGATGCGGCTGATGTGATCGACGCCTGCGTTGACGCAGTTCGGGTTGCACTGGCGTTCAAGATTGTCGGCGAAAGGCTCGGTTTTTTTTGGAGTACGTGTAAGTTATACCGTTGGCTCTGTGGGTGGGCAAGGTTAGTGTCGTCATGTTGCGTAGTACTTAAGTCATCTTTTACAGGAAGTTGTTCTCAGTTGTTAGGGCCTTTAGCTTTACAGGTTTCGTTCCGGTGTTGGGCGATGGCCGCACGGATTTCGGCTGCTAGCCTGTTGGTTTCGGCTCGGCTCGGTGAGTTGATGGTTCGGTGCGCTAGTCTTCTCGCTTGGTTCTTGGTGGAGATGAGATCCTTAATGTGGTCTGGGAGAAGGTCGCATCGGTTCAGTGCGGGCTTCGTGTTGGTGGCGAATCGGATCGAAGACTGGATCCGGGACGTCAGTTGTCCCACGGCGTCTTCTAGGTCTTCGGTGGTGTGCATTAAGTCGATTCTTTCTATCGAGTCTTGCAGGTGGTCGGTGTGGTCGTCGCGCAGTTGCCCTAAGTGCAGCAGGACTGAGTTGTGGTCGGAATCGAGTTCGGATATGGAGGTTAGTTGATGTTGAAAGGTTACGTCTTTGAAGATGTCACATTCAAATTAATTAAATATAAAATATTATTTGTCATAATTCCAAATGGCCACGCCTGCATGTATGTTTACCAAAGTTACGGCCCCTTTTTGTTCACTTTGTTATGTCTAAATTTGTCAATTAAGAACAAAATTCGCTCACTTTTGAGACTGTTAAAAACTGTTTAAATCTACCCTTAATTTTTGCAGGAAAATTAACCTCTTTGATTGATTATCGTCTATTTATAAAAAAAAATAGTTAATAAAAATTTTTGTAGTTTTTACCTTAGAGTCTTTTAGTTAGTTGCTACTGAGAAAAACGCTACACCATCCCTTAGTTGCGAGGGATACAACCAGGTCTCCTAGTTGCGGGAGACATCAAGACACTCTTCAGAGTTCCCCAGTTGCGGAGCTATTTTTCAAATTTTACCACTCCAGTGCATGTCCCCTGAGCTGTGTATTATTATTTTGTTACATGTAAAACTGTGTTTTATTTATTTATACGACCGTTGGGACCTCCCAACGTTAGGGGTACCATAGACAGAAATGTTTTTAACACCAACTTTTTTGAGTTTATATGTGAATGTACGAAAAAGGAAATTATATTTTAAATATTTAGACTATTCCCATTTTAATAACAAAAAAAAGGCATAATAATCGACAAAAGTTGTACTTGTTGCAATCATTTAATGAAGTGTAACTGACACACAAATACGTGCATTAAAAACTATATTTATACGAAAATAGACGAAAGGATTAGTGCCTTCGTGGTTTGCGTGTTTGAGCTTCAAAAACCTTTACTTTATATTGTATCTTAAAATACCAAGATAACACAGCGATAGGCGTTTTATCTGCCTTGGTAAAATTTAAAAGCAATTTCCATTTTCCTTCGGGAACACCTGGCGGAAATTGAGTGCTGTCAGGTATCCAGTTGGACATATGGTAGGTAACCTAAAGACAAGAAAACTTTTAAACTCGCTTTTGCTGTGTAATCACATTTTGTAAAAATAAATTTATATTAATAAAATTTAAAAACTCAGTTTAAAAGCACCAATACATTACTCCTAGCTTAAAGGGCCACACAAAAGGAGGAGTTGTGTGATTAAGTAGCAATCTGTTTATATCAAAATATTTTATGTTCATCATGCTTTTGATCGTGTCCTCAAATTGGATAATGTCCAGACGGTACTCATTACTTAGCCATTTATATCCAACTACAAATCCCTAAAAATAAAACGAATATGAAGAGTTTAGACATAGTTATCTACTATACCATATCACGATCTGTCAGCACTTGCTTAAATTTCACAGTAATGTTAATAGAATTAGTTGTTCGATTCGATTTGTAAGCTCCGCATGTGAAGTCCACCATAGACTTATCGAAGTATTCGTTTTCAAATCTTTCTTGAATAACTTCGTAGGAATTATGCTGTAAATGATTAAAACATAAATAAACCAATTGCCATTAATATAGCTATTTACCGATTGTCTATATTAATTTACTTTCGGCCTAGATCGCGTTATTATTTAAGGATTACACCTAGCATAATCAGCTAAGGACCAACCTGTACCTTGTCTGCCTTTACAAGCATTTGCTCTAAATGTTTGAGCTATAGTGGTTGGTGGGCCCTGCCTGCCTAAACAGGGCCGTCTGCTTCAATTCGATGTGTGTCAGGACAAGAAGACTTAATCAGCTTACGATTGTTAATTGTTTCTGAACCCATACAAACTAAGGTTTTGCAAGACATTGCAGCATGCATCTTCAGAGTGATCAGAGCACTAAATTTAAATCTGGAATGCGAAGGTATTTAAACTCCTTTGAGCCAGTCGGACAGAACGGTAGAATTTTGGTTGCCCGTCACCGTTGGGCGGAGAAGAATTCGGCGGAGCCTGATCGTAAGATCGATGATGCTTACGCGTCCTTAGAGGATGAACTACCGAAGTCCAAGTTTTACTGAGTCTAAAACCATCCTCTTTGTTTATGTTGTTAGGTTGTTTCTCAATTTTAATTGTTTCACGTATGAAACGAGGGAAGTAATGAGATACTCTAGCAAGTACTCGAGCAATCTCAAAGTCCATCTTATGCCCAGCTAAACCAGTATCTTCAGCAACCGCAGATTTTGTGATACAGACGTGTTTTTTTAACTCAATGAAACGAACAGTTTGTTCGATGTAGTTTGAACGACAATAGCAAGGGATGTTCTAATTTTGGCCGATTTTAAGCTTGATTCTTGGTCTTTGCCGGATCTGAAGCTGAAGTTTTATTAGTTCTAAAGACTGTCTTTATGTAACATGAAACAGCTAAGTCTTTCGGAGGTGCCAATTTCTCCTTAGCGCTAGGTTGTTTAGCTCTACGTATTGTTCTGTGAATTGTTTCGGCTGTATAATCATTTTGTGGCAACGACATCAACAGATTTGGACTGCTTTTGTTTTTAAAGTTTTCAGCACACTAGCTTTCTGCATCGAGTGGTGATGCGAGTTTGTATTTAAATATCTGTCTGTATGTGTCTTCTTTCTGTAAACTGCGCGCTTAAACAATCTAACCACGGCCCTGTTTAGGCCAACAGGTCTCACGAACAGCACTATGGTTCAAACATTTAAAACTAACGCTTGTAAAGGAGACAAGCTACAGGTCGGTCCTTACCTGATTATGCTGAATTCGAAAATTTGCATGAAATCATAACTTTCCTTACTTCAGACAATCAGTGGTTGGAAGTAATGAATTACAAGTAATGCATTACTGTAATTAAATTACTTTTTTTCGGTAACAAGGAATGTAATGCATTAATTTTTTTGGACGCACACTAACTCCCGTCAGCGGTCAATCGAAAAATAATCCCTTTCCTTAACTCCCGTCAAAAAATTTTTACCTGGGCCAATATCTTAATCCTCATCCTGAACTCCCGTCAGAATAATGACGCACGCGGTTTAAAGTCAAGTTGATACAGTATGTACCGGTTTTGAAATAAAATGATCACATCAGACGCATATAAAATGTGTCCTAAAATTTATTTCAAAATGATACATAGCCAACCGGACGTCGGTCGTTAAAACTACAACTAAATACATATAAAATATAGACAGACATATTTTAGAAGTTAAACTAAAGTTAACAAACTATTGTGCTAAATTTATAGGAAACACATTTTATGAAATCGTATCTACAAATTTGTTGATTATTATATTGTAGAATTTTGTTTTTAATAAAAGTCCTGCCTGCGCTGAACCGATTTGCGGATGATTCTGCTGTGGGATTCCTTTGCACTGTTTATTTTTATATAAGTTTCAGCAATTATTCCTATTGAACATTCGTTATCACTAGCTTCTTAATTGGTTAGCACTTGTCTGTATCCAGAATTTTAGAAAATGTTATTTAAGATATTGGAAATATTTTAAGTTACCTACATGATCATTATCATAGCATCTTTGCTTAATCACCAATGCTTAGGCCTGACGGGAGTTCAGGACAGGGATTATACGACGCCTACGACTTCGTAATCAACAGAATTAACCTGACGGGAGATAGGGTTGCCCGATTTTTTTGATAAGTAATTAGTAATTTGAATGCATTACCTTTTTTTTTGGTAATGTGATGAAAAAATACATTACTTTTGTCATTACTTTCATATTCAACAGAATAAATAATCAGGATATTCAGAATATCATTCATGAGTCATGAGATGACAAATCCGGGTAAACCTGGGACCAACAAAATCCTTATTTATCCTAGAATAATGTGTAATACCTACAGCAATGAGTGAAGGAATGTTAAGTAAGGTTTCATAGGAAATTTGTTGCTTGGTTGAGAACGAGGTGCTTAGTTCGTGTTCCAAAAATTAAAATACTTTCGTGCAACATATTAGCATCGTCTAACTTAAGAAAACATCTTGTGGTAAGTACTAAGTACCTAGTATAAAACTACCCTATTATTTGAATGTTACAGATATTTACTTATTATTAATTCCAAATTTTTGCTGATATGCACGGTGCTTTAAATTAAAAGTTAATAATTATTTAATTAATTACATTACTTGTAATTAATTAATAATTTTATTTATTAAAGGGGGACAGATTAGCTACCTAATCGGTATACGAACAAAATTTATTATTCTTTAAAAAATTTAAATTAAATTAATTAAAAAGCAACAATTTAAATGAATTCGTTAATATATTGTTATTTCACTATGGTGCGTGATCAAATTCACCTTGTGGTTTTTTATATTTTTGCACAATTTTTTTAAATTATTTTTTTATAGAAAATCCACCCAAATCAATAGCTTGCAACCTTTTTCTATTCGTGATACTGCGAATAAAGGAGGTGCAGCTTTTCAAAAATCGATAACTAGCCTTCAACCGAATCTTACAGTAATGTGTTCTGAAACATTAAAATCACGTTTGGGATCTTTATTAGACGATACAAGAAAGAAGATTGTTCAAAATATGATGGAAGTGTCATACGTCAGCATTACTGCTGATTGTTGGTCGGCAGCAAAAAGGTACCTACGTATATACATACAATTTTTTCGTTTTATACTTTTAAATATGCTATTATTTCAATTTTTAATTGTATTCTAAAAGTTATATTGGAGTGACAGCTCACTGGATACATTCTATAAATTTTGAAAGACGACAGGCAGCTTTGGCATGCCAACGTTTAAAAGGCAGGCATACGTTTAACGTATTGGCTTCTGCATTGGTGACGATATTCGAAAACTATAAAATTCAAAATAAAATTACTGGTGCCACTACGGGTAACGGTTCAAATTTTGTCAAAGCTTTTACGTAAGTTAAAATAACAGAAAAATTATTATGAAGCAAGTAAATTAAACTGGCATTTTGGTATTTTTTAGTGTATTTGGAAACGAGTCAGAGGAAAGCGGTTTGAAGAATCTGCAACAGAGTTTGAATTCATTGAAATAAGTAATTTATTAAATGACATTGAAACTACTTGCAATAGTGCAGAAAATATGGAATGTTTCAACGTGTTGCCACCTCATTATAGATGTGCCAGCCATACCTTAAATTTAGTAGCAACAACTGATGCAGAAAAAGCGTTACACATACCGTCTTTTAAAAAAATATCTAGAAGTTGTTTTGCTAATTGCCGTGCAATCTGGAATAAACAGAATTTATCGACAGTTGCTGCTGATACCATTAAAGAAACTCTTGGAGTTTATTTGAAATCGCCAGGCATCACCAGATGGAATTCCATGTTTGACTCATGTAACCAACTTAACGGTTTTATCAATAATAACGATAGTGTGGAAAAAATAAATTCTGTTTGTGATACTTTGGGGTTGCCAAGGTTTCTCAGAAATGAAATGATCTTTTTAACGGAATATGTCGATGTAAGTCACTTATTTTAATAATTGGCTGTGTAGCAATAATTAATACATCTATTTTTACAGGTAATGAAACCACTGGCAACAGCTTTGGATCTTTTACAAAAAGAAAAAAATATGTACTTGGGATATTTGCTGCCTACACTGTACCAAACAGTGTCAACTTTAAGACAGATTAAAGATACGCGGCAACTGCAGTTTTTTTGCCCTTAGTATGTTCACTAATAGACGGTATTTTATTGAGGTAATTATAAAATAAATTTTCTGCGATGTTTGCGTTTATATATATAAGAGTTTTCATTTTATAGGTTTAAGTCTGTTTGGTGGAACCGCTCATTAGTGGTTGCTAGTTGTGTACATCCGAAATTTAAAATGAATTGGATTGAAACAAACGGCATGCAATTGGGTGATTGGGGAATTAAATTGTTTTCATTTAAATGTATCCAATAGTTTGCCAACCAATTCACAATCACGCACATCCGAAGATGAAGATGAAGATTTTGTTATGTTCCCTTCACACAATGATAATGATTCAAAAGAAAATGAGTTAAAATTATTGTTTGACAACTTTCTAAAAGCAAAAAGCGGGATAATACAATTTTAACTAATTATGGTATCATCAAGGATGTTTTTTTGAAGTACAATAGAACACTGCCATCCAGCGCAGCGAGTGGCGGTAGCTCAGAGGTTGGACGCTCAGTCTCTAACTGAAGGTCTAGGGTTCGATTCCCCGCCGAAGCCATGCAGCAATAAAAATCTATGCCGCAACCCACCACTCACATTCCCCAATCCGGTGTAGGCAGCCGTGGGGCCTTAATGCCTGAAACCTTCTCTGGAATTTAGTCGTTCGGATTCGACGTTAAACTGTAGGTCCCCCGCACTCCACCTTAGCCCTAAGGAGAGTACGTGGCAGAGAAGAGTGCCGGTGCCCAGCAGGGGGACGTAACGGCTGATTACGATCCAGCGCAGCTGTAGAAAGAATGTTCAGTGTGGCAGCAGACGTTTTTAAAACGAAACGTCACGCTCTAGCAGATAACAATTTTGAAACACAATTGTTGTTAAATTTAAACATGGAATATGTAGAATAAATTTTTTTTAATATTATTGTGTTTTGTGTGGTGTAATTATTAGTAGTGTTTAATAAGGACAAAAGTAATGTTTAAAATAATGCATTACTTTTTTCGGTAATTAGTAATTGTAATGCATTACCTTCCACGTAAAGTAATTAGTAATGAGAATGCATTCTTCTTTTGGCTAAATAATGAGTAATTGTAATGCATTACTTTTAAAAAGTAATGTTCCAATCAGTATCAGTATGGGGAAGTAAAAAAGGAAAGTGGACAAGTGCGAAAACTACCGCACGCTAAGCTTAATAACACAGCTCAAAAATAATAACCAGAATTGTACACAGAAAATAGAACAAAAAATTGAAAAGCAGTTATCTGAAGACCAATTTCGATTCAGCAGAGGTACGAGGACGAGAGAAGCAATAAATAATTTAAAAAAATACTAAAAGAAGAAGAAACGTACACAGCTTTTATAGATCTGGAAAAGGGTTTCGTTAACGTAAGGTGGAAGGAATTATTCCACATCATGAGAAAGATTGGAATAAAATTAAAAGATCGTAGAGTGATTCATAGCCTATATAAGAACTAACTAGCAATAATAAACAGCGGAAAGATTTAAACAGAAGCAAAAATTAAGAAAGGAGTTAAACAAGGCTGGTCGCTGTTGCCGCCGATTTTTAATCTATATATACAGGACGCGCTAAATAAATGTAGAGAAAGCATAAACATATGCATAGAAATACAAGGACAAATAATAAATATGATAAAGTATGGTAGATGACATAGCTGTAATAGGGCCGATTTTAGACATTTGCGGGCCCTAAATATAGGTTTAGTGGTGGCATGATTTTAAATAATAGCGCCACCCATTTCACTAGCACCAAACGTTTATTACACGTGAATTTACAAACAAATAAAGATAAACATCAGCTAATTTTTAACGCGTTTTAAAACTGAGAAAGATCTTTCTCCAGAAGCGTTACTAATAGAGAAGGATTTCTACATTGGGAAATGTAGAAATAATATTATTTTTTGTAATAAAATTTAACTATTCATAGCGCGAGTAAAAAAAATTACTAGTAAGTATGAATTTAAACTGAAATAACTCATCAGAAAATTTTTACTTTTACCGGAAACGCAAGTTAGACATGTTTTTTCGGTAGCGTTTTTTTTTTCTTAAACTAAATTTTTGAAATTTAAGCACGGAATCTGAGACAAAAACTTAAGGCAAATTAAAACTTTTTCCGAAATATCTAGCTTCAAAATGGCGGCTGCTACACTTTTTAGAAAATCTGGACTTTAACGCTCATTTACTCAAAAAGTAGTTGTCTGATCGGAATCAGCTACAACTGGTTTGAGAGCCCCTCGTGGGTAGTATACGATGAAGTAAAATTAATTTAAAAATCCAAAAACGGTGCTTCAAAATTGTGAAAATTTTGAAAAAAAATTTTTTCAAAAACTGCCCATGCGATTATTTAAACTTTTGAGCCGATAGAACTTGCAATGAACTAAAAATTTGTTTTTTTTTATTAATTTTCCAAAATTTACTCTGTCGCTTTCCAGCAATTTTTGAAAAATTTTGAACTTATTAATTATTTTTTCAAAAACGCAAACGCTGATCTTTATAAACTTTTATTTATTCGATAGACTATTTGAAATAATTTATTAGGATTAGCAAGAATTTTCTACTAACTTAAAAATTAAGAAAAAAAAAACGATAGTTTTTAATACCAACAACGCGTTTTCCGAAAGTTGCGTGATTTTAACTATGCCAATCAATTAGCTCTAGTTAAAATATATTTTTTCGCATATTTTTAATAACTCTTTAACTCTTCTGTTCTTACTATTATTATACGGTATGCGACATCGTAGGGTTGCCTACATAAATTGTATTCTTAGAAATCTAACATACGGTTAAATGAGAGAAGAGATTAAGACAAATCGAAAACTTTTTTACCGAACTCTCTAGCTTCAAAATGGCGGCCGCTACAACTTTTTGAAAATCTCCAATTTAACACCTATTTACTCAAAAAGGAGTCGTCTGACCGGCGCCAGCTACAATTTGTTTAAGAGCCCTTTGTATGTAGATGGATACGATGAAACAAAATTAATTTCGAAAATCTGAAAATGGCGCTTCTTCAAAATTTCGAAAATTAAAAAAAAATTATTTTTAAAACTTTGTAGGCTGTTAGAACGGAAGATTGGCTACAATTGAATGATTTTTTTCCTGAAAGCTATAATTTCACTTTGGCAATTTCTATAAATTTGGATGGATGGAATGGAGGGTTGCCTATATAGCTTGCTTTCTTAGAAATCTAACAGTCGGTGAAATATACGTTATAATTATAAAATTTACAATTTTGTAAATACGGTATGTATTAATATCTAGTATGGGAAAGTCCACTCGAAGTCCACACTTCAGCTATTTTATATCATCGATGTCGCTATTATATGGGAATTCCAAATTCTAGCAAAATATTACTATACTTTTAATTTTTTTATATGTACACAAATAATATAGATATGGCAGGTTTTAAGTTGTGAATGAGAATTTACAAAATGCGGGCCCGACTTGGGCTAGTCCTCGCCCGGGCCGTTTCAAACTACGGGCCCTAGACAATTGTCTTACTTGTCTAGGCTGGATATATTACACAAGTAAGATATAATAAGCATTTAATTGATGAAGTACATGACTTCTGCTACCTAGGAAGTAAAATTACTGAAGATGCAAGACGTCGAAACGAAATAGTTAGTAGACTACAACAAGCAAAAACAGCGTTTCTACGCGAAAAATAAATTAATGACATCAAGCAAAATATCAATAGAGAAACGAAAACAAGTTATAAAGATATATCATATGTATGGAGTATTGCACTTTACGGATGTGAATCATAGACGGTGGCAACACCTGATAAGAAAAGACTGCAGGAAGCATTCGAGATGTGGTGCTACAGGAGAATGTTGAAATTGAGTTGGGTAGACAGAGCCGGACAGAACCCAGAACTTATTTTCTGGCTAACATGAGGCGCCAATACTAGGAAATTTAAATTACACTATATGTTTCTGAGGCGTTTCCTAACAAAACGAAGACGAAGAAGAGTAAGTGGTCTTGAATATAAGAAAATTAAGCAAAAATGGCAGACTACTGATTTTTATAGGATTTCTATGTTTAACAAATATTTCTAAAACACAAATACGAAAAACAATAAATACCTAACAGTCTAAAACTAATCTAGATTTATTTTAAAAGAAAATTACAATTAAGTAAATTATACGTACGTATCCCAAAATTAGAGCTGCACTCAAAAACACAAAAAATGAACATATCAAATTCATGGTTTTATAATTTCATACCCGCTTTGACATTGACTAAACTGAACGCTAATTGTAGTTTTTTGAGTACTTATATACAACGTCACTACAAAGGAAATGAAACCAAATAGTTTGAAGATTCGATTAGTAGATATCCTAGGATACAATGCATGACCAAAAGCACAATTACCACTGGACGGTATCCACATGTCATGAATCACAAATACATCGCCGGTAAAAAAATTAAAAACCTTGAAATAATGTAGATCATTGAGATTAGAACTTTTGTTGATTTTCGAATATTCTACGTTGTCAATATTCGTCAAGCACAAACTTAGAATTAGGTAATTACAAAAAACACAAATATTAAATTCTGTATAGTTTGCTTTTTTTAGATACACTAGAAATGAGAAAATGTTTTAGATAAATCCTTGTGATAGATCCCATATTGCAGAGTTTTTGTCAAACTACATGTTTCTCCTAAATGATCTGTAAAAATGTATTTAATTAATCTAATTATATTAGTGGGTTTCAGGACGTTCTAATGTTCGTTGTCCTATGTGGTTTTGTTTCCCGAAGTAGAAAATTGCTAAGATTTGGAGCAAATGCAAATCATTCAGGGAAGTTTCTTTCGCTTTGGTTTTACTACAGACATTGGACTTACTGGCCGACTAAAAGAAAGGTACTTTTATGCCAAACATTTTCAACCTAAACATTTTGTTGACTAATAAGCACGTTGTGGGGCCTTGGAAGATCGATAAAGTTTTAATATTCTGGAAATTTTAAAAATAAACTATTTTCAAATATTTTATAATTATAAAACTGAAAATTTAAAATATTTTCAATTATTTCCAAGTGCAAAAATAATGAAAATTATATCAAATTTTTAAAATTTTAAAAGTCATAATTTTCAAAAACAAAATTATTACAAATTATAAATTTGCATAAAGTTTCTTTTTTTAAGTTTACAAAAACAGAAAATTTTTCAGCATATTTCATATTTTTCAAGTTTTCAAAATTTTTCATTATTTCGATTCCAGAATATGTACATTTTGTGCTTATTAATACATATTGACATGTGATAGATGTTAGCACGCACAAACGCAGGCACTCTAGCACGCATGTAAGCACGCACGCACACACACACTGCACGCACGCACGAACGCACATCGCACGCAATTTCGCATGCACGCACTAACGCCACAGGCACTCACGCAGCCGTGCGCACGACCTTATGCAAACTCTTACGCATGCACGCACACACGCTCTCACTCACGCCGCCGCACGCACGAACGCACAACGCACGCAATTTCGCATGCACGCACTAACGCCACAGGCACGCACGCAGCCGTGCGCACGACCTTATGCAAACTCTTACGCATGCACGCACACACGCTCTCACTCACGCCGCCGCACGCACGAACGCACATAGCACGCAATTTCGCACGCAGACGTGCGCATGACCTTATGCAAACTCTTACGCGTGCACGCACACACGCTCTCACTCACGCCGCCGCACGCACGCACGAACGCACATAGCACGCAATTTCGCATGCACGCACTAACGCCACAGGCACGCACGCAGACGTGCGCACGACCTTATACAAACTCTTACGCATGCACGCACACACGATCTCACTCACGCCGCAAGCACACACGCACACAAGCACGCACGTACGCACTCAATCAAGCACGCACGCATTCACAATCGCACGCATGCACATACACAACACGCACACCCACAACACGCACACAAGCGCGCACTCAACGACTCAAGCAAGCAAGCAAGCAAGAAGGCACGCACGCACCCATGCATCCATGCCGTACGCACCAATGCACAACTTCACGCACGCCCAGACGCACACACTTAAGCACGCACTTAAGCACAAACGCACGCACGCACGCAAGCACGCACTTAAGCATGCACTCAAGCACGCACTCAAGCACGCTCTTAAGCACCCCAGTACGTCCACACGCACGCGCATCCTCGTACGCCGCGCGATACACGCTCATATGTACACTTGCACACCCACCTACTCTACTCCCTCAAAATTGAGCTTTGTGATCATTGGAGGTCATGGTGGTAAGGAGTTATGACGAAGTCAAATTTGAATTACAAAATGCCATTTCCTGGTTGTAGCGTGTCGAAAAAAGGGATGTTTAATTATTTTTCAAAACACAGTCAAAAACGTATGGATGACTAATCCAGCACTTCCGGTTTAACCGGAAATGACGATTATTTCACACATTTTTAAAAGCACCTTGTACATTTTTCAATAGATTCTTGTAGATCATAAAATTCTTTTTTCAGCTATTTGAAAATTTTAAATTGTTACTAAACAACGGCGTAAAATGCAATTGTTTTTCTGCATGAAGATGGCCATGAATTCCACATTTATATTAGGAATTATTAACAAATGGGCGTTGCATATTATTGAAAACAAGTGACTGTCAATTTATTGTACCAAATCGAGATTAGTTCAAATTAATACTTTTATGTTTTAAGTTTCAAAAAAAAAGTTAAAACAAAATGAATTTTCTTATGAAATAACAAGCAAACACGAAAATTTTGTTTAATATTACTACCTACATTTCTTTGTTTTCTTATAAAGGGTTTTTAAATACCCCTTTAAAGAACCTGTTTTGCAATTCCAACTGAGACGTATGTTAAATGTGGCTGAAGTAGTTCAGTAATATTGGCCAAATTTACGAGTATTCGGAAGAAACAACAAAATAAAAGTGAAAATTAGTGGATTTAGTAGAGAAGAAGAGAGTTAACAGGGAGTATAGTGGAAATAACATCAACAAGGCGTGGTACAAGTAAAACTAACCTCAAATAGTGCTGTAGTTAATAAATAACAAAGCGACTTTGGACACACCTGTTGATATAATCGTAACAAAAACAAACTATGAACTGTTACAAATGTGACGGTGAATTACCACCGGAAAAAGATTATGTAGATTGTAGAGGCTGCAAACGCGGGTTCCATTACGAATGTGTTGGAATGCGGGAAGCGGTATACAGAAAAATGAATCAAGATAACAAAGCCAGCTGGCGCTGTATGAACTGCAAAACCAAAACTTCATCAATAAACGATAACATAGAATCGAAAACAGGTACCATGAGCACGAATATGAACGTGAACATAGATGAACTGAAAAACATGATAAAAAGTGTCCTCCAGGCAGAAATTAAAACGGTAACCGATAATATAAAGATGATCAGCGAGGAAGTAAAAACATGCAAGGATTCAGCCGAATTTACTGGGCATATGCTTGATAAATGTAACGAAACCATGAAAGAAGTAAGGGACGAAATGAAATTACTGAGAGACGAGAACCGCATATTAAAAGAAAAAAACAAAACACTGGAAGAAGAAGTAAACAACCTCAAAACTGCAATAGAACAGGATCGACAATACGCACGAAACAAAAATCTGCAAATTGATGGTATTCCGGAGGCGGCTAAAGAGGACCTTCCCCAGATTATAAAAAATCTAGGCATAGTAATCCA
This sequence comes from Ctenicera cuprea, assembly GCA_958336395.1. Classification (NCBI taxonomy): domain Eukaryota; kingdom Metazoa; phylum Arthropoda; class Insecta; order Coleoptera; family Elateridae; genus Ctenicera; species Ctenicera cuprea. The sequence continues at coordinate 10,408,965 of OY284488.1, forward strand.
GCAACCAATAGTCAACGAGGACATACAAGTCTTGCACAGAATTGAAACGGCCGCAAAAAAAGCAATAAAACCAATTATAATACAATTCACAAACAGAACCACCAGAGATGCTTTTTTACAGAAAGCGAAATCCAGAAAGCCCAACACAAAAGATTTATTTGCAGATCTAAAGCCGACCCCAATTTATATCAATGAACACTTAACACCTTACTACAAAAATCTAATGTTCGAAGCGAAAAATATCAAGAAAGAAAAAAATTATAAATACATCTGGTTCAAAAACAGCAAATTGCTTATTAGAAAAGAAGAGAATTCCAAACCAATACTCATTAACAACAAAAACGACCTAAAAAAATTATAATGTGCGTTGCAAAAATTGTAAGTGTTTTTTGTGTCCCCAATGGCTCATCTATATGAAGACCTGAAGACATGGTGTTATAGTGACAATCTAAAGGAAAACATTTTATGTGGAATAGTGCATGTCAACATTCGAAGCTTAAAGAAGCACTGGTGTGAATTTCAGGCGGTCATTCAAAGTAGGTTAGACGTGCTCAATATTATAATATTAACAGAAATTAACGTAAATCAAATGGAATCTGAAATATATCATATTGAAGAATTTAATAAGTATGTGAAATGTAGGGAAAACAGAAGAGGAGGGGGGGTATGTGTCTTTTATCGAGAATCACTAGTGGTGCGTGAAATTGAATCAATCTTTAACAATGCCGAAACAATATGCATAGAAGCTACAAAAAAAATTAATGGTAAAGTACTTTTAATTGTATAATAAACTGTATCTACAGGCCACCAAATACAAGTGCCATAACTTTTTCCGCTGAATTAGAAAATTGGTTAGGGAATCTAGAAATGCATAAAAACGTTATGATAATAGGAGACTTAAATCTTGACCTTCTAGATTATAAGAAAACCGGTGTTAAACATTATATTGATACTCTGTGAATTTTTGGTATCATACAAACTATCAATTTACCAACTAGGGAAGAAATCGTAGACGGCACAACCACATCCACCTGTATCGACCATATCTGCTTACGGTACAAAAATGATAATTATGAATCCTTTGTTGTTAACTGCAAAATTGCTGATCATTACTTAACAGGTATAAAATTTTTTAAAGCCACGATCTTGCAAAACCCTGTCATTGAAACAGGTCTTTTTATACTAGATCATAAAGTAAACGATATGATATCAAGAGTGGACTGGGACTGCCTTCTGCGAATTACAAATCCCTCCGAATTGTATGATAAAATTGTACATACATTCTTAAACATTTATCGATTTGCAACAAGGGAAATTAAATTAAGCAAGCCGAACACCAAAAACATTTGGATTACAAATGAATTACTCACTGAAATAAATATAAAAAACAATATGTGGAAAAGATGTAGGAAAGAACGTGAAACAGAACCTTGCTCATTGAATATAAAAGATTTCGAAATTGTCTAAATAAGAAAATTATAAAAGCTAAAGCTGATTATTATAAAACTGCTATCGAAAAAGATAAGTACGACATGCGCAAAACGTGGAAAAATCTAAATGCTCTCTTGGGTAGATCGATGAATGTTGGAGAATCAATAACAAAAAATTTTAATATTACAGACTCCAAAGAGGAAGTTGTTACTCTAGCAAATAACTTTAATGATTATTTTGTGTGTGCCGTGGAGAGATTGAGAAACTCCCATTTGAATGCTGTTGTGCCTGATAACGCATTCGAACAACAGCTGCAATCAGTCTTTTTACCTTTCATGAACGAAATCGATTTATGCACAATAGTTAAAAATATTGATGTACGTAAGGGTGCTGGATACGATAACATACGCGCTAAAGATATTGTAAACAATTTAAATCAGTTGAAAGAGGTATTGTTACATTTTTATAACTTAATAATAAAAACAGGTGAAATACCGCAAAAACTAAAAATTGCTGTAATAACACCTATTTACAAAAGTGGGAAGAAAAACGAAATCAATAACTATCGACCGATATCAAATCTATCCATTTTAGACAAAATACTGGAACGTTATGTAAATACAAATTTAACAGCATACTTCAATAAATATTCACTACTAACAAAAACTCAATACGGTTTCCAACAAGGTAAAAGTACTGTAGCGTTGCTCGAAGATTTTTGTAATGAAGTAAATACAGCATTAAATGAAAAAAAAGCGGCGGCTTGTGTGTTTCTCGATCTTTCCAAGGCTTTTGACACCGTAGATCATGGGTTGCTTATTGATAAACTGAATGCACTTGGAATCAGAGGGGCTGTAGCTGCGCTGCTGCATAGTTTCTTAACAAATCGCAAGCAAACAGTAAAAATTGGAAACTTTTTTAGTACATTAAAACCTACTAAATTTGGAGTTCCCCAAGGAGCCATTTTATCTCCCTTATTATTCAATATTTATGTTAATAATATTTCGGCTATAAAAAATCTAAAATCGCACATATTTCAATATGCAGATGATACCGCTTTATTATCAATACATAATAATGAAAATGAATGCCTAACAAATTTACAACATGACTTAAACTTAATTGCTAAATGGCTAAACGAAAACTACATTTTTTTAAATTCCAATAAAACGGTATTACTAAAATTTGGGAACAAACAGTCACAGCAACAAATTATAAATCATACTAATTTTTGCCCCAAAAATCAACAACTCAGTAATACATGCACTGGTTGTACTCCGCTGCAATCTGCAGATAGTGTCAAATATTTAGGAATTATATTTCAATCAGATATGAAATGGACTAAGCACATAGAATCAATTTGTAAAAGACTCCGACAACTTGTAGCTAAATTATATCAATTACAGCACTACATCCCGATAAAGCAAAAAGTTTTATTGTACAAAACATTAGGTGAATCGGTTATCAGATACGGTGTAACAGTTTACGGACATACCTACATAACACACTTGCAACCAATAATTAAACTGCAAAATAGCGTGCTAAAATTAATATTGAACTCAAACTACTCCTTATTAAATACTTACCAAAAATTAAAAATTTTAAATTTACCAAGCTTAAGAGACTTCATAATTATACAAAAATATTATTTTTCTAATGTGTACAAATCGATAAAAAATACGCCGTATGAAATCCGACCTTCCACTCAAACTTACATTGCATCTACATACAATAATTTCTATGGAAAAAATTTGAAACAATACTACATTCCAAAACTTTTCAATGAATTTCCCCATAAAAATATTACAAAAATATCCGAACTTAAACGAAAAGCAATGGATTGGCTTATAAATCGACAAAGCTATTAAATACCCTTGAAATTAAAGAGCCTGCTCGCCACTCACTAGTGATCAGTAAAAATTAATAAGGAATACATGTTTACAACCTGCAAAAAGCTTCTTATAGTTTCGCAGGTACAAAAACTGAGAATATAGAAATGTTATAGATAGGATAATTCCTATTTAGGTTTAATTTAGTTTATCAAAAATTTATTTAAATATCATTAATTTTTAAGATTTGTAGGTTAAATTTTAATACAGATAGCGATTCATTTACTATGAGACTTATTTGTACACTGTATTTTTTATATTCCTATCGTAATAAATAATAAATAATTTAAAAAAAAAAAGAGACATTTATTTGATAATGTTAAACTATAAAATTTCAAAACAAATTGTTTCTGTTCTAATATCTCATCAAAAATAATTTTTACTAACAATTTTTTAGTTACAATTGTGGCTTAAATGTCTTTTTATAAAGGTATTTAAAAGCTTTAAAACATATCATTACAGTTGGTTTAAGCTGATTTGTAGTCATTTTCGGTTAAACCAGAAGTGCTAGATTATACGTTATACAGGTATCAAATTGCGTGTTAACTATGGGGATCTCGCTTATTTGAAGAGATGCGCCGATGGTTAGGGAAAAGTTGTGGAATTCTATGCCCACTAATAATCTGAAAAGAAATTGGAGCTACCTTGCTTAGTTTCTGAATAAACTGAAAAAAAAAGTTTTAGATTTTTTGTTTTCGGCTATAACTCATTTCTATTACATATTTCTAATTAACACATTATTAGGACACTTTTTTATGCTGAATCTAAATTTTTTATCAGATTTGGTATAACTGCTACCATTGCTCATTTTCGACTGTCAACTGTTTTTTTCTTATGGTCGGCATTTTAAGTTTTTTTTTATATTTGAATGGAGTTTTTAATTCTGATTTCAACGGTGTATGACACTTTGCAGTTTATTTAAGTTTTGAGCATTATATTACAGAAAATAAGAATTTCATAAGAGTGCTATGGAAAGACCACGTCATTTAATTTATTTTTAAAGAATTCTAGTAGGCCATGAACTGATGGAAGTAAAACAAAACACTCATTTTATTTACTTTGACCGTTAGATGCATTAGGTGTGCGAACATTTACGTTTGAGCGAAAACAACAGGTTAAATTATTTTTTACAAAAACAAATGTATGACAAAGTTTCTAACATACACAATTTACTGAAAATTCCACTTGCAGTTTCTATGTTTGCAACGGACATAACAAATTTGAATAACAGGTATAATAAAAACAGCATATAACACTAGAACTGCACTAATACAAATATTAAATAAATGTTCAATGACACTTTTGTAAAACATGCTCGGAAGCTTGTCTAAAATAAACTTTCTAATCTATGTGTTAGTAACTGTGTCATTCGCTTTTTTTTTGAAAAAATAACTTAACCTGCTGCCTACGCTCGAAGGTCTAAGGCAATAAAAGTAGTGTTTTGTTTTACTTTCATCAGTTCATGACCTACTAGAATTCTTTCAAAATAAATTAAATGACGTGGTCTTTCCATGGCATGGCGCTCTTATGAAATTTTTAGTTTCTGTAACAAAATGCTACCAAAATGTAAACAAAATGCAAAGTGTTACACATCGTTGAAATGAGAATTAAAAACTCTATTTAAATGTGAAAAAATTTAAAATGCCGACCATAAGAAAAACAAAAGTTGACAGTCGAAAATGAGCACTGGTAACAGTTATACCAAATCTAATCAAAAATTTAGACTCAGCATGATGAAGAAGTGTCTTAATAATGCGTTAACTACAAATCTGTAATATAAATGACAAATGATTTACAGCCAGAACAAAAATCCAAAATTTCAGTTTTTTGCAGTTCTTTCAGAAACGAAGCAAAATAGCTCTAATTACTTTTCAGATTATTAATGGGCATAAAATTCCACAACTTTTCTCTAATTTAACCATTGTCGTATCTCTTCAAATAAGCGAGATCCTCATAGTTAACACGCAATTTGATACATCCTGTATAATGCGATTTTATTTAAAAATCCTCAAGTTTAATTTGATTACGTTAAAAATTATAAAAAATGAGAGGTGATTGCTGGAGACACCACGCCGACAACCGAAATATCTTTCACGGGTCGCAATTGGCCCGCGGGACGTATGTTGCACACCATTGTAGGTTTTTTTTTTATAACGAACGGTACATTTTTGATTTACGAACCAGCTTCTTTAGAAAGAAGAAATGCAAAACACAATTAATTTGTAATTAACATAACAAATATTTACATTGTTAAAGTCCTTATATAATCGGGAAAACAGTGGCATCTAAACCCCACTTGCCAATTGTTTTTGAACGCATTTTATTTATCAGCACAAAATTAAAACTACAATATTCATTTATTATTAAAATTAATTATCAACAAATAAACAAAATCAATTCAGCCTTGTTTTTGCAATAATGTTATGGCTAAGTTTAGAACAACCCATTAGAAAAGATTAAATCAGTCAAAATTACATCAAGGATTAATAAGGTAAAAAGACGGTAATATTGTATTTTCTGGCGCAAGCGCCTTTCTTCTTCAACCTCTGTTATTTTATCCATTTTTAGTTGCGCTCTTCAGTTGAATGCAGCCAACAAATAAAAGTCATGGGACCGATGGAAATGACTCTTTTGGGACTGTGTTTAAATGCAACATGCTCAGATGGTGGCTTAAACGGCTTTAATGTTACAAATTACACGATTGTTTCAAATACAGTTAAATTTGACAAGAAAATGATGGTTACAAACCTTTTAGAAGAATTAAAAGGGATGCATTTAAAAATTGCTACAGTGCAGGTGATTTGTTGTTTGGTTTTTAGATAATACTAAAGCATAAAAAAATAAATGTTGTAGAATGGTGCTCTCAGTTATGCAGTTACTGAAAATAATACATGGGTCGGAAAAGGAGCCGCTTTTGAATTGATACATATACTACAGAAAAAATTCAAGTTTCGTTATTCTGTAATTTTACCAAAAGAAAATAGTTTGGGTACGAACAAGTCTGGAATTTTTGGGTTGCTTTCTACTAACGTAAGTTTTATTTTACTTTCCCATACTTTCAGTATAGAGAAGTATAGACTTCATGGACATTTTCAATTTCGAGATTTTGGCGGAAATACACGTTTTAGACATCCAGAAACAGAAAAAAATATTTAAAATAATAACTAACTGGGAGTGGTTGGGCGTAGGGGTCACGTTCATAACTCCCGAATTAATGGTAAAATTTTGATGCGTTTTGAAGTGAAAAATTCGTTGGAGAACTAATCGTAGAAATTTTTTTAAGGCAGTAGCATTTTTGGTAGCTTTATTTTCAGAAACTAAATTTTGTAAGTTTGTAAGCGGAATCTAATAGAAGACTTCACGTAAAATTCAACCATTTTTTCCAAATCTTCTAACTTCAAACAGTACGATGTTTTTAATATTTTGATATTTACGCTATATTACTCAAAAAGATTTGGGGCAACCGCCTCATCAAATTATAAATTTTTTAAAATATTTCGAAAATTATGAAATTTTTAGAAACAATTTACGTTTCGTTAATTTTATGAATATTTAGAAATTGTTTAGGTATTTGTAAAAAAATTCAAACTAAGTATTTTATGCCGCTTGCTTTTGAAAAATTTAAAAATCTAGATTTATAAAATAATTTGTCAAAAACTTAAATTATGAATTTTTTTAAATTGAATAATGGTTTAAAAATTAATGAAAATATTGGTAACTTTTGAAAATTCTAGACATTTTGAACTGAATATTTACAAATTGTCGTAAGTTTAAAGTTTTTAAAAATTACAAGAAACATCTTTTTTGGAAATTTAAAAAAATTAAATTAATTGACTTTTATATCACCAGGCGTAAGTTACTTATCTGTTTCGTTGTGTTTCTCCACTTCGGCGTAGTGTTTGTTTCTTACGTTTAAGTTCACTGAAGATGGCTGCTTAGCAGCCGAAATGTACATCTGAACGTAATAATATTTGTTCTTGTGAGAATCAAAGGGGTTTTCTTCATTATTGTTATAATTTTCTCACAGTCGCTCATTTTTACTTACTTAAATTAATTTAAATAATTTAGAAGTTTGAAATTTGTAAACATTTTAAGTATTTTGAAAATTTTTAGAAATTCGCGAAAATATATAAAATTTTTAAAATATTTTATAATTTAACGTTTAAACCTTTTTAATAGCCCTATGAAAACAAAGTGTTCTGCAAGAATCTTTGAAAATTGTTAATTGTAAAGTAAAAATATTATCAAAGTTTCTAAATATAATATTGCTCAAAAGCTGCCAAACATTTTTTTTATTTTGTGGGTTTATAAGGATAGGAATGGGCTACAACTAAGTCGGTGTCTTAGTCCGCTAATTAGCTGCAATAGAAACAGCAATATTTAAAGAAAAATTTTTGGCTGACGAATTATCACTTAGGTCTCTAATTTTCAGTGGTGGATTGCTGCACAGGCGCAAACAAAGCAAAAACTCAAACTTTTTTTAATTTAAAACTGCTTTAAAATTAATTTACAAATTGTTTACATTTTTTGCAGCCTTATGAATATTTAGAAAATTAGTAAAATATTTATAAAGTTATCGAATTACATATTTTGTACCGAATGTTTTTTGAAACATTAAAAAATCTAGCTTTTACAACAATTTTTGAAAAATTTAAATTATTTTGAAAATTTTTAAAATTGTAAGTCTGAAAATTTTGGAAAATTTGACGAAGTATAAAATTTTTTGATTTTTTAAAAATTTACCAAATTTTAAGAAACATTAGGTTATTTTGCAAAATTTTAAAGCTTGAAAATTTTAAGTTTGAACATTTTGAAAATTTTTAGAAATTTTGAAAATTGTGTAATTTATATAATAATGTTTAAAATGTCTAAAAAAATTTAATAGCTTTATGGAAACAAAGTGTTCTGCGAGAATTTATGAAAAACGTTAATTGCCAAGTAAAAATATTATCAAAATTTTGGAAGGTTCAAATATAATATTGCTCAAAAACTGCGAAAAAGATTTTTATTTTGTAAGTTTATAAGGGCAGGAATTGGCTACAACTGGGTTGGTGTCCCAGTCCGCTAATTAGCAACATAATTGTTAGGAGCAGCAATAATTAGGGGATTTTTTTTTATCTCTTAGGTCTCTAGTTTTCAGTGATGGAGTACTGCACAGGAGCAAACAAAGTAAAACCTCAAACATTTTTTTTATTTAAAACAAACTCTTGTTAATTGTTTATCCGGTTGAGGCCACCGGAAAATATGCAAAGCAATTACTTTGTCTAGTACAGAGCGATGTGAAACAGGCCTGGGCCTCGCTACGCCTATAATGCACGTGTGCGTTTAGACGGCAGGAGAGACATTGTTGAGACAGTGCAGTCAATGTTGCTTTAGTCGATTTGTTAAATTTAAATTTTTCGAAGCACACTTCTCCGCGTTATGGCAAAGAAGTACCTTAATCCGCGGCTGCTTGTTTTCCTTAATATCAAAAAATCTTTTCTAAAATATCGCAAGATAGGTTAGTGCTACATGCAGCTTAGCATGCCCTGACTATGATGCTCCAGATGTGCCGTTCGCTTTCGTTACAGTGGCAGAAGTAGTGCAATATATAGTCGCTGCTGGCGCATAAAACGTTGGTACAAAAATACTTTTAAAATATAATAAGTCGCAATTTTTAAAGTATAGGGAAGTCCAGGCGCAGTGCTTCGCTCATTTTTGAATTTAAAAGTGTGTGTTACTTGTCTTGCAAAATGAAATCATAAAACATACAAACAGAAAATAGCGTGTTACGAAGATAGTAGTTTTAGGGCTTAGCCGAAATTACAATTATTTATTGATTTTCATTTAATCAAACTGAAATTATAAATAGACTTAGTAACTAATGTTATAATACCGTCATGCATTTTACCTTTAACAACATCAATAAAATCAATTAGGATAAAATAGCGACTTTTTCTCAATGTTATAAAAATGTTTTTAGAACCATAACAGTTGATTTAGTGACCTGCATTAAATTTAACGACTTTCTTGACAACTTATCACATGTGAAAGCACAACAAAGAACAAAGTAGTTCTTTTCTAAGCAAGAACGAATTGATTGCACCCTTTGGTTTTTAAAATGCACTTATTTATACACCTACTTTTGTTCTACACAATGTTAAAGGTTACAAATCAATTTGTTATTCACAAATCAATGCCCTAACAAGGGAATTAGGCTCTCGGTGCAAACCTAAACAAAGCACCCGTACAGTGAATCCCAATTTAGGTGGAACATGACAAGGTAGCATAGAAAATATGAAATAGATGTATATTAAGTCTCTAGGAGAATGTCATTATTTGCAGTAATTCTAAATGGAAACGTAACTAACATTTTTTTACATTGCCTCATGGCAATTTTTTTAAAAATTTATTACAAATAAGGCTCCAAATACGTTATGTAATAATAATCAACCACACCCGCGCGTTGATGTATTTGGTTGCAAAATCGATGCTCAAGCGTTCACATGGCACTCTGGTAGAGAACCTGATACACATACTAGGGGTTATGAGTTCAAACCCTGATAAGATCCCACTTTATTAATTTCTTGAAAAATACAGTTGGATTGATATTATTCTATTTAAAATAGACAATTGTTATTTTGTAATGTTGCATAACAAAATTAACAAGTTAAAACAAAAAACGTTTTAAAATTAATTGAAATGTTTTTTCTGATTAATTTTGTTATGTAGCATTAAAAAATAAGAAACTGTACCATAAATCCATTTTAAATAAAATTATATCAATCTGATTGTTTTTTAAGTGTAACTAAGAAAATTGAAAAATCGGATATTATATGGGTTTGAACTCATAACCCCTAACAAATTCTCTACCAGAGCGTCAAGGGCACATTTAAGCATCGATTTCGCAACCGAGTATATCAATGTACGATTGGCTTACCTGTTATTAAAATTTTTTTCAGAGCCGTAATTATATTAAATTTTAAAATACATTGCTATCCGGTAATGCAAAAAGCTGTCAGGTAAGCCCATGGAACTTTCCTCGCATTCACTTAAATTTTTATTACATTTCTTAAATTTCCACAATTTTATGGAAATTTGGAATCTTTATAAAATTTTTGAAATAATTTTAAGTATATTTTATAAAAACGTTTTTTTTTAATTTTACTTTTTTTTTTAATTTTTGGATAGTTTTTAAAATGAATATTTTTTAAATTAAAGAATTTTGAAAATTTGTGAAACTTATTTTTAAAATTTTGGAAATTCTTAACATTCTGAAAATTTTTAAGAGTTGAGACATTTTAAAACATTAAGTTTTCAAAGTTTTTTTTAACATTTTGAAGAGTTTAGGAAACTTTAAAAATGATGTGAAATTAAAAAATTTTAAAATTATGAATACCTGGTAAATTTTAAAAAATTTTTAAGATATGAATAAAATTTTATGATATATTTATTTTATATCGATTATTTTATTTAAATTTAAATATTCTGCTTTTTTTCAAAATTTTTGGAAGAGTTTGATAACTATGAAATTTTTTTAAATAATATAAAAGTTTTGAAAATATCGAAATTTTGTGGTTTCTAAAAATTCCAAATTTTTAAGTTTTAAAAATATTTAAAATGTTGTCAAACTCAATAAATATTGAAAATTTAGAAAATTATTAAAAAAATTTCGTTTACAATGCTTAAAAAGTATTGAAGATTTAAAGAACAAGAAAATTTGTAGATTTTTGGACAATTTGAATATTTTGAAAAGTTGAAACATTTTAACACAAAGTTTTAAAAAGTTTCCGAATTTTAATAGGTTTTAAAATTTTGAAATTTTGGGAAATTTTGTAGAGTTTACAATTTTGAAAATTGTGGGAATTTAAAAATTTTCAAAATTTTTGTGATTAAAAGGTTTTAAAAATTGATAAAAAGCTTTTAAAATTTAGTGTTTCAAAACTTACAACATTGAAAAGAAATTGATTTGTTCTAAAGAAATCTGGTTAAACATTTATATACAGGGTGAGTAAAATGTCATGCGTAATGTATAACTTTCTAAATGTTGATTCTATAAAAAATAGCCTTAGTAAAAGTTGTTTGTTAAATTTCCTTTGCTGAAGTGCACTTTCTTCTACATTTTGTTATTTTGTTGCTATGGCAACTAGGACATTTTTGAACTTCAAAAGTATTTCATTTAATAATTTTGTTATGCAATCCTACGAAAATCATATTGTACCAGAAATACATATACTTGGTGAATACAAAAATGTGAAAAAAATGTAGAGTGCCATTTAACCCTTTGTCTCTCAGTGCATTAAAAAAACTAGACCTTAGTCTACCAGCGGTACTTTAAAGCTGAATTTTTACTATTTCCATACATTAATAAACTTAATGCTGCTTCTGCACCAGCGATTCTTAGAAGTACCGCATAGTAAGCAGTTTTAAAATTGGAAAAGTTGTATAACATGAACCCGTTTGGCAATTACGTCAAATGTCAGAATGATAGGTACTTTGTTCTCATAAACAACTGTGCCTGGTATTTAGAGGTAGTGAAAATTTTTGGTACCGCTGGTAGACAAGGGGTTAAGAAACAAACGCTAATTAAGAACTTAACGTATACAAAAATTGAGCATTAACAAAATATGCGCTAAAGTTGATCAAGAAATAACTTTTGTTATAATTATTTCTTCGTTAAATCAATATTTACGAAGATGGTATTTAGTATTATTTTTTCCTCACCCTGTATAATTATAAAATAAAATTTAATTTTCTTCATGCAAATCGATTGACAAGAAAAAATACAGTGTGCAACTCGCGAAGGAAAAGCACGAGCTTTTGTTTAGGGGAGCTGTTTTATGAAGGGGGGGGGGAGTTGTTTCTTTTAATTTTTTCAAGGGATATTTTCTAAGTGTTTTCAGTAATTGTTTTTTCCAGAGATTTTTTTTAAGAGAGGTTGTTTTTACCAAGGCTTTGTTTTCAGGTGAATTTTTTCGGGGGTGTTTTATACAGGAATGTTTTTCCAAATAATTTCCTTGGAGATTTATTACAAGGGTTTATTCTCTGTAAACCGTATCTGGTTCCTATAAGAGATGTACACTTTTCGATGAAACGAAATGTTCACTATAAAAATAATTTAAATAATAGTGTCGAATGCCAATGGCGCCTTCTTCGACTTGGCGCCTGGTGCAAGCGCATCGCTCGCACCGTTCTTACTCCGCTACCGCGTAACACGTATTGAATTTAGTGAAATATTAACGACACTTTGAATTTTTTATTGTCTACAGCAAGCCGATTTGGCCGCAGCTTTTCTACCAATGACATCAATTTATTGGCAGCTCGCTGAATTTGCAACGCCCTTGGATGTTGGAGAATGGGTAATTGTGCTTAAAAGACCTCGCGCATCAGATACAGGATCGGGTCTTTTGGCACCCTTCGGTTTGAGCGTTTGGCTTTTAATATTGGTCTCATTACTAGCTGTAGGGCCAATTATGTACTTGGTTATTTCTGCCCAATCCACTTTTTGCAAAAATACGAAAGACAAGACAATTTCCTTGACGGACTGCATGTGGTTTGTCTATGGGGCAATTCTAAAACAAGGAACAGTTCTTAAACCCGCATCCGGTTCGTAATGAAATTTAAAGTTTTTCAACATTTTTAGCGAGGTAATTTTTTTATAGATTCATCAAGATTGGTTTTTGCAACTTGGTGGATGTTTGTAACAGTTTTAACGGCGTTTTATACGGCTAATTTAACAGCGTTTCTTACTTTATCAGAATTTACGTTACCAATTAAAGGGCCAAACGATGTCACAACACAAAAGTACCCATGGGTAACAATTACCGGAAGCGTTATAGAAGAAGCTGCAAAAAATGTAAATTTTCAATATTTGGTTTTGTTTTTATCTTTAATCATGCTTCACATAATTTTAGAAAGATGAAGAATTATACCGCTTGTTATGGCATACGAAAGGTAGGTATGTGAAGGACTTTCCCGGCGAAATTTTGAAAACTTGGGTTACTCAAAAAAATTACATGTACATTGCTGAAAAGCCGAATGTGGACATTGTGATTTACCGAGAATATTTGAAAAGAAATCGTCAAGATATTCCTGAAGCTGAAAAGTGCATTTATGCTGTTACACCATTTTCAATTTTTAAACGCCCTCGTAGTTTTGCTTATTCCAAAAAATTTAAATATTCGACGCTGTTTGATATCACGTAAGTATTTTAAACAATTTATATTATTTCAAATTACAATACTTAAATGGCATCTCAGCTTCGTGGTTAGAGCGAGTAATCAGTACTGGTACTGTCGAAGTTTCGTCCAAAGTTGCGCGGGGTATCTTCAGGGTTGCGGATTCCACAACGAAATCTCGGCAATAGCAGTACCGATGACGTGGCTCCAACCCGGAAGGCAATAACAAAGCTTACTTAGAGTAATACTTTAAATATTATATTGTACAATCGTTTTTTTTGTTTATAATTTTCAGTTTAAGCAGATTAGTGGAAGTGGGTGTTGTAAAATATCTCTTAACCGAAGAACTATCAAACGTAAAAGTTTGCCCTTTAAACTTGGGCAACAAAGAAAGAAAACTAAGAAACACAGATCTATTGTTAACTTACTACATCACAGTAGTTGGATTTTTGATTGCAATTTTAATATTCATCATTGAAGTGTTATTAAAATTTTTAAACGAATGGAAAATTAGAGATGAAGCTAAAAACCAAAACAGAAATTGTGGACACGAATTCAATTTTGGGAAATTTGCGCCTCCATCATCACCACTGTATGATGGATTATTTTTCCACCATACGAATACTCCTCTGGGGAAGAAGCAAGTGATAAATGGAAGAAAGTATTGGGTTATTAACTCTGTGGAAAATGATAACACCATACTTGTACCAATTCGCACACCATCAGCTTTACTTTTTGGCTATTCAAATTAAAACTTAAATAATACGTTACAAATTATAGCTCAAAAAAGCTTACTTGTAAAAATTAGGGTGGTAAAGTAAGTGACAATTAAAGCGATTGATTTAAAATGTTCTTATTCATTTATAATGCACATCTGAAAAAATGCAAAGAAAACAAAATATATAACAATTTAGGACATGTTCCGTACATAATTTGGAGGAATATGAAACAAATGGCCAAAGGGATGGTGCACTTCCTTACCACGCGCAAAATTTTTTGTCTACTAAAATTGAAATAATTAAAAATTAAAAAGTGTGTTGCAAAGCAAGCATTTGGTGTCTCCTTCTTTTTCATCATAAGAATAGCCATTTTAGAAAAAAAAATGTAAGTGCCAGTGCTGCATCATAAGATAAATTACGAAAATAGAAATCTAATTGTCGTGGGCGCCGTAAAATAAAAACAATTCTCACGTTTCCTCACAATTAATACAGTTAAAATAAATTTGGCAAATCGAACTAAGTTTATGGTGAATGCAATTGCATTGTTAAGACGATACACAGAGAAATAACCCAATCGTAAAAGTTTGAAATTTGAAATTAAAGACTATCATTTGTTTACGGCATCTACAACAATAAGATCTCTATTTTCATAATTTATCTTCCTCCTCCATAGTTGTCAGTCTGTGGACTGGTTGAATGCCGCTCGCCATTCTTTTCTGTTTTCGGCTTTACATTTAAGGTCTGCGTAATTCCGACTTCTCGTGTCATCCATTATTTGTTTACTGTATTGCAGGTGAGGCCTCTTTGTGGGTTTTTGTTATTTATCTTTTCTTCAACGATTATATTTAGCAAACGTTCTCTTCGTAGTATATGTCTTACTAATTGGTCTCTTTTCTTTATTATTTGTGTCCAGAATCTCCTCTTGTCTTTTACTCGTCTTAGCACCTATTGGTTTGTTATCCTTTCCTACGATGCACATTCAAATCCTATAATTTTTACTTTCCTATACTTTCAGTATAGGGAAGTATTGATTTCATGCAAAATTTCAAAGTTGAGATTTTAACGGAAATAGTCGGGGGGGGGGGGTGTTCATGGACCCCAAAAAAGTAATTTTTAAAAAATGTCTGTCTGTGGGTGGGTGTGTGTGTTACGCTCCATATCTCCGGAACGGCTGGACCGATTGTGATGTGCTTTGGAATGAGGGGGTATATCAAAAATTCACCGACAAAATAAGCTTTTAAAAAAAACCGAAACGGGAAGCTGAAGTTAGACATGTTTTTTGGTAGCATTTTTTTCAGAAACTGAATTTTGGAAATTTTAATAGTGGAGATTAAAGAAAGCCTTAGGACAAATCAAACGATTTTTTACCGAACTCTCTAGCTTTAAAATGGCGGCCGCTACGAATTTTTAAACATATCGACTTTAACGCCCATTTACTCAAAAACCAGTTATCTGATTGGAATCAACTACATATTGTTTGGTAGCCCTTCAAGGGTACTATACCATGAAATATAATTAATTTTGAAAATATAAAAACGATCGCAATGACATCACTCCAAAATTTTGGAATTTTTCAAAAAAATATTTCTCAAAAACTGCCAACACGTTTTTGTTTAAACTTTTTAAGCTGATAGAGCTGGGAATCTTCTACAATTTGTTTTTTTGCGCATTGCTATAATTTCACTGTGACACCCTCTATGAATTTTTGAAAATTGAAAATTGGTACCCTTTTATTTATTTAACGGGGGGCAATAAAATATTTCTGTTAATGTGAAATAAAATAGCTCACCATTGATAGCAAAATCCGAATATAATATTTTTTCGATAATTTCATATTTAGGGGGGCTACTGTTCCCCCTCCCCTCAAATTTTTGCGATAAAAAAATAAAAATTTGGTTTTATGTTTTGTTTGCTCTAGGAGAATGTTTTTACATAAAAATAAAAAATCGAATTTTTTGTCCCTTAATAATCTTTTTGTCCTTAGAAGAATTTCACATACTTTCTACAGCAGTTGTATTCTTGTACTAGTCGTTTAATGTTCAGTGTAGGCTAACTTTTTTATTTTAATAGATAGACTCGCAAACCCAAGAGCAAAGTTGTAGGGCAAATTCTTCTCAATTGTATTTAAGAAAAAAACTTGTGTTTCCAATTTTAATATGGTGGCCACGGTAAAAAATAACTTTTTTTTAAATGGAAACGTGGCATTTTGGCTTTAAAATCAGAAAGGTTTTGAAATTCTAAATACAAATTAATAAGAGTAATTTCTTGCTAAAAATAATACTTCTCGAGTTATTAATATATTTTCAAATATCAATTTCCGCGCTTCCGTTGATTCAGTCCGAATATTTTACCCAACCTTATGCTTGCAGCGCAGCGGTCGGTCTTTCTTCAACCGCTTCAAGATGTTGCAACTTATAAGAACTATTTACTTTAACACGTTCAATGCGCATGACGCTTTTAGACGGCATGCTAAATATCGTAGCGGTGCGCATGCCGTTTCTGAGCGTCATGACTACGATTGCTTTAAGTGATTCAGACGAATTCAAGCCTTTCGGGGAAGTTGTTGTATTTGTGTTAGCCTCTTAAATAAGGTTCGTTTTACGTAAAAAAATATTGCGTTTAAGTTATATAGTATAATTAGCTAAAAATTACTCTAATTTTAAAAAAAGTTGCTCTTAGCACCGTAGGGTGCAAATTAAATTTTTTATAGGTCCTTCACTTTTCAAGATATTGACATTAACTTCGCTTTTTTTTTAAATGCGTCAAAGGCGGCCTTGTCATAATTGAATAGAGCTCTTTTTTCCTTTTCTTTGATATAGGGTTTGATTGATTTATTTTCACAAATAACGGAGTTATAAGCAGAAAACTGTTTTCTTATAGTAGTCTGTGAAAAACTGTTTTCTTATAGTAGGCTGAAAATTAACAAAAATAAAGAAAACAAAAAACAAAAGGCTGCATTTGTTTCCATTGAGGTTTGATCAGTTTATCTTCTCAACTAATAAAATTAAGGTAAACTGCAAAAAGATGGAAAAAACACCTAAATGTTTCAGGGAGCTAAAACTATTAAAAATGTATGTTCGTAAAACAATCAAAAGACGTTTAACTTTTAAATACCCCTGCTAAATAATTAAACGCGAAAAGTAAGATAAATTTAGAATGACAAACTTGTGTAAAGATGCAGATATTAAAACAAATTAAATAGTACTCATCTTTGATTATCATACGATCATACATTTTTAATAGTTTTATTCCCTGAAACATTCAGGTGTTTTTTTTTCATTTTTTACAGTTTACCATGAGAAAACAATTTCTCACTTATAACTTATAACTCTATTATTTGGGAAGATAAACGTACAAACCTCAATGGAAACAAATACAGCCGTTTGTTTGTTGGTTTCTTGTGTTTCTGTTATTGGTCAGCCTACTACAAGAAAACAGTTTTTCACAGTCTACTATTTGAAAAAAGGTTTCTTGTTTATTACTCCGTTATTTGTAAAAATAAACCCATTAAACCTTATATCAAAGAAACGAGGAAAAAGAGCTTTATTCAATGATGACAGGGCCACCTTTGACGCATATTTAAAAAAGCAAAGTTAATGTCAATATCTTGAAAATTGAACGATCTATAAAAAATTTAATTTGAGATTCGAAATCTGTGTAAAATAGTGTCTTAATAATGTCAAAACCTCTTTGCGCTATCTTTGATAATAATCAAATTATACACAAAAAACGAATTTATCAATTCCAGCTTTACTTCGTTAAAGTCCATATTTAATGAGTATCTGTATATAAAATACTTAATCACTTTAACAATTTCTATTTATTTAAACCTTATACGTATTTCAGCATGTTAACATGCCATTGTCAAAGGTTATATGAAGGTAAACAGTTAGCGTTGTTATAGCAATAGAACTTTTTTACTTATCTTGGTAATCGTCTGCAGAAGCTTTTGAAATTCACAAACATTTAAAAACTGTACCATTAATGAATGAGCAAATTGATCTGTTAAATTCTCCTCTACTGGACATTTTGGAATAAGAAATCAAGTCATCTGCAGACGATTACCAAGATAAGTAAAAAAGTTCTATTGCTATAACAACGCTAACTGTTTACCTTCATATAACCTTTGACAATGGCATGTTAACATGCTGAAATACGTATAAGGTTTAAATAAATAGAAATTGTTAAAGTGATTAAGTATTTTATATACAGATACTCATTACAAAAAACGAAAATTGAAAGTTTTAGTTTTTTCAGTCTGTACTGAAAATTAAGCAAAAATTCTAGGATTTGAATGTGAATCATAGTAGTACTGTAATGTTTGGTTCGTAGTTGGAAATAAAACGATATTTTGGAGGAGAAAGTTTTAATGAAGTTTTCACTTTACAAATAATTTTGATGAATTTGTTTTGATGAATGTTTTTATATTATCTAAATAGCAACCAAGTCGCTAAGTTACAATACAATTGACCAAGGCTGCTACATTAGTACCCCCCCCCCCCCAACTTTGCAGAAGAAAAAAACTACGCAGCAAACGTGAAGCGCATGCTATCTTAGCTACAAAAACTTCTGATCTTTTTTAAAAACAATACAAGTAACGTAATTAATTGAACATCATAAAAAACATAATTAAATTAGCTTGAAGTTGCTTCTAGTTTTCCAGGTGCGTGTTTAATTCTTGAGGTTCTAAGAGCAGAATCGAAAAAGTTCAGTTCACTAAAAAAAACAGAACAAAAAGGGAAAAAAATGTGCATAAACAAAAAGTTGAGTCTTGTGGCAAATAATTGCCAAATTGCCCCAAATAATCTAATTGACTAACCCCAAAAACACATTTATCAACGTTCAACAAAAGTCTGTATCTAGTCAAACGTTCAAAAACCATTTTTACATGATGCAAATGTTCTGACGCGGTTAAAACTTAATATATCGTCGAGGTAAAAATAAATGTAATACATCCCTGTAAGAATCTTCTGGACGAATCTGGACCAGGAAGAAGGAGCGTTTCTTAAGCCAAAATTAAGTCTTGTCCATATCATCTGGATGCAAAGGAATTTGGAAGTATGCTTTCTGAAGGGAATTGGATAGGTATCCGGAACTGTCATCGCATTCAGCTGCCTGTAATCGCCACAGACACGATAGCTGCCATCAGGTTTTAATACCATATATATTGGGCTGCTCCAAGGACTGTCTGCCTGCTCGATGATTCCAGCACGTAACAGTTCATGCAGATGTTTTTCTAAAAACAGTAATTGTGTTGGATTAAGTCTTCGACACTTTGCACTAATTGGCGGACCGTTAGTTTTTATTCGATGCACTATATTATGTTTAATAGGGGTGTTAATGTCGAATAATGTAATGTTAGGTGATAAAGATTGTAAAGGGAGTGAGTTAGAAGAAATTCTTGAGCATTAACATATACTTCTACCGTAGAAGGCGATTGGTAGTTGTTAAGTTCAGAAGAAAGAAGATTGGAAAGTTGATTAGGATGTGTGATTAGTTGTGATTTGTTAGAGAGAGATGATTGAGAGGTTGGTTGGTTGGTTGTGATGAAGTTGGTTGGAGTGATGGTTGTGATGTGATGAAGTGGGTTGGAGTGATGGTTGTGATTTGTTTGTTGAACAGGTGAATTACCACCAGTCTGTGGAAGAATGGATGATTCACGAATGTTTGAGTCGAACATTATAGATCGATTATCATAAACTCGCTCAACCACTCTAAAAGCCATTGTTAATAAACGTTACTTATCTTGTAAATTGGAGTTTTGAAGATCCGCAGGTCTGTGGCGATGTAGCAGCTGAATGTTGCGGGTTGTGGAGGTTTTGAAATTCCGAATTCTGTTTGAAAATCTCAGGAATCTCACGTCGGGAGGGGTCCGCGTTCAAATCTTGTCGGAGGGGTCACCAATAATGTAATGTTTGGTTCGTAGTTGGAAATAAAACGATATTTTGGAGGAGAAAGTTTTAATGAAGTTTTCACTTTACAAATAATTTTGATGAATTTGTTTTGATGAATGTTTTATATTATGTAAATAGCAACCAAGTCGCTAAGTTACAATACAATTGACCAAGGCTGCTACAGTACTTGAGATGCTGCACAATTCTTCTCATTTAACCGAATCTCTATCTCTTACCGTTTACGAGATCCCATGCATGCACTGCTTATCTTGGACACCCTGTAGCTTATGACTCGGAACCGTATAGTGCTATGCTCCATATATAGGTTTTAATAAATTTCTTTTTCGTTTTTAGGGATATATGTTGTTTGATGTTATAAGTTGCTTCTTATTGAAAAAAGCTCGTTTTGATTGGTTGATTTTTTACAGCTTCGTCCATCTTTTATTATAATACTCCCAAGGTAGCTGAATTCGTTTACTTCTGCAATAGTCTCGTCATCCATTCTAATCTTACCTATATTTTGGTCTATTTTCCCACGCACGTGTATTTATTTTATGTTATAGTTTTCTTTAAATACTTTCTTCTTATTCTTAAGAGCTTGCCTCAACTCTTCCTTAGATTTCACAATCATTGATATATTGTCTGCGTATCTTATTGTATCTATTTTTCAGCCTTATATTTTTACACCTATTTTTTTCTTTAAAATCGATCTACACTTCAGCATAACAAGGTTATGATCACCGTTGGTATCTGGTCCCGGGTAGTTCCTGCAACCTTTAGCTTGGTTTCTGCGTCTTTGTTTGATTAGTAAGTAATCGAGATACCGAACTGGAGACTAGAGTTGACTAGAAGGACAACTTCCAGGTGTATCTTCTTCTCACATGATGTTGTTAGCGAGCATCATTTGTGCGTTCGCATAACTTAGCTAACCTCTTTTCTGTTTTATTTCTTATGTTTAATCCATATCTTCCTTACTATATTTCCTTCTCTACCTTCGCCAATTATTGCGTTCCAGTTTTCCATTATTATTAGGTTCTCATCTCCTTTCACTTGATTCATTACCTCTTCTATGTCTTTATATAGTTCCTCTATTTTATCCTCGTTGTGGGCCGTGGTGGGCATATCATATGAACCTATACTATCACTGTGTTCTTTGGTTTGGTATTCTATTTCACCATTGTAAGTCTTTCATTATATTGCCGATATCTTTTAACTCGAGTCCCAAAATGTTTGTTTGGTATCACTCCCACTCTAGGATTACTATCCTGGGTAGCTTTCGTGAGAATGATCCTAAACTTTCCAAAAGCGTCTACGACCTGACTATGCTGCAGGCTTCGCGCGGCTTCGTGCACGGTCGGACTGTTTTGAAGTTTATATTACGTGTTTTAGCGACTGCCTGCAAGTTCATTGTGGCTTAAATGGAAATACGGCTGTACAGCGTTTTGCTGCATAAACAATTGAGAGGGCGAATCCCAGTTGGGGCCAATTTCTTTTTTATTTTATATACTGCTTTTTTTTAAACAATGTTGTTGGTTTTTACTGTATGCCCGAGGTTATGGTTAAGAGCAAATATATTTTTAAAGAAAACATACGAAAACAAAGTTGCATTCACTCACCGATAAATTACTTCTAATCTGCGCCTGCGCGAAGCCTGCATGTTCAGGCCGTAGACGCTTGTGAACTTTTCGCTCCAAAATTCCTCTTGACTGGACCATCTTTTCTCCCATTATGTCTATTTGGGTTCTTTCCATTTCTAGCTTCAGATTTTCTAATTTACCAGCTTGCAGTAGTGTTCTTACATTCCAACATGCTATTTTAGTGATGTGTTTATTTCAAATTTCTCGAGTTGTCCCCTTCCGGAGATCCGAACTGGGGACTATTTTATCTCCGGAAAAGCATTTAACGCGGGATGGCATATCATCTTTTACTGCTTAACTATGAAATACTGTTTAAATGCGTTGATTTTCCGTTCCTTCTGCATGGTCTTAAATTGTTTGTTCAGGTTCATGGGTTAGCATTTACTCCAACACATTTCTCGTCTTATGGTTATACCACCAATATACTTGGTTGCTAGAGCTTCGTCAGTAAAAATAGGGTGTATCTGCGTAGAAGCGAGGTTATCAATTAAGTGGTCGAGGCTATGTGTGTGCGCATATCCACTCCAAAATACCTTTATTTATTAATTTATCTTATGGATCACTAACTCTTACTTACAGCATTTGTTCCATTTTTCTCCAAAATGGCTATTCTTCCGAAGAAAAAGAAAGGGACACATAATGTTTATTTTGAAATATACTTTTTAATGGTGTAACTATTATTTAAATTTAAATAAAGACAAAATCATTTTGGGCGTGGCAAGGGGGTGCGGTGCACCAGCTTTAAACCACCTTTATCGTGTCGAAATTTTCTTCATATTTCACCAAATTATTTATGGAATATGTCTTAAAATTTTTAGCAAATTTGATCACTATAAATCAAACCGTTTTGTAGTACTTGCTATTATACTGTTTATCTTTTGCAAATTCGGATAACAAAGTTTTGGCCCAATCGTCATAATTTACATAAAGGAATTACCACCTAAGTATTTTTAAAGTACTAAACATACATCTTGTATATAAAAATATGTCAATAGTATATCTGCAGCCTATCTTGTCGAGATGTTAGTTGCGCCTACCTTTTGTATTATTATATTTGCGAGTTTACAATATATATACAATATGTGGCATATATATTAATTCTATACATTACACAGGACGTCTCTTGCACCCCCTTCTAAAATTGTCTCTATCTTTCCAGTCTCCTTCATCCAGATTTCCTGCTTCCATGACCTCTCGTACGCCTTCAATTAAAGTTCGACGCCGGTCTTTCTCTATTCCTTCTTTGAGGTAGTTTCCATTGAAGTATTTTTTGTGGCCACCTCTCCTCTTTCATCCTCTGGACATGCCTGTACCACTTAAGTCTTTTCTTCTCTATATTGCCCATAATTGTTTCTTGTACACCCATCCTTGTTTTTATTTCTGTATTTGGGTTTTGGTCCTGTTATGTTAAACCACAACTACACCTTTAGTACATCTTTTGCTGTTGCTCTTATTGTCTCCATTGTTTTTTTTGTGATTTCCCATGCTTTACTTCTATATGTTGCTATTCTCTGTACAATCAAGTCAATATCATTTTCTTTGTTTAGGTGGATATGCTCTTAGACCATAGTACGTAATTGTCTTATTATTACCTTCTCTATATATCCTACAAATATTCTTCAAATATTTATAAAAGATATACACGGGGTGGGGTATTATGGCAAAGCAACATCTAAATCCTTAACAGTTTGATTTCTTTGGCATTTTTGGTAAATAGTTGCTAGATATTGCAAAAATATATAAATGCTTATTCTTATTAAGAATTAATTCAATTGAAGTTTTTCTACACTTTTCGGACACAACTGGCTATACTAATAATATTATTTTTCACGCTACCGGCAGTGTAAGTAGGCCTTACATCCATAGCTACAGGGATCGTAAGTGGCTGATAACATTCGTGTACTAGTTACTCTTGACGACGGAACTTAATAGTGTCACTTACATTCCTAGGAAAATAATGTTGATTTTAACTGTTCGTTGATATGGTAACAAACACAGACAACTTAGAATAATGGAGCTTTTAAAAAATAATTCCGATGACAGCTGTCAAAGCGAACTTTTAAAAATATGATTAAATTTCTACCTGTAGGCCTACTTACATTGCCGGTAGCGTGAAAAATTTAATAGGTAACACGGAATGTATCGACTAATAACATCCTCGGCAGGCGATAAGCTTCGGCTTCGCCTCAGCTCGTATTCGCCTACCTCGGATGTTATTACGTCCTTACATTCCTTGATACTTAAATAACTATTAAGTTTTGTTTTCCCACTACCGGCAATGTAAGTACGCCATACACCATGGCAACAAGAGATGTAAGTGCCTTGCCTGGTTACACTTGACTGCGGAATTTAATAGTGTTGCCTGCATTCCTAGGGAAATAATAGTAAAACAGATTTACAGCATCAAAGCTGACTTACAAAATAGAAATAATTAAATCAAATTCAGATCATAGTTTGATGACAGATAGAAAATGGTACAGTATTTTACAAATGTGTTTTTATCATGTTTAGCTAATTGCTGCCAGTAGTAGGAAAAATTTGATAAGCAATACGTAATGAACGGATTCTTAGTGGGTAATATACAGGGCGATCGAAAATGATTGAACGTGCCGCTTCATACTGATTTGATCTTGTCCTCTTACTACTTAATGTGATCTTGACTAATTCCACTGGCGTGCAATGGTAATTTAAATAGCGCGAGAAATTTAAAAATGGGTGGCGTGTTTTTTATATGAATGTTGGTGCACCATTTTTTTTAGCGAAATAATTACTGTTAGGGACTTTTAAAGACTTTTCTTGTTGTAAATTACGATTTATGTTAGTAAATTTTTATATTCCAAAAGTTAACCTATAGGTTAAAAAACAAGACAAATTAATAACATAATTTAATAACACAATTTAATTAATAAAAAAACACATTTTTCTTGATTGTTGCTTACAATAATTGCTCAATTTAACAATTTAATAACAGTTTAAATTATTAAAAAACACATTTTTCAATAACACAATTTAAATGAGTACAAAAACCAAATTCTTTGTAAGATAGTTGTTACAATAACTGCTCGAAATGCCCTCCATCATTGTCTAAACAAACATTGACCCTGCGCTTCATATTTTCAAAAACGGCTACTAACTGTCTTGGTGTGATTTCATTCACGGCATTTACTATGGCCTCTTGTAACTCCTCAATTGTGTGTAAACGATTTGCATATACAACATTCTTAAGATGGCCAAACATAAAGTAGTCGAGGGGTGTTAAGTCGGGCGATCGCGGTGCCCAACGACCTCTTACTTATTATTCGTTCATCAAAGAATTCCCTTAAAAAGTTCAACGTTGCACCTGCTGTGTGAGCTGTTGCACCATCTTGCTGCCCCATGCTGCAGTTCGTCATCGTGGAGTTGATCAATAAACGGTCTTAAAAGTGGTCGTTGATAATTGTTAGGATTGATGTTTTCATAAAAAAAAAATAGGGCCAATTATTTTTCTTCTCGACATTGCAATCCAAACTCCAATTTTAAGGGGATGCAATGAGGTCTCCCGATATACATGGGGATTTTCAGTTGACTACGTACGATAATTTTGCAAGTTTACGTAGCCACTTACATAAAACCAGGCTTTATCACTGAAAAATGTTAGATCCAAAATGTCATCATTGTTGAAGTTTTCATTAAACCATGTACAGTATTGTCGACGCTTTCCAAAATCTGCTGGTAGCAACTTTTGCACCACCGACACTTTGTACGGGTGCATATGAAGTATTTTTTTGTCTTCTGTCAGTCTTCTGACACGATCCGTATGAAAGACCTGAAACTAACATTGGTAAATCAATTACAAAAGCAACATTACGCTCGAGCAGATAAACATCTTAACGATTTGTTGGGACTTGCATCCATTCGTTGCTGAATATCATGTACAGTGCCCGTAGACTTTCCTTTGCAGACGCTGCCTGTTTCGTGGTACCGTTGAGAAAAAAGGACGAGCGTGTTGACTAAAAATTTCATAGTGAACTGCTTCGTTGGGAAAATGCTCTTGGAACTGATTGAAACAGGAGGGATAAGAGTACTGCCAAACACCATTTTGGTCACGTTCTCCGGATCTAAAGTACGCTTCCAAAATAAATTTATCATACTCTATTGTAAATACCACATTAACCTAAAATTACACACCTGTTATCATCCTCATTTAAAATAAACTTTGTAATTTTATTGTCTTACCTAATAAAGGGAACGAATACAAACTTTGAGTTTTAAAAAAAACTGTTCTAACGTGGGGATTACAAAAGCGAGAACAATAACACAAAAGAAAACAATAACTGTTATTATTACGACATTTGACAGGTAGAATGCGGGTACGCTAATGAATTCCAGGGATGTAAGTATTGATAAACAACAGGTTCGCGGACACATCGAAACGAATTTTTGATAATAATGGGACCAGATCGTGGTCACGTGACCTTCGATCATTTTCGATCACATTGTATAACACAAACATGCAATTGTTTTTGTTTGTGTCTCGAAAACGAAACTAATCACAATATTGAAAATATTTTTTGTTATGACACAATAAATAGATTTACAATTTTTTCCTTTATGATTTTTCATTATATGTTAATACATTCTTACATTCCTTATAGCTTAAATAACTTTTTATATTTTGTTTGATTGTTAGTTATGTGCATATGTTAATAGTTTTAGTAAAATCTGTATATTAATAAATGTAATTATTGTTTAAATAGTAGCGACTCCAATAAAAAATCTTCTGTTTTCTTGGGAATCTTTGCTTTGTAATTATTATATACTTTTAATAAATTAGAGAAATTCTTATAAAACAATAAAAATATAAAATATATTGTTGGAAGAATATTGGGCAAAAATAATTTTTTTTATAAATATTAGATTACAAAAAGATGAAAAATTAAAAATACGTTCGTTATAAACAATATTTGCAAAAATGCATTTATGCAAAAATTTATTCACTAAGAGATGATTTTTGTTCAGCAATAAACAACAAATCTTACTATATTCTTTTACTTTGTTTAAGTTTCTAAAACAAATTGTTATTTTTCGTTGCCTTGCTAAAGTTGAAGCTTGACTACAATTTCTAATTAGTTTTTTTAAATTTATAATGGTATTTACAACATTGGCTGTAATTTATAAATAATTATTTAAAAAAAATTAACTTCAATTCAAAACATTCAAAACTAACGCTATTTCCTGAACAGATAAAAAGAATTTAATACAAATTTGCCGAAACATTTTCACTTCAATTGGAACTTTTCAGAAAAATAATTTGACTTTGTGTCACTAAAAATTCATAAACAAATTACCACTAAAAACTAAAAATTCAGACTTCTTCTGTAATTCATAATTTTTTTGGAATAATTGATTGTGGTTATATCGCTAGCTTTTTTTACTTTTGCTTAAAAATCAGCTTGAGTTTAATCAAATATACTATGAAGATTTCTCACAACTGGGAGGCGCTACTAATACGTATAAGAAATATATTATTCTATGTCATTTAACAGCAAAATTTCTTGAAAATTGTATTGTTGTATTTTAATAAATATTCCCGTTTGTTGTAATTATTTTTTTATAGCTATATATTATGACATAAATAGACTTAATGTTATTGGTATGGCTTAATGCAAACGCAAACTTCTTCTTCTTCTTTTTCTTCTGTAAACCCACTTATACCTTTCGATGTTGAGCTATTTTGGTCGTCTTCACGGATTTCGTACTCCCGCAATTGTTTAGCCTCTTTTCTCAGCCAGCTCTTTTATGTGTACTTCCCAAATCCTGATGCACATGCATACAGTGATGCACAACTAGTCGCGGCTACGCTTTATGTGACCTTGGGCTTGCTGCTTAGTAGCTAGCTTAAGCACAATCTTGTTCATTTACGTGCGCAAAATAAACTTCGGAAGTCTCATTTAAAAGTAAAACCACATTAAATTCTTACAGTATTTTAAATGTTATTACATTTTACTGCTCATTGCGGCCTATTTTTAAATCAATATTTCTATATAACGCGAAAGTGGATACATTTTTCTTTTCTATAAATCAACTATTTTATTTTCAATTACGACCCTGCGTTGAAATGACTATGAGATACAATACAATGCTGTGTTTGCTATTTTAATATCAATCTATAATATAAAATGTTTAACTCAAAACATTTTTATTTCGTTGAGACTGACTGTGCGGCTAATTAAACACGCCGCCAAGGCGTCTTTTTGTAATCGCATTCCGGAAATTCTGTCCCAAATTAGTATACTCACATCATAATTTGATAATAGAATACCACGAGTGGTGGCGTCGTCGTATCATGTATTTCCATTGGTCATTCCATCGCTTCGACGCCGCTTTAAAAATAGACAAAACAGAAAATTTTAAAATTGTAAAATCGTTGGAATGGTTGTCTGAAATCGTTCGAGATATTTAGATAATCGAACAGCTTAATTATTTTCATTCGAATTATCCCATCACTACTTATTATATTTTTAATAATTGTATTGATTATGGTATTTGTGTTGTATAAATATGACCTAATTCTAAACATCTACAAGAAAATTCAGAAAAACCTCGGAAACAAAAAATATTTTAATAATCAATCTTCTATTCCGCGGATCTGCAGGAGCATTATTAGAATTATGGCTCGTACCGTATTTGATAACAAAGTAATTGCACAGGTACCGAACGTATGAAGCTTTTCATTGTCCACGTGAATAAATAAATGTTTTTTTAATAATTTTTTTGACGTGAAACATATCTGGCGTCTTCGTCTTTTACAGCTAGCTCTTCCTCACACCTCACCAATATTTAATAAAGCACATAATGCATTCATTTGGTTGATATGCAATAGAATAACAAACAAAAATTGGGAAAATCCAATTAATGACCCCACTTGCTTTGTACAACCAACAATTGTATATTAACATTATACTTCAATGGTCACATCCGAATAGATCACCCTGTAGTGTACTCCTGGACACTGTACGCGCAAGTCTAAAGAAAGTGAGCCCTCCCCGCAGGAGCCGGTCCCTAGCCTAGTCAATATACTTCTTGCGCCGTACGTGTTAAGTTCTTCGGTTCGCCGCGTCTCTCTTTATATTCCACTATCCGCCCATTATGGGAAAGACTTCTAAAAAACGACGGAGCCACGGGAAAGATCTCCAGAGTCTCCGTAAAAAATTGCGAAAACTAGAAGAGCAGGAATATTCTTCAAGTAAGTAGCTAATTTTTCCTCGTTGTTTCAGTTCTCCGCATGAGTGTGATTCTAGATAGAGGCATTGAGACAAAATATTAATTCTGTTAATATTTTTCGGCTGGGGCAATCTACTCTGTAGATCAATTGTAAATTAAATATTGCAACCAGCGCCCTGCATCGTCCTTGACGTATGCGTGCGGATAAGTCTCGAGAACGCGGTTTTCCCGCGTTCTCACGTAACCGCTCTCAGGGTCGCCCACTGTCATAGGATATCTTCCGTTCTTCCAGCCATAACACGAAATTGACGTCATGCTTCTTGGATCAAGCTATTGATTGTCCAGTTCGCAGAACCAAAATCTATGCATTCCTTTGAAATGCATACATTAATTATATACAGGATGGTCTTGCCATCCTAAATTTTCACCCAACTCTAATACCTTTGGTATTTAGGTTCTGATTTCACGGAGCTTAGTAGTGACAGACCAGATAGTGCCAACGAGTCCGAAACTTTCTCTGCAGGGGAACAGGAAAACATTAAACTCCTCCTGGGAGACGACCCCTCTGAAAACACCAGTTTCGGTCCATACATATCTGCCGAACTGGCCCTGAGGTGGAAAAATTAATTGTCCCAAGGACTGGACAAGGAGAAAAAACCCCAACAGAAAACAAAAGAGAGAGTTTCTTAATGGAAACCCAAAACCACCTGGGGAAACGGTTATCAGCCCTTTCGGCCTCCATAACGGGGCTTTTAAAGGGCCAGAAACACGGAGAATCACCTACAGGGGACTCGGAAAAACTTGTAGGAAATCTCGTGGAGGCGGGAAAAATGCTGTGTGTCGTGCACAACACCATATCCAGCCATATAAAGTATTTACTTTATCCTCATTTCTCCACACCAATACAAAAAATAGCCGCCAGCCAAAACCCCGACTCATTACTCTTTGGGGAAGACTTTGGAGAAAAACGCAAACTAGCTAA
The DNA here is from genome assembly GCA_958336395.1 of Ctenicera cuprea. Lineage (NCBI taxonomy): Eukaryota > Metazoa > Arthropoda > Insecta > Coleoptera > Elateridae > Ctenicera > Ctenicera cuprea. The sequence continues at coordinate 10,438,877 of OY284488.1, forward strand.
ATCTCTGGAAACAGCAGCCAGAGAGCTCAAAGCTGCAACTCCATCAACGTCAAAAAACTACAAAGGCCAGGCCCCCAAAAGTCGCTGGAAATCACCAACGAAAAAACAGTGGAGGGGAAGCAGCCGCAACAGGGGCGGCTCCAGACCGAGCTACAAGACAAATTACAAGAAAGAAGACAGGAGGAGGGAACGGAAACGCAAAACCGGAAGTTATTAGAGGTAAAGCCCGGGAAAAAGTACGCTGGCAGAATAAAAGCTTTTCGCAACCAATGGCTACAAATAACCAACAACAAATTTGTCTTGGAATGTGTACGTTCCTACAAAATACCTTTCGCCAACAGACCTTACCAAATTAAAAGGCCTAGAAACACGGTTATTCCTCTGAAACGGCAAAAGCTTTATTCCGACAGCATCAAAGCTCTACTTAAAGTAGGTGCTATTAAAAAAGTAAAATATAATAAAAAACAATTTCTGTCAAATTACTTTTTACGGAAAAAACCAAATGGCAAATGCAGATTTATCCTAAATTTGAAAGGCCTCAACAAATTCATGAGTGCACCTCATTTTAAACTCGAGGACCTTAGAACAGCCAAAAACCTCATCTCAAAAAACAAAGAAAAAAGCTGCCTTGAACCAACTCAAAAAATTAAGTTCTTGGGGTTCCTATTAGACACAGTAACCATGAAAATATCCGCCACTGACGAGAAAAAACTGAAAATCAAACAGCTAATAAACTCGATGCTAACAAAAAACTGCATCAAAATTACACGTTTTTCAAAATTCATAGGGCACATAACTTCATTATGTCTAGCAACCCAGTACGGATGGGGCTATATTCAAAAAACTTTGAGAGGTGCAAATACCTTGCTCTAAATCAAAGTAAAGGAGACTATGACAAATCTATGAAACTCCCCCCCCCCCCCCCCAACTTGAATAAAGACTTTCAGTGGTGGTTAAATTACATTGACTCCTCAGAACAAAGCTTTGGAACTCCAGAATATACAAACACTATTTTCACCGATGCCTCCACTTCAGGATGGGGTGCTTACTGTAATAACAAAACGGCAAAAGGGTTTTGGACACCAGAGTAAAAACTAGAACACATAAATTTATAAATTTGTATGACCTAAAATCATTTGCCCGTAACTTTTTTAACTGCCACGTACTATTGCGAGTCGACAATACGACTGCAGTACCTTACATAAACCGTATGGGGGGCGTAAAATACCGCAAACTAAACGAAACAACTAGGCACATATGGCAATGGTGCGAAAAACGAAACATTATGCTATACGCGTCTTATATCACTTCAAAAGACAATTACATCGCTGATCAATGTTCAAGATCCCAAAATACTGAAACAGAATACATTTTAAATAAAAACGCGTTCCGGAAAATAACGACAATATTAGGGAAACCAGACATAGACCTTTTCGCTAGCTACTCGAATACGAAATGCCAGAAATTCGTTTCCTGGCACCCCGACCCAGAATGCATGGCGGTAGATGCGTTTACATTATCCTGGAGTAATCTCAACGCATACATTTTCCCACCTTTTGCACTCTTACCTAAAATTCTGAAGAAAATTGAAGCAGACAATGCCAAATGCATAGTTGTTTTTCCCATATGGAAAACTCAACCCTGGTTCCCTAAACTAAAATCTATGTGTATCTCAGAAACAATCACCTTCGAACCCCAGCCTTACTTGATTGTTTCACCTTCCAGGAATCCACACCCGACCTGGCGACACCTTACCCTGGGTGCAGCAATTTTATCAAACAGATCTACATAAGGAAAAACATACAGGGAAACACCTTAGAGATAATGATGGCTTCTCTCAGTAAAAACACCATCAAACAGTACAACTCCACGTTTTCCAAATGGTGGGCCTTTTGCAAAGGGAAAACCCCAATAATCTTTCACCCAGATGCCCACACCATACTGGCCTTCTTCACCGCGGAATATCAAAGGAGGACAAAGTATTCCACCTTAAACACGCATAGATCGGCTTTAAATCTTCTGTCGGCGTCGGGGAAATGTGACCTGGTGGAAAGATTTAAGAAGGGTGTTTTTAAAACACGACCTACATTTCCTCGTTATGACGAAATATGGGATCCACATCCTGTCCTGGCCTATCTTGAAACCCTTTACCCTCTAGAGAATCTAACTCTAGAAAAGTTGTCCACAAAACTAATTTTATTACTCGCCCTCTGCTCAGCACAAAGAGTGCAAACCTTCTCTAAAATAAGGATCAGCATTGTCAGAGCCCACAACGAAGGTGTAGAAATCGCCATAACCGATCTAACAAAAACCTCAACACCAAGAAAGCCACAACCAAAGCTGCGGTTTCCCTTTTTCCAAGAAAAACCGGAATTGTGCACAGCATCCACTCTTCTCCACTATATAAAAAGGACCAACGCATTAAGAGAAGAAAACGAAGACTTCCTCATTTTAACAATCAAGAAACCACACCACCCGGCCAGTTCTCAAACTTTGAGCCGGCGCGGCGGTGGATCAAAAATGGCTTGAAACTCCGTGGCATTGATACCCGTCAATTCAAGGCACATAGCACACGACACGCGGCATCTTCCTCAGCTTTTCGATCAGGATCAAGCATCAAAAGCATAAGAAGCGCGGCAGGATGGTCAGAAAAATCAAATACATTTTGCAAATTTTGTAATAAACGGTTGGCTACCAAATATTTTTTCGCAAATTATCTTTAAACGCTTGTATGAATCAAATGGTACCTAAATCTTATCCAGGTTCCACTAAGTATGCTAATCTGTTATTGTGTTTACAGTTTGCTTATATTATTCTTTGTTTTTCTGTATACATGTTTATATTTCAACATTAAACTGTTTCCAAGTTCTAACTGCGCTTCCTTACCAATCAGTCAGATCGCCTGCTTAATACTTTAAACATCTACAGGGTGATCTATTCGGATGTGACCATTGAAGTATAATTAGGGATTAAACAACTTACCTAAGGATGTTCAATCCAGATTATACGAGATGGTCACATCCGAATAGAGAACTTCCCACCCTTTTGTTCTTGCGGAATTAAGTAAAATTCTCTCATTAGCCTTCGCTTTCCCCATCCCTGGCGATCTTCCCTTGCCGAAGTATATTGACTAGGCTAGGGACCGGCTTCTGCGGGGAGGGCTCACTTTCTTTAGACTTGCGCGTACAGTGTCCAGGAGTACACTACAGGGTGATCTATTCGGATGTGACCATCTCGTATAATCTGGATTGAACATCCTTAGGTAAGTTGTTTAATCCCTAATTATTTTTATTAGTTTCTTTTTACAGAGTGGTTTTATTTCCTCGTTTGTTATGTGTTTATTTAAATAATGCTTCCAGGCGAATGTGAATATAAATGTATGTAAGATTGTTGTTTAAGTAGAAAAAGTTAAAATAAAAACAAACAACGACTGAAATAAATAAATTCTTCTTAAAAAGGTGAGTATTGTTTATGTTTGGTATTTTGGCTTCCGCGTTAGAAGCGCGTCACCAGCTGCGGGAGGAGAATTGACCAAGGTCGCAGACGCCCATAACTTAGATCATTTACGTTTATTTATTTCTTCGCGCGCAGTGCCGGATTCAGGTTTCTCGCGTTACGAACTGAACAATGTTACTGGGGCTCCATTTGTGTTTGGTATGAAAATAACGGAAATAATATTTTATGTATAAGTTGGAGTTTTAATTCGTTGAAGTTCATTTTAATTCATTATAAATAAAACAAATCTGAACTTTAACAGGTTTTTTGTTTTAACCTTATACGTATTTCGACATGTTGCAATGGCATTTTCAGAGGTTGAAATTAAGAATTGTTTTATATACAACAAATGAAAATAATATTTCCCTACTTGACGGAAAGCGATGCAAGCGACGCTCATTATCAACAAAATAATTATTTTATCCTTTCTAAAATCATATGGGTACGCTCCTGCATTTGGGTATTATACTTTTTAATTAAGTGTACCTTATTTGTCAAAAATTAACCCATAAACTCGTATTATTCCATTTTTCTTGCGTATATAGTACTTTGCATACGTAGATATTTTGAAAATTGTTCGCCATTTTGATCCTAAGGGATAAATCAAAAAGTACTGCGGGTCAAATCTTTTAATTCTTATTAACAACTGTGCCGAGTGGCTTGCTTTTACCATCAAAAGAGGTTTTCTTATACGATTTTAGATAAAGCGCTTCCACTAATGGCACACTTGAATCATTTAACATGTTTGCAAAACTTTCTTTGCAAATTATCACCAACATCATTGTACCACTCTAGCACAAAGAACAACCTCTATGTAGCACGTGTACCAAGAGAACGTTAAGTACTGCGCTTTTAAAAATCACAGTAAATTACCGGCTGAGAACAAAAAATAAAAATTTCTCATTAAACATGAATTCACCTCGCTTGGTAAATATACATCTTTAAAAATTTATGTAATAATTATATTATTAAGCAGAAAACAAGTGAAAATTTGAGGCTTGTTGTTGTTTATAGCAAATGTTTAACCTTGTTTGGTGTTTTGGGAGTGTAACAAAAAAGTGTTTTGTTTTTTTAATTAATATCATAGTTTAGCCGATATACGAGTTATGGCTAAAAGAAAGGTACTTTTATGTCAAAATTTTTTTTTGCCAAACATTTTGACTAATACCTACTCAGGTTTTAGGGTCTTGGGAGACCGATAAAGACAACGCTGCTCTGCTGCAGAGGTGTCTGTCTGTGTGTTTGTATACACTTTACAGTCTAGACGCATTAACGCCAAAACCCCAATTTTGACTCAAAGATTGCTAATTGCAATCAGATAACACGTCAACAAAATGAGGTTGGTTCGCCAAAAAAAGTGGGGAGGAGAGGTGCTTTATGTCAAAATAAACGCGCTTAAAAAAACTGAATTCGTATTCTACGCATGTCCACTAGCACTTCATAACAGGAGTGCTTACTTTAAAATAGATGCGCTTGGAAAAGAACTTTAGATTTGTATTAACCATATGTCGAATATGCAGTGTCCTCACAACGAATTTTTGATATTGAAAGAATTTACGAATTTCGGTTTCAAAATCAGTCTTCCATAAAAAAGCAACACTTGAAGGTTTGCTTTTGATCGCTTACCTGAACAGTTTAATTGGATAATCGCCAAAGTAGACTATAAGCGAATAATGAAATCAAGTTTAAATTTCAACTAATAAATATTGTTTCGGTTAACAAATACTAAAAACAAAAAACTTTTACGTTTTCAAGACATTAATTTACCCTTCGCTCAAAATTTTTTTATATTTTCAAAGTTATCGAAAATTATTAAAATTTCAAGTTATTTCAAAAGTTTCAAAAAACGGCAATATATCCAAAATTTACAAAATTAATTAAAACAAATACATAAATGTCAACTAAAATTTTTTGTCAATTTTAAAAATTTTCAATATTTGCCATAATTTTTTCTATTTCAAAATTTCAAAAATTTTGCCAAAATTATAAGGAAAACAAATAAATGTAAAATAACTTTTAAACCAACAAAAAACATTTTAAACACTTTGTTTAATGCTAAATAAAAACAGACAATTTACTAAAATCAGGCATCTACAAATTAAATTGCTCGCACTGTTATTCAGTTTACATACACTGTGTCTAGAAAGTACCCCCCTCCAACTAACTTTTGAACGGCTTGATATTTTACTACAAAATTTGGTGTGCTGTAATGGAAAATTAAATACTATTTTTCAGCCTATATTAAAATCTAAAATGGCGACTGGGTGCCATTTTGAATATCTTTTTATGGAAGGGGGGTCGAGTGACACCTCATTCGAAAGGTTTTTTAGTTCTGCGTCTGATCCTAGAGTTTCAAAGAAAAATATTCAGCCATAACAAAATGACAATGTTTAAAGATAAAGAAGTATATTTAAAAAAAACTAAGAATTAAAGCAAAAAGAAATTAAATTAAGTGTTCGAAATGTTCACCATTCACTTCTTGGCACATAAAAAGTCGGTTATGAAATTCCTGCCTTACATTTTCATAAGTTGTTGGAGTGATATTTCTGCAAACTTCTGTAATGCGTTGCTCCAGTTCTTCAATTGTTTCTGGACGGGTTCTGTACACTTTCGATTTCAGATATTCCCATGGAAAAAAATCTGAGAAAGTTAAATCTGGGGAGCGAGCCGGCTATTCTACAGGCCTCCGCCTACCAATCCATCTTCTAAGAAAATGTCCGTTGAGAAAGTCAGAAACAGGCCTATAATAAGGAGGCACCGTCTTGTTTGAACATAACGTTTTCAATATTATTTCTAGCCACCTGAGATATTTCTGGGAAAATTTTGTCTTGCAAATAAAAAAGTGAACTACTGGATAAAAAAATCAAAACATTTGTTTAAAATCCGCCATTTTGTTATGGCTGAATGTTTTTCTTTGAAACTCTAGGATCAGACGCAGAACTTAAAGACCTTTCAAGTGATGTGTCTCTCGACCCCCTTTTCTATTTAAAAACAATTTTAAAATGGCGCCCAGTCGCCAATTTGAATGATACAAAATTTAATTTTTAGCTAAAAATAGTATTTAATTTCACATTAAAGCACACCTAATCTTGTGGTAAAATATCAAGTCGTTCAAAAGTTAGTTGGGGGGGGGGGTTACTTTATAGACAGACGGCAGAACAAACAATTAGAAATTTTGATATTAGTTACAAGGAACACGTACCTTGTTACAAGTATAAACACCCCCATAAATATAATTGCGCTAAACACGGATTCGAACACAATCATTCAATGACATCTAATAACACTATAACAGTTTTACACTTTTGTGATGATTAACGTAAGTTGGATATTACTGAAGGCATTTGATATTCACAAACATCTAAAATCTGCACCGTTGATGAATGAACAAATTGATCTCTTAAATTCACCGTTATTAGACGTTTTGGAATGAGAAATCAAGTTATCTGGACGCAGATATAGAAAACCAAGATCAAGTTATGAAAATCTATTGTTCCTATAGCAACACCAACTGTTTACTTTTAATCTTGCTTTTGATAACGACGTTGAAATACGTATAAAGCTAAAATAAAAAATCTGTTGAAGTTAAGAATTGTTTTATTTACAATAAATCCCAGTATTTACCTTGTGGTTTAGGAAAACCACGAAAAAACGTGAGCCAGATCAACCAGCCGGGCCAGGGCATGAAACCCAGGCCTCCAGAATAGACGGTGGACGCGCTTACCGCGGAGCCACCTTTCTCGGTTTTAAACGTAAATAAACACGTATACAACCTACCAAACGCCTTCTTACAGGATTAACACCAGTAAAAACTTTGTTTTCTTTTTAACGATATATGGTTTGATATATTTTATTTCGACATGGCGAACTGAAAATTAGGGTGTTTTAATATTAAGGCGAAACTCTTTGACCTTAAAAAATAGAACGAGGAACAAAATACATATTTATAAACGATTTGCCCAACCTCTGCCGTTCATAAGTTTATTTCCACCCAAAAATATTTCCTATTATTAAACTTAAATTTTCTAAATCTAGATTTTAACGGAAATACACGTATTGGAGCTCAAGGAACCAAAAAATTAGTTAAAAAAATGTCTATCTGTGTGTGGGTGTGTGACGTCTCTAAAGGCGAAAGGACCGATTTTGATGAAATTTTAAATCAAGAGGTTTATCGAAATTTGCAGTTCTAGTTAAGCTTTTCAAAAAAAATCCGAAACCGGAAAGTTAGACATGTTTTCTTGGTAGCGTTTTTGATATAAGTTGGTTGTTTAATTGTCTGTGTTATTAATAGATGCAAACGTCCATAAGACAATATCATCAAATTGTCTATTAAAATTCAGAAGGTGAATAACAACAGAAACCTGTTAACAAAAAATAAACGTAAACAAACTAACTTATCGCTTCCGCATTACCATTGACGCGGTTCCAACCCGGAAAGCAAGATGCCAGACCTAAATGATAATAACTTATTTAAGAACATTTTATTTTTGATAGTATATTATGCAACAAGTTTGAGAAACGGCATTTCAGTCACAAGTTTTATTAGGCACGAGCGGAGCGAGTGTTTATTAAAACGAGTGTCTAGAAAAGTTTCTAAAACGAATTGCATACTATACTTTTTCTACGATCATCACAAAAGTACTAAAATTTGTAAATTATTTTATTATCTTAAGCCATAATAGTTATTTTGACAGATTGATGACAAGTGACGACTAACTTGATTTTCAGTTGCGATTAAAAACCTAGAGCTAACTTCAGCCCGTGACTAAAACGCACAAAGTCACAGCTTGTCGGGGTGTGTTTAAACGGTCACTTAGCGTCACGGAAACATATGCGATAAACGGCATTTTAAACATGGAAGTAGAAAAAACTTATTTATACCAGTCGTATTTATTTTTACTTTTTTTGTACTTCCACAACAATCAATACATTTATATTTAGATTTACATTAGCACTGGAAGATTATGTAAATTAGGTTTTAAATAAAGCCACAACCAACATGTAAACAACACTACTCTGTAAAAAAAAAAGCTAACAAGAAAACTGTTATTGCTATGCTGTCTGCTGCAAAACAAGTATGACCGAGTGAGTAATTTTGCTATTTGGCTTTGCTTTACCCAATTAGCCAGGTCATTTTAATATTTATTTTATTTTATATTAAATAATTAAACAGTTTGTTTAATGAATGGTAAAGGGAGTCACAAGATAGGAAGGGAGTTGGCGCAAAACTATTTAAATATTTTTATTGCATATAAACCGAATCAAAGCACTGTCAGTTATTGTTGGTGAGATGTGATAAAGAGCTGCAAGACGCCCTAAATTGTTTATTTTTTAATATTTATGTGGTTATTGGGGCGTACACAGTAATAACGTATTTTGTGAGTGTTCTTTGAACTTTTTTTCTTCGTTATCAAATTTCTTTTCGCAAGCAACAACATTTGTCAATTTTTTTTTGTTTCATTGCTTGGTAATAATTATACAAAACTAAATTCAGTAACTAAATTTATAATTATTGTAATTTAACATTATTAATTTTATATTCTTTGTTGCAAAAGCTAAATAACATATTTAGGCAGTTATTCTCGCTTATTCCATCTCTTTTTAATGAGTAGTGTTTAAAAAAAAATGTAAATTGACAAATCATTTTTCTTCCTGCATCTTGCAGTGTAAATTGGCGATAACAGTCACTTATCGCTTGTAACATTGCCGTCACAACAATTATAAATACAAAGTGATAGTTTTGAAAAAGTACCCATAAATGATACGATATAGTTTGGGTGTGAAAATATGTCGATTTTAATTAATCTTATCTAAATACATAAAAGTACTTCTTATCAGAGTTATGGTGTTTTAAAGTAAAAGTTATTGAAGCAATTTTATTTAATTTCTTTAAAACGGTTTGAGCCACACCTTTGAAATTTGGCATAAAAATATGATTTTATTACTGGTATCAAAAATTTACAAACCCCCAACCTCAGCTCAGTGGCGTAGAGACAAATGAAATCTTTGCTTGTGTCACGTTTGTTTTAAATTATTCTTGCTTCTAACCCCTTTTCATTGCGGTTATTAGTTTTTTATTTGTCATTTGTGATTAGTTATAATATTTCAATAATATCAAATTGATTTTTAATTAAATCGAATTAAAGTAGTCACGTTCTTTTTATTTCCATTATCACTTCATTCGATTTACAAATGCGGAACAGCTTAAATATATCAGTAACGGTTAATTCGAAAAAATAAAATCAATAATTACGCTTTTGTGTATTTTTAAACTATTCAATTCTCTGTTAAAAGAAAAAATGGCAGATTTAGAGACAATTATGAAAAACGCTATTATGCAACCGCCACGGGAACTTCCTTGCAGTAGGCAAGTTTTGGAAAAATTTTTAATTTATTTTAAAAATATTGACAATTTTATGGAAATTAAGAATATCTTTAAAATTCTCGAAAAAATTTCGAAAATATTTTACACTGAAAGTTTATTAAAAATTCAACAATTGTGCTTTTTTTATTTTGATTACAATTTAAAAAATTTTGAAATTTTGTAGATTTTCAAGAAATGTATTAAGATTACTGATAACGTAAAATATTTTGGGGTTTGAAATTATTAAAATTTTAGACATTGAAATGTATTAAAAATTTGACAATTTTTTACTTTCGAACATTATTGAAATTTGGAAGTTTTTGAAAATGTTATAAGTTTTGAAATTTTGAAAACTTAAAAGTACGAATATTGTGAAAAAATTTTAAAACATAAGCTTTTAAAAAATTTTGAATATTTGAAAACATTGAAATTTACAAAAATTTTTAATTTTTGAAAAATTTTGGGATTTTGATAACTTGAAATTTCGAAAATTTCGGGAAAATTTTCAAAAAATTAAAAAAATTTTTGTGAAAAATTTTGAAATTTTAAATATTTCAGGTAATTGTATAAAAAATTGAATTGAAAGAAAATGTTATAAAATTTTAAAAATGCTTGAAAAGTTTGACAATGTTTGGAAAATGTAATAATTTTGAAAGTTTCTAAGTGTTTGGAAATTTAGAAAATTTGTAAAAAATAAAGTCCAGACGCCTTAACACAGACAAACCAAATTTGACTCAAAGATTGTTAATTGCAATAGAATGACACCGCAAGCAAATCATGATGTTCCGCCAAAAAAAGGAGAAGAGACGCGCTCGAAAAAGAATTCGTATTCTACGCATGTCAATTTCTAGTTTCTTTGAAAATTTACGAAACAACTTTCTATTGGGAAAACACTAATGCGAGGTTTTCCTTTGGTCATTTACCTAAACAGATTGAGTCATCGCCCAAAAACGGCTATCACCAAATTGTAAAATCAATTTTTAAATTTTAAAAGTTAAAACATTACTTGCAACTAAAAAACACAAAATATCATAAAACCACGCGACTGCTTCAAAAAATGGAAGACCGGGGAGGGTGCCTACTTCAAAATAGATGTGCTCGGAAAAGAACGTTAGATTCGTGTTCTGAGCATGCAGAGTTTTAATAATTTTCAATGTTTCAAATTAACTGTATGAAATTTTTGAAAACATAAAATTTATGTAATTTTATGAAAATGTTTTAAAAGATATAAGATTTCTGAAAATTAAAAAAAAATTAAAGCCATTGAAGTTTTTTGAAATTTTGAAAATTAAAAAAAACAATTAAAAAATATGATTTAAAAGTTTTTGACATTGTTAATACTTTATTGATATTTTAAATAATTTAAACATTATTTAAAATGTTTTTTAATTTAAAAAAAATTAAAAACTTTCAACTTTAAAAATTTGTGATTTCAAATTATTTTAAAATTTTAAAATTTTTATGAAATTCTTTAACTTTGTGAAAAAAATTAAGTTTTTTGGAATTATTTGAAAATTTCAAATTTTTTTTTATTTTTACTTTCCTATACTTTCAGTATAGGGAAGTATTGATTTCATGCAAATTTTCAAAATCGAGATTTTGACGGAAATACATGTTTTGGGCTTCCAGGATCCTAAAAAAGTGGTTTTTAAAAAATGTCTGTCTGTGGGTGTGTGTCTGTGTGTGTGTGGGTAACGCTCATATCTCCGGAACGGCTGGACCGATTTCGATGTGCTTTGGAATGAGGAGGTATATCAAAAATTCATCGGCAAAATAAGCTTTTAAAAAGAATCCGAAACCGGAAGCGGAAGTTAGACATGTTTTTTTGGTAGCATTTTTTTCAGAAACGGAATTTTGAAAATTGGAATAGTGGAAATTATAGAAAGCCTTAGAACAAATCAAACGTTTTTTTACCGAACTCTCTAGCTTCAACATGGCGGCCGCTACGAATTTTTGAAAATTTCGACTTTAACGCCCATTTACTCAAAAACCAGTTATCTGATTGGAATCAACTACATCTTGTTTGGTAGCCCTTCAAGGGTACTATACCATGAAATATCATTAATTTTGAAAATCGAAAAACTATTTCAATGGCACCACTCCAAAATTTTTGAAATATTCAAAAAAAATACTCTCAAAAACTGCCCACACGTTTTTGTTTAAACTTTTTAAGTTGATAGAGCTAAGAATCTTCTACAATTTATTTTTTTGCGCATTGCTATAATTTCACTGTGACGCCCTCTGTGAATTTTTGAAAATTGAAAATTGGTACCCCTTTATTTATTTAACGGGGGGCAATAAAATATTTCTGTTAAAGCAATATAGCTCATCATTAATAGCAAAATCCGAATATCATAATATTTTTTTGATAATTTAATATTTAGGGGGGCTACTGTTCCCCCTCCCCCCCAAAATTTTCGCTACAAAATTAAAAAAATGATTTCTTCTTTTGTTTGCTCTAGGAGAATCTTTTTACATAAAATCAAAAAATCGAATTTTTTGCCCCTTAATAATCTTTTTGTCCTTTGAAGAATTTCACATACTTTCTACAGCAGTTGTATTCTTGTACGGAAGTGACTACAGTTCTGAACGTTCTATGCATTTCTATTGCGCACGCATTCAATACGCACTTATTTAACGATAACGCACAGGTTGGGAATAGCATGGATGGATACGCGGGTGTGTTCGAGTGTACTGCCGTTTTACTGCATAAGTAGTTGTGGGTTCGAGCCTCGGTTGGGGCCAAAATTTTTTTTTATTTTATAGTTTTTTTTAAAACACTGCTTTTGCGTTTCTAGACAGGTGTATATCAAAAGTGTTGGAAAATATTAAACAATGTTAATTTATAAGTATAGGAAAGTCCAGGCGAAGTGTTTCGCTCATTTTTTAATTTTGTAGCGATAATTTTGGGGGGGAGGGGGAACAGTAGCCCCCCTAAATATGAAATTATCAAAAAAATATTATAATATTCGGATTTTGCTATCAATGATGAGCTATACTGCTTTAACAGAAATATTTTATTGCCCCCCGTTAAATAAATAAAAGGGTACCAATTTTCAATTTTCAGAAATTCACAGAGGGCGTCACAGTGAAATTATAGCAATGACCGAAAAATTGAATTGTAGCAAATGCCTATTTTTATCAGCTTAAAAAGTTTAAACAAAAACGTGTGGGCAGTTTTATAGAAAAATTTTTTTGAAAAATTCCAAAATTTTGGAGTGCTGCCATTGAGATCGTTTTTCGATTTTCAAAATTAATTATATTTCATGGTATAGTACCCTTAAGGGGCTACCAAACAAGATGTAGTTGATCCCAATCAAACAACTGGTTTTTGAGTAAATAGGCGTTAAAGTCGAAATTTTCAAAAATTCGTAGCGGCCGCCATGTTGAAGCTAGAGAGTTCGGTAAAAAAGCGTTTGATTTGTTTTAAGGCCTTCTATAATTTCCACTATTCCAATTTCCAAAATTCAGTTTCTGAAAAAAAAGCTACCAAAAAAACATGTCTTACTTCCGCTTCCGGTTTCGGATTCTTTTTAAAAGCTTATTTTGTCGATGAATTTTTAATATAGCTCTGCATTCCAATTTTCATCAAAATCGAAGTACGGGTTCGAGAGATATCAGCGAAATGACGTACCGTACACGAACGCATTCGTAAAAATGAGCGAAACACTTCGCCTGGACTTTCCTATACTTATAAATTAACATTGTTTAATATTTTCCAACACTTTTGATATACACCTGTCTAGAAACGCAAAAGCAGTGTTTTAAAAAAACTATAAAATAAAAAAAAATTTTTGGCCCCAACCGAGGCGCGACCCCACAACTACTTATGCAGTAAAACGGCAGTACACTCGAACACACCCGCATATCCAACCATGCTATTCCGGAGCTACCCGTTATTGTTAAATAAGTGGCTATTGAATGCGTGCGCAATAGAAATGCATAAACGTTCAGAACTCTAGAAAGTATGTGAAATTCTTCTAAGGACAAAAAGATTATTAAGGGGCAAAAAATTTAATTTTTTGATTTTTTGTAAAAAGATTCTCCTAGAGAAAACAAAACAAAAAACCAAATTTTTAATTTTTTATCGAAAAAATTTGGGGGGAGGGGGAACAGTAGCCCCCCTAAATATGAAATTATCGCAAAAATATTATGATATTCGGATTTTGCTGTCAATGATGAGCTATATTGCTTTAACAGAAATATTTTATTGCCCCCCGTTAAATAAATAAAAGGGTACCAATTTTCAATTTTCAAAAATTCATAGAGGGCGTCACAGTGAAATTATAGAAATGATCAAAAAATAAAATTGTAGCAGATGCCTATCTCTATCAGCTTAAAAAGTTTAAACAAAAACGTGTGGGCAGTTTTTGAGAAATTTTTTTTTGAAAATTTCAAAAATTTTGGAGTGGTGCCATTGAGATCGTTTTTCGATTTTCAAAATTAATTATATTTCATGGTATAGTACCCTTGAAGGGCTACCAAACAAGATGTAGTTGATTCCAATCAGATAACTGGTTTTTGAGTAAATGGGCGTTAAAGTCGAAATTTTCAAAAATTCGTAGCGGCCGCAATGTTGAAGCTAGAGAGTTCGGTAAAAAATCGTTTGATTTGTTCTAAGGCTTTCTATAATTTCCACTATTCCAATTTCCAAAATTCCGTTTCTGAAAAAAATGCTACCAAAAAAACATGTCTAACTTCCGCTTCCGGTTTCGGATTCTTTTTAAAAGCTTATTTTGTCGATGAATTTTTGATATACCTCCTCATTCCAAAGCACATCGAAATCGGTCCAGCCGTTCCGGAGATATGAGCGTTACCCACACACCCACACACCCACACACCCACCCACCCACAGACAGACATTTTTTAAAAACCACTTTTTTAGGATCCTGGAAGCCCAAAACATGTATTTCCGTCAAAATCTCGATTTTGAAATTTTGCATGAAAACAATACTTCCCTATACTGAAAGTATAGGAAAGTAAAAATGAGCGAAACACTTCGCCTGGACTTTCCTATACTTATAAATTAACATTGTTTTATATTTTTCAACACTTTCGATATGCACCTGTCTAGACCCGGCTAGTAAAAGTAAGCAGCGTTTATAAAAACTTCAAGCGTGAAGAGCGTAACTTAAACGTACCATTACCACGCCGCGCTGGCTCCGCAACTGAGTACATGTAAAACAACCGAACTGAAATGAACCGGCGGCACGAGTAAGGAAGCGTGTTGATGTTTGAAAATGTATTAATAACTCGAGAAGTATTATTTTTAGCAAGAAAATACTCTTATTAATTTGTATTTAGAATTTCAAAACCTTTCTGATTTTAAAGCCAAAATGCCACGTTTCCATTTAAAAAAAAGTTATTTTTTACAGTGGCCGCCATATTAAAATTGGAAACTCAAGTTTTTTTCTTAAATACAATCGAGAAGAATTTTCCCTACAACTTTGCTTTTGGGTTTGCGAGTCTATCTATTAAAATAAAAAAGTTAGCCTACACTGAACATTAAACGACTAGTACAAGAATACAACTGCTGTAGAAAGTATGTGAAATTCTTCTAAGGACAAAAAGATTATTAAGGGGCAAAAAATTCGATTTTCTGATTTTTTGTAAAAAGATTCTCCTAGAGCAAACAAAAGAAGAAATCAATTTTTTAAGTTTGTTGCGAAAATTTTGGGGGGGAGGGGGAACAGTAGCCCCCCTAAATATTAAATTATCAAAAAAATATTATGATATTCGGATTTTGCTATTAATGGTGAGGTCTTTCACATTAACAGAAATATTTTATTGACCCCCGTTAAATTAATAAAAGGGAACCAATTTTCAATTTTCAAAAATTCATAGAGGGCGTCACAGTGAAATTATAACAATGAGTAAAAAATAAAATTGTAGCAGATGCCTATCTCTATCAGCTTAAAAAGTTTAAACAAAAACGTGTGGGCGGTTTTTGAGATTTTTTTTTTGAAAATTTCAAAAATTTTGGAGTGGTGCCATTGAGATCGTTTTTCGATTTTCAAAATTAATGATATTTCATAGTATAGTACCCTTAAGGGGCTACCAAACAAGTTGTAGTTGATCCCAATCAAACAACTGGTTTTTGAGTAAATGGGCGTTAAAGTCGAAATTTTCAAAAATTCGTAGCGGCCGCCATGTTGAAGCTAGAGAGTTCGGTAAAAAATCGTTTGATTTGTCCTAAGGCCTTCTTTAATCTCCACTATTAAAATTTCCAAAATTCCGTTTCTGAAAAAAATGCTACCAAAAAAACATGTCTAACTTCCGCTTCCGGTTTCGGATTCTTTTTAAAAGCTTATTTTGTCGGTGAATTTCTAATATACCCCCTCATTCCAAAGCACATCGAAATCGGTCCAGCCGTTCCGGAGATATGGAGCGTAACGGACCCACCCACCCACCCACCCACCCACCCACCCACAGACAGACATTTTTTAAAAACCACTTTTTTAGGATCCTGGAAGCCCAAAACATGTATTTCCGTCAAAATCTCGATTTTGAAAATTTGCATGAAATCAATACTTCCCTATACTGAAAGTATAGGAAAGTAAAAATGAGCGAAACACTTCGCCTGGACTTTCCTATACTTATAAATTAACATTGTTTAATATTTTCCAACACTTTTGATATACACCTGTCTAGAAACGCAAAAGCAGTGTTTTAATAAAAAACTATAAAATAAAAAAAAAATTTTGGCCCCAACCGAGGCTCGCCCCACAACTACTTATGCAGTAAAACGGCAGTGCACTCGAACACACCCGCATATCCATCCATGCTATTCCGAATCTGCTCGTTATCGTTAAATAAGTGCCTATTGAATGCGTGCGCAATAGAAATGCATAGAACGTTCAAAACTCTAGTCACTTCCGTACAAGAATACAACTGCTGTAGAAAGTATGTGAAATTCTTCTAAGGACAAAAAGATTATTAAGGGGCAAAAAATTCGATTTTTTGATTTTTTGTAAAAAGATTCTCCTAGAGCAAACAAAAGAAGAAATCAATTTTTTAACTTTGTAGCGAAAATTTTGGGGGGGAGGGGAAACAGTAGCCCCCCTAAATATGAAATTATCGAAAAAATATTATGATATTCGGATTTTGCTATCAATGATGAGCTATTTTGCTTTAACAGAAATATTTTATTGCCCCCCGTTAAATAAATAAAAGGGTACCAATTTTCAATTTTCAAAAAATCACAGAGGGCGTCACAGTGAAATTATAGCAATGCGCAAAAAAATAAATTGTAGAAGATTCTCAGCTCTATCAGCTTAAAAAGTTTAAACAAAAACGTGTGGGCAGTTTTTGAGAAATTTTTTTTTGAAAAATTCCAAAATTTTGGAGTGATGTCATTGCGATCGTTTTTCGATTTTCAAAATTAATGATATTTCATGGTATAGTACCCTTGAAGGGCTACCAAACAAGATGTAGTTGATTCCAATCAGATAACTGGTTTTTGAGTAAATGGGCGTTAAAGTCGAAATTTTCAAAAATTCGTAGCGGCCGCCATGTTGACATAGAGAGTTCGGTAAAAAATTGTTTGATTTGTCCTAAGGCCTTCTTTAATCTCCACTATTAAAATTTCCAAAATTCCGTTTCTGAAAAAAATGCTACCAAAAAAACATGTCTAACTTCCGCTTCCGGTTTCGGATTCTTTTTAAAAGCTTATTTTGTCGATGAATTTTTGATATACCTCCTCATTCCAAAGCACATCGAAATCGGTCCAGCCGTTCCGGAGATATGAGCGTTACCCACACACAGACAGACAGACACACCCACAGACAGACATTTTTTAAAAACCACTTTTTTAGGATCCTGGAAGCCCAAAACATATATTTCCGTCAAAATCTCGATTTTGAAAATTTGCATGAAATCAATACTTCCCTATACTGAAAGTATAGGAAAGTAAAAAGTTAGCCTACACTGAACATTAAACGACTAGTACAAGAATACAACTGCTGTAGAAAGTATGTGAAATTCTTCTAAGGACAAAAAGATTATTAAGGGGCAAAAAATTCGATTTTTTGATTTTTTGTAAAAAGATTCTCCTACAGCAAACAAAACAAAAAACCAGATTTTTAATTTTTTATTGAAAAAATTTGGGGGGAGGGGAAACAGTAGCCCCCCTAAATATGAAATTATCGAAAAAATATTATGATATTCGGATTTTGCTGTCAATGATGAGCTATTTTGCTTTAACAGAAACATTTTATTGCCCCCCGTTAAATAAATAAAAAGGTACCAATTTTCAATTTTCAAAAATTCACAGAGTGCGTCACAGTGAAATTATAGCAATGATCAAAAAACAAAATTGTAGCAGATGCCTATCTCTATCAGCTTAAAAAGTTTAAACAAAAACGTGTGGGCAGTTTTTGAGAAATTTTTTTTTGAAAAATTCCAAAATTTTGGAGTGATGTCATTGTGATCGTTTTTATATTTTCAAAATTAATGATATTTCATGGTATAGTACCCTTGAAGGGCTACCAAACAAGATGTAGTTGATTCCAATCAGATAACTGGTTTTTGAGTAAATGGGCGTTAAAGTCGAAATTTTCAAAAATTCGTAGCGGCCGCCATGTTGAAGCTAGAGAGTTCGGTAAAAAATCGTTTGATTTGTCCTAAGGCCTTCTTTAATCTCCACTATTAAAATTTCCAAAATTCCGTTTCTGAAAAAAATGCTACCAAAAAAACATGTCTAACTTCCGCTTCCGGTTTCGGATTCTTTTTAAAAGCTTATTTTGTCGATGAATTTTTGATATACCTCCTCATTCCAAAGCACATCGAAATCGGTCCAGCCGTTCCGGAGATATGAGCGTTACCCACAGACAGACAGACAGACAGACACACACACCCACAGACAGACATTTTTTAAAAACCATTTTTTTAGGATCCTGGAAGCCCAAAACATGTATTTCCGTCAAAATCTCGATTTTGAAAATTTGCATGAAATCAATACTTCCCTATACTGAAAGTATAGGAAAGTAAAAAGTTAGCCTACACTGAACATTAAACGACTAGTACAAGAATACAACTGCTGTAGAAAGTATGTGAAATTCTTCTAAGGACAAAAAGATTATTAAGGGGCAAAAAATTCGATTTTTTGATTTTTTGTAAAAAGATTCTCCTACAGCAAACAAAACAAAAAACCAGATTTTTAATTTTTTATTGAAAAAATTTGGGGGGAGGGGAAACAGTAGCCCCCCTAAATATGAAATTATCGAAAATATATTATGATATTCGGATTTTGCTGTCAATGATGAGCTATTTTGCTTTAACAGAAACATTTTATTGCCCCCCGTTAAATAAATAAAAAGGTACCAATTTTCAATTTTCAAAAATTCACAGAGTGCGTCACAGTGAAATTATAGCAATGATCAAAAAACAAAATTGTAGCAGATGCCTATCTCTATCAGCTTAAAAAGTTTAAACAAAAACGTGTGGGCAGTTTTTTAGAAATTTTTTTTTGAAAAATTCCAAAATTTTGGAGTGATGTCATTGTGATCGTTTTTATATTTTCAAAATTAATGATATTTCATGGTATAGTACCCTTGAAGGGCTACCAAACAAGATGTAGTTGATTCCAATCAGATAACTGGTTTTTGAGTAAATGGGCGTTAAAGTCGAAATTTTCAAAAATTCGTAGCGGCCGCCATGTTGAAGCTAGAGAGTTCG
This sequence comes from Ctenicera cuprea, assembly GCA_958336395.1. Taxonomy (NCBI): domain Eukaryota; kingdom Metazoa; phylum Arthropoda; class Insecta; order Coleoptera; family Elateridae; genus Ctenicera; species Ctenicera cuprea. The sequence continues at coordinate 10,458,411 of OY284488.1, forward strand.
GTAAAAAATCGTTTGATTTGTCCTAAGGCCTTCTTTAATCTCCACTATTAAAATTTCCAAAATTCCGTTTCTGAAAAAAATGCTACCAAAAAAACATGTCTAACTTCCGCTTCCGGTTTCGGATTCTTTTTAAAAGCTTATTTTGTCGATGAATTTTTGATATACCTCCTCATTCCAAAGCACATCGAAATCGGTCCAGCCGTTCCGGAGATATGAGCGTTACCCACAGACAGACAGACAGACAGACACACACTATCACAGACAGACATTTTTTAAAAACCACTTTTTTAGGATCCTGGAAGCCCAAAACATGTATTTCCGTCAAAATCTCGATTTTGAAAATTTGCATGAAATCAATACTTCCCTATACTGAAAGTATAGGAAAGTAAAAACATGTATCACAAATCAGGTTTGCAGTATAACTATATCTTTGAAGCGGGTGGGTGCAGCAGTCGGCCAATTTGGCAAATTGCATCAATAACAATGTTCCTGTGGAGGGAGAAAATAGTGTTTGCGTGATTTTTATTTGAATGACTGAAAATTCGTAATATTTCTAAATGTGATATGAATAGACATGAAAAATTCCACTAATACTCAATTTGAGACACTCTGTATTTGTAAGTTTAGCTAAATAGACACAGTTTCATCACCAGAATCTGTGACAGCAGTTATGACTACTTTTGTTAAAACACCCGGTACTGTATAACAATTATCACGGAAAGTAGCTCCAAAAAGTATGCATACTGAAATAAAAACGTTCAATGTTTTGTGATATTAGGTAAAGTACTGTTTTTTTTAGTTTTCAGTTTATAGTTAAAGATCAGAACGGCCATAATGTCCACCGAAGTAAAATTGAATTCCCTTCATTATCCATTGAAAATCGAAGATGAAAATCTGGAAAAGGTAAGATCAGAAAATTATCATACTAAAAGCAGTTTTTACGTTTATGTGATTTGCTTTATTTGAAGGAAATGCTGAAACCGTTCTCGTATCTCCTTTCGACTCCTAGCACGAAATTCAGAAGAACCTTTCTTAAAGTACTCAAACACTGGATAGAGATACCTGAGGATAAATTTGTCATAATTGATGAATTTGGACACTACGTCTTCAACGCCGCATTTTTGTCAGTTGTTATGGATATATTCTAAAAAATTAATTTTTGCAATTCTACCTTTTTGTAGACTTGATGATATAGTGGACAGATCAATTTTAAGAAAGGGCGCACCATCAGCTCATACGGTGTATGGTATACCACGAGCACTAATTGCTTTTAATTGTATCTTTTCCATGACTTTTGACTACCTTCATCAGTTAAATAATATAGAGGTATGTTGTAAATAAATAGGTTTGCGAGATAGTTTGCTTAAACTTTCATATCCTTCAAATATTTCTTTCCATATTTTAAAACTAATTTACATTATAACGTTGTTATTAGGATATATATACAGTGAGTTTTTCTTTTTTGTATACATATCAGTTTTATAAATACATGGCAATGTTCATTGTAATTTTCAAAGATTCAATTTTTGAAAAAAATAGTCTGCCGTGGAATCAGTAATCAAATTGTTTAATGTCAAATTAATAGCAATTAGTTTTAATTTTTTGAATTAAGCATAAAATTTGTGTATTGTTGATATTTTATGTTTTTAAAATAATAGTTTCATTAAAAATGTTTTGATATTCAACTAGTTTTGATACTGATTTATGATACTCATTGAGCATAACCTTACACTGTGAGGTATAACCTTTCTTTCTCTATTATTTTCTGTACAGTTGGTTGCCTATAGATTGCAGTACCAACAATGCATTGACATGTTTTACAAACAGTTTTAATTTGTATTCTTTTTTACTATTTGATTTATCTTGTTTTGTGGGTTTTGGGAATAAATAAAAAAAACTTTCCAACACCAATTCCTAAAAGCAACTGGTACTTTCAGCTCGCACATATGTTTGTGAAGAATTGCGCAGTAACGTTTGCTGGCCAGGGGATGGAAATATACTGGCGTGACAACAATATTTGTCCAACAGAAGAACAATATGTTGAAATGGTTTATAGAAGTATGTAAACATTATTTATTGAACTTTGCCTTTATTGTAATCCCATGAGGACTATAGTATTTTAAAGTCTGCTCTAAAATATAATGTTTGGCATTTTGCACCAAACGTCAGTAAACAGGAAGTTTCCGCTGATGTCTTAGAAGTAAAGTCATGCGGAAGTATACCACTCATTACGGTCTTTAACGTGCACAATATAAATTTTGCAAACTTTGCATATAGATACCGTTTTTTATAAGCGAAAAAATGATAACTTTGTTATTACGAACCTGTACTTAAAAATTTTATTCCAACTAAAAAGATCCTGATTAAACACCTTAAAAATTTGAAAATGCTGCTAAACTTGAATGGATTGGGATAAGTTCGAAATTTTTGGGTTGTTTTAATTTGCATCCGTTAACGAGCCGCCTTGGTCGAACAATCACTCTTTATTACGTGGATGACATGGCTTTACTGTATTTTAATATGTCTATCTCTCTCTTATGGCGCTACAGACCAAGTCGGGCCTTGCCCTCCTCCATTTTCTTCTGTCCGAAGCATATGCTTTCCAGTTGTTTACTCTTAGGATATTTTTAGCAGCTGTGTCAACATCTCTTTCCCATCTCTTTTTGAATCTTTCTCTTGGTTTTAGGCCTTCCATTTGTCCTGTGAGTGCTCTTATTCTGTTGAGAAAGTTTTGTTTTTCGTATGTATGTTATTGGGTCGTGTACCTTTAGTAGTAATGGGTGTGAGGTTTCTTCAATTGCTGGTGATTAGTGGATTTCTGTTCGTGGTTCTGGCTTTTTCGATTGTGTATTTAATAGTTGTCTTCTTCTTCTTCTTCCTCTTGTTGTAGGCCAATGGCCTGTTTAATACCCGCAGCTAGTGCGGGTTCTATGAGCCCTCTTTGCACGTATGCCGGGCAGGAGGCTGGCCTTACCCGTCGAAAGGAGAAGAAGTTCCACTAAATGGTTTACGATTGCCAAAGATGTTAGTATGACAACCGGGACCGACGGCTTAACGTGCCCATCCGAAGCACGGTTGGTTGCAGATATACCCTTATATTGGTCACCCATCCGAGTGGGGACCAGAGCGGACAGTGCTTAACTTTGAATACCGTGTGACCGGCATTCGCAGTTCTCCGCCGTGCAACCAACTTAATAGTTGTCGAAAATAATATTTCCAGATTTTTTGGATATTTTCAATGTCACTAACTATTTCTCCGGTTGGATTTCTACATAAGTTCGTACGGATTTGAAACCGTTTCTTAGTTGCTTAATGAGTTTGTATACGTTCCTTGTGTCGTTTGTCAATCATAACATGGTCAATTTAGTTAATATTTTCTTCGTTAGGCGATATCCATGTGCTTTTATGGATGTTTTTGTGAAGGAAGCACGTGGAGCTAATGATTATGTTCTTTTTGGTTGCAAAGCTAATTAGTATTTCTCCATTTTGGTTGGACTTTTTGGCGCAGGCTCTTTTTGCCAATTGTCCCTAGGTATTTATTTTCTTGTCCCATGTTTGCGTTGAAATGTTAAGGGATTTAGTTTTTGTACGTAGACGACACAGTCTCTTATTAATTAGTTTTAAATCAGCTATTAGTGATTTTAGACTATTATTTACAGCCAGTGCTGTCCCCATTTCACTGTTTCCTTGTTTCTTATCTCTATATAAAATTATGTGCGTTTTCGTATCTTAAATTCCACTTTCCTCGCCGTCTTGTTTTATGTATACCTATTATTCCTATTTTGTATTTCTGTATTTGTTTGAGCATGCTTTTCTGGGCTCGTTGGTACTTATATACAGCGTTCTTACATTCCATGTACCTAAATCGAAGTCCATGTTCCGTAGCGTTGTACGTCGTCGATGTTTCCGTTCTGTCTAAAGCTGCTCTGAATGTTTTGTAACAGTGTTTGTTTTACGGTTATAGGTTGTTGGCCCATTTTAATATAGTCTCCCTGAAATTTGAATTTCTGACAACCCATGTGTTGTAAAGCGAATCAAAATGGTATCTTAGAGTTAGAATAAAGAATCTCAGATATTTTAAGCGTATAGCGTCTTCAGTGGCTAAACGCACAAATATGCTTTAGGAGTCGTTGTGTCGTTCACTTTTTTGTGGTTTCCACTATATATGTTCTTAATTAACTACTGTTTGCAGATAATGAACTTAGTTATCTTTATAGAGTCCAGCCTACCGCTATTGATATTTGCTCAAACAATGAATGCTTGCAGTAGTGCCAAAACAGTCGATTGTGAGAAATTGTTAAAAGTGCTAGGATTATATATCCAACTTTGTGATGATTACAACAATTTAAGTAATCAAGATGTAAGTTTTCTAGTATATGTTTGTGATAATATTAAATTAAATCATTGCAGTATTTCGGCAACAAAGGTTTCTGTGAGGATCTGAGCGAGGGAAAGTTTGGCTTTCCTGTTGTTCATGCCGTTAATAATTTTCCAGAAGAAGGTCAAATCATAAAGGGTATCCTTTTGCATAACAGCTCATGAATTTTAGAGATATTAAAAAAAACGTATTTTCTTAGCAGCATATAGATATAATGGCTCAACGAACGCAAGATATAAACGAAAAACAACGCTGCTTGTCTCTCCTTGAAAAATGTGGTAGTTTACAGTACACCAAAAATAAATTGAAGGAACTTAAAGGTCTTGTTTATGAAGAGATCGGCAAGCTGGATCCGAATCCATTACTAATAGAGTTTCTTGAAAAGGTCCTTCCACACATGGTAAATTATCACTAGTTTGAAAGGAATTATTTTGTTGCATGGTAAAAGACCAATACGATTTAAAAATGGTTGTGCAAAATAAGCGTTTTAACGGTGCTGGAAAAATAGACTATTTTGTTCCAATTTCTATTATTGTATGTATAATATTTTAATGGTGCTAAAAGTAAAATATGTTTTTTATTCAAGTTTTTATTATTCTAGTATGTAAAGTGTAAAGCTATAGTTACCATAAAAAGTATACCGTTTCGGACAATCATAGGAGAACTGGGCTTTTGGAGAGAATTCGTTATTTAAACATAGCCCAATATACCTTGCTTCCTCGCGGATTTACAGCCTTTCGAAAATGGAACAATCTAACCCAATATCATTTTCACTTATTTTTGTTCAAATCCTACTAGAGTCGTAGAAGGGGGTACTCGACATATCTTTAACATTTATTTAAGCACTCACATTTTATAACCTTTGACTAAAGCATTTTATTCTTTATACAAAAACATACAACAACATTACTCTTGTTGGAAGTCACTAAATTTTAGAGAGCATAATAAGTTACTTTTAAAAAATAGGGTAGCTGTTTACACTTCCCTTTACTTTAAAAATTTGATACTTATTTTTAAAACTAATATTGTATGCGCCAACAGAGACTATGATAAGCTTACCAAGCAATAAGCGTTTCTGCCACCTAATGACACTAATTGTAAACCCTTAGTAACTGCCCTTAAGCTGTATAGATGATTCCTCTTGCATGATAAGATCAGTTACCTGCGCACCTGTAATGATTTTAGTTTTAAATGCAAGTTGAATAACATAAAAAAAATAAGGGACTATGACGATCAAAAATATCACGTTTGCATTTTTTAGGTATTACTAGCTGTAAAAAATTTTAATAACTTATAGACAATAATTTGAAAATTGACAACCTATCTCACTGATTAGTTACATACACTTTATTAAATAATTATCTTATTTGAATACTATTTATCCTATGCTATATTTTGCGGAGAAACATCCAGTGAGATTAATTTAAGTATTTCGTATGCGTACTTTAAAAGTTTAGATATTGCTACGATTGTAAAAAAGCCACTCTTAAACAGAATTAATTACTTTGCTCTTGAGAATCTGAATGCAGATACAAGGCCACTTATCAAATTTTGCAGATTCGAAATACCGATAACATATTTAGGTACTCTACCACAGAGTCAGTGGCGGATCTTGATTTGTGGGCCCCAGGCGCAACCTGATCTGGAGGCCCCGTATTGACCCTACTAAGAATGGGATGGTTCACTAAAATGAACAATGCAGAAAATCATAACGTTTTTTTATTTTTGGAATTAATAAAAACATAAACATAAAGATCCGGAAATAAAAAAATATTCTCAGGTACCAGAAAGAAAAAATCACATTCTCAGGTAAAAAAAATTTAATTTTGTTTTTTGAGGATAAGGCACCCAACAATACGCGTGATTAGTTGTGACGTAGACTGTTAGACAAGGGTGAGACAAAGACAGCGTTCAAAATCCAAACAAACGCGACAGCTTGTATACGTTAGCATTGCTGATTTTTAAAAGTATTTTTGTGAAGCCTGTATTTTATTATTAACGATCAGTAAGTATATTAATACATAGTTAATACATACGCTGATGCTTAGAAAATTATTCATACAAAAATTTACTGAAACTTGGAAGTTATGAGTATTTAAACAAATATAACCTCAAAATTTACTTTATAATTTCATAAACTTTCGGAGTACAACTAATAGCATCAATTTCTACGTGTAGGTATTTGTCAGTAAAATAATCTATCTAACACTGCTCTTGATTTTACAGCCAATATGGCCCAGAAACATGTTTTAAAGTTCTCGATGTTATCAGAGTTTTTTAAAGACAATAACAAGCAGCTGAAACGGAGAGAAATTGCTGTTGAAAGTGGACATGTCCAGCAACTCATGATATAATATAATAAAATATGCCACATGAATCTTTTTAAAATCAAATTTTATCTAAAATAAAAATAAAATTTATTAAAAATACAAAGTCAATTTTGAGGTTATATTTGTTTATGCGCTCATAACTTGAAGTTACAACACATATCAAGCAAATTTTTATAAAAGTATAAATCTCTAAGCATCAGTATATGCATTATTATACTTACTATTCGTTAGTAATAAGAAAAAGGCTTCACAAGAACACTTTTAACAATCAAAAGTACATAAGCTGTCAAGTTTGTTTGGATTTTGAACGGCGTCCTTGTCTAGCAGTCTACGTCACGCCTACGTCACACTAATCACGCGTATTCTGAGGCCCCCGCTTTGCTAAGGCCCCAGGCACGCGCCTCATGCGCCTGTGCGGTAATCCGCCTATGCACAGAGTAAATAATTATAAAGAAACACATGCCTCATGATACTACATAAATGGGTGTACGTTGGGTTGCATAAGTAAATTTTGGTCGGAAATTATTCTACTCTACCTAATTTGCCAGACAAAGTACAATAAATCAATAACTATTATAATCTGGCGAAGTACAAGATCTTCAAAATACAAGCCGGTACGTATTTTCACGTATATTTGCTTTAATGTCTGATTATCTAAAAAAAAGAAAATACCATGTTATGTACAAATATTATTGGAAATATATCTGGACAGAATTGTACTGGCGGAAAAATTATCATTTTATTTATTTCCTGAATTTTCTATTATATCTATCAAATTATTATAATTACTTTGATAATTGTTGGAAATTTCCGGATAAATGCATTTATTTTTTACAACTACCTGTTATAATGATGAATCTACAATAGAACTCCGAAGAGCGATCTTTAATTGTGCCAAAACTGTGATTTGATTTCCCACGGTACATTTTTGAATTTGACTCCTTTTTAATATTATTTTTTAGGGGACGGTGGTGGATTTTTTTCCTGCATTGTTCAGATCTCAATGTATGAAAGTGTCTTGAACCGTTCATTCCCCTATATCTCTGGAACCCCTTGATCGATCAATCATAAGATTATTTCTCAGAAACTGCCTACGCTTTATATGAACATGGGCAGGCAAACGCTTTGTTTTCGAAATACAGGTTGTTTAAGTAAAAAATATTTTTCCAAAAATCTCTAGAAATGCTTGTTCAAAAATTTTTCAATTTGGCACAACGTTCGTTTACGCAATCATGACAGCTGTGCGATTTATTGTTGCGAATTTCAGATGACAAAATTGTAAGATTATTTTCGAATAACGTGACTTGAACTAGGTTTTTCATGAAAACGATGCGTTTTACAAAAAAAAAGAGTACTTTGTGTTTCGGAATAAAACAGTCAACTAGATACTGATAACAAATCAGCTAAAAATGCAGTGGCGTTGAGATTACAGATTTTTTAAGATTAGAATAACCCTACATCCATGCCAATAGTTGAGATATTTTAAACATGTAAATTTTAAATAACGCAGGTAGACTAGTTCAAAGTTGTGCCCAATTTAAAATTTAAAAAAAAGGCGTTTTAGAAATATTTGAAAAAAAAACAACGATTTCTTCCTCGAAATTTTTACACCCCGTATCTCGATAACAAGGCGTTTGTCAGACCACGTTTATCTAAAACTTTCTGCTTATTTTTAGATGTTGTATTAGCTGGTGAATTCCAAAATACTGATTGTGGGACACCTTCTATAGGTACATAAAAACGCTAAATTCAGAATTTTCAAAAAATTGTAGCGGCCGCCATTTTGAAGCTAGAAAGTTAAAAAAAAGCATTTGTTTTGACGAAGGTATTCTATCAGATTCCGTCTTCATATTTAAAATGAAATAAATTTTGCATATTATATAGTTCTACTTTTCTGGGAAACGGTGTATATTTTTGTATAAAAGTATTGTGCGGGCAAACGCATAGCATAAGGGTTGAACCCCTCCCTTCTGTAGCTACCTCAATGCATATAGTGGGTAAGTTCCTTTTGAAAATTAGGGCCTCATAGTTATTTGTAGCATAGCACCACATAAAATTTAAGTCCCGCACTGCTTTTGTCCTCAACAAAAATACTAAAGTGGTCAAAATTAATTTCAATTCATTTCAACACAATGCTGAAAGAAATACTAAGCTATCGTCTGAAATATCTACATCTTTCTCTATTTAACCGACTTTTGTAGCTGTTCTTGTTTCCAAGATACATACCCTGTATATACATAGGGCCTGTCATAATTATTAGCCCAGTGCTCCGTAATTCCGGCCCTGCTTAAAGTAGATATAAAAATGGTTTAACATAAATGTTCAATCTACCCCATCGTTTATTAACATTATTATGGAAAATATGTTGTGCTTACGTTTTGTAATTTACCATAATGTTAGTATCATACGTTTCTTTAATCAAATAAATAACACCATTAAATTTGTCTGACCTTTATCGACATTTTAAATTAGTGCAGTATCTATAATTGGCACAAAAACGCATTCAGATTAGTTTAAATAGCTGCATTTCTAACATAATTTTCAGTGGTTGGTGCTGCAGTTTTCAACAAGTAAAAACATGATTTTTAAAGTAGTTTTGTTATTGGGTTTAATATTCGCCGTACAGGTATGTAATATTTATTTGTGAAAATAATTTTTTACCTTGTATTTAAATAATTCTTAATTATTTCGTAGGATGTAAATATGAACCACGTCAAAAAGCTAGAGATTGTATGGTGCAGGCTAAAATTGATGAGCAAACTGTAAGGCATCTGCTAACAGCACAATAAACTTTTACAGAAGATGACGAAAATCTGCAAAATTGTTTTGATTGTTGTTACGGTGATAATAAAAGTGGTACCCAGCTCATCGTGGATGATAAACTCACCACCCAAGTTGCCAATATTTCCGCAGTTCTGTCGGGTGATAAATAAAGCGCGGATTATATGCAAAATGCATATTCTTTAATATTGGCGTGACATCAAAATGATTTCATATCTAGGCGAATCAGTGTATTTGCAATCGATTGATGCTAATTTACTTTTGCATATTTCGCCAGAACTATGCATATTTATACAAAAAGTGCGTATTTATGTCTATTTTGGCAACTTTAGCGTTTCTTTTTTTAAAAGGGCTTTTATTCTACTTTATGGAAAATTTTAATGTCACTGGGCAAACAAAAATTTTGAGTATGGCCTTCTAAGAATCCGCCTGAGACGGGACTTTCAATTTTAACAGAGGATTAATGTTTAGAATATTTGAAATACATGAATAAGCAGTGGGTATTTACACAGAAACAAGAATTCCTGGTAATTTATAAGCCCCGTTACAACCCAACCTCTTTACTGAGTCACACTTAATCCCTTAAAACTGCTGGTGGTAAGTTAATATCATAAACACGTAAATATACTTTTACTTCACCTGAAACCAGCAAGGTGAATGTTGAGTAGTTAATACTGTGAAGCGTGATTTTTTAAAGTGCCTTAAATTTTTATTTAACGAAATGTCTAACTCGAAATGTTTATCTTGGATAAAATCATATCCCGAACTAGTAGTGGATAGTGATTCTGTGTTTTGCAAAGCATGTAGCAAAGTGGTAAGTTACTTTTGCTTAAAATAATTTCACATATTTATTCAGTTTGTGTAATTGATAGGTTTCGTGCGGTAGAAAGTATCTGATAGAGCAGCATGTTGGCACTCCATTGCATCAAAGGAACTGTGCGAAACTAAAATCTACTAATAAGTCGCAAACATCTTTACGAGAATCCTTAGCAGCAACTACTAAGAAAAATGAAGAGGATACTTTCCAATCTGATTTGTGTAAAGCCCTAATTGGTTCTAATATACCACTGAAAAAATTTTTAATCCTAATTTCAAGTGTTTCTTAGAAAAATATTGCAAGCGAAGTGTTCCGGATGAGAGTACTATTAGGAAAAAATATGTCAATGAAACGTGTTTAGAAATTATTGAGAAATAAGGCAGTATACAGGGAACAATTATATTTATTTTGTAGTTGATGAAACCACTGATAGTTGTGGACGATATATAGCAAATTTAATGGTTGGAATTTTGCATGAAAATAGTTTAAGTAAATCAATCTTAATCACAAAAGAACTCGATAAAACAAATAATGTTACTATATTGAAGTTCATACAGGAAGGGTTAAGCAATTTGTATTTGTCTGAAGAGCTATTCCATCTGATAAAACAGTTTTAATGCTTTCAGATGCAGTACCTTACATGGTGAAGGCAGGTCAAAATTTAAAAGTGTTTTACGAAAATCTTTTTCACAATACATGTTTAGCACACGGAGTAAACAGGGTTGCCGAAGAAATTTGATTGCAGTTTTTGTTAGTAAATAGTTTAATGTCGAATGAGAAAAGGGTGTTTTTAAAAGCACCCTTAAGGGTTCAAGTTTATAAAGAAATATTGCCCAATGCACCTCTACCCCCACAACCTGCAATAACAAGATGAGGTACCTGGTTAAATGCAGCTATATTTAATGCAAACCACTTTAAGGAAATTAAAAATATTGCATGCGAATTTTATGATGATTCGGCGGCCATAACAGAATAAAAAGGAAATAGTACAAGAAAAAGAATTACCCCGCCAATTGGCTTTTATTAAAAGCAACTATAGCTTAGTTTCAGAAACAATTTTGAAATTGGAAAGTTAAAACATTTTACTTATAGACGCAATAAAATTAATTAATGGCTTGAAAATTTCAATCAATTTTGTTGGTGTACCCCTAACAGAGGGGTATAATTTCGAAGAAATTACATGATGCACTAGAAAAAAAATAAGGGCTTTCAAATTTTAGTTGAAGTAGCAAACATTTTAAAAGGTGAGCCCTCAGATTTAGATATGATGCCGCATATTATATGTACTTTAAAAAACGCTCCAATTACATCTGTAGATGTCGAACGTAGCTTTTCCACATATAAACTTATTCTAAGTGACAGACGCCAATCGTTTTCAGTCGATAATATAGAAAAACATCTGATAATAAGTTGTTACGACAATTTGAAAATTTAATGAATTAAATAATTTTTTAATTAAGTTAGTGTAGCGCATTTACTTAAATTTTATTATTTAAGAAAAATGTTGTTTACAATACCTATGTCTTGTAACATTGCAAATACCTTTTTAAAATCTTTTTTTTTACGATTAAGTGATTTTTCTGCATATACAGTGTGCATTTATCAGTCAAATTAGTGCATATTTCACTTATTTTTGTTGCATCTATATGCGCATATTTTGTTAACTTTTCATGCATATAATTCCGCGCTTTAGTGATAAACTTGAGGGTGCATCGAAAGTGGCAAGGGAAGCTCTCGAGCATTGCAAGGATCTAAAGAGAGATACCAAAGGCAAAACTCTTATTCGTATAGTAAATTGTCTAAAAAACAAATACATGAATTTAAAGAAACAGAGTAAATCTTTACATTATTATTTTATTTTGTTACTTTTTACAGCGTTCATGTAAAATGCGTTGCTGAAAATAAAATTTTGAAAAGTATAAGTTTATTTCTTCTTTTTGCTACATTTTGTGTTTTTACTTTCTATTCCTGTTCGTAGTTTTGATCCACGTTCTAGTTCTAATAATGAAGAGGAAATCATGAACGCCAAAGTTTTGGAGTTTATTTTTATTTAAACTTAACAATTTGCAATTTCCAGAAGTATCTGCATTATAGTGTTGAACATAAAAGTTGCTAGTATGAGAAATATTTCAGATGTATAACCGTGAAGAGTCGTGCGACAGATGTTTAGTGTTTGTACCTTCAAAAATAAGTACACTGTATAAGACAAAAAATTCTAGGTATAGTTATAGGTATAGGCAACTGACGAGTGCGACAAAGAATGTAAAAAATATAGGTAGGCTAAGTGGGGATTCATATATTCATGGATATTTTTAAATTTAAAATAAGTAGTTATGCGCATTTATTTAATTAAATCGAAATTGGTACTTAAATCCCCACTTTCCTATCTTCCTCGTCGCACCCATATGTTATTTGTCTTTTTTGACTTCTCTATGGCAACTCAATTTTTCACAAATATTAAATTATCTGGAAAACTGTTGAATTTAACGATTTTAAACAACAGTACTTTTTTTGTATACTTTCGTATAGGGAATCGCATTTTAAAATTAGTTAAAGTTAGAAAATCATCTACGCCCCTGGTTGATAAATTCGTGCTTAATATAGTGAATTTGTGAAACATCACTAATGAAATATACAGACACAATTAAAATCAATATTCTCAGTTTATGGCGGAGATATCAGTTAAAACGTGATTAAACAACATTTTTGGGAAGTTGTAACTCCGTGCGGAAGCAGTTTAAGACATACGTTTGTAGGAAATTTCTTTCTTAAGTTGACCTAAGAAGGCACTTTGTTTTTCGGTGTAATGTTAGAACACCCTGTATATTTCCAACTATTTTGATACTTTTTGCATTTTAATTCGGAATATTATCCAAAAGCTTTACAGTAAAATTTGATTTTAAATACTTTATTGTAAATAATTATCCCTCAACTTCTTCTTCTTCTTCTTTAATCAGCCCCTGTCGTCCATCCTTGGACATAGGCCTCCCCTATCGTTTTCCATTGTTCTCTATCTTGTACCAGCTGTATCCATTTTGGGCCTGTGACTTTTTTGACGTCCTCAATCATCTCATGTTTGGTCGTCCCCTTTTTCTTTTTCCTTTCCATAGCCTCCATTGTATGATCTTTTTGGCCCACTTTTCTTCACCCATTCTAGCCACATGTCCTGTCCAGTTCCACTTCTGTTTTGTTATTTTAATTACAACGTCTTCCACACCTGTTCGCTGCCTTATCCATGTGTTTCTTTTCTTGTCGCGCAAAGATATACCCAGCATTATCCGCTCCATACCTCTTTGAGCTATCTTCATTTTATTGACTACTGTTCTTGTTAATGGCCACGTTTCTGTGCCATACGTCATTACTGGTACAATGCACTGATTGTAGACTTGGGCTTTTTGGTAATTTTCAAACTTTCCTCCAAACACATAGCTTAACCTTCCGAAAGCACTCCATCCTTGTTTTATTCTTCTTTTTAGCTCCGCTGTTTGATTTAGCTTTCCTTTGGTTATTCTTTGTCCTAAGTATATGTAGTCTTCTACCTGTTCTATTTCTTCGTTATCTATTATTATCCGTCTCTGATTTTCTTCAATTATACTCGACATGTATTTTGTTTTATCTTTATTTATTCTCAATCCTATTCTTTTTGACTCTGTGTTTAGTTCTTCTAACATCTGTTGTAGCTCTTCAAATTTGTTGGTGATCAGCACTATATCGTCGGCAAATCTTAAATTATTTAGTGCTTCTCCATTTATATTTAGTCCCTTGTTCTCCCATTTTAGCCTTTTAAACACATCTTCCAGTGCAGCTGTGAACAATTTCGGAGATATATTGTCTCCTTGTCTTATTTCCTTCTCATTTTTTATTTGTCTCGAGTCTTTTTGTAGTTTAATGATAAATGTAGCATTGTTAAATATGTCTTTAATTAGTGTAGAGTATCTAAAATCTATTCTTCCGTTTTGAAGAGCGTCCATTATAGCCCAGTGCTCTACACTATCGAATGCTTTTTCGTAATCCAAAAAAGCTAAATAAATAGGTTAGTTATATTCTGTCGTTTTTTCCTATTAGGACTCTAAGCGTTTGTAGGTGGTCTAACGTTCCGTAGTTTTTGCGAAATCCAGCCTGCTCAGATGGCTGGTAGAAATCAAGCTTATTTGTTAATCTTCTTGTTATTATTTTTGACAGTAATTTATACATTTGTGATAATAAACTTATCGGTCTGTAATTTGTCAGTTTCGTTGCATCCCCTTTTTTATATATAAGAACCATTATTGCGTTTCTCCATCCTTCAGATACTTTTCCCTCTTCTATACATTTGTTAAATAGTATACAAATTTGTTTCCAAAGCGCCTCCCCTCCTTCTTTAATCTGTTCTATGATTACTTCATCTTCTCCCAGAGCTCGTCGATTTTTCATTTCTTCGAGTGCGCTTTTTAGTTCTGGTATTGTTATCTCGGGTATATCCTCCGAATTTACGTTCATTATTCTTGGTTTTTAATTTTCTGCCCTTCTGAATATTCTGATTTATATAGATTTCCATAGAACTTTTCCGCGATTTCCGTTATCTCGTCTATATTTGTTGTTTGTTTTTCCATCTTGGTTTCTCAACTTTATTAACTTTTTCTTTCCATAAGAGAGATTTCTTCTTAGTACTTTGAGGTTTGCGTTATTTTCTATTGCTGTTTTAATTATTCGTCTGAGTTTCTTTCTCCTTTCTTTACTAGTTGTCTTCTTTCTTCCAAAAGTTTTTTCGCTTCTTCACTAACTTTTTGCACTTTTCTTTTACTCTCTTCCTTAGCCACTTGGATTCCTGCTTTTTTCATAGTCTCTGTTATGATTTCGCTTATTTCATTTATAGATCTCTCATGTAAGTTATCAGGGAGTTCTTGTTTTATTTTTTGTTGGTATTGCTCTTTGTTGCTTTTTAGCTGACAGGTGTCTATTTTGTTTATATTTTGTCTCGTAAGTTTTTGTCTCTCTAGATTTACGTTTATCACCATCCTACCTGTAACTAATCTGTGGTCACTATTAGTGATAAATCTACTTAGTACTGTCACGTCTTTAATTATGTATTTATGCGATGATATAATATAATCTATCTCGTTTCGGGTCTTCCCGTCTGGACTTATCCAGGTCCATCGTTTCTTAGGCTTTTTATAGAAGAATGTATTCATTGCAAATAGGCTGTTGCTCTCGAGAAAGTTTAGTAACATGTCCCTCAACATACAGCAAAAATAAGTTTATTGTTCTAGTAATTACAAAACGTAATTTTATTAGCAAATAAGCAATATAACTCGAAATATATTTTTTTAATTTACATTTATTAAACGAAGCACAGCACTTTTAGTTTTACATCTAAAAATACCGCTCTAACCATGTCTTGATGCAATTCATCGCACTAACGGCAGCTTTTCCTTTGGTAGCACCTTTAATGTCCTTACACTGTTATAAACAATCCTTCGCCATTAATTTAGCCAACTGACGTTTTCCATCCATGCGAGGTGTTACAATGTCGACGATATAGTTGGTTAGCTTTTCATCCACAACTAATTCGTTATTGACGTTCAGAAAACTGTCGCAAATGCATCCGAAAAAGTGTTGCACCAGTTCGTTATCTTCAGGAACAAGTTTCTCTTCTGTTACAAGAGATCGGATGGTTTCCTCGTTTGCCTCTTTTGCCTTTTGAGTAAACTCATATTTAGCCTAGAAAAATGAAATTATGTTACACTTTATTTTACAATAAAAACATTATTTTGGTAGTAAGTTCAAGTTTTATTTCGTTGAATTTTTCGTTTTAATGTAAATAAAATAATAATAATTAACTACTTCAATATGTCCGATACGTATAGGGTTAAAATAAATATTTGTTTAAGTTATTGATTATTATTCTATCTACACCAGAAACTAAATAGAACAACGTTAAAAAATTACCTGAACTGTTATTACGAGCCCCAAACTCTACAGAATACAGATGTAGATTTTCTTTGTAAGCTTGATGTTTCTATGCCCAAATAAAAAATTACACTTGGAAAATTTCAATGCTTGCATCCTTTTATAGCCGTCTATCGTGTAAACATTGCAATAAGTCAATAAAGCATATTAATATTATAACAGTCCAACCTGGGTAGTTCGAAGCCAGGGTTGGGTGAAATAATAAAATCGAACTGTAAATCAAAATATTTACAATGTTTATTATATGTCTATTGCAAATCAAAATAAATTGTATACTAAAATGTGGTTCTCTTTTTATTTTACATTGTAAATGTACAATCTACTCAAGCTACAGAGTAATAAGTAAATATAGTGACGTGGTTGCTATATGGCACGAGTTGGGCACCATCCACTGATGGGTCGCCAGGATTCACTCAATGAGGTCTTCCGGCCATTGCATTTTTATTCTTCTATTCGCGGGCTGGTGGGAGTACAGGTCAGTGATGAACTGATTGGTATGATTTAAGGTGCGATCACGGCTTTTCACAGCAGAATTCTTGATAACATCGGTGATGAAGGGAATTCTGAGGTCATTATGGAGGATCTGATTGCTGATAAACCATGGAGCGTTTGTCTTCGAGTGTTTGATGGTTTACTGCATCCCCATAGTTCGATCCCGTAGGACCATACAGGTGTTAGGATGACTTTATACAGTAACAACTTACTTTCTAAGCTCAATTGAGATTTGCGTCCAATTAGCCAGTACATATTTTTTGTCTTCAGGTTGAGTTGCTGTCGATTGGCTTTTATGTGGGCTTTACAATTCAATCTTTGATCCAGATGGAGTTCTAAGTATTTCACCTTAGTTTTTATTGGAATAGGTTGATTGTAGATGGTAACTTGCGGACAAGTAGCGCGTTTATTAGTAAATGTGATTTGAGTGGATTTACTGCTGTTTACTTTGATTCTCCAACGATCAAGCCAGGTTCGTAAAAGGTTTAGATGTAGTTGCAGCTTATCAGATGCGTTATCAGGGTTGGCACCTGATGACATTATTGCAGTGGCATCTCCGAAGGTTGCGATTAGGGTATGGTTTGTAGTTGGTCTGTTTTTAGTATAGAGGAGGTATAGGAAA
This sequence comes from Ctenicera cuprea, assembly GCA_958336395.1. Classification (NCBI taxonomy): domain Eukaryota; kingdom Metazoa; phylum Arthropoda; class Insecta; order Coleoptera; family Elateridae; genus Ctenicera; species Ctenicera cuprea. The sequence continues at coordinate 10,475,780 of OY284488.1, forward strand.
GGACCAAGGACACTTCCTTGCGGAACACCAGAATTTATAGAATGGTAGTTTGATAGTGTGTTCTCGAATTGAACTTGGAAATGTCTGTTAGTTAGGTAGGATTTTAGAAGGAGGTAAATTTGGTGGGGTAGCTTTCTTTTGATTTTATATAAAATTCCGATATGCCAAACCTTATCGAAGGCTTGCTGGATATCTAAGAATACCGAAGCGCACATTTTTTACCCTCGAGATTTTCCTTGATATAGTTAACTATTCTATGGCATTGCTGAATGGTTGAGTGTCCTTCGCGGAAACCAAACTGGTGCAGAGAAATTAGTTCGTCTAGTGGTGTTTTTTCCTTGATTCTATATGTATAGTAGTAATCGCTCGAATAGTTGAGATAGGAGGGGTAGCAGACTTATCGGTCGGTATGAGCTAGTTTCATGCAGAGGTTTATCGGGCTTGGTGATCATGGTTATTAGTGCATATTTCCACTGAGCAGGGAAGTAAGAAATAGCAAGCATGCGGTTGTATACCGTTGCTATGAGAACCTTTGCTGTTTTTTGGAAGATGCTTTAGTACGTTCCCCACTATAAGATCATAGCCAGGAGCTTTATATGAGCTGGTTAATTTTATTTTACTGTAGACTTCTGCAGAAGAAGCTGGATTCAGAGGTGAAGATAATTATCCAGGCAAGTTGAGATATACTTCTACCTCTGCGTCAAAGTTAGGGTCATTAGATGGTAATGGCGTGAAGACTTGAGCGAGGTGTTCTCCAAATAAGCTTGCTTTTTCTTCCTTTGATCGAGCCCAACTTTCATCTGGTTTTCTTAGGGGTGGTACTAAAGTAATAGGCCTTTTAAACTTTTTAGTCGCTTTCCAGATAGAGTAATGTACTGGTGATAGGTTAGATATGTAATAGCTGAATGTAGCATTTCTGTTTTCCTGTATAGCAATGTGTATTGGGTGGTTATTTACAATGTTTATTATATGTCTATTACAAATCAAAATAAATTGTATACTAAACTGTAATTTAAGTATGTTGTTTACAATCAAATAAAATTCAATGAAAATGTCCGAATAAATAATGCCCCTATTGGACGAACCGACTCTGGTGGTTTGACCTCGAACCTCTGGGTGTCGCTGGCGTCGAATGTCTCCTCGCTGTTGCGTTGCTCGGCGCACGCACACCCTTCTCGTATTGATCGCTTGTTCCGAGTTTCGACCTTTGATCTGGTAAAAATGGCGTTCACTGGTACGGAATTTAAACAACGAAGTTAAAGGAATTTGTCGGATGAATTTACGGGGAAATATATACAAGGTTCGGTTTACTACTCCAACTCGTGGAAAGTTTCGAAGAAAAATAAAAATACGGAATTCTGATAACTGACAAAAATAACTGGAAAGTTCTGTTTAATAAAATGTTTTAATTTCAACGAGAGACATTCCCATTTTGAAATTAAATACATTTATTACAATCACCAAGGTTTTAGTTCGGTTAGAAACTAAACTAACTCCCTAAATGAACCAAACGTCAACTACTGACTAAACAAATATTCAGTTTTCACGGAAGATACATCTTCCTGTCAAAATTGAATATTCAATGTCTGGGTTTACTAAGTCGTAAGTATAATAAATAAATTGAACGGTAAATAAATATTCGGGTCTGGACTCAAAGGAAAGCAAGTCGGAAGACTGGTTTCGAATAAAAGTAAGGCGGAAGTCTTGTTTCACAGGAAAGCAAGGTGGAAGTCTCTTTGGTTGGGGGCTGGTGCAATGGTTTTATACCTGGTGAATGTGGTAGGGTTCTGGAAGGGGTTATAAAATTCTGAAAGTTACCTTTCCTCCACGCACCACTTTCCGTCGCGAACACTACACGTCTACTTGGAGCCCCGCGTACGCCTTTTCTTGGAACAACAATATAAATCCTTCTGAGTTATTAAAAATTGTTGTCAACAGGATACCTCGTTACAATATCAGGATTAAATTCCAATAACCTTCTGTAATAACCTTTCTGATTAAAATATTGAAAACAGCAGTAAGAAATTAATCACTGGTTTTAAATAAATAACAATTAAAGTGGCTCAAATACAATTTCGTTGGATGTTAAGACATATTTCGCCGTTTGGGCCAATTTAAAGATTAAAAATTATGTTATTTTGTTAACTTAAAAATTATTCTCAATAAATATTTTATTTTGTCTGCATAAACAATATTTTTTTCATGTGACAAAACAATTTTTAAATAAAATAAAAAAATTTTTGTTGACGAAATCTGAAAAATAATGCTTGTGAACATAAAGCTTCTACTCGTTCAAACGGGGTGGCAGGGCGCGCGCGTCATTGTAAAATCGAAATGTTCACTAGTACACGGCTTGTTGTGTAAATGCCGCAGTTTAACTACTGAAAACAATCAATTAGCCAAATTGCGGTGGATATGAAGTATTTAATTGCATTGAGGCTAATTATTAGCTATAATTGTTTCATTAATTTAGAACGAAATATTTATGATTCAACCTGTTTGTTTCATATCCCTTGGTACATAATAAAATTTAAAAAAAATTAGAAATAGTATAACTTTTTTGCAGTAAAACCTACTTGTTTTGTACAAAAAGGAAATTCAAATAATCAAAGCAACACAATAACATGTCTAATTTGACAGCGATTGCAGAGCCTCGTGCCTGTTGCCTTTTGAGAAACGTCAAATCTATACTTTAGTATATCTACGGATTTTGAAAATGCTGACGTTACCATGTCATCTTGTGTGAACGAATTAAAGCTTTATGTTCACAAAATATATTTTTCGGATTTTACTAAGATACTGTTTTTAGACTTCAAAAAAATTATTTTTTAAACTAACGATAAGTTTTTCGGATTACACAAAATAGAAATAATTTTTTTGTGTCAGAAAATGTTTTTTAATTATATTTTTTACACGTTAAAAATACATTTTTTATGCAACAGATTTAATTTTTTTTTTAATTTTTTTTAAATTAAAAAATACCTCAGAATGATAAAAAAATATACAAAACTAATATTTATGCGGACAAAACTAAAATGCTTACCTAAAAAAAATGTTTTTTGCAAAATAATGTAATTTTTAATCCTTTAATCCTTTGAAGTCGTTATTGGTAATTTGGGGTCCGTAATTAGAAAGTGAAATTAATTTGCAGGAAAAACAAATTGGAATTTTTGGTTAAATTTTTTTTAAAGACCACTACCTGCTACCGTGAAGGCCGTTTTCTCTTTACTCGATGATTCAAGAACTACCTGCCAATATGCGCTTTTGAAATCTAACGATGATAATATCTGACCATCACGCAATCTGTCCAATATCCCCGAAACGTACGGCAAAGGGTAAGCATCTTTTTTCGTAACTTGGTTCACCTTTCTAAAACCCACACAAAATCTCGTTTCCCCATTTGGTTTTCTGACTAACACGACAGGCGACGGCCAAGGTGATTTAGACGGTTCTACAACCTCTAACTCTAACATTTTGTCTAGTTTCTTGTGTATAACTTCCTGTATATATGGAGAAACTTGATAATACCTTTGTTTAATAGGAAGATTATCACCGGTATCTATTTTATGTTGAACGCCTTTTGCGCACCCATTACTGTACATCCATTACTGTACAGTACTTCTTGATTAATATATCTAAGGCTTTTTGTTGTGCTTGCGAGAGGTCTTGACATTCTAAAATTGATGATACTTGTAATTGAGAAATTTCGCCCACCAAGTATTGTTGTTTCGCGAATGAGGCTACCACATCCATTGCCTTGCAAAAATCTATACCCAAGATAAACCCTGCGCTGATATGCGGCACAACCAGTGTTTTGATTAACCGCACCTTTCCTTTCAGCGTTATCGGACCACTGTACCTAAGACTTAGCAGCTGCGACCGTTCGCGACTGTAATAACCCTATTTCCACTTGAGTCGAGGCGGAGATCTTAAATCTGTAACCTTTTCCACGCCTGTCCATTTATAATCGTCCTTGAAGAGCCCATGTCTAGCAAACCTGTAAATGTCACCCCTAAAATTTGCACCACTAAATATGGCCTATCATCCTTTCACATTCTTGAAAATACAAATATTATTTGAGCCTTCCCAAATTCCTCTTTTACGAATGTTAGCCACGCCCTCCAAGACTTATCTACCGGCCTTGCTCTTCTTAAGAACGTCGACCGGCAACCCGACGTTCCTCGACCCCGTTTCCCGAACACCTTTGACACGAATATTTTGTAACATTTAGCTTGTCCACAACGATAACAAAAAATATTTCTCTATTTTTTACATTGCACATGTCTGTGGCCTGACTTGGTACAATTCAAACACCGTACAATATCCGTTGTATTGACTCGGTTTGGTATCTTTGCTGCATATTGCGTCGCGTTTTTAAAACCCCCGAATATGTTGGACTAGCTAAATACGGTTCTAATAGAGATTGTCGGTTCGTAGGTGATGGAACAAACTTCTGTGCTAAATGCAGCGTAATTTCTAGCTCTTTACAAAGAGCTAAAAGTTCCTCAGCTGACTGATACTCCGCAAGACCTAACCCGTGTAGATAGTATGGTGCGATATTTCTTCTAAGTACCTTTAACTTCTCCGCTTCTGAAGATGGTGTAGGTAGACGACCGAATAAGTTTGTCATACAAGCGAAGTAATTTCCTACGCTCTCATTAACCGCTTGTGTACGTGAGTTAATCTCTTCCTACAATTCCGTTTCATAATCAAAGGGTAAATATTCTTCGCAAACCTTCCTAACGAATTGATGTCAGGAAAAAATATGCCATTTCACCGAACGATACGACGTTAGAGCCGGACCTCGTAACAATGTTCTTTTGTCAAAATATTTCTCTTGAAAAAATTCCTCTCGCTACTAAAAATTTTTCTCATCACGGTTTGTGTATGACATAAAGAGATGGCGCCACTATATTCCGCCTATTGCTGGCTGGTGCTCGAAACAGCAAAATAATCAATTTAATGTAAAATTTGGAACGCCCACCTAGATGTAGCAAGGCAAAAACTTTAAAGTTTAACATGGTTTAAATACCAATAAAACAACAAAATTTATTAGTTAAAACTACTTTATCTCTATGTTTCGCTCTACCCTATTACTAAGAGTGAGAAACGGTACGATAACGGAAATGATGGGAATAAACAGTAATATAGTATAGGAAACAAAACGAAGGCAACTAATATGGTTCGGACAAGTCCAATGAATGGAGGAAGGAAGAATACCTAAAATGGCAATGGAATAGATTCCACCAGAAACGAAGGAATATAACTAGCAATGGAAAAAAGGAATATACAACAAGGAGAATGGATAGATCGAACTCAATGGAGAAATCTTCTGGGAACCAGAAGGAACCGACAGGACCTATAACACCGGGAAGAAAGAGTTTTTATGGAGTCAAGGGGGAGGGGCATTTGCATGTTTTGCTATTTTGCCGAAAATATATAACTTAGTACAACAAATACACCAGTAATTCACAGCAGTTGTTTGAATTTTGATTTACCAGTTTTTGTCGACAAAATAATTATTTTATCTCTTCCAAAAACATATAAGCACGCCCCTGCAATTGGGTATTATTTTATTTTATTTAGTGTCCCCATTTTTTATCAAATTAGCCCATAAACTCGTATTATTCCATTTTTCTTGCGTATACAGTACTTTACATACGAAGATATTTTGAAAATTGTTCGCCATTTTGATCCTAAGGGATAAATCAAAAAGTACTGCGGGTCAAATCTTTTAATTCTTATTAACAACTGTGCCGAGTGGCTTGCTTTTACCATCAAAAGAGGTTTTCTTATACGATTTTAGGTAAAGCGCTAATGGTACACTTGAATCATTTAACATGTTTGCAGAACTTTCTTTGCAGAATATCATCAACATCATTGTACCACTAGCACACAGAACAACATTTATGTAGCAACTGTACCCAGAGAGCGTACTGCGCTTTTAAACTGTACAGTGAATTACCGGCTGAGAACAAAAAATAAAAATTTCTTTATTAAAAAAAATTGTTTCTCATTAAACCTGAATTCAACTCGCTTGGTAAATATACATCTTATAAAATTTATATAATGAATATATTAAGTAGAAAACAAGTGAAAATGTGAGGCTTGTTATCGTTTATAGCAAATATTTAACCTTGTGTGGTGTTTTGGGAGTGTAATAAAAAAGTGTTTTGTTTTCTTAATTAATATCATAGTTTAGACGCGTATGGGACGATTCTACGCCAGCCCGTTCTACGCCGGCTGATTCCTACGCCAGTTCATTCAAATATAATTTTTGCGTTAATGTTACTACCATTCCCGCGTCGATTATTTTTCAATAATTTCAAAAAACGGTTCTTCTACAAATTTTCTAAATTTTCAAACATTATTTAAAAACTTTCAAATATGTTAAATTTTTCAGTTGTCAACTTTTTAAAAATTCTTCACGATGTTATTAATTTATCAACCCTTTTAATTTTTTTTACAATTTAACGAATTTTCAAAAAAAATTTTTTATTAATTTTTAAAAATTTTGATATTTTACGGTTTTAAAATTTCCCGAAAATTTCGAAATTGCAAGTTTGTAAAATTTCAAAATTACAAAAATTATTAAATGTTTCAAAATTGTCGAAATTTTTAAAAATTTTTACTACAATATGTCTGAAAATTTTTAAAAATTTGCAAAACCCAAAATATTCTTCATTTTAAAAAATATTCCTGTAAAAATATTCCGTTACATTTTGTCGTTCGAGCAAACCTTTGGCGTCAAAAGGACTAAAAATAATTAATATTAGAAGAAAACTGCGAAAAACGCAACGGAAATTTCACGTGCTGGAAATGTCTCCAAACCTCTAATTTATACTTTATCCGTTGTGATCAAGTGGGAAGAGGACCCTCCTAAATTCGCAGTTTCGGAAAAGTTGGAGCAAAATGATACTTTTTATATTTATATTTACATCATATAATTGTACTTAAAGTATTTCTATACTCAGACGGGCGCGCCGGGCGGTGCACCGCGGTGTATTCATTGTAATCGTACAAAAAAAAATGAACTGCGGGCCGAGCACGCAAGTATAAGTAAAACTTCTTAAATTGTTGTCACTGAAAGTGTTTTGTGAATTCTATAGTTTAACAGAAAACGAAAACAGTTATGGCAAAAACGTTCCACCAGATGTACAGATGCATAATAATTCCGCGTAGTGTGCGTGTAGTGTGTAATAGCAGTGAGTACCGTGTGCGTCGTGGGCTTAGAAAAAAATCATAGCATCAAACTTATGGCCATTTGATATATATATAATATTTCTTGATTTAAAATATTTCTTAACGTTTCTACAAATCTATGAATAAAAAAGTTATTTGTTTACTAAAAAGTTTACGACATTGAAAGCAAATAGTCAAACTTGTAAATTCTTTAAGCAAAAAACAATTTTTTTTCGGAAAAATAAATAAGACTATAGACAGCGCTGATAAATCTGCTTTTAAACAAAAAACATATCAAGTCGATATGCCAAATACTTCTCGACATATATTACGTTTCATGTGCTAAAAAACGCTTGATTTGAAAATTGGTTGTTTGAGAGTTTTTTTTATTAATACAATGGCCATTTGTATTGCAAACAACATACTTAACAAAATTATGTTGGTATCATCTAGTTTTATACAGAATAATTTTTTTTATGAAGGAAGCGACTTTTACCGTACACTTAATTTACATAGAAACTTCATCAATATTTGTTTATTTTCATGGGAGAGAAATTAGGTTTTGTTTGCCAGCCCCAAATTTTAGCAGATTTTTTATTGCCACGCTACAATTGATTTCAATGGTAATTGCGGTAACTGTGCAGACATCCTCAGTAGTTGATAATAACGTGAGGCGCTTATTTCCTTCGGCAACTCTTTTTTTTTATAACAGATGAAGCGGTAATTGTAGAGGAGTTTTTCGTTTCCTTTATCACCATATAAAGCAAAAGAAATATTCGCAGCATCGGCAGTTGCACAGTTATCGCGAAACTGTGATTTAAACAGGTATTAAAACCAACACAAACTATTAGCGAGTTCTATAACTTCAAAAAATCAAATTTTGCATTTAACAATATTGCAAAATCTAACAGTAATAAATATCGTCTAAGATTCTAAAATAATTTAATGTGTTTTGAATTGATTGTGTGGTAGGCACTTGATGAAACATTATTAATAAATATTCAACTATTTAAAATTAATAGTATATTAATAAAATAAAACACTTGGTAAATTGTTTCACAAATTGTTGTTATTTATTTACTCGACTCGAGTTTCAACCATCTCGGTTATCTTCAGGAGTTTACAATACTAACTAACTAAAAATCTAAAGATGTACAAAATGCTTATTTCTAGAAATCGGTCGTCACCGCCCTGATTTTAAGTGTTACCACATGTGTTTCTAAGCTTTGTTGACTGAAGGGTCTGTAGGTCAAGGAGTGGTGAATTACCTAAATCGGTGTGGTCGTTAACTAAATTTGTATTATTCCTCATTGCCTTTTTAATTTCTGAATTTTCTAATTTATTTAATCGGTTACCCTTGTTTTCTATGTGTAAAATTTTTGTATCTGTGTGTTTGAAAAAATGATTGTTTGTAATACAATGTTGGGAAATGCCTGTCGATTTATGATTGTATTTAATTGATCTAATGTGTTCTTTAATTCTTGTATTAAAACTGCGGCCAGTTTGTCCTATATATATTGCATCACAATTAGAACAGTCTATTTGATAGATACCATTTTTTGAATATTTTTCTATTGTGTCTTTATTGTTTACTAGGTGTTTATGGAGTTTATTCGGATTGTGCATAGCTACGTTAATATTTAATTTTTTGAGCCTGTTAGAAACTTTATAGCTGACTCTGCCTATATAATTGATTTTTGACCATATTGTTTTTTCAATTTTTTTTGTTCCTTGTCCGCTGTACAAAAGATGTTGTGACGCAAAACTAGTGGTAGTATACAAACGAACACTACTAAAATTTAAAAGATGTTCAAACCACATATGGTATAACACGCAGTGCAAAAAACGCAACGTTTTTCCAAATTACATAAATATCAAGACCAGCAGTACATCCATAGCAGCAAAAAATGCCATATTAAAAGCACAACAACTCTGGCTATCCTATGAAATACAAAAATGGTACAGTAATAGAAATAATTTAGGATTACATTTAAAAGCAATTCACAGTGAACTCGCGCATCTTTTCCACAAAATAGTTTTCGATCAATTGGATAACAGAATACGAGAAGTCCACAACGAAGTCCATCAGCAGTACATCAAACAAAAAAGAAAATTGGATCAACCAATAAGTGTACATAGTGTTAGTGCAAATAGTCAAGTGAGTAATAGTGCAAAAACCTACTCCAACGCGAACCGCAATTTTTACCCTAGAGTTAATAATCTATCAGACGTTCAATTTACAAATAAAGAAACAGAGCTATTAGAATTAGGATTAAAATTTTCACCAAATACACAACCCAGACTCAAGGATTATGAAACATTGGCAATAGATGTAGATTTAGCATTAGACAAATTAGATTTAGATAATCAAACAATTACAATGGAAAAGTCTATTTGTGCAGATATCATCAAGAAAGACCTACAATCACAGTCCAAACAACAAAACATAAAAATTCTCACACAGAAACACTTCAAGGATTAAAAAAGAAACTTGAAATGAATGACTTAATTGTTTCCAAAGCTGACAAAGGTAATACAGTTACAATTATGCAAAAAGATGATTATGTACACAAAGTAGATACATTTATTAATAACAACAGATTTTCAAAATTAGACAAAGACCCCACTACTAAATACCATAACACAGTTAACGAAACTCTTAAATTTTGCAATAATTTCGTACCAAAAGGAAACGAATTTAAGTTCAGAATTATGAACCCACACGCACCACTTTTATATGGACTTTTAAAATTACATAAAAAAGAAAAACCAATTAGACCAGTCGTTTCATACATTAACGCACCCACTTATAAGCTGTGTAAAGAAATCAATAGAATATTACCTATACACATAAACTGTTTCTCAAAGTCAAGAGGAGGGACTACCGATGGGATCCCCACTTTCACCCCTACTAGCAGAAATTTTTATGGCTAATTTTGAAGAAAAAGTTTTTAATTCAAACAACAATTTTAGTAAAAATGTCAAAAAGTGGATTAGATATGTAGATGATATTTTTTGCTTGTGGTTAGGTACAGATAGACAAATACAACAATTTTTAGATAACATTAATAAAATTCATAACAATATCAAGTTCACAATAGAAATCGAAAATAACAATACCCTAAACTTTTTAGATCTAAGCATAAAAAGAGTAGAGAACAATTTAGAGTACAATATTTTCAGAAAACCCACAACTACAGACATGGTCATACATTCAAATTCTAAACAACCGCTCAAAATTAAAAAATCAGCTTTCAATAGTATGATTCACAGAGCCATTCATATCCCACTGTCTACTGAAAATTTCGATAAAGAACTTAACACAATTAAATTTATAGCCCTAAAAAACGCATACACGGAGCAATTTGTAGATAACATTTTAAAGAAAAAACAAAAGGAACAGGTAAAACATCTTTTGTACAGCGGACAAGGAACAAAAATAATTGAAAAAACAATATGGTCAAAAATCAATTATATAGGTAGAGTTAGCTATAAAGTTTCTAACAGGCTCAAAAAATTAAGTATTAACGTAGCTATGCACAATCCGAACAAACTCCATAAACATCTAGTAAACTATAAAGACACAATAGAAAAATATTCAAAAAATGGTATCTATCAAATAGACTGTTCTAATTGTGATGCAATATATATAGGACAAACAGGCCGCAGTTTTAATACAAGAATTAAAGAACACATTAGATCAATTAAATACAATCATAAATCAACAGGCATTTCCCAACATTGTATTACAAACAATCATTTTTTCAAACACACAGATACAAAAATTTTACACGTATAAAACAAGGGTAACCGATTAAATAAATTAGAAAATTTAGAAATTAAAAAGGCAATGAGGAATAATAAAACTTTAGTTAACGACCACACCGATTTAGGTAATTCACCACTCCTTGGCCTACAGACCCTTCAGTCAACAAAGCTTAGAAACACATGTGGTAACACTTAAAATCAGGGCGGTGACGACCGATTTCTAGAAATAAGCATTTTGTACATCTTTAGATTTTTAGTTAGTTAGTATTGTAAACTCCTGAAGATAACCGAGATGGTTGAAACTCGAATCGAGTAAATAAATACCAACAAGTTGTGAAACAATTTACCAAGTGTTTTATTTTATTAATATACTATTAATTTTAAATAGTTGAATATTTATTAATTTAATGTGCTTTATGTGATTTACTGATGTTATTTGATTTACAATAATAATAAAGCGCAAAGCGCCCTTAGTACGGTATGGGTTACTGGAAGCTGGTCATTTTATTATTCTGTTGTTGGCAACGAGGTTGTGTCTGATAGCGGATTGATATTATTAATTTGGGCAGAATGTTTGTAATGGCTGCCGCGTCGTTACCCTGGTACTGTCTATGATCATAATCTAAAGGCTTTGCACACATAAAATGTAGATTTTATTTCTTCGTACGTAAAAGTCTGGATAAGACAATGTATCGTTAAATGTGCATCTGCTGGAAGTGCTGGTTCCACTCGCTCGGGCTCGTTTTTCTAGGAAATTGAATCAGCGCGAAAGAAAATAAGTTTGTGATGTGTTTACTGGTGAATTTAACATGTAAATATCCTTTTACTGGCTTTAAATGTTCGTAGAAATTGCTATAAAGTATATTTGCGGATGATGTGAATCAATTAACGTAGAAATGTCAAAATTTGATTTTGATCGGTATAAATGAATTTAAACAAATTTAAAATCGTTTCTGTACGTGATATTTACATTTTTGTAATCAGAAAAATATTCCAAATTTCAAACAAGGATTTTATTAAAATCGTGATTTAACAGGCATTAAAACCAACACAAACTATTAGTTTGCTGCGAGTTTTATAATTTCAAAAATAGCAAATTTTGCATTTAACAATATTGCGAAATCTAATAATAGTAAATATCGTCTAAGATTCAAAACCTATGTTAACATTTAAAAGCTACAAACGTTAATATAAATTTTACTACGAAATTTCAACAACGAAGTTTAAAATTTTAATATTATCTTAAGAAAGTTCAAGCCCTCTTGTTTTTCTGCGAACGAAACTTTTTTGGTAAAATCTAAGTTTTTCACCATAGATTCAGGTTACTATCATTCGTATTGAATTGTTTCTTATTTTTCTTTCACTGTTGTTCCCGGTGAAAAACTTTAAACAATCAGGAATTGCTTGTTGCTGATGCACTCACCCTTTGATGACATCTCGTTGTCAGAGCTCTTTGTACAGCTACGTAAATATTGGGAATGTATGGGGTGCGGTGCACACGGCCCTGGGCCTGGTTGTGGCTTATTACCTTACACCGCACCGTATCTAATTTCACGTCGTGCCAGTTTTTATGACCTATGATCTCATGTACCCTTCGACTAATAGGCGCCGAGTTTTAAAAATTTTTATGGGAGCGATAAGTTGAATGTACTGTAGTCGTAAACATTTTACCTGCTATGGGTACCCCAAAAATGCTGCAAAAACGATTCATAGTGCTGCTGTGCTAGAATAAAAACTAAATTTAAATTTGTTAAATAAAATATACCTTTAAAGCATGGTCTTTGGGCAAAACTTTCCAACACTTGGGAAAACTGTTAGTAACTAAACAATTTTACAAATGTTTGCTGTTTGCATTTCTGCGAATGCGAGGAATGTTTACTACTAACTGTTTATGATTTCCGCAGTTGCCATATGTAAAACAGTTTGAGTTTAAAGCTTATATTACTACAATTTGCATTATTAAGAGCAAATTTTGGTTAGATTTTGTAGTGAATAATTTTCATATTGTAATTTTTAAATGGAACGTTTGCCTTAAATTAAATACACATAATATTTTTTAATTTGGGTCAAGACGACTTCGGCCAGAGGGCGAAGGGAACATGCCTTAAGGGTCGGTCGTGAACACACGTGCTTGAACTGGGGTAGATCGTTTTTGAATTTGGTTTGCTCTGTATGAAAACTGTGTGATTTATCTGTAAAATTATCTAGCGCACTAGTGGCTCATTACTAGATAGTCATTATGATATTTGGTAGGTGTAGCTACAGTGACCTGCGTTGTTTGGAAGGTGAGAGCTGTCGAGTTTTGGCCAGGTGCACTTGTACAAGCGTGGTTAACCACGGGCTGACAAAAGGAATTGTTAATATCTAAAAACCTTAGATTCTGTGCCATAATACGCAATGCAATTCTCGCGATGTCACAATGACATGGGCGGTCGGTTTCTACCCGTATTGTTTCTTTCGAGGGTGTAACAGTGCAAACTGGTTTACAAGTGTTAATTTGAAAATTAACGAGAAAGATTAATTTGTAATGGCAAGTAATGTGGAAGTAATTACCATTCTGATGTAGCAAGGGTTGGGCATGTAGAATATCACGTGGAAAATATACTTATTGTACATGGTTATTCTGCATGTAGAATATTACATTTCTGAATATTCCACATGTAGCATAATACCGACGCAAAGTCAAACAGTTTAAACGTTAAAAAAAGAAATCTCATTGGCGGTGCATTCTTCGTGAAGCTGCGGCCGCTATATGGGTCTTTCGGATTCCGCACCGAAGTTCTAAGCCTCTCTTCGACCGAGAAAGGATGGTAAAGATGGGTTAGAACAAGGAATTTGGATAAGAAATGATTTCCGTGGATAGTAATGTCCCAGTATTTACCTTGGTTCAGGGAAACCACGGAAAAACCTGAGGCAGATCAACCAGCCGGGCCAGGGAATGAAACCCAGGCCTCCAGAATAGACGGTGGACGCGCTTACCGCGGAACCACCTTTCTCGGTTTTAAACGTAAATAGACACGTATACAACTTACCAAAAGCCTTCTTACAGGGTTAACACCAGTAAAAACTTTTTTTAACGATATATGGTTTGATATATATTTTTAGTTTCTACATGGCGAACTGAAAATTAAGGTGCTTCAATATTAAGGCTAAACACTTTTACCTTAAAAAATAGAACGAGGAACAAAATACACATTCATTAATGATTTGCCAAACCCCTGCCGTTCATAAGTTCATTTCTTACATACACCTAAAAATATTTCGTATTACTAAACTTAAGAATCACCGAAACCAAACTATGGGCGGTTTAAAGAAGTTACTTCCTGTAAAAGCAGCGCTTCAGTTGGCATCGACGTTCCTGTTAATTCTTGTTTATGTAATTTATATGTTGGCAATTGACTCTTACTTATTAACAAATAAAAGATTTAAAGAAATATTAAATTGTACTCTACGGATCTGATATGTAGTTGTTTTTACTTTCCCATGCCTTCGGTATAGGGAAGTATAGAATTCATGAAAATTTTCGAAATCTAGATTTAAACGGAAATATATCTTTTGAGGTCCAGGGAACCCAAAAATGGTTTAAAGAAATGTATATCTGTATGCGCGTGTGTGACGTCTCTAAAGGCGAAAGTACTGGACCGATTTTGATGAAATTTTAAATCAAGAGGTATATCGAAAATTGTAGTTCTAGTTAAGCTTTTCAACAAAATCTTAAACCGGAAAGTTAGACATGGCAGCGTTTTTGATATGAGTTTGTTGCCTGTGTTATTAATAATGCAAACGTCCATGGGACAATAACATCAAATTGTCTATTAAAATTCAGAAGGTGAATAACAACATAAACCTGTTAACAAAAAATAAACGCAAACAAACTAACTTATGGTTTCCGCAGATCCGATGACGCGGTTCCAACCCGGAGAGCAAGATGCCAGACCTAAATGATAATAACTTTTTTAACAAGTTAAATTTTTTTTTGTACTTCCACAACAATCAATACATTGATATTCAGAATTATTCACATTAGCACTGGAAGATTATGTAAATTAGGTTTTAAATAAAGCCACAGCCAACACGTAAACAACACTACTCTGTAAAAAAAGCTAACAAAAAAAAAGCTGTTAATGGTGCTGTAAAACAAGTATGGTAATAGATTTTTGAGACTATGTAAATAATTTTATTACATATAAACCGAATCAAAGCAGTGTCGGTTATTGTTGGTGAGATGTGATAAAGAGCTGCAAGACGCCCTAAATTGTTTATTTTTTAATATTTATGTGGTTATTGCGGCGTACACAGTAATAACGTATTTGTGTGAGTGTTTTTTGTACTTTTTTCCCTTCGTTATCAAATTTCTTTTCGCAATAAGCAATAACATTTGACAAACTTTTTTTTGTTTTATTGCTTCGTAATAATTATACTAAATTCAGTAACTAAATTTGAAATTATTGTAATTTAACATTATTAATTTCGTATTCTTTTCTGCAAAAGTTGAATAACATATTTAGGCAGTTATTCTCGCTTATTCCATCTCTTTTTTATAAGTAGGTAGTGTTTAAAAAAAATTTCCTGCATCTTACAGTGTAAATTGGCGACGACAGTCACTTGTCGCTTGTAACGTTGCCGTAACAACAATTATAAATACAAAGTGATAGTTTCTGTAACGGTTTACCCGAAAAAATAAAATAAATAATACGCTTTTGCGTATTTTTAAACTATTCAAACCTCTGTTAAAGGAAAAAATGACAGATTTAGAAACAATTATGAAAAACGCTATTATGCAATCGCCACGGGACCTTCCTCGCATTTAGGAAAGTTTTTGATACATTTTTAAATTATTTAAAAAATTTTGACAATTTTATGGAAATTAAGAATATTTTTAAAAATCTCGAAAAATTACGGAAATATTTTATACCGAAAGTTTATTATACATTTAACAAATGTGCTTATTTTTTTATTTTGATTACACTGAAAATTTTTTAACAATTTGAAAAAAAAATTTTTAATTTTTAAAAATTAAAAAAATTATGAAATTTTGAAAATTTTCAAGACATATTTAAATTACTGATAACGTAAAATATTTTGGGTTTTGAAATTATTAAAATTTTTAAACATTGAAAAGTATTAAAAATTTTACAATTTTTTACTTTTTAGATTTGGAAGTTTTTGAAAATGTTATAAATTTTGAAATTTAGAAAACTTAAAATTACGAAAATTGCCGGAATATTTTAAAACACAAGCTTTTAAATTATTGACAAAAATTTGAAAACATTAAGATTAAAATTCTGATTTTTTGAAAACTTGAAATTTCGAAAATTTTCCGAAAGTTTAGAAAAAATTTGAAAATTTTTGAAATTTTAAAAATTGCAGGTATTTGTAAAAAATTGAGTACAAAGAAAATGTTATAAAATTTAATAAATTCTTGAAAAATTTGACAATTTTTGGAAAATGTAATAATTTTGAAACTTTTTAAGTGTTTGGAAATTAATAAATTTGTAAAAAATAAAATCCAGACGCCTTAACGCAGAAAAACCAAATTTGGCTCAAAGATTGTTAATTGCAATAGAATGACACTGGAAGCAAATCATGATGTTCCGCCAAAAAAAAGGAGAAAAGACGCGCTCGAAAAAGAATTCGTATTCTACGCATGTCAATTATTGTTTTTTTCTAAAATTTAAGAATCACCTCGGTTTCAAAGTCTGCATGAGCAAGTTAAATGACAATAGAAACAACCATTGAGAAAACACTTATACGAGGTTTTCTTTTGGTCGTTTACCTTAATGGATTAGTTAAGTAACCGCCCAAAAATCGCTATAACCAAATTATAAAACCAATTTTTAAATTTCAAAAGTTAAAATTGTTGCATCACTTGCAACTAAAAACACAAAATATCATAAAACCACGCGACTGCTTCAAAAAATGGGAGAGGGGAGGGTGCCTACTTCAAAATAGATGCGCTCGGAAAAGAACGTTAGATCCGTGTTCTGAGCATGTCGAATTTTAATGATTTTCAATATTTTAAATGTGAAATTTTTGAAAATATATAAAATTTAATAAATTTTGTAATTTTATGAAAACGTTTTAAAATAAAAAATTTAAAAAAATTTTAAACAATGAAATTTTTAAATTTTTAAATTTTGATAATTTTGAAAATAAAAAAAAACAATTAAAAAGTATGATTTAAAAGTTTTTGGCAATATTAATACTTTTTCGAAATTTTAAATAATGTGAAAAGTCTTCAAAATGTTTTTTAATTTAAAAAGAATTTTAAAATTTCCCAAAAATTTTGAAATTTAAAAATTTGTGATCATTTCAAATACTTTTAAAAATTTGCAATTTTTAAGAAAATTTTTAACTTTTTGAAAAAAATTAAGTCTTTTGGAAATATTTGAAAATTGTTTCAAAATAGGTATGAGCATATTAAATGACAATAGGAACCACTTTCCTTTGAGAATACACTTTTGGTCGTTTACCTGAACAGTTTAATTGAGTAATCGCGAATAAACAAAGGTGTGCAGAACGTGAAAAAATCGATTTTGGAAACATTCAAAATTTTCAAAAATTTTTAAAAATTCCCAGATTTCAAAAAAATTTGCAACATTTTTAAAATTTCTAATTTTTTTAAATTTTCAAAATAGTGTTTTTTTAAATAAGTGCAATTACGATTGAAATTGAGTTATTATTTGATCACTCTGCATAACGCGCAGCATAAGCCACGGGTACGGGTAGTGTTTGAACAACTGAAAAGAGTGTTTGCGTGATTTTTATTTGAATGAAAATTCGTTATATTTTTAAATGGGGTATCAATAGACATGAAAAACTGCCAAACACTGCCTATTTAACCGAATCTGCTAATACTCAATTTGAGACACCCTGTATTTCTACGTTTAGCTAAACATAACCAGAATCCGTGATAGCACTTGTGACTAGTTTTGTTTAAACACCCGGTACTGTATAACAATTATCACGGTACTTTTTTTTTTAGTTTTCAGTTTATAGTTAAAGATCAGAACGGCCATAATGTCCACCGAAGTAAAATTGAATTCCCTTCATTATCCATTGAAAATCGAAGATGAAAATCTGGAAAAGGTAAGATCAGAAAATTATCATACTAAAAGCAGTTTTTACGTTTATGTGATTTGCGTTATTTGAAGGAAATGCTGAAACCGTTCTGGTATCTCCTTTCGAATCCTAGCACGAAATTCAGAAGAGCCTTTCTTAATGTACTCAAACAGTGGATACCAGTACCTGAAGATAAGTTTGTCATAGTTGATGAATTTGGACACTACGTCTTCAACGCCGCATTTTTGTGAGTTGTTTTGGATGTATTCTGAAAAACGATTTTTTACAATTATACCTTTTTGTAGACTTGATGACATACAGGATAGATCAATTTTAAGAAGAGGCACGCCCTCAGCTCATATGGTGTATGGTATACCACGAGCACTAATTGCTTTTAATTGTATCTTTTCCATGAGTTTTGGCTACCTTCATGATTTAAATAATATGAAGGTATGTTGTAAATAAATAGTTTGCTTGAACTTTCCCATCCTTTAAATATTTTTTTCCTAATAGTAACTGGTACTTTCAGCTCGCGCAGGAGTTTGTGAAGAATTGCGCAACCACGTTTGCTGGCCAGGGCATGGAAATATACTGGCGTGATAACAATATTTGTCCAACAGAAGAAGAATTTGTTCAAATGGTTTACAGAAGTATGTAAATATTATTTATTAAACTTTGCCTATAGTGTAATCCCATGGCGACTATAGTATTTTAAAGTCTGCTCTAAAATGTAATGTGGCATTTCGCACCAACTGTCAGTAAACAGGAAGATTCCGCTGATGTCTTAGAAGTAAAGCCATGAGGAAGTATATCTATAAGCATTGCTTATAGATACCGTTTTTTTTAAAGCTAAAAAAATATAACTTCGTTATTACAATCCTGTAGTTTAAAATTTTATTTAAACTAAAAAAATCCGAATGAATACCTTAAAGACTTGAAACTTATGCCAAACTTAAATGGATTGCGGTAAATTTGAATGTTTTAAGTTGGTTTAATTAACACCCGCTAACGAGCCGCCTCTGTAGTTGACTGATAATAATGTTTATTACACTTGGTTAAACAATTACTTTTTATTACGTGAATATCATGACCGAACTGTATTTTAATATCTCTCTTTCTCTCTCCTATGGCGCTACAGCCCAAGTCGGGCTTTGGCCTCTTCCATTTTCCTTTTCAATTTTCTGCTGTCCACGGCGCGGAGTATGGCTTCTAGAAATTTACTCTTAGGATATTTTTAGCTCTTTGCGACACAGTTTTGGTATATTTCGTAGTTATACCTGATCCTGGGAGGATTCCATTATTGTTCGTTGGGCCCAGTATCCAGCGTAGGATGTTTTTCTAATATATTAGTTGGGTCTACTGCACTTTGGCTTAGGATCCAGGTTTCGCTTCCATAACATACTATAGAGCGTGTACGATGGTCTTATTTATCTCCAGTTTGGTGTTTCTGTGTATATCTCTGGTTTTGAAAGTCGGTAGTAGGACATAATATTCTTGGTTGACCATAGTTATTGTTTTCCTGTTTTCTGATTGTTCAGTTCCGTTTGACATATTGGCTCCTAGATACTTAAAGTGGTTTACTACCTCTATGTTGTCCTCTCCTGTTGTTAAATTTTGTAGATGTCTATTTGATCTGGTTTGTTTCACCATTTTTGTTTTGGTTAATTTTATATGTAGGTCTGCTTTCTTAACTTTATTTTCTAATACGATATATACTTCTTTCGCGGCTGTTGTGGATCTGGCCATTATGTTTATGTCGTCGGCGTGGGCTGCTATTTGGACTGATTTATTGTATAGCAGGTTGTTCGCGTCGACAGACATTTTCTTTATTGTGTATTTTAATGCTAAGTTAAATAATGTCGGGCTAGCCCGTCGCATTGTCTTAATTCTTGTGCTACAACTATTGGATCCGGTAGTTGGTTTTGTATTCTGAAGTAGGCTTATTAGGTCGTGTACCTTTACTAGTAATGGGCGCCCCCGTGTTTTAATATCTCGTTTTCATCTATGGTTGGAGGGTGTGAGGCTTTTTCAATTGCTGATGATTTGTGGATTTCTGTTCGTGGTTCTGGATTTTCCTTTTGTGTATTTAATAGTTGTCGGTAATAATATTTCCAGATTTTTGGGATATTTTCAATGTCACTAATTATTTCTACGGTTGGATTTCTACATAAGTTTGTACGGGGTTTGAAACCTTTTCTTAGTTGCTTAATAAGTTTGTATGCGTTTCTTGTTTCGTTTACCAAACATCACATGGTCAATTTGGTTAATCTTTTCTCTGTTGGGCGATATCCATGTGCTTTTATGGATGTTTTTGTGAGGGAAGCACGTACAGCTAATGTTCATTTTTCTTCTGGTCGCAAAGTTAATTAGTCTTTCTCCATTTTGGTTGGATTTTAGGTGCAGGCTCTCTTTGCCAATTGTCCCTAGGTATTCATCTTCTTGTCCCATGTTTGCGTTGAAATCTCCTAGAATGATCTAGATGTCATTCTTAGGCGATGTGTCGTATGCTATTTGAACTGTTGCTAAAATTCAACTTTTACATCTTTTTCTTTCTCTTCACGTTGGTGCGTATGCGTTTATTATGGATAGATTAAAGGATTTAGTTTTTGTACGTAGACTGCGCAGTCTCTTATTAATTGGATTTATGTCAGTTATTACTGATTCTTTTGTTTCCTTGTTCCTTACCACTATATAAAATTATATGCGTTTTCGTATCTTAAATTCCCCTTTCCTCGCCGTCTTGTTTTCTGTATACCTATTATTCCTATTTTGTATTTCTATATTTCTTTGCGCATGCTTTTCTGGGCTCCTTGGTACTTATATACAGCGTTCTTACGTTCCATGTACCTAAATCAAAGTCCATGTTCCGTAGCGTTGTACGTCGTCGATGTTTCCGTTCTGTCTAAAGCTTCTCTGAAGGTTTTGTAACAGTGTTTGTTTTACGGTTATGAGTTGTTGGGCCATTTTAATATAGTCTTCCTGAAATTTGAATTTCTGACAACCCATGTGTTGTAAAGCGAATCAAAATGGCATCTTAGAGTTAGAATAAAGAATCTCAGATATTTTAAGCGTATAGCGTCTCCAGTGGCTAAACGCACAAATATGCTTCAGGAGTCGTTGTGTCGTTCACTTTTTTGTGGTTTCCACTATCTATGTTCTTACAAAATCACTGTTTGCAGATAATGAACTTAGTTATCTTTATAGAGGCCAGCCTACCGCTATTGATAATGGCTAAAACAATGTATGCTTGCAGTAGTGGCACAAAAGTCGATTGTGAGAAATTGTTGAAAGTGCTAGGATTATATATCCAACTTTGTGATGATTACAACAATTTAAGTAATCAAGATGTAAGTTTTCTAGTATATGTTTGTGATAATATTAAATTAAATCATTGCAGTATTTCGGCAACAAAGGTTTCTGTGAGGATCTGAGCGAGGGAAAGTTTGGCTTTCCTGTTGTTCATGCCGTTAATAATTTTCCAGAAGAAGGTCAAATCATAAAGGGTATCCTTTTGCATAACAGCTCATGAATTTTAGAGATATTAAAAAAAACGTATTTTCTTAGCAGCATATAGATATAATGGCTCAACGAACGCAAGATATAAAAGAAAAACAACGCTGCTTGTCTCTCCTTGAAAAATGTGGTAGTTTAGAGTATACCAGAAATAAAATAAAGGAACTTAAAGGTCTTGTTTGTGAAGAGATCAACAAGCTGGATCCGAATCCACTACTAGTAGAGCTCCTTGAACATGCCGTTCCACGCGCGGTAAATTATCACTAGTTTGAAAGGAATTATTTTGCTGCATGGTAAAAGAGCAATACGATTTAAAAATAGTTGTGTAAAATAAGTTTTTAAACGGTGCTGGAAAAATAGTTGATTTTGTTCCTATTTCCATTATTGTATGTATAATATTTTAATGGTGCTAAAAGTAAAATATGTTTTTATTCAAGTTTTTATTATTCTAGTATGTAAAGTGTAAAGCTAGAGTTACCATAAAAAAAGTATACGGTTTCGGATAATAATAGGATAACGCTTTTGAAGAGGATTCTTTATTTAAACATAAGCCCAATATACCTTGCTTCCTTGCGGATTTACAGCCTTTCGAAAATGGAACAATCTAACCCAATATCATTTTCACTTATTTTGGATCAAATCCCGCTACGGTCATAGAAGGGGGTATTTGACATATCTTTAACATATATTTAAGCACTCACAATTTATAACTTTTGACTAAAACATTTTATTCTTTATACAAAAACATACAACAAAACTACTCTTGTTGGACGTCGCTAAATTTTAGAGGGCATAATAAGATACTATTTAAAAATGGGGAGGCTGTCTACACTTCCCTATGCTTTAAAAATTGTTACTTATTTTTAAAACTAATATTGTATTAAAATTGCATTTTTTAGGTATTACTAGCTGTAAGATTTTTTGATAACTTATAGACAACAATTTGAAAATTTATATAAGCTATCTCACTGATTATTTACATACACTTTATTAAATAATTATCTTATTTGAATACTATTTATCAATGAGATTAATTTAAGTTTTTCGTATGCGTACTTTAAAAGTTTAGATATTGCTACGATTGTAAAAAAGCCACTCTTAAACACAATTATTTACTTTACTCTTGAGAATCTGGGTGCAGATACAAGGCTATTTTTCAAATTTTGCAGATACTAAATACCGAGAATATATTTAGATACTCTACCATAGACATAGAGTAAATAATTATAAAGAAACGCAGCTCTCGTGTTACTACATAAATGGATGTTAGTTGGGTTGCATAAGTAAATTTTGGTCGGAAATTATTCTACTGTACCTAATTTGCCAGACAAAGTACAATAAGTCAATAACTATTATAATCTGGCGAAGTAGAAGATCTTCAAAATACAAGCCGCTACGTATTTTCACGTATATTTACTTTAATGCCTGATTATTTAAAAAAGAAAATACCATGTTATGTACAAATATTATTGGAAATATATCTGGACAGAATTGTATTGACGGGGAAATTATCATTTTATTTATTTCCTGAATTTTCTATTATATCTATCAAATTATTGTAATTACTTTAATAATTGTTGGAAACTTCCGGATAAATGCATTTATTTTTTACAACTAAGTACTTGTTATAATGATGAATCTACAATAGAACTCCGAAGAACGATCTTTAATTGTGCCAAAACTGTGATTCGATTTCCCACGGTACATTGTTGGATTTGACTCCTTTTTAATATTATTTTTTTTAGTAGACGGTGGTGGATTTTTTTTCTGCATTGTTGACATCTCAATGTATGAAAGTGTCTTGAACCGTTCATTCCTTTATATATGTGAAACCCCTTTATCGATCATAAGATTTGGTATGTAGAAGTGTTTTACTTGCAGGCAGTGCGCTGTAAGGTTTTTAATTGTAACCGGACTGGAAACAAATTACACTTTTATTAAACACTTTTTTGAAATTTTGAATACATAGCGTTGTAGTTCATCTAAAGAAAAACTAAATGCTTCCGTTTTCAAATGCTGTATCTTCAAAACGAAGGCCGCTACAAATTTTTGAGAATATTGACTTTAATGTCCGATTACTCAAAAATGCTAGCTTTTCGATATTTTGGAAATTAAAAAAAAAAAATATTTCTCAAGCCTACGTTTTATATGAACATGGGTAGACAAACGCTTTGTTTTGGAAATACTGGTTGTTAAAGTTAAAAATAATTGTTTTTTTTCCAAATATTTCTAGAAATGCTTTTTCAAAAATTTTCCAATTTGGCACAACGTTCGTTTACGCAATCATCACAGCTGTTGCGATTTATTGTTGCAAATTTCAGATTGTAAGATTATTTTCGAATTACGTCACTTGAACTAGGTTTTTCATGGAAACGATGCGTTTTACCAAAAAAAAAAAGAAATTGTACTTTGTGTTTCGGAATAAAACAGTCAACTAGATACTGATAACAAATCAGCTAAAAATCCAGTGGCGATGAGATTACAGGTTTTTTAAGATTAGAATAACCCTACATCTATGCCAATAGTTGAGATATTTTAAACATGTAAATTTGAAATAATGCAGATAGACTAGCAGTGGCGTAGCTGAAATTTATGAGGCCCCCCCGCAAGATTACTTTTTTGAGGCCCTTTATTAACTATTCAGAATCGTGTACTGACGCAAACATCGATGTTATTTTAAGGTTCTTTTTAGCAGATTCCTCTTTTGCTTTTTGAAGCTTCCGTTTTTGAGCACCACTTGCATAAAACCTCTTTCCCGCACTGGACATATTGCAGATTCACGAAAAACAATTAAAAATTAAAAACTACCCGCAATATTTACTAAATTGTTTTTCTTTTCATAAAACTATTAACAATCACACATCTACACGATTTATTACAGACTGAGGGCCCTACATCTAGTTAACATGCAGTTAGACTAAACAAGTTAAATGTTAAATAAAGACCCTTCAAATTTCTGATTTCTGAAGTTATGTTTAATAACATAGATGCGATTTATTGCTGTGACCTATAACTGAAACAAAACAAATATATGGGCGGTTGAGAACACTATAGCTTTGTTTGGACTGACTGTTTTATTTTGTTTTCGATAACACAACCTGATGATTTCTTAGAATGTGTTACACTCAAATTTCAAGTTGTTGTATATCGGTATTCTTTGCATTTCTACTTTAAAGGCACTGATAATTTTAAAGAGGTCCTAATTTTACAATTACTTTATCTCGGCCGCTGCGTAAATTAGAGGCCCCCTTGGCTCGGGGCCGCCCCCGCAATGCGGGGTCTGCGGGGCCTTCCGCTACGCCACTGTAGATTAGCTCAAAATTGTGCCAAATTAAAAATTTTTTAAAAGGGGCTTCCTAGAAATATTTGAAAAAAAAAACGATTTTTTCCTCGAAATTTCAACACCCCGTATCTCCAAAAACCGTTTGTCAGATCACGTTTATCTAAAACTTTCTGCTTATTTTTAGATGTTGTATTAGCCGGTGAATTCCAAAACACTTATTGTAGGACACCTTCCATAGGTACATAAATAAAGCGCTAAACTCAAAATTTTCAAAAAATTGTAGCGGCCGCCATTTTGAAGCTAGAAAGTTAAAAAAAAGCATTTGTTTTGACGAAGGTCTTCTATCAGATTCCGTCTTCATATTTAAAATGAAATGAATTTTGCATATTATATAGTTCTACTTTTCTGGGAAACTGTGTATATTTTTGTATAAAAGTACCGGGTGTCCCAGAAGTTACTGACCCATTTTAACTGCAAATATCTCCGAACTAAGAGGCGATAGAGATATGCGGTTTTCACTGAACAATTTCTTTTTAAAAAAAGTTTTTTTCGGTATAAATGTTTATTCAGTAAAGTCTTATATAGGGTGTTTTAAAAAAAACGGTCTTTTTCAATTGCAAATATCGTCGATTTTTTTAATGGAACAACCTGTATATTTTGATACTATCTGAAAGGTGAACTCTTCCTCTTTGCGAAAATGTACAATTTGTTGCAGTTGAATTGAAAAATGAGTGAGTTATTTGGTTTTTAACGATAGGCATTTACGGGTGTTAAATGTTAACACAAGCTTTGAAATTTTTATGTCAGTGAACTGACACAACGAACTATCAAAGTAATTAATTCTGATTTGAATAATTCTTACACGGCTGTTGTTAATTTTGTTTTCAATAATTGTCCGATTTACTTTAGTTGAAAAATCAAAAACTGTGTTATTGTATGCTAAGTATGAATCGATTGTTGATACTAAAAGAAGATTTTGTGCGGTATTTAGAAAAAATCCACCTTCACAAACCGTACTTCTTCCAAGAACTGAGAATTACTGGTAATGTCTACACAGACATGTTAGAAAATTACTTATACCCACAACTGGAACAAGATGCCGCCATAAACTCTGTTTACTTTCAGCGGGATGGTGCGCCGCCACACTATTCACTTGTGGCTAGAAATTCTGTTGCAGAAACATTTGGAGATAGGTGGATTGGGAGAGCCGGACCAATTGAGTGGCCCGCCCACTCACCAGATCTGACGATTCCAGACTGTTTTATATGTTTCTTTTTTATCAAAGATAGATGTTATATCCCAGAGACTCTGGAACAACTGCGATGTAACATTGTCCGAACATTTCAAGAAATTACCCCGGAAATGTTGCGAAAATCTTTTGACAATTTCTTGTTCAGGTTGCAAAAATGTATAGACCAAAATGGACAACACTTGGAACATCTTAAAGATTTTTATTAATGTGGCTAATTTAGAATGTTAATTTTTATTAAAATTAGGTATTATTCTTTCAATTTTGTCTTGTTATTTTTTACAAATAGGTAGTTATCGGATTTCTAATGCCAAAACTTATTAAGGATCAACATGGATCAGAAATCTGTACCTAATGAACGGCCATTCTTAAAAACCAAATAACTCACTCATTTTTCAATTCAACTGTAACAAATTATACATTTTCGGAAAGAGGAAGAGTTCACCTTTCAGATAGTATCAAAATATACAGGGTGTTTCATTAAAAAAATCGCCGATATTTGCAATTGAAAAAGAGCTTTTTTTTAAAACACCTTATATACGACTTTACCGAATAAACATTTATACCGATAAAAACTTGTTTGAAAAAGAAATTGTTCAGTGAAAACCGCATCTCTCTATCGCCTCTAAGTTCGGAGATATTTGCAATTAAAATGGGTCAGTAACTTCTGGGACACCCGGTATTGTGCGGGCAAACGCATAGCATAAGGGTTGAACCCCTCCCTTCTGTAGCTACCTCAATGCATATAGTGGGTAAGTTCCTTTTGAAAATTAGGGCCTCATAGTTATTTGTAGCATAGCGCCACATAAAATTTAAGTCCCGCACTGCTTTTGTCCTCAACAAAAATACTAAAGTGGTCAAAATTAATTTCAATTCATTTCAACACAATGCTGAAAGAAATACTAAGCTATCGTCTGAAATATCTACATCTTTCTCTATTTAACCGACTTTTGTAGCTGTTATTGTTTCCAAGATACATACCCTGTATATACATAGGGCCCGTCATAATTATTAACCCAGTGCTCCGTAATTCCAGCCCTGCTTTAAGTACATATAACAATGGTTCAACATAAATGTTCAATCTACCCCGCTTATTAACATTATTATGGAAAATATGTTGTGCTTACGTTTTGTAATTTACGATAATGTTAGTATCATACGTTTGCTTAATCAAATAAATAACACCATTAAACTTGCCTGACCTTTATTGACATTTTAAATTAGTGCAGTATCTATAATTGGTACAAAAATGCATTCAGATTAGTTTAAATAGCTGCATTTCTAACATAATTTTCAGTGGCTGGTGCTGCAGTTTTTAACAAGTAAAAACATGATTTTTAAAGTAGTTTTGTTATTGGGTTTAATATTCGCCGTACAGGTATGTAATATTTGTTTGTGAAAATAAGTTTTTACCTTGTATTTGTAGGGTGAATATGAACCAAGTCAAAAAGCTAGAGATTGTATGGTGCAGGCCAAAATTGATGAGCAAACTGTAAGACATCTGCTAACAGCACAAGAAACGTTTATAGAAGATGACGAAAATCTGCAACATTTCTTTGAATGTTGTTACGGTGACCATATAAGTAGTACCAACGAGCTCATCGTGGATGATAAACTCACCACCCAAGTTGCCAATATTGCCGCAGTTCTGTTGGGTGATAAACGTGAGGCTGCATCGAAAGTGGCAAGGGAAGCTCTCGAGCATTGCAAGGACCTAAAGGGAGATACCAAAGGCAAAACTCTTATTCGTATAGTAAATTGTCTAAAATACGAAATATATGAATTTAAAGAAACGGAGTAAATTTTTACATTATTATTTTATTTTGTTACTTTTTACAGCGTTCATCTAAAATGCGTAGCTGAAAATAAAATTTTGAAAAATATAACTTTATTTCTTCTTTTTGCTACATTTTGTGTTTTTGCTTTCTATTCTTGTTCGTAGTTTTGAGCTGCCACATTCTAGTTTTGTTAATTAAGAAGAAAACATGAATGCCAAACTTTTGGAGTTTATTTTTATTTAATAAATCATCTTAACAATTTTCAATTTCCAGAAGAAGTATCTGCATTAAAGTGTTGACTATAAAAGTTGCTAGTGTGAGAAATATTTCAGATGTTTAGTGTTTGTACCTTAAAAAATAAGTACTCTGTATAAGACAAAAATTTCCAGATTTAGTGGACTATTTTATAATGTCGGTAATAAGCTTTAGCAGCAGAATAAGACCGACGATAAATAAATACATGAGCAACTGAGTGCGACAAGGCAGGTATAGGCAACTGACGAGTGTACAAAGAACGGAAAAATATAGGTGGGCCAAGTGGGGATTCATGGATATTTTTAAATTTAAAATAAATAGTTATGTGGATTTTTTAAACAAATTGAACTGGATGCGATAATTCCCACTTTCCCATCTTCCTCGTCGCACTTATATGTTATTTGTCCTTTTTGACTTCTATGGCAACTCAAGTTTTCACAAATATTGAATTATCTGAAAAACTGTTGAATTTAATGACTTTCAACAAGAGTACCTTTTTTGTATACTGCCGTATGGGGAATCACATTTTAAAATTAGTTAAAGCTAGAAAATCATCTACGCCCCTGGTTGATGATTTCGTACTTAATAGAGTAAATTTGGGAAACAACACTAATGAAACATACAGACACAATTAGAATTAATATTCTCAGTTTATGGCGGAGATATTAGTTAAAAGTGATTAAACAACATTCTTGGGAAGTTGTGACTCCGTACGGAAGCAGTTTAAGACATGCGTTTAAAGAAACTTTTTTCTTAAACTGAGATAAGAAGGCACTTTGTTTTATGGTGTAATGTTGGAACACCCTGTATATTTCCAACTATTTTGATACTTTTTGCATTTTAATTCGGAATATTATCCAAAAGCTTTACAGTAAAATTTGATTTTAAATACTTTACATTTTTTGTAAATAATTATCGCTCAACATACAGCAAAAATACGTTTATTGTTCTAGTAACTACAAAACGTAATTTTATTAACAAATAAACGATATAATGTGAAATATATGTTTATTATTTTACATTTATCAAACAAAACACCGCACTTTGGGTTTTATATCTAAAGGTACCGCTCTAACCATGTCTTGATGCAATTCATTGCACTAACGGCAGCTTTTCCTTTGGTAGCGCCTTTAATGTCCTTACACTGTTCTAAACAATCCTTCGCCATTAATTTAGCCAACTGACGTTTTACATTCATGCGAGGTGTTACAATGTCGACGATATAGTTGTTTAGCTTTTCGTCCACAACTAATTCGTTGTTGTTGTCAAGAAAACTGTCGAAAATGCATCCGAAAAATTGTTGCACCAATTCGTTATCTTCAGGAACAAGTTTCTCTTCTGTTACAAGAGATCGGATGGTTTCCTCGTTAGTGTTGATCTCTGCGAGACAGTCTTTTGCCTTTTGAGTAAACTCATATTTAGCCTAGAAAAATGAATTAATGTTACAGTTTATTTTACATTAAAAAAATTATTTTGGTAATAAATTCAAGTTTTATTTCGTTGAAGTTTTCGTATTAATGTAAATAAAATAATGACAATTAACCACTTCAATACGTCCAAATACGTATAGGGTTAAAATAAATATTTGTTGAAGTTATTATTATTCTATCTACACCAGAAACTAAATAGGACAACGTTAAAAAATTACCTGAACTGTTATTACGAGCCCCAAACCCAACAGCATACAGATGTAGATTTTCATTTTCGTAAGCTTGATGTTTCTATGCCCAAATAAAAAATTACACTTGGAAATTTCCAATGCTTGCATCTTTTTATAGTAGTCTATCGTGTAAACATTGTAATAAGTCAATAAAGCATATTAATATCAGGATTAAATTCCAATAACCTTTGGTAATAACCTTTTGATTAAAATATTGAAAACAGCAGCAAGAAATTAATCGCTGGTTTTAAATAAATAACAAATAAAGTGACTCAAATACATTTCGTTGGATGTTAAGACATATTTCGCCGTTTGGGCCAATTTAAAGATTAAAATTATGTTATTTTGTTAACTTAAAAATTATTCACAATAAATATTTTATTTTGTCTGCATAAACAATATTTTTTTCATGTGACAAAACAATTTTCAAATAAAATAAAAAAATTTTTGTTGACGAAATCTGAAAAATAATGCTTGTGAAACATAAAGCTTCTACTCGTTCAAACGGGGTGGCAGGTCGCGCGCGTCATTGTAAAATCGAAATGTTAACTAGTACACGGCTTGTTGTGTAAATGCCGCAGTTTAACTACTGAAAACAATCAATTAGCAAAGTTGCAGTGGATATGAAGTATTTAATTGCATTGAGGCTAATTATTAGCTATAATTGTTTCATTCATTTAGAACGAAATGTTTATGATTCAACCTGTTTGTTTCATATCCCCTGGTACATAATAAAATTTAAAAAAAAATAGATATAGTATAACTTTTTTGCAGTAGAAACTATTTACTTTGTACAAAAAGGAAGTTCAAAAAATCAAAACAACATGTCAAATTTGACAGCGACTCGTGCCTGTTGCTTTTTGAGAAACGTCAAATCCATACTTTAGTATATCTACGGGTTTCAAAAATGCTACCGTTACCATGCCATCTCGTGTGAACGAATAAAAGCTTTATGTTCACAAAATTTATTTTTCTAATTTTACTGTTTTTAGACTTCAAAAAAACTATTTTTCTAAACTAAAAGTTTTTCGGATTACACAAAATTGAAATAATTTTATTGTGTCAGATAATGTTTTTAGTTATATTTTTTACACGGTACAAATAAATTTTTGGTGCAACAGATTTAATTTTTTCAATTAAAGAATATCTCAGAATCATAAAATTATTTATATAAAACTAATATTATTTATGCGGACGAAAATAAAATAAATAAATCTATATCTATATGTTTATCTATCTTTCTATATCTATTTATCTAGATATGATAAATCCCTAAATGTCTCACCATAACAGGACTACTAAATATTGCATCTCTGAAAGATTTAGCAGTATAACAAAACGGCGAGCATTATCTTGTCGGCTTAGTTTATTGATTGTTTTCAGTGAAAGCTTATATTGCTGTCGCTTCTGTTGGTTTGGTTTGGTTATTTATGGCTTACTTTAATTTGAACGAGTCAAAAATATGTATTTATTGCGGCGAAACAAACAAATACATACCAAACTAATTCCACTATTCATTGACCTACAAATTGGGAGCTCGACTAGGTTTCGCTTATTATTAAAAAATGTTTACTACAAAACTGTTGACTACAAATCCTCAATGCTTCTGTAGGAACTCCACTTTTAGTGAAGCGTTCTCTAACACGTCTCACATCTCGTGACCGCTTAGATATTTATTATGTTTGCGTATTCCGATATTTACGTTTAAATCACGTAAGATATCGGCGTAATGTATTAACTATACCAATAAATCTCTGATTTATATGAATAAAGGCGAATTTAATTTTGAAATTAATATAAATGTACGTGTAACATTTTAAGTACGATTTTGAAAATCTCCGTTAAGGCACTTTCGTGAAAATGAGGACAAGTGATATTCTTTTCTGGGGCTATATTAGAATATCTTTTGGAAGACGTTTTTCCTAAATATTTTATGGGAGTTTTTCTTTCTTTAAAAACGCAGGTGCCGGGTATGAAGTTACAAAGTAAAACATCGGGGCGTAGCCCACGGATTCTACTAGTATGCATTAATAGACGGGTACCAAATCTTGTTTTATTTTTAATAAGTTAAAAAAGCAATGAATAAAAATAATGTTTTCTCATAACTTATAATTTATAACGCTTATCATTAATCTAGAGAACTTATTGTTTTCATTGAAATGACGAGCAGTCAAAAATAAGGATTATTAATAAAGTCAAATTCAAACAGATAAAAACATATAGTATATCTCAAAGTTTGTATACATTATAATCAAAACTATATCATAAATTCATAATTTATGTGTTGTGTACCAAAGTTTCATATCAGAAGATAAGAACACAATAAAGGTTTTTGATATTTATCATAAAAGCATTAGTTGCTATAAAAAATAAATTTAAAAATTGTGCCACGTTGAAGGTAAGATGTAATTTTTTAGAAACAATTACAACTTACAACGGACGTTTTCTATTGTAACAAAAAATAAAAAAAAATTTCATAATAATTTCAAAGGCTTGGAATTGTTAAACAAAAGTTCTTTACCGTGAGATAAACTGTTTATTTTATTGCATTCTAGTACAATGGTGTACTAAATCAGCACCCAGTAACGGGTGTATAGAAAGTCTTTCAGTCCTGGGCGGCTATGGATTGTATAACGTATGTCTTTGGATATCTTTGTCGAAATTCTTGTTTACATGCATTGATGGAATAATTCCAATTTCCGTTTTCTAATTGTTGACCATTGCGAAAATAAGATTTCACAATAAAGGTTTTTTGTTCTTCCGTAAACATTTTATAACAAGAAATATGCAGAAAGTAAATAATTCAAAATAACAACCTTTTAATTTAAATTTACTTTGACTTATGTTAAATAAATTACTATACTAGACATGACTGAATAAAAGACATGCGTTATACAATCCATAGCCGCCCAGGACTGAAAGACTTTCTGGACACCCGTTGTTTTACTATCAATGTTTGACGTGCCAACAATGACACGATTCGTACCGTTGCGTTGTACCGAGAGCGTTAGCATATTAGTGGTATTAAAAAATGAGCGAAACACTTCGCCTGGACTTTCCTATACATTTAAATACATTGTTTTATATTTTCCAACACTTTCGATATACACCTGTCTAGACACGACTAGTTAAAAGTAAATAGTTCTTATAAGTTGTAACATTTTGAAGCGGTTGAAGAAAGACCGACCGCTGCGCTGCAAGCATAAGGTTGGGTAAAATATTCGGTCTGAATCAACGGAAGGGCGGAAATTGATATTTGAAAATATATTAATAACTCGAGAAGTATTATTTTTAGCAAGAAATTACTCTTATTAATTTGTATTTAGCATTTCAAAACCTTTCTGATTTTAAAGCCAAAATGCCACGTTTCCATTTAAAAAAAAGTTATTTTTTACCGTGGCCGCCATATTAAAATTGGAAACTCAAGTTTTTTTCTTAAATACAATCGAGAAGAATTTGCCCTACAACTTTGCTCTTGAGTTTGCGAGTCTATCTATTAAAATAAAAAAGTTAGCCTACACTGAACATTAAACGACTAGTACAAGAATACAACTGCTGTAGAAAGTATGTGAAATTCTTCTAAGGACAAAAAGATTATTAAGGAGCAAAAAATTCGATTTTTTGATTTTTTGTAAAAAGATTCTCCTAGAGCAAACAAAAGAAGAAATCAATTTTTTAATTTTGTAGCGAAAATTTTGGGGGGGAGGGGGAACAGTAGCCCCCCTAAATATTAAAGTATCAAAAAAATATTACGATATTCGGATTTTACTATCAATGATGAGCTATACTGCTTTAACAAAAATATTTTATTGCCCCCCGTTAAATAAATAAAAGGGTACCAATTTTCAAAAATTCATAGAGGGCGTCACAGTGAAATTATAGCAATGCGCAAAAAAAAACAAATTGTAGAAAATTCCCAGCTCTATCAGTTAAAAAAGTTTAAAGAAAAACGTGTGGGCAGGTTTCTGAGAAATATTTTTTTGAAAAATTCCAAAATTTTGGAGTGATGTCATTGCGATCGTTTTTATATTTTCAAAATTAATTATATTTCATGGTATAGTACCCTTGAAGGGCTACCAAACAAGATGTAGTTGATTCCAATCAGATAACTGGTTTTGAGTAAATGGGCGTTAAAGTCGAAATGTTCTAAAATTCGTAGCGGCCGCCATTTTAAAGCTATAAAGTTCGGTAAAAAATCGTTTGATTTGTCCTAAGGCCTTCTTTAATTTCCACTATTAAAATTTCCAAAATTCAGTTTCTGAAAAAAATGCTACCTTAAAAACATGTCTAACTTCCGCTTCCGGTTTCGGTTTCTTTCAAAAGCTTATTTTGTCGGTGAATTTTTGATATACTCCTTCATTCCAAAGCACATCGAAATCGGTCCAGCCGTTCCGGAGATATGGAGCGTAACGGACCCACCCACCAACCCACCCACAGACAGACATTTTTTTTAAATTACTTTTTTGGGGTCCATAGACCCCCCCCCCCGACTATACTGAAAGTATAGGAAAGTAAAAAACACATGATACTAACATAGTGTAATCAAGTAACATTCATTTTATGAAAATCTTTTATTTGTTTCAATTTCTGCCTATAAATAGAGAAAGTGCTAAAGTTAAGGCCGTCTCGTTTCAATCGTTTTTTACACGCTTTAAAAAAAGATGTAAAATTAACTGATTGTGCACTAAGACGTGATCGGAAATTTGGCGTCCACAATTAGAAAGTGAAATTATTTTCTAAGAAAAAAAAGTTGCGATTTTTGGTAATATAAATTTTTTTAATTTAAAAGTTCATAAAGGTTTGGATAAGCTTCAATTTGGTTCCTGTCCCAGCTGGAAAATTGCTCTCTGACACCTTCTATGAATTTTTGAAAATTTGATTTTTAACGCCTGGTTACTCAAAAAAAAGTTATCAGATCGGGATGAAATTTGATATGGGAAATGCCCTGAGGGCAACAAAATGTTACAAGATACTAGAATTTTTAAAGTTAACAAAAATTGTAAAATAAAGAAATATCACATTTTGACTCTTACAAGCACATACTGCTTGAAAACTAGCTAGATTATTTTTTTTTAAATTTGTTAATTTGTAGAGCTAAGTATCAGCTGCAATTTGGTTTGTGTTTCAGTTCGCTAACTTCTTTGTGACACATTCTATGAATTTTTGAAAATCTAAAATCCAATCCCCTTATTTAATAAACGGAAGCTTATAAAAAATGTCGGTTTAAGCTAAATTGCTCATGAGTGATAGTAAAATTAAGTTCTGAACCTAATTTTTACATAAGGCAATATTTGGAGGGTTAATCCCCTCCCCCAATTTTTGGTAAACGTATTGTACCTCCCCTTTTTACGTTTCTTGAATTGCAAGAAATCTTTGCTATAAAATCAAAAAATCGATTTGTTTACAAAGAGCTTAGAAAAAATTCAACGTACTATCACTTTATAATATCACCCGCTTGCTTTAATATCATGTGGTATGTTCCTAGGGTGATTCTAAATATATGCGACAAACTTTAAGGGCTGATTCCTGGGGTTATTTTGATCATAAAAGTTCATATGAATAACTGTCCAAAACGGCTTAGTTTTAAAGTTATAGGATGTTCAATAATAAATTAAGAATACAATAAAGGGTAGGTAATAAACAAAATGAACTTATAGAAATTGCTGAAAAAGGTTCGCCAACTGCAATACAGGCTTCACTCCGTCGTACTGAATGGCGAACACGTTCAAAAATACCGGGGGTGTTCTGAATTGTCTCAAATGATGCAACAATGCGATTTCTCAGTTCATCAACATTTTCAATGGGAGTCGTATAAGCTAGTGATTTAAAAGAAAAAAATCTAGAGAATTTAAGTCTGGAGACCGAGCAGGCCACGGTTGTGGACCTCCTCGCCCTATCCGCCGATTTGGATATGCACCGTCTAAAAATAATGCATATCGCACATCTCAGCATTTGTGTAATTCATTTTAAAGAACAGAAGCTGACAATAAACTTTAATGAACCAATGCTTTGACACAATAATATTGAAATGACAAATACATATTTTCACTTCAAAACGATTGTTTTTGCTGAGCCACCTGTGATATTAGATGGTGTAAGTTATGCTATACAAATTCTTAATTTATTATTAAACATCCTATAACTTTAAAACTAAGCCGTTTTGGACAGTTCTTCATGTGAACTTTTATGATCAAAATAACCCCAGAAATCATCCCTTAAAGATTGCTGCATATATTTAGAATCACCCTGTATTGTTACTATTAAGCAGCTATGATCTCAGTACAGTGGTAAGAGTAGAGAGATGTTGTTGTAGTCAATGTTGGGACAAAACACATTAATAATGAGATACTTTGAATATATGATAGGCGAAACCCGGAAGTTTAGACAAAATGCCTGAAGTGCTTAATTATGCCTATTTTGGCTATTTGTTTTGATAAATGCTTATTTTGTAGAAAAATGCCTATTTGAACTTATT
Organism: Ctenicera cuprea; assembly: GCA_958336395.1. NCBI lineage: Eukaryota > Metazoa > Arthropoda > Insecta > Coleoptera > Elateridae > Ctenicera > Ctenicera cuprea. The sequence continues at coordinate 10,512,005 of OY284488.1, forward strand.
TTAGACAAAATTTATTGTTTTGTTTTAAAGATTTACAGCATTATAGCAAAAAAAAGTTGGCACAGTTTTTTTACAATCTGTCTGGAGAAAACATTCAGTGAATTATATGAAACATAGTGGAAGTTTTCTTAGGGAAAACGAAATTTGTTTATTTGTTTAGGATACCGATCATTTTAGTAGGACTGTTTTCTGAAAAGGTTGATGGTAAATTTGAGTGTTTCATTTTAGGAATTCCCTAATCCCTAATTTATTTCCTGGCAGGTAGGTAATAAAAATGTGGGTACAGTGGAACTTCCCTAAAGCTTCGTTTACATTATAGCAAACATAAGCGAACGAAGGAACGAACGAATGGATTCGTTCGTTTGGTAGGGTTCGCCTTTTCTTGTTTACACTTAGCAGAGCATTCGCATTCGTTGATGATCCATACATTCGTAAGCATCATGTGGGATTCGTGTTGCACTTCTGCAAGGAACTGCCGAATGCTCGTCTACGTATTTAAACTGTTTACACAGAGCACGAATTTTCTTTGATGATTCGCTCATTTACCGACACCGGCCGGAACATGACCGATTGCGAACCAATTCGTTCGTTCGTGTACTATTCACCGTTTACATCTAGCGAATTGCTACGAACGAGTTCGTTCGTTCGCTTATGTTCGCTATAATGTAAACGAGGCTTAACTCAAACTTCTGTAACTCGAATTATTCTCCAAGTCGAAAGAAAACCCCTTGAAATCGATTACTAATAATTGCTAGAATGAATCTAAAAGTTTGGTGGCATTAGCATTGAACATACCTTTGTGATCAGTTGTAGTGTACTGTAGATTTCACCTGTGTCAATCTTTTTGTAGAAAAATACAAAATTTAGGTTTAACAGTAGAATTTAAGAACAAAGATTCGGAAATCGGAAAATTTTAAAAATTATTCTTTGGTATTCATTTTTTAGAACCTGCTTGTGTAGGTGATTTTTTTTGGCAACAGAACTATTCGAAAAAGCTCCAAATGATGAACGAGTAACTAAATTTTGCGACTACATCGTAGATAATTACATAAGCGAAGATGACGCTACATTTCCACCGAGTATATGGGCTTGCATGACAAATATTATGTATAGAACAACAAATGTATGCGAGTCCTTTCACTCGAAATTCAATTCTAATTTTTATGCCACTCATCCCAACATATTCCAGTTTGTAGAAAGTTTAAGTAATTTTCAAATAGAAACGTATATAAAAATTAAATCCGCAAATTGCAAAGTAAAAGAACTCAAAGGCTTTACTAAAAAAAAGAGTGAATTTATAAATAATAAGATAACAGAATTTAAAGAAAACAGAGATATCAAGATACAACTTTATAAAATGTTTATCATATAAATATTTGCCAGTTTTTTAACCGACTTCAAAAAAAGGAGGAGGTTCTCAATTCGTCTGTATATATGTTTTTTTTTAAAATTTTTTTTTATGTATGTTCGGGCATAACTTTTTTGTTTATGAACCGATTTTAATGATTTTTTGTGTTGGGTTCAGTATAGTTCCAAGGTGGTCCCATTATAATTTCATTGGTATTGGAGCTTGAACTTCAAAGATACTCCTCAAAATCTATTTTTTAACCGACTTTTTAGTGTTTCCGTATTTCACCTTCCGTTTCAACTCGCCGTCATTTCCTCATTCGAGAAGCATCCTTACTAGGTCTACCCATCACTTAAAATTGTAAAATAATTAACTTTAAAAAAAAAAGAAAACCGACTTCAAATAACACAAAAGTGACATAAGTTAACTAAAAAGCAAAAAATAATTTTTTTTTTATACAACAGTTTAATACTTATTTGTTGTTCCGTTTAATGTAATTAAGAAATTGTTGTTTATTATATAATTATTAATTGTTTTAGAATTTTTAAGTCGGTGCCAAGTAAAACATAAAAATTATATACCTTGCTGCAATAACAAATTAGATTCGAATTTTTATGTTTTACTTGGCACCGACTTAAAAATTATAAAATAATTAATAATTATATAATAAACAACAATTTCTTAATTACATTAAACGGAACCACAAATAAGTATTAAACTGTTGTATAAAAAACATTTATTTTTTGCTTTTTAGTTAACTTATGTTACTTCTGTGTTTTTATTTGAAGTCGGTTTTCTTTTTTTTTAAAGTTAATTATACATAGATGTAGTTATTGTAATTTTCATATGCATGTATACGTATATGTATATTTTAAAATAAATGTATTAGAAAACCAATTTGCTGCTATAACAATTACTAGTGTTACCCCGTCGAAATACGACGGCAGGCATATTTGAAAATGTAAGTAAGGTTTCATATGTTACAGCACCTCCTTAAATACTACATTGAGAGCGTTATTCTCTTTTGGAATTATTTGTACTTTCAAATTGTCGAACGATCGCACTCGAGACATTGCTACGTACAACTGGCCATGGCTAAATACAGGCTGGGGTAAATAAATACCAACACGATCAAGAGTTTGCCCTTGCGCTTTGTTTATAGTCATACAAAACGCAAGACGAATAGGAAATTGGCGTCTTTTGAAAGAAAAAGGAAGCGTTGTATCTGATGGCGTTAAGTCGATTCTAGGAATCAAAACTCTTTGCCCCAATCTTTCGCCAGTGATAATTTCCAAATCCAAACAATTGTCGTACATATTTCGAACAATTAATCTGGTACCATTTAAGAGCCCCTGGGAGGCATTTAGGTTTCTTAACAGCATGACAATAGCTCCAGTTTTCAATTTGAGGATATGTGGAGGCAAACCACTTAACTCTAAACTATTTAGAAATTCAATAGGAAACTGAAGAATTTCATTCTCCTCCTCCGTTATCAAATTATTTACACTGATATATGTTCTACACGTTCCGGGTATAAGGTCTATAACTTTAGAATTTATCTCATCGCAGTGTTCATTTTTTGGGTCTAAAATAGCATATTTTGAAAAATTAATAACGGCATTTGGTGACACAAATTCTTTCCCAAAAATTTCAGAAACAATGTCTTCTTTCGCAACTATACTGGACGGCAAATCAATAATAGCTGATAATGGTGATGATTCGTCATTTACGGAAGGATAATTTCCATTACCAATTTTAAGCAGAAAATTAGCAAATTCCAATTAATCTGGTCTTGCTCGCATGTTTCTAAACAACTTACCAAATTTTCTTACAATGGCCATTGCGTCCTGATAATTTTGCATCATGTTTCTAGGACTGCCAGTAAAAGATGAGGGTAAAATAACAACGCGTCCAGCCTTTAAGTTTCCGTTGTCGGCCCTTACATGTAAAGCGTCTGCGAGACCAGCGTATGTATCTACTCGCAATTTCACCTGTTGGTTACGGATGAATTTCAATCTGTCGCCTTCGATGCGACAGTAATAGTCAACAATCAACTGCTGCGTTAACTTCCCAGCATTAATTATTGGGTTGAAGTCTCCTACAGGAGGAGAACCTCGAACCATAAGTAAGATATATATATATATATATATATATATATATATATATATATATATATATATATATATATATATATATATATATATATATATATATATATATATATATATATATATATATATATATATATATATATATATATATATATATATATATATATATATATATATATATATATATATATATATATATATATATATATATATATATATATATATATATATATATATATATATATATATATATATATATATATATATATATATATATATATATATATATATATATATATATATATATATATATATATATATATATATATATATATATATATATATATATATATATATATATATATATATATATATATATATATATATATATATATATATATATATATATATATATATATATATATATATATATATATATATATATATATATATATATATATATATATATATATATATATATATATATATATATATATATATATATATATATATATATATATATATATATATATATATATATATATATATATAAGGTATATATTCTCGCATAGAAATGTTTTGGCAAATTTTAGTTTTGCGCTCTCCTCCAGTTGGCATAGAAATATACCATCCTGGTTCCCCGCACGGCCAGATCAATACATATGACATCGGATCGCAATGCATACTGTCAAAGTCTATATTTTTTATTCCACCGTCATGTGCATAAACAGCAATATGTCTATGAGAAGGTGGAGCACCGTCGGCTGATTCAAAAACAGCTGCAACTTCAGAACATCATTATACCGTCTAGGATCTGATTTGGGTTCGTGATAAAAACGCATTACCAAATTAATAGGTACATGATTTTCTTTTAAAGCCAACTCTTTTTCTTCACATATCTTCTGATGCATTGTCTTATATAACATCACATAAGGATTACATTTATTTAAGACACGATTTATTATTTCTAGAATGTCTTCTCAAGGAACTGCTCGCAGCATGTTTAAGTCTAATTTGATTGGCTTCAGAAAAGCCTAAAATGTATAATTGTCCATAAGAAGCATATCTTGCATTATGAGGGTATAATGACGAAATTTTATGATGCACGACACCGAGAATTTTTAAACAATACGGACCATATCCGGGAGGTAATTTTATATTTGCACCAAATGACACGAACGACAAAGCATTATTATATTGTCGAATATTATCTCGAAAATTTTTCGATATCTCGTTATTCCCTGCAAATAATTCTTTTATTTCATCAGCAATCCGAAATTCCGGTAATTTGAACTTTTTATTACAACAACAAAGCCCAAAGTAGCCAGCCGAATTTTTTTCACATGAAAAGTACCGAGCTGAACAATAACTACATATGTTGTTTAAGTTACCCAAGTTGAATGGAGTTACATTTGAAATATTATCAGAAACGGCACATCTATATCGAATCGTAAAGCATGTTTTTTCTTCGTATTTTATACGTTTTTGTGTGCGTTCACGTCTCCTTTCTCTGCCGCCAGTTAACGTCTTTTTTATTTTCCTTTTTTTTTGAAACATTATGTTGCACAACATTGCAGATTGCGTTTTCCACATCCGCATCATTAGTGACTGAATTGGACTGAACTGGACGAAATTCCAAAACACTACAATGCCCTGCATCAACATTACCAGAAAAAAGTAAATTAGAAATAATATTTCCAGTACCATAGTCAAGAGTTTCGTTATTGTCATTTCTATACACTCTCAACAGATGATCAGGAAACAGCTGACTAATACAGTGCAATTCGACATGTCCGGCGAACTCGCCATCTAAAGATAACAAATTTTCATAATCAGTGGAATTAGTAATCGGCAACCTATACGATGAATCTCCAACAATAAAACCTTCATAATATTCCCATTTATTTTTAATTTTTTCGACGACTTGCATGCGTATTTCGCGATGATGTTCGTCATTATTAAATACACAATGCGAAACAGAGCGAAATTAACAGTTTTCGTCACCTATAATAGAAACAATATATCGCTCCATACTCAAAACCGCACAATTCACTGACAGACAGCGTTGACAGAACCGGCGAAATGTCAAGTCACGTGATGCATTAGTTCAAATAATCACACGCGACGTTATTATAGAGGGCGCCCCAAGTGGCGCGCGTCTAGCCGACCGTCATATATATTATAAATTAAAATAATTATTATTAAAAAATCGACGTAGAATAAAAATATAAAAATGTTTCATGTCCATCTGTGGATAGAGACCTTTCATTTAAAAAAAAATGGTCCAAATTGGTGAAGCGGTAGCCGCTGGAGGAAGGGGAGAAAAAAACCCTTTGTGCTTTTATATATGTATGGATGGATTATGCAGGACTTGTATTAACATGTACTTTGAGATACAGTAAATCTATTTAACATTTATCTAAAAGATTCTTATCTGTATAATCCCTCGGAAAACTACTGGTAGCCGAACTGGGCGATCGGTTAGAGGGCTACCTGCTTTGGTGGTCGAACTGGCATACGACGCGATAAACATGACTGATTTTTAATGCCGATGAGACGGGGTTCTTTTGGAAATGTTTACCAAATAAATCACTTGCATTTAAACATGAAAAATGTTATGGTGGAAAAAGTAGCAAAGAGAGAATAACTGTTATGCTTGGAAGCAATACTACTGGGTCCGAAAAGCTAAAATTGCTCGTTATTGGTAAATTAGGACTTCACCTTGACCAAAGGCTTACTTGGAGAGCTCATATAAAAGCTAAAAGACAGCAACTCAATCTAAAGACAAAAAGTACGCATTGGCTAATTGGACGTAAATCCCAACTAACCATAGAAAGCAAGCTGTTGCTATACAAAGTCATCCTAACACCTGTATGGTCTTACAGTCTGCAGTCCTTCCAGTCGAAGACGTTGCGTATTCTAGCCGATGCACCTTAGTACGTTAGCAACCAAACCCTCCATGACGACCTCAAAATTCCATTCATCACTGAAATCATCAGGAGTTATGCCGCCAAAAGCAGAAAGCGCACGTTAAGTCATACCAACCAACTCATTGCCAACCTTACTCCCGTCAGCGTGTGGCTAGAAGATTGAGTGAATCCTGGAGACCCGTCAGTGGATGGTGCCCTACTCGTGTCAAATAACCTCCATGTCATATCATTTACTTATTACTCTATGTAAAGGGTAGATTGTAAATTAGCAATGGAAATAAAAAAAGAAAATTGGTAAATCCACGCTGTTTCAAGGGTATCAAATCACTTGATGTGGATTACAAAATAACAAAAAGGCATGGGGATGACAAGTGAAATTTATGAGAAGTGGCTTTTAAAGCTAGATAAAAAGTTTCGTTCTCAGAAAAGGAACATTTTATTGTTTGTTGATAACACTGTCCTGCACACCCAACGGATGTAGGTGATAAACTAAAAAACCTGAAACTTGCATACTTTCCTCCCAATATGATCTCCTTATTACAGCCAATGGACCAGGGCATAATCAAAAATCTAAAACAACATTAAAGAAAACGGATTGTAAAGAAAGTTTTGGTCAATATGGAGGAGGATGCCTCTACAACTGTGACGTTACTTGACGCAATTAGGGACCTCAGTAAAACATGGGATGTGAATGTAAAAGAACAAACAATTGCCAATTGTTTCCAGAAAGCAGGGTTCGTTAAAGATGAATTGCTGCAAGATATTGATTATTGGGATCAAGAAGATTTTCTTCCACTGTCCGAATTAAATGTTCTATGGGCTTCATATAGAACCGCAGCTAGTATGGATTATGTAACATTTGAAGATTACGTAAGTGTTGATGATGGTACAATGGATTATCCTACTGATGAAGATATTTTAGCAAGCATCTTAGACAGTCGTATTCCCAATGCAAAAGGTATGTAATTCAGACACATTAACTGTAGTTTAAAAAGTCAAATTTTACGATAAATTAAAAAAATAAAAAAATATATATTTTGGAGAATCAGACGAAGATGAGGACAAGGACGAAGGCGAATCTAATGTCATACTCACATTTGAACAAATTTATTCTTCGATTGAAAAGCTAAGAACTTTTATATAGTCTCGAGATAATGTACCTCATAATATTTATAAGTCTTAAAATTTGGTGGAAGATTATGTAGAGAAGGAGACGTGGTTATGTAAATCACAAAAAAATTACCGACTACTACTTTAAAATAAACAAATACTTTTTTACTTTCCTATACTTTCAGTATAGGGAAGTATTGATTTCATGCAAATTTTCAAAATCGAGATTTTGACGGAAATACATGTTTTGGCCTTCCAGGATCCTAAAAAAGTGGTTTTAAAAAAATGTCTGTGGGTGGGTCTGTGGGTGGGTTACGCTCCATATCTCCGGAACGGCTGGACCGATTTTGATGTGCTTTGGAATGAGGGGGTATATCAAAAATTCACCGACAAAATAAGCTTTTAAAAAGAATCCGAAACCGGAAGCGGAAGTTAGACATGTTTTTTTGGTAGCATTTTTTTCAGAATCTGAATTTTGGAAATTTTAATAGTGGAGATTAAAGAAGGACTTAGGACAAATCAAACGATTTTTTACCGAACTCTCTAGCTTCAAAATGGCGGCCGCTACGAATTTTTGAACATTTCGACTTTAACGCCCATTTACTCAAAAACCAGTTATCTGATTGGAATCAACTACATCTTGTTTGGTAGCCCTTCAAGGGTACTATACCATGAAATATAATTAATTTTGAAAATATAAAAACGATCGCAATGACATCACTCCAAAATTTTGGAATTTTTCAAAAAAATATTTCTCAAAAACTGCCCACACGTTTTTGTTTAAACTTTTTAAGCTGATAGAGCTGGGAATCTTCTACAATTTGTTATTTTGCGCATTGCTATAATTTCACTGTGACGCCCTCTATGAATTTTTGAAAATTGAAAATTGGTACCGTTTTATTTATTTAACGGGGGGCAATAAAATATTTCTGTTAAGGTGAAAGAGCTCACCATTAATAGCAAAATCCGAATATCATAATATTTTTTTGATACTTTAATATTTAGGGGGGCTACTGTTCCCCCTCCCCCCCCCCCCAAAATTTTCGCTACAAAATTAAAAAAATTGATTTCTTCTTTTGTTTGCTCTAGGAGAATCTTTTTACAAAAAATCAAAAAATTGAATTTTTTGCCCCCTAATAATCCTTTTGTCCTTACAAGAATTTCACATACTTTCTACAGCAGTTGTATTCTTGTACTAGTCGTTTAATGCTCAGTGTAGGTTAACTTTTTTATTTTAATAGATAGACTCGCAAACCCAAGAGCAAAGTTGTAGGGCAAATTCTTCTCGATTGTAATGAAAAAAACTTGAGTTTCCAATTTTAATATGGCGGCCACGGTAAAAAGTAACTTTTTTTTAAATGGAAACGTGGCATTTTGGCTTTAAAATCAGAAAGGTTTTGAAATTCTAAATACAAATTAATAAGAGTAATTTCTTGCTAAAAATAATACTTCTCGAGTTATTAATATATTTTCAAATATCAATTTCCGCCCTTCCGTTGATTCAGTCCGAATATTTTCCCCAACCTTATGCTTGCAGAGCGCAGCGGTCGGTCTTTCTTCAACCGCTTCAAGATGTTACAACTTATAAGAACTATTTGCTTTAACTAGTCGTGTCGTGTCTAGACAGGTGCATATCGAAAGCATTGGAAAATATAAAACAATGTTATATTATAAGTATAGGAAAGTCCAGGCGAAGTGTTTCGCTCATTTTTTCATGTGTTTTTTTGGTGTATTTTCCGTAACTCGAAGTTTCTCTTACTCGAATTTTTTTTCTTGTCCCTTGAGATTCGAGTTAGGGAAGTTCCACTGTATTTCGATTATAACTTAGTGTAATATTGCAGTTTCATTTTGACCCCAGTTCTGTTTACATCGCTTTATAATGTTGAAACAGTAAATTACAAATATTAGTAAAAGAGCTTTGGCAATGATATCTTTACAAGTGACGGAGTGGTATTGTTGTGTTAGGTTTGAGGCAAAACTGTAAATTAAAAAAAAAAGTATTTTCTGACGTAGCACGTAGAGGAGTTGCACCATAGAAAAGCAGTAAAATTAAAAAGTGGAGCACCAAAAAACCATGAGCTAGTTTTCAAATGGATGTATTAATACCTTTAAGCCAGCGTTGGTGGTCCAGTGGCACCTATTCACCGTCAGTCCCTAGGCTTATTACTAAAATGCATTGTATTTGTCACGGCGCCATTTTCCGAAAGAAATGTCTCGTGTGATAGATGTGTGTATGTAAGACAACGATTTAACAAAACTTACAGATGTAGTGGGTTACCCCTGGCGTCGGTGGTAAGTCTTAATAGCAGCTAAAGGTCGAATACAAATTCAAAACAAAATTAGTGGAAAACGTGAACGTCAAGGTACGGTGCTAAAACCAATGCCATTTGTACCAAAATAAATTGTATCGTACACTTGCATTGCACGTGATATCACAGTCGTTCAAACACAGAATGAAGTACGAAAACGCGTTTACGTGTATGTACAACACGGAAGTGGTATTGATTCATTTATCTACGTTATTCTACTCCCACAATAGTTGCGATAACAATTATTAGATTATTGAACATATGATTAAAGATATTGGTTTAGTGAAAAAAAAATATGATTCTTTGAATAGAACCAATCACCTACTCAATGTTCAAGTAACAGAATGCTATTAATAAGCTGATTGCTACGAAAGACATTCAGGCAGTTCCTAAACTTTGTTTTCTTTATGGGAGTGCATTGTTGAAAACAAAGTGAATATACAACAGTGTTGTAGTGTTAAGAAAAGAAATTGTAAAGAAAGTGGAAAAATAGTTAAAAAATTGGTAATTTTTACCATTAGTTTTAGAAGATATTGTTTTAAGGTAAGTTATATTTTCATTACTGCTTAATTAGGTGTTTAGATAAAATACTCTAAAAAATAACTGTAAAAAAGTGATTAATATGTGAACATTTATGTCGAGCAAATGTGACACAATATTTGTGAATTTTTTAACACTTTTGACTGGCAAGGTGGTTGTATATTTACTTTGTTTTTTTTTGTTTACAATGTAATAACGTTATTGCAAAGGAATGTTTGTAGATTAGATTTTAGAACATATTTGTTGCCAGGCAAATGCTAATATTTACCAATAATTCAATGATAATTAATAATTCATTATTTCTTATCGCATTTCCAAGTATTCATGTTGTAATTATTCTGAATGATACATTTTTGAGCTTTAAAGCTCAGTTACCCAAAATTCTTTGTAAAAAACGCAAGTTAAAAAGGTTTTAGTAGGTTACTGAAAAAAAAAATTGTTATAAGTACTCGAACTAAAATAATAACATTAAATGTTTTGTTTTTCAAACACCTGAGCATGTTAATGGAAAACTAAAAGTAACGTCATACTTTTAAAATTTCTTGTCTTTACGCTGTTTAAAATTTGTTCTGGAAAAAATTTGAAAACTTCCTGATCAACAAAATTTGCACTAAAAATCGTCTGTGAATCGTTGTGATATTACGAAATTTTAAAGATACATTTTTAGTTCGCCAAATCTAAAATTACACGTTGAGGTCAAAGTTTTTTGGGTTTCCTTTGTCACAATCCGCTGTAGTATATTATTGAAGTCTGGTGCCAATTTTCTGTTTCTGTTTACTTTGTACGAACGTAATATATAAATAGCGAGTTATTTTGGCCAAAACGTACAAACATATATGTGTTTTGAATAAAATACTTTTATATGTGTTAGTAGACTAATATTAAGCCCTGCAGTTGTTTTCTACTCGCAAAAGTTATTAATGATGTATTTTTATGCTTCATAGATGCATTCATTTACGGTGAGGTTTTCAGAAATTTTATACAGCCTTTTAGTAATACTTATTCGAGACCATACATTAATGAAAATAAGTACATACCTAAAATGGGCGCTTATAGGATTTTTTCTGGAAGGGGAAGGAGGGAGAAGAACAAGCCAATGAGTGTTAAATTTGGGTGTACAAAGTCGCTTCCCGTTAAATTTAAAAAGAAATCCAAGTACAGTATAGAATGTGCAATTTTATTAAAATAAGAATAAATTGACCGAATTAAATTAATTTTCTCCTTTTCAGCCAGAAAATAAATAATAATAAATAATGTTTAACGTATAACAACAAACAAATTAAACCAGTAATGAGAATGACGCATGTTATTTATTAAATGAGAACTTTTATGAGAGAATGTTTTTCAACGACAGAAGAAAAACATGTCAATATGAATTTTTTTAGACAAATGTTTTTAATTTTCTCTTGAAAAAACTCTTTTATAAAAATTTCTCTTATAAAATAATTTCACGCTTGAAAATAGTTCTCTCGTAAAAATATTTCTCACAAAAAAATTTCTCTTTTGAAAAATGTTCTTTCGCCAAATGTTTGTCTCTTGAAAAAATTTCTCTCATCAGGATTTGTATATGACACAAAGTGATGGCGCCACTATGTTCCGGCCATTGCTGGCTGGTGTTTGAAACAGCAAAATAATCAATTTAATGTAAAACCTGGAACGGCCACCTAGATGTAGCAAGGCAAAGACGTTAAAGTTCAACCTGGTTTAAATACATATAAACCTTACTACATGAAATGAAAAAAAAAGGTTTGTTTGAACTTGTTTTCAGTAGCGAAAAAGCCCAGTAATAGGTACTTTTCAATTTAAAAAAGTTTTGAAACTTGGTGATTTAGTAGATTTTGATGTCCCTAAGGACATACTGATTTTGCAACCTCGTACCTTTGACGCTCGCCCTGCTATATTAGCAAATTGGCGCGCAATTCCAAATTTTTTGATATATCTTGTCTGCTGTACATTGAACGGCAAAAGTAATGATTATAAAAAAAAGAGGATTAAATTTCCGACAAACTATGTAAGTAGTATAAATTATAATACAAGTTCCAAGCACCAGCCCGCAACGGCCGGAATATAGTGCGCCATCTTGTGTCATACACAAACCGTGATGAGAGAAATTTTTATTAGCAGGAGAAATTTTTTCGAGAGAATGTTTTCATGATAGAACTGTTTCAAGCGAGAAACATATTATTATTATAAGAATATTATCTATCTCCTTATAAGAATATTATCTACATAAAAAAAGTTTTTTCTCGTTAAAAAATATAAATATTTCAATAAAATTTTTCTTAATATTTAACATTTTTCGTTAAAGAAAATTCTCTTTTAAAAAAAGGTTTTGATTTGGAAAATAATATTGAGACACAGCTTTTTATACGTTGCAATGGATGTTGGATATTTTATGATGTTACTTCTAAAGCAGATGACTATATGACTTTACAATCGATTAAGTCAGGATTAGTAGATCTCCAGGCTTGTGCCAAATTCTCTAGTTTTACAAAGTCTTCTTACGCTTCCGACATGCTTTCAAAAATCTCCGGCAAAGGAAAAAAAATATTTCTGTTCGAACGCTGTAAAAAATAGCACCAACTCGCAGTGAAATGTATCGGACATTTATACCGGGCGGGCATGCGCGAGATGTTTCGTTTAACGTTATTAGTTCTATATCGTTACCATTTGAAAAAATTGAGTTCACATGAAAGTCTGGCTACTTTAAAAATCCACGTTGAATTTGAATTTATATCATGGCCACTTGGATTAACATTGACTGACGGTCTGCCTTCTTTGACCCCGCGAAAACTATGCACGGAATGTGGAGCCATCTAGCGGTTTGCGGTGAAAGCAATATCTTTAAAATTTAACTATTTCCATTACTTGCCCAGAGATAACAAACCTTAATCTGCCTAAATCCATTACAGTACTTGTAAATTGACGCAGGAACAACATAACTCGAATTGGAATGTAATGCAAATTTTTGTTTTTTTGCTATCACTAGAGATGTGTTTCTTAGGCACTATTTTGGGCTGGTATGTTTTGGAGGTACTTTACTCACTGGGGTACGTTGGTTGCAGAATAATGAGTGGTTTTAGTTAAATTACGGCCAGTTAGATTAGTATCACGGCCTGCCGCATCAGGTATTTTCCAACAAATTCCGCTTGGTGCAGAGACTCTACTACGATACAGGTCTATCCAGTATGTCATATTTCTGGTTAAGTTACTTACTGGCTAACAGTGTTGGGAACGAACTTTTGAAAGAAACGCGTTTCCGGGAACTGTTGAAAATTCTAATTAGATCTCGACGTTGCCGACAAAATATCAACAACCTGTAATTTTGAGGTATTTTTAAGCGGATTTAAATTTAAACTTAATATTTAAGAGGTAATTAACATGTATTTACTAAGTGTAGAAAACTTATGTATTGGTTGGCAGTTAATTAAAATTAGTGACAAAATTTCATTATTGAATTAAAATCAACTTTATAAGTAAAAACTTTTTTCCAAAAACTTTTACAGTCTTATACCCAAAAAGAACTTTAACGTGTTAAAGCTTTTTTTATGGTAAAGAACTAAACGTTTTAAAAGTTTACCAAAAAAAAAAGAACTTCCCCAACACTGCTGGAACTGAACTGCTTTTTAAAGTTAGGAATTTTTTTGAAAATTATAAAACAATAAAAATATAACAAAATTTTTAAAAATATTGAATATTTTATTAAATAAACATATTTAGAAATTAAATAAAAAATTATGAGAATTTTTAGAAATTTCAAACCCCTAATATTTAGGCAAGACATTTGTACACTATTGCAAACTTTTGGAAATTTTCAAAATTTGAAAATCAAAAAATGCTGAAGAATGTTTTTAGTTTCTTATAATTGCACACAATATTTATTCATTCAAATCTAAAATCGCTTTTATAATTTCGTAGTGTTTTGACGAACTTATCTCTAGCTATTTTGTATAGCGAAGAACGTAAAAATGCACATTCGCAGGATCGAAAAATGAGCGAAACACTTCGCCTGGACTTTCCTATACTTATAAATTAACATTGTTTTATATTTTCCAACACTTTTGATGTACCCCTGTCTAGACCCGGCTAGTAAAAGTAAACAGCGTTTATAAAAACTTCAAGCCTGAAGAGCGTAACTTAAACCTACCATTACCACGCTGGCTCCGCCTGCAACTGAGTACATGTGAAACAACCGAACTGAAATGAACCGGAGGCACGAGTAAGAAAGCGTGTTGATGTTTGAAAATGTATTAATAACTCGAGAAGTATTATTTTTAGCAAGAAATTACTCTTATTAATTTGTATTTAGAATTTCAAAACCTTTCTGATTTTAAAGCCAAAATGCCACGTTTCCATTTAAAAAAAAGTTATTTTTTACCGTGGCCGCCATATTAAAATTGTAAACTCAAGTTTTTTTCTTAAATACAATCGAGAAGAATTTGCCCTACAACTTTGCTCTTGGGTTTGCGAGTCTATCTATTAAAACAAAAAAGTTAGCCTACACTGAACATTAAACGACTAGTACAAGAATACAACTGCTGTAGAAAGTATGTGAAATTCTTCGGACAGAAAGATTATTAAGGGGCAAAAAATTCGATTTTTTTGATTTTTTGTAAAAAGATTCTCCTAGAGCAAACAAAACAAAAAACCAAATTTTTAATTTTTTATCGAAAAAATTTGGGGGGAGGGGGAACAGTAGCCCCCCTAAATATGCAATTATCGAAAAAATATTATGATATTCGGATTTTGCTATCAATGATGAACTATATTGCTTTAACAGAAATATTTTATTGACCCCCGTTAAATAAATAAAAGGGTAGCAATTTTCAATTTTCAAAAATTCACAGAGGGCGTCACAGTGAAATTATAGCAATGAGCAAAAAACAAAATTGTAGCAAATGCCTATCTTTATCAGCTTAAAAAGTTTAAACAAAAACGTGTGGGCAGTTTTTGAGAAAATTTTTTTTTTTAAATTCCAAAACTTTGGAGTACTGTCATTACTATCGTTTTTATATTTTCAAAATTAATTATATTTCATGGTATAGTACCCTTAAGGGGCTACCAAACAAGATGTAGTTGATTCCAATCAGACAACTGGTTTTTGAGTAAATGGGCGTTAAAGTCGAAATGTTCAAAAATTTGTAGCGGCCGCCATTTTAAAGCTAGAGAGTTCGGTAAAAAAACGTTTGATTTGTTCTAAGGCCTTCTATAATTTCCACTATTCCAATGTTTAAAATTCAGTTTCTGAGATATGAGCGTTACCCACCCACACACCCAGCCACCCACACACCCACAGACAGACATTTTTTAAAAACCACTTTTTTAGGATCCTGGAAGCTCAAAACATGTATTTCAAAGTATAGGAAAGTAAAAATTCAGTCACACGTATTTCTTACCCTCTCACACCCCGTCGGGCGTTCAATTCAGACAAGAAAACGTCAGCTGATTTTTCAGACATATTTAATAGCATAACGTTAATTAATCTAAGAATAACAATCTTCGTGAACGATTTTGGCACAATCTAGATTAAATTGGTCTTCCAGACATGTAAATTGTAGAGAAGAGAATTTTAGCAATAAAATATAATGTTTTATCTAATCTACTTAGAAAAGCGCAACTGAAAACCGGTAATATCTAGTTATTTATAACATTATTTTTAGCAATGGAATTTTTTCCATATTTTAAAGTAGAAGTGTTAATAATCTGTTGCTCAAAGCATCTATTAATTATAAGAACGTCTTAACAAAGGTTTTACTGAGTATGGTAAATATTATTATACTAAAATTATATTTAGCTTCATATCAGGGTTGGAATGTTTAAAACAAAACGTTTTAAACATTACGTTTAAAACATGTTTTGAACTCGAGTCTCGTTTATTTTTTTTACTAGAAATTAACATATTTACTAGAGGTAACAAACAAAACTTTACTTAAGAACAAAATACAAAATTAGTTTAGTATAATATTAAGGAGTATATTTTGAACATGAAGTCATATAACTATATAAGATATGAGTATGACAAATTTTACTACTCTTGAATATAAAAATTATCAAACATTCAAGTTTTCAGAATTTAAAATTAACTTATTTAGACTTCAGCACTCTGACAGACCCAAATATTGATAAAAGTCTTTCGATGCATTTTGTTAAAAAAAAACATGTTTTTAGTATTTAATAAAAACGCGTGTTTCATATCAGTTTTTGAAAAGAAAAACAAAACATACTGTGACCTTTTAATATTTTACAGATAAGTAACATGGAATTCAAGAAAATAAACAACGAAACACTTGTAGAAGGACAAACAAAAAAGAAAAGATTAAAGCCAGGTGATCCCGATTTTCTCCCACCTGATGGTGGATGGGGATGGCTAATAGTATTAGCATGTGGATTTAGCAATGTAAGTTTTTTTTCCTTTCCTTTACATTATTACTAAACAGGTACGCGCCAAGGGTTGTAGCCGCCTGAATTGCAGCCCCATTCTGCGCCGGCCCCAATATTATATATTAAACAAAATTTTCAAGATAATAAAAATTAAATAAATAAATACATAACTAATGCGTACATAAATGATAATTTTATTTTTATCAAACTATGATGGCACAAAAAAATGAGCAAAGCAGTTCGCCTTGATTTTAGGAATTGGAACTGAAATTTACAAAAACATCAGTTTTAACCACCCACAGTGACCTCAGTTATCACAGTACACCCACAACTCCAGCGAGAACGATCGCGCATAATTTTATTTTTAATGTTACTACTATTAATTAAATACTTGTTTAATTTTTTGTGAGAAAATAAATGAGTTTGGATTATTTTAAAGAAAAAGATTTATCGCGAATAAAAAAAAATCAGAGACAAAAGAGAAAAGTTGTCAGCCAAAAAATGGGTGGGAGAGAAAAAATTAACTCTCTCTCCCAAATATTTCTCTAGCTAAAAATTAAATTGTAAACTTTATTCCACTATCACTTTAATTTAAACAAACCTTTTTTATCATCCATTTATTGACTAAAAAGGTGGGAATTTTCGTTATTCAAATGATCATAGAAGATGTCATAGAACAATTCATAAATTAAGTTGTAGTTCAACCATAGTCTACAAAATTTAAAAAAAAAAGATCGCGTGGTTAGTTTTTAAGCAATATTTTGTTAAATTTTTTTAAATTTTGAATTGAATTTTTTTACTTCACAGCTATTATTTTTTGAACATTTTTGTTTACAGTAACATTGTGTCTGTATAAAGCTGTTGCAGCAAAAAATTTGATCCCTCTCCGACAACTCGTTTTTGTGTAATAAGGCGGTAAAATCAAAATTTTCAATAAATCGTAGCTGTCGCCATTTTAAAACTAGAATGTTCGAAAAAAAAGCGTTGAATTTGCGTCGAGGTATTATATCGGATTCCGTTTTCAGATTTTCAAAATTCCATATCCCTAAAAAATAAAGGCAAAAAAAGAAACATGTCTAACTTTCGCTTCCGGTTTTGAACTTTATCTAAAGCTTATTTTCCCGATTTATTTTTGATGTATTCCTACATTTTAAACCTTATCAAAATCGGACCATCTGTTTTGAAGTTCGTTTTTTAAAAACAACTTTTTTTGGCTTCCTGGAAGTCCAAAACATGTGTTTCCGTCAAAATCTCAATTTGGAAAAGTTTCATGAAATACTTTCCTATACTGAAGTTACAGGAACGGAAGAATAACATACATAAGACAAACAACAACTAATACAATTAGTTAAAAGTAAACTGTATCAGATATTTTTATTGATAATTTATTTACAAAATAAAAATGAGCCGTTTGATACGAATGATTCAGTGCCTCTTCAAATCATTAGCATCATCATACGACGTATTATTTTTAAATTATATAATTATTATGATTAAATAGACCTCGACACCTTCGGGTATAAGAGGTGAAAGATTAAACAATAGACAAACATAATTATTATTTTAATAATGTTTGAACAATTTCGCCGCAATTTATTTTTTAGTATTTTCGAGATCTTCGCATTTATTGGCCCAAAAACCGAGCATTAACTTGAAATTCGCTTTAATTTATTTTACAGTATCTCCGCCTTAAAATACCTAAAAATTAATAGTGATAAAAATTTCTGGAATGTGCCCATCTCTAAGTTAATATAACAAACTTCAATAGAAATCTTTCGGTTTTCGCAGATGCTGTACACGCAGTAAATCCATAAAAGTTTTTTTTTAATTTTAGTGTAAAAATCATTGTTTTAAAATTTTTACCAATTTTGTTTTCATAATTTCATATTTTTTGTTCCGACTCTTTGCCGCCCCTGTGGTCCTGCCGCTCAGGTTGGTATCCCCGCTTGGCGCGTCCCTGGTTACTAACATCCTGCTACGCATGTTACAGACAGAAATTTAAAACTACCAAACTGTTGTAAAAAATTACATTTCATCTGCATTTCGCATATTATTTAATAATTAGTGATTTTTTTATTGCAGTTGAGCACCTTTCCAATGTTTCAACAATTTGGCCTAGTATTTCGAGAAAAATTTGAAGTGTTGGGTATCACGAACACAGAAACAACAACAATCATCAACCTGAATTCAGCATTTAATTCATGTGTGGGTGGGTTAGTGGTTTTCTATCACAACTTATCGCTAGTGTTTAATCTTCAGAAAATAACTAAAAATTTTTTATTAACAAGTTTCAGCTTTACTTCGTTAAATTAATTTATATAAAACAAAATAATTAATACCGTTAACAATATTTATTTAGTACAACCTTATAAGTATTTCGACGTTATTACATGTCATTATCAAAGGCAAGATTAAAAGTAAACAATTGGCGTTGCTATAAAAACATCAGAACTAGATGACTTGATCTTGGTTATCTATGTCTGCAGACGACTTTTTGCTTATTCCAAAACTTGTGAATTTAAAGTATGAATTTCCACATTCATCAAAGGTTAATATTACCTTTGATAATGACATGTAAACTCGTTCAAATACGTATGAAGTTGAAAAAATAAATATTGTTGTTATTAATTCGTTTTTTATACATTCACTAAAACTATAATCTACAACTTTCTATTAAATAGAAGAACAGATATATGTTAAAAAATGCACACTATTGTTATTTCGCAAACTAGAAAATATACAAATTCGTTTTAACGAAAAAGGAAGTGATATTATGGAAGTATATTTTGAATTCAAGATTGTTTTCCCAATTTTAAAATATTTTTTAGAAAAAGTATAGAACCCCGTTTTACTTTTTATCCTGAATTATGGAAAATAAAATTAAATTTTCCATAAGTCGCTAAATAATTTCTGACATGAAATATTGAATTCTAAAAGTCACAAATTTAATTTCAGGTGTTTGGTGTCTGACCTTTAAAAATCATCAAATTTCAGATAAAATTGTTTATAGTATATTTAATCCTGTAATTAAGTTGTTGGCTTAGTAAATTTATTTATTTACGTCAAAACTTCGTTTTATGACGTCAAACAACAATTTTTACTTCTGAAAGGCAATTTGAGATAAAATATTAAAATTACAAAAAATTATTCGTAAACTAAAAGAAATTAAGCTCAAGCGTTTATGAATATTCTCTAAGCCAAAAAACAAATTTTTCACGTAAAAAAATTATATTTTGGCTTCATAAATTTATGTTTTTTTGAAGGTGTAAAATGCCGAGATCGAACGGGAAACGTATACAGTGTGTAACAGACCACCCACGCACTATCTTTTATGGCTGAACCTACATGGATGGGATAAAAAATTATTAAATTTTTTAAAAGTTATATAAATGAGGTATTCAGTAAAAATGTTTATAATTTTTTTGGGACTTCAGAAAGGGTAGTTTTTTTTGGGGTTTCTCGAGAATTTCAAATACGAATACGCCCGCGCCATTTCAAAATGGCGGCTAATTATATCAAAAAAGCGGCCATTAAATAAACTTTTTTCAAACTGCACATGAACTATTGTACCAAGAAAATTGGCACTGATTGTTAAAGTTCATTAAATTAGCTTTCCAACGATGTACCACATGGGGACATAAAATAAATGTTAATACTCCTTCTCCTCCTCAAAAGAGCGGAAAAAATTTAAATCCACGTGCGAATTGGGGTTGGACAACTCAACATCGCACTCGCACTAAAATTTTATTATACCCGGTGGGAAACTATGGGTAATGCGTGTGTTTGTGTTTTTGTCAAATAAGATGTGCGCCGTATCGTGTTTGTTTAAATGTAAGATGGTGAGGCGGGTGATGGTGGTGTCACAACTTGTTAGTGGGAAGGAGAAAATAAGAGTGCGTGGTCGAGATAGGAAAGTATAGGGTATAATAACGGTTTAGTGCGAGTGCTATGTTGAGTTGTCCAACCCCAATTTGCCCGTGGATTTAAATGTTATCGGAATAGACTTTATAAATCAACAAAAAAATTCTGTTTTACTGCCTTAAAGCGGTAGAGGGAGCGATTCTTCCAATAATAAGTAGTAAATTTTTATGAATTGAGCCGCCATTTCGTAACCGTGAGAGATACCAAAAAAACTTTAATAAACAAAAATTGTTCAGTTTAATGGGACCTTTAAAATGAAGTATCACTTGACTGCTCGTCCTATTAAAGATTTTTGAGTTAATGTTTTTTAATGTTTCCGCTCTTTTGAGAAAGGGAAGGGATACTACCATTTATTTTTTGTCTTCATGTGATAGATCGTTGTATAGCTAATTTAATGGACTTTAACGATTAGTACCAATTTTTTTGGTACCATAGTTCATGTGCGGTTGAGAAAAGTTTATGTTATGGCTGCTTTTTTGATATAATTGGCCGCTGTTTTAAAATGGTTAGAGCTATCGATATTTTTTTTTAAGTTGTTTAATTTAAAAATATCTTTTAAATGAAGTACGACTTGACCTACCTTCGTATTTGAAAATCTTGAGGAACCCCTAGCCCCCCTGTAAAACTACCCTTTCCGGAGCCCCAAAAAATTAATTAATATTTTCATAGAATTTCTCGCGTACGATATATGTATTGCAATGATATGTGTGGTCTTGTGACTACTAGAAAACAATTTCCTAAACTGTCTGCAATTCACGCAATTAAATTAAACTTTCTATGAGACTCTTCTAACTTTCTCGGGGTCGTTATTTAGCTTGTAGAATAAGTTGTTTAAATTAATTTTAAATAGAAATAAACACACACAACGATATCAACTTTACAAAATAAGGTTTTATTTAATAAATGAATTTCTAAATGTGGTTTCCGAAAAATCAAATGAGTTTTTATTAATTAATATCGTCCCTTTTTAAAAATAGAACACTTATCTTAGCGTCTCCTTCTTAGGATATTCTTCGTTCGAGCAAAACGCTGAGTGTCCAACTTCTATTTTGCTCTGCTGGTTTCTCAAATAACCACAGATACTCGCCTTTACTCTGAATCTTCTTCTGCTCTGTTTTATTTTATTTCCAAATTGGTTTTACCACCATCACAAACGAACAAACTTCCTCGATCGCCTTTTACTTGTAATACTTCTGGTTTTTTTATAATTCGTTGTTACTTCTTTGTATTTTTCTCTTTTATTCTCGTAATTACTTTTATATAACTTTTAGACCCGTTTTTCCTCTTTTTTCTTTCAGAGGATCTCAATTCTCTCTATTTATTTACACAGACGAGCCGTAACTCACTAAACAAATTTCTTTATATCTTTTGTCTTCCTTCTTTGATTTTCATTTTTATAACAAACAAATAAATCTCATGTCCATGAGTATCCCTTTTATACGTTCGTGACATTTGTCACTGACATCCAAACTGACATTTATCGACGCATAAATCAAGTAACTCTAAAACTTCTTATAAATTAAACCTTTTTGAACAATTCTGAACTAAAAATAAAAATTCGTATCAATCTGTTGTGTTTTCCTTTTCTTTCAGTAAAAACAAACCATATGAAAAATAACAATTATTAAAATTTATAACAAGAATTATAGCAAAAATGGGCAACCCTGAGTTTAAAAGTTAGAGTATCAAAACCTTACAGTGTTCGTAAAACTCCAATCACAAATAGAATTACAGCAAGCATTTCAAAAAAACTGCTCTCCAGGAATCACAATACTCCAGACAAATCAAACACCTCTAAATATCATAGCAGTATATAACAAATTGGTAATTCCATCCATGTCGGTTCAATAGTAAAAGATGTGTGTGGGTGGTCTGTTAGACACTGTATAAAATACGAACGTCCCGTGGCTATTTTGGTGAACTATATTATTTATGCATTTTGCGTAAATTTTTTCGTTATCGGTGAATTGTCTTACCACAACAATGACAATGAGAACTAAAAAATTAAGCTTGTACGTTAATTTAATCTTTTTTTTTCTCTTCAATTACAGGATTGCTAAATGGGCCAGTGTTTAGAAAATATTCATACAGGCAAGTAGCCCTGTTTGGCGCCACATTAGTATCAGTTTCTTTACTTATATCAACCTTTTGCCAATCTTTTTGGACATACCTTATTTTTTACGCAATTTGTTATGGTGAGTTTGTAATAGTATTAGCAACTCTTCCATTCTAAAATTGTCCACGTTTAGGATCTGGAATTGGAATAACTCAATCAGCAAATGCTTTAGCTCTGAACACGTATTTTAAAAACAAAAGAAGAATTGCTACTGGCTTTTCATGGAGTACTACTGCATTGGGGCCAATCGTTTTGCCTTATATCATTACTGCTTTATTAGGAGAGTATGGAACGGAAGGAACTCTTATGATTTTTGCTGCTTTTGCTGGACATGCAATTATGTGCTCCTTATTGCTGCAACCAGTTCACTGGCACACTAAATTTAGGGAAAACGAGGTACCTGTATTCGGTTTTAGTATTTCTTCAGTAAGTTTCTAAAGTTTCTTGTGGCTAAACGTACATTTTTGCAGCAGACCATTGTTCCATTAATAATAGTTCATTCGGAAAAAGATACAGAATCTGGTTATTTTGAAGATAAACCTAGTAGATCTCCTAGCATATTTTCTAGTCAATATTTATACAACGAAGATGATCCCATACATACTGGATACGAAATAACAGATCCAGGTACACCCAGAATGGTTCGTGCCAATGACGGATGGTATTCGCAAAATAGATCTTCAGTCACATCCCGGTTATCTTTAGCTTCAAGCAAAACACCTGGTTCAAGAATGACCTCAAAACCAAATTCGCGGTCAATGTCAACAAGACCTTCGTATAATAATTTATATGACTGTAGATCCAAGAAAAATTCTTATGTAAATTTGGCAACGGAAGGCAAGGAGCGCAAGGGAAAGTCTCATAATAAACCACGAATAGAAGAATCGACTGCTGAAGATTCGTCATTGGAAAACGCTCCTCAAGATTTATTAAACAAGGAAAACTCTTCCAATTTTGTTGCTCATCCAAGTGAAAAGGAAATTTTGAAAACAGCAGCAAGACGGTTAGCTGAGTAT
Organism: Ctenicera cuprea; assembly: GCA_958336395.1. Classification (NCBI taxonomy): domain Eukaryota; kingdom Metazoa; phylum Arthropoda; class Insecta; order Coleoptera; family Elateridae; genus Ctenicera; species Ctenicera cuprea. Next base: position 10,535,787 of record OY284488.1, read on the forward strand.
CAACAACCTACTGATGATGTTACCAAAAATCAAGAAGAAGTGGAGAAAAATCCGTACAGAAATTATAGGTTCTGGGAGAAAGTGGTGATATTTTTCGATTTGGATTTGTTAAAAGACACAGTTTATTTGAACATCATGTTGGGAATCACCATTGCTAATTTTGCTGAACTCAATTTCTCCATTTTAACACCATTCGTCCTCAAGGAATTTGATTTTGAGAAATACCAAATTGCTACGTTTATGTCGTTATTGGGAGCTACAGACATCTTAGCAAGATTCTTCATGCCTTTTCTTGCTGACAAAATTGGATGGGATAATAGAACGTTCTTTCTTGTTGGAGTTTTAATAATGGCCTTTGGTAGAATCAGTAGGTATTTAATCAATACAACATTTTTAAGTGTTAATGCAAAAACAACCAACAATAACATTTATTCTAACAATTTTTTTTAAATTTCAGTATTAGTTCATACACGAATTTTCTCAATTTCGTTAGGCGTGGCAATTGTGATTGGTTTTGGTAAAGGTTTAAGAACTGTTTTCATGGCCTTAGTAATACCAAGTCATGTACCGTTAGAAAGGCTTCCAGCTGCTTCTGGGCTTCATTTGGCTACATGTGGTATTCTTTTTCTGATCATGGGTCCAGTTGTTGGTAAGCTACTAACAATTATTATGGTTTAATAATGTGCATTTAATTAAGTTTTAATTTTCTGCAGGTTGGGTACGTGATCTTGTCAATAACTACGTCATTACACTTCATTTATTAAATATTATGACCTACATCACCGCAATTGCATGGACAATTGAAGGAATCATGAGAAAGAAAAGGAAAAGAAAAAATGCTACCATTTGTGTTAATCAATTATGATTTAAATAAATTTAAATTAATTTTGTACTGTAATCAAAGAAAATTATTTATGCTTGTTTGTGATATCTATAGCTCATGTGTTGCGATTATTAAAAGTATTTTTTTAGTACCTAAAAAACTAGATGTCATTTATTTGGTAATAAATACCAATAATTAGGCCCAGTGGCGAGTAATCAGGAAAAGTACTTAAAGTGCCTCTTCACCTAATAAAACCTGAGTTATGTTTAAGCCATAAGATAAATAATAAATTTTATTTTTGAGTTCCAGCTTACTTCGTTGAAGATCATATTTACTGAGTATGAATGAAATACTTTTTACTTCAACAATACTAAAATAAAAAGTATTTTATTAATACTCAATAAGTAATATTTTTTAAATTTTATAAAACGTTTAAACGCAGATGTTACTATTAAACCGTATAAACTCTAGTTGCAATTTATTTTTATCTCAAACTTTCTAGCTTCAAGATGGCGCTACGATTTTTTTTAAATTTTGAATTTAACGCCTTATTACTCAAAAACAGATTGACAGATCCAGTTCAGATATTTTATCGTATTAGTTCTATACAGACACATGGTTACTGCTCACAAGAATTCTTGCAAGGTTAAAAAACTATGAAGTAAAAAAATTCCAAAATTTCAGAAATCTTCAAAAAAATATTACTCAAAAACAGGCAACACATTTTTTTTAAAGTTTGTAAGCTCATAGAGTTTGAGATGAGTTACAATTCGGTTTATGTCTCAGCCCGCAAATGTGACGCTTTTTATAAATTTTTAAAAATCAAAATTCGTTCCCACCCCTTAATAAACAAGAGACGATACAAAAATTCTGTTTCAGCTAAACAAGCAAATAATATTTAGTACATATGACATACGACATTTTTCTGAAACGTATAACACTATTTAAATCTACTACTTAAGATATACGCGTCTCAGGCGGGCACCGTTATTTTTAAAACGAAACCGCAGCTAGCCAAACGAACAATAAAAAACATACAAAATCCAAGCACGAGGACAAACCTTTCCGCGAAATGGCGAGGTTACATTCTAGCTTTAATAAACTGTGCCCTTTGCGCTGTTGGGTTGTGATGATACGGGAACACTAGTTTGGGCAAAAAAAACGTAGCAATTTATTACTCACAAGGTAAAGCTTAAGAAAAAAAGTAAGCCAAGCACTTCGCCTGGACCTTCCTATACTTTAAGCTTATCGTATTTTTTAATTCCACAGTTTTAGTAGTTCCAAACATTCTCGTAACTGGTTACATTGTGTACCTCTAGAACATTTTCAATATCAAACTTTATCCCGAGTTTACTTGATTTTGAGTAAATAGTCAAGAAAACCCAAATTTTTAAAAAATGCATGGAAGGTCTCACATAGAAATTAGCGGGCTGGAACACAAATCATAGCAAATCACCAGCACTATTGTACAAATTGTGACATGTTTTTAAGCAATACTTTGATAAATACTTTAAAATTTTGAAAACATTTTCCACTTCATAGCGTTTAGTTTTTGAAAATTTTTATGCACAGTAACATTGTGTCTCTATAGAGCTACTAAGATTTTCACCCCATCTATCAACTCGTTTTTGAGTAATAAAGTGCAAAAACCAAAATTTAAAAAAAATCGTAGCAGTCGCTATTTTAAAGCTTCAAAATTCGGAAAAAGGTTTTGGGTAAAAGTCCTTCTATAAGATTTTTGTTTCAGATTTAGAAAATTGTACCAAAAAAACATGTCACACTTTCGCTTTCGGTTTCGGATTTTTTGTTTAACTTTTATTTATTTCCCGGGTTAACTTTTGACACATTTCCATCATTCCAAAGTTCATTGAAATCTAATAGTCCGTTTGGGAGTTTTGGAGCGCACAAACTCACAGCACACACACCTACGTACAAACAGAACTTTTTCCGAAGGTCCGAAACATGCATTTCCGTCAAAATCTTGATTTCAAAAGTTTGCATGAAATCATATTTCTCTATACTGAAAATATAGGAAAGTAAAAATGTGAACAAAAATTTTTAAAGCTGTCAACATATTCTTTGAGGCTTTCGCGGTTGCTCGAACTGTCAATAGTACAATTTACTTTCGGCTTAGACCGCGTCGTCATTTGGGAACTACATCCAGCATAATCAGGTAAGGACCGACCTGTAACTTGTCTGCCTTTACAAGCATTTGCTCTAGAAGTCTGAGCAATATTTGTTCGTAGGCCCCGCCTGCCTAAACAGGGCCGTGCGCTTAGTTTATTTAAACCTTGGGGCGGACATGGATTTGATTTTAATGTATTATGTTTGCCAAGACAATAATACTTAATCGGCTTATGCCTGTTAGCTGTTTGTAAACCCATACAAACTAACGTTTCGCAAGACATTGCAGCTTGCATCTTCAGAGTGAATAAAACACTGAATTCAAATCCGGGAAGCGGAGGTATTTAAACCTCTTTGGGCCAGTCGAGCAGAACGGTGGAGTTCTGGTTGGCTGTCACCGTCCAAGCTTTACTGAGTCTAAAACCATCTTAACTGTTTATGTTGTCAGGTTTTTCTCAATTTCAATTGCTTCACGTTTGATACGAGGGAAGTAATGAGGTACTCTGGCGAGTACCCGAGCATTGTTAAAGTCCATCTTATGCTCAGTTAAACCAGTATGTTCAGCCACCGCAGATTTTCTGATGCGTTTGTGTTTTCAATCACCTTTGTGCTCGCGTAATCTTAACTCGATGGAACGACCAGTTTGTCCGATGTAGTTTGAGCCACAAGAGCAAGGAATGTTGTAGATCCCGGCTGATTTTAAATTTGATATTTGATCCTTTGCGGATCTGAAACCGTTTCCCAAAACACAGCATAAAGACAGTCTTTAGGACTAATGAAACTTTGGGAAACAGTTTTAGATCCGCAAAGATCAAATATCAAATTTAAGATCTGCGGTGGCTGAACATACTGGTTTAACTGGGCATAAGATGGACTTTGACAATGCTCGGGTACTCGCCAGAGTACCTCATTACTTCCCTCGTATCATACGTGAAGCAATTGAAATTGAAAAACAACCTAACAACATAAACAGGGAGGGTGGTTTTAGACTTAGTAAAGCTTGGACTCCGCTACTTTATCCTCTGAGGACTTCATTACTTCCCTCATATCATACGTGAAGCAATTGAAATTGAGAAACAACCTGACAACATAAACAGGGAGGATGGTTTTACACTCAGTAAAGCTTAGACTGCGGTAATTTCTCCTCTGAGGACTCATAAGCATCATCGATCTCACGATCACACTCCACCTGATCCGTCTTTGCCCAACGGTGACAGCCAACCAGAACTCCGCCGTTCTGCTCGACTGGCTCAAAGAGGTTTAAATACCTCCGCTTCCCGGATTTGAATTCAGTGTTCTATGCACTATGAAGATGCAAACTGCAATGTCTTGCGAAACGTTAGTTTGTATGGGTTCACAAACAGCTAACAGGCATAAGCCGATTAAGTATTATTGTCTTGTCAAACATAATACATTAAGATCAAATCCATGTCCGCCCCAAGGTTTAAATAAACTAAGCGCACGGCCCTGTTTAGACAGGCGGGGCCTACGAACAAATATTGCTCAGACTTCTAGAGCAAATGCTTGTAAAGGCAGACAAGCTACAGGTCGGTCCTTACCTGACTACATAGGCGCCGGGTTTTTGAATTCTCAGGGGGGGCTTAATGAAAATGAGCCGCAAGCAAAACTTTTGAATTTTTCAAGGTCAACCCGTCTTAAATTAAAAGTTAGGATTTGTGTTAAATTATATTGCCTTGGAAAAATAGGTTTCGTGGGCACAAGTTTTCGATTTTCTGATGTTTTTTTTTGTTAAAAAATGTAGTATTGCTTATTGCATATTGATTTTGTAGGAATTTATCAGAAATAAACTATTTTGTACTCCAATGGTTTTGAAACGCGTTATTTTAAGTACATATTTTCATTAAAAAAAAAACAAAAAATGAACAGTAAATCTAATTAGAAACATAAAGTAACAAGAAGAACAGTACTACACAAAAACAAAACTTACTCCACAAAGAAACTATTTCGTCTCACTTCTGTCTTGGCGATAAATAAATTTACATTTGTGTTTATATTTAAATCTGTATCTTGGTTTCTATGAATATGAAGTAGAGCCAAATCATTAAGTCTTTTTTGTGACATAGTTGACCTTAAATATGTCTTTAACCTTCGTAAAGCAGAAAACGAACGCCCTGCGCAACACGAAGATACAGGAATCGTTAATGCTACTTTAATACATTTAATAAATTCCGGCAAAAGGTCGGGTATTACATTTGCACCTTCCGATTTTTTAAATGCAAAAAATATCAGGGGGGGCTGCGCCCCCCCTGATAATTTTCTGAGGGGGCTTGAGCCCCGGAGCCCCCCCGTATTCGGCGCCTATGCCTGACTATGCTGGGTGTAGTTCCCAAATAACGACGCGGTCTAAGCCGAAAGTAAATTGTAATATTTACAGCTGTCAACATTTGACAATTGGCTTATATTAAGTATTGCCAACATTAACACTTCGGTCATGGCCTGCTCTAAATCATTTTTTTCACGATCACCCGGTATTCACAGTGCCTTGACCACCTAAATCGATTCTAATCAATTTATGGGCTGTTATTGATTATAAATTTTTGTTTCTCTTTACTTAACAAACTTACTAGCAATACACTTGTAAGTTATTTTTGATGTTTCAAAACGACTGCTATATTCAAGATAGTTAAAAATAATTTTTTGCTAGAAAAAGGTAATTAAATGCTAGCATTTCAATGAAAAACACAAGTTATGAGTTACATTCAAATTCACACACGAATTTGAAAACGTCATCAAAGGAGAAAGACTCGGAATTGGATCCTAATTACGAATATACAAAAATATACAGGGTATTACATTAAAAATAAGAAACTTGATGTCATTTCCGGTGAAACCGGAAGTGAAAGCAGTTGAATTTTTTCCGATATAATGCGTTTTATGGCCTGTAAAACATACTAAAGTTTAATTTGTTTCTCTTAATAAATAAAGGGTAAAATGGGGGTGCGTCATGTTTTATTAACACCTTAAGTATACATTTGAGTGAGGTCTCTATTTTGTTTATTTTTGTCTAATAATGGTTTTAATGTATTTTTTTACCGCGCAGGGAGCAGTGTTAAAGATTTAAAATTTAAGTGAAAAAGTAAAAAAGATATCATTGAATTCACTGATAATTTTCATGACTAACCATTTGGTGAATCAAAAAGAAAGTCACATGAAATTAATTTATAGAACCTCCTCCCGTAGTAAATATGCACGATCGATCAGCTTTTGATGAATTAAACTATACTTGTTCGTGTCGTTTATTGTCTTTATGTTTGCTTTAATTTTTCTTTGTCTATTTTACCCTGTGAAGTAACAACTCATAAATTTTGCTTTTATTTAAAGTATGAAGATTGGTTTATCAAAGCTGTTATGTACCTGTTAGACAACCAACGTTTCTCTGCAGTATTGCTGCCATCAACTTAATTCTGCATGCTATTATTTGCCTAATATATAAATATGATTAAAGCACGGGTTTATATACATAATAACATAATACATACATCCAATTAAGATTCCTAAACCGCAAAGTAGAAGTTTTACAGACATGTGCTTAGAATTGAGGTACCTACCGTTAGTCTCTAGACTATTCTCTCAGCTTGATAAAATCTGCATTATTTTCTGCAAAATGAATGTAAATTTTGTAAGCTATGATTGTGATGAATAAATTAAAGTAAGTAGTTTGCATATTAAAACTTCTTGATATAACAGGTATTTTACTACAATACTTAATAATAACAATAATGAACTTTCCAAAATAATTGTACAATAATTCCTAAATTTAAGCGAAATATACATCACAACTTTCTAAAAGATCTCGAAATTGTTTTGGAAATTAGAACTATATTTCTAGTCGTATCTAGCAAATGTAGGTACTAAATTTATTCGCTTCATTCGAATAGTTGCGAATAATTCAAACTTAGATTTATCTGCGCAAACGCGATTTCCCTACTACCCATTTTTCAATATTACACAAATATACCAATACCAAAAGGTTTCCTTTTGGATGATTGCCTGAACAATTACGTTATTTTGTACTGTTATAAATGAAAGTATCTGCGTAAAATGTATTATTACGTACGTTGTTTTCCATGTCATTTATGTCAGTGGGGTGGATAGGTGTTACGGTAATACTAACCAAATTTAATTTTTGTTATTATTAAACATTGGTCGCATAGACAGCACTACTGAAAGAAATATTACGCAAGTTATATTCTAGATTCTGCTTCTGTGCTGGCTCTTTCGTATCTGTCGATCCGATGTATACGCGGACAGCTTCACAATAACCCAAACATTTATTTTAAATTGTGGGAAACTGTTTTTATCTAAAACTGTGTTGGCTGGTTGTACAAGGGTATAGAAGCTTTATGTAATATGTGTGTAAATACGTAAGTTGAAGTAGTAGGGACTCCTCACCACTAAAAATGCGACAGGCGGAAAGGCGCCGGAAATTTGTAGGAATAAAAACAATAAAACGAACTAGCTCCCTGACCAAACCACGAAAACTTTCTCCTGTTTTTCTATAGGTACAGGATGTCTAAAAATGACGTAAAACGCTCTATGGCGCTGAACAATGATAAAAACTGAATTAAACTACGCTGAAAAAGTTTTCTTCTAAAAGTTGTTCTTCGCGTAAAACACAAGTAAACAAGTTAAAAGTTTTTAAAAGCCTTGTGTAGTTTTCTTCTTCTATTTTTATTTTTTTTTCTTTATTTCTTTATCTTTTTTTCCGTTTCTTCGTTTTTAAGTAATTTTTGGAACACCTTGTATGGTTTTCTTCTTCTATTCTTCTTCTTTTTCTTCTTTTCCTTCTTCTTCTTCTTTTTCATCTTTTTTTTTTCTTCTTCTTTTTCATCTTCTTTTTTTCCTTATTCTTCGTTTTCTTTTTCTATTGCTTCTTTTTTGAGTCTTTTAGATGCGTTCTTGGGTATAAGCCTTCCTTAATTATTTCCTTTGTTCGCGGTTTGTGGTATTCGGATTCACGTCAATCCTCCTGCCCCTTTAAAATCACTACACCTACCTCCCTAGTGCTCGTTTGGTCTCCAATCCTGACCACATACCCAGCGTATTTCTATATCAGAGAGACAATTTTCTCGCAATATTGTTGTTACTTTGCTGATGGTTTTAATTTTGTGGTGTCTGATTTTATCCTTTTTGGTGATAACTATGATGTCTATTAACAGCTCTCTTTAAGCGACTATGAGTTTCTCTGTGTTTCTTTTTATCATTCTCCAGTTCTCCGCCCCATATTTCATTGGCGGCAGGATACATTGATCAAACACTTTGATATTGAATGTTGGACTATTTTTTTGTTGAATGATGGTTTCCCAAGGTCATCCATCTAATTAATATTCGTCTTTTAATTTTTTTTTAATTTTCTCACGCCTATCTTCTATCCCAGATATATGTATTTTTTCACTTTTTTAATTTTTTCTCCGCTTGTCCAACGTCCAGGGTTCATAAATTTGGTTTTGTTTCATCTTTAGTCCGATTTTAAGAGATACTATATGAAGCTCAACGATAATCTGTTGTAGCTCACCCATTTGGTATTACTATTAGGTATATTAGAATCAAAACTAAAACAAATGTCGAAGTAAATATACAATTTTTTTCCCTGAAATCGATTTACTTGAAGGAGATTTTTATAACAAGTGTGTTAATTTATTTTGTGATACTGGAAACATTACTTGCAAGGATGGCAGACCAAGAGTTCGTACTGAAGATGTACTTCGTGATGTTTGTTAACGTATGAACGACGAGCATACCAAATCTTTACAAAAACTATTCCAAAACGTTGGATTATGTTTAGGTACCTGCCACACTATTGTCTAGAAGTATTTAAAACTGTTCCTATATTAAATTCTACCTTTACATGCATTGGCTGCCAACAGATAATAACAGGCGCGTTTTTTTGGTAGTGATTTAAAAAAAATTTGATAAACAACGACGAATTGCTAAATTTAACTTTCTTTTCTAATGAGGCTTAGCTTACTCTTTCGTGGTATGTTAGTTCACAAACCATGAGGTTAGGGAGTGCTGAAAATCCTCATACTGGTCGTGAAACTTATTTGCACCCATTTAAAGTTGGTATTTGAATTGCTGTGTCTCGAAGGCGACTGATTGGTCTTATATTCTTTCATGACACTGTTACTGCCGGGAGATACCAGGACATTTTAAATGATTTTATAAATCAACTGCATAAAGACGATCTGCAGCAAGGATTTTTTCAGCAAGACGGAGCCACAGCTCACATGGCTAAACAACCCATAGATTAATTGTCTTAGTGAATTTTTTGATAACATGTTAATCAGTTTACAACAGTTTCCGGAATTTCTACCTACAATTACAATTCTAAAAATTTCTAAAAACAGTTTTTCTTATCCGAACCTTAAATCTGCAATGAGACCTATGGTCATGATATACTTATACCATCTCACCACCAACAACTTTCAATGCAGTCTGAAAGCTCCGAAGGTGATGATAAAGGTCGTTTTCAACTTATCCAAACGTCTGAAGCTCAAAAGTGTACACAAATGACACTAAACGACTTCGTGAGAGACTTCCTAAAAATGGCGCAAAACTTTTAAGGTTCAGGTTACGATTTAAAAAATCAACTCAACGCAAAAACTGCTTTTCTGGTACCGAAATATCACTGAAATATACTTATACTGGAACGCGCACTGGCGCGCCATGGCGGTCTCTGCCATAGAAAATAGAAATGAAGCGAGCCGAGAGAGATAGCGCGCAAGGATCATTCCTGTCCTTTTCGTACCGCTCCGCGCATGCGCTGCTCGAGGGAGTTGACAGCGGTAAAGCTGTCAAATCAAAACAAACTAACCCAATTTTAAAAATTTATTTATTATGGTGTAAAAAAAATATGGTGTAACAAATAAATTTATTTATTATGGTTAGAAACTGTTGTGTGTCGACGTGTGGAACCCATACGATGAGATTTCTCTCTTCAGGTAACTACACTTAATCCAAAAATTGCTTTTGAGTTTATTTGTTTAAGATCTCGAGGGGGGTGGAACAACAATCCAACAATAATGCAAATTCTTTGGGCAGTTCGGCGACTTCTGTATCGAAACTCGGTTCAGGCGAGTTTAAATGTAAACTGTCTGTCAGAAGAATTCGAGATTTCACCTGTATTCGAATTGCGTGCCAAAAAGAGGTGTATTGATCAGCCTGACGATCCAGAAAACGATAACGATCCAGAACTGAATGACTTACTGGAGTCACTGGACAACGTTGAATTGTCGCATTATCAAGAAAACATTTTATACTATATAACGGGAAATGTTGTCCGAAAATTCGTGGAAAAGTGTCAGTGTGATCATTGCGACATGACAATCGACTGCTTTACGCATGCGCATACTCTCGAGAGTAGGACAGAGATGATCCTTGCGGCCCTCTCTCTCGGATCGGGCTGGCGGGCCGAGCGCGCGTTCCAGTATAAGTATATTTCAGTGCGAAATATGGAGAAAAATATGCGCAAGAAAAAACTAGGAGCTGCGGAATATGATGCAACCAAATGGAGGTTATTTATCGATTCATCTAAAACCAGTCTCAGGGGAGCTGCTACACAATGGCAATAAATGTGCATCTGCCCAAATTGCTCATTCAGCAATTAAAAGCAACTCACGAAAATCTGCACCTTCTGGATTAAACGAAAATGGTCGCAGAGGGTTTAACGCCAGGTAAAAAAAGATTTTGTACAAAGTGTTAGCAAATCAAGAGAAAATATTACTACCACCTCTCCACATAAAGCATCATGGAATAATTTGTTAAAGCTTTAAATAAAGCCGAAAACTGTGACAAGTACTTGTGCAAACAATTCTTGGCTCTGCAGAACGCAAAACTTAAAGAAGGAATACTCGTAAGACCTCAGATTGTTCGCTTGTACAATGACGAATGTTTCAAAAAAAAAAGAAAAAAGCGTCTTGGTGTTCTTCTTCCCCTTTATTATCTTTATCATTTAATGCCATTACAGCGTCGGGGTTAGGGCCTCAATCTATTTTTTATAGGTGCTTCTATTTCTTGCCACCCCTTTCACTTCTCTGATTGTTGTCCTCCGTCTTTACACTATTTCGGTTAGGATGCCATCTCAGGTTGTCCTTGTTCTTCCACTCGTTCTCCTGCCCTATGTTCTCGTTTCATGTTTCTTTCGGTAGTCGATTGGTTGTCATTCGTCGCGCCTGTCTCAGCCATTTCTTTCTTTCCAGTTAGTTACTATCCTTTCTGTCTTACAAAGTTTTCGTATACGTATAAGACGTCATTGCAAAGAGAATCAAATGCAATGGCGTCATCTACGCTAACACTAGTTGAGCATAGGCGTTCTGAACCCGACCATCCCATTGCACTTTTGAAAAACTAGCGCGGTGCAAGGTCAGAGCGAACCGTAACTACCCTAAGTCTGCTCCAGTTGTCAACTGGATACGAGCCACCTAGATAGGTCGGTAGTCGGTCTGATCATCGCGGCCGGTACTTGAATACGGTTGAGAATAAGTATTATCCCTGATGAATAAGAGCTCACTGGGTGGACAGTTGAATTTAGGTGTAAGAAGGTAAATCAGAAGCGGGGCCTAACCCTAAGAGCTTATCTTCTTAATTCCACCCCACTACTTCCTGAACGAAACAGTCGCCTGAAAATCAATGGTCTCTACACTACCCTGTAAGGTTGCTTAGAGAAATCTATAACCCGAAGGGTTTCTGCGACACCCAGAACGACACAATATTATACAGTTTTGTTTGGTCAGTGCACGCTTTAGGAATTATTTGGTTTTACATTTTTTAAGAAAGCGAACGAACTGTCACAGTACATTTCGGGTAATATCGAATGATGTTAGAGACAGGTTAATCCGAAGAATTGTAAATGTTGGAAATTAATGGTGACACTTAGTTTCAAGGCAAGCCCACACAGCTAGACAATCGTTTCATTGATGTTTTAAGAACCATGTTTCGCAGTTGCCTTATTTGTCTGTCATTTTAATTGGCCTCTTACCAGCCCCAATTTAATACCACTAAAATTCTTATACGTAACTCCGCCTGTGGCATCCAACGGGTAGATTGAGTAGCCTGTTAGATGCTGCTGCCGGTCCCAAGCCCGGGTAAAGGAGGAGGGTTGACGGAACGGGTTAGCAGTCTACTCGTCGTAAAAAAATAAATATCGCTCACAAAACCAAGCAATTGCTTTGGAATAGGACTGACCAAACGATAACGAACCCGGCAGGAAAAAGGCTAACGAAATGGACAACTAAAACAGTATCATCTGCGCGAAAATGGAAGGAGCAGAAATAGAGAAAAAATATTAAATGCGCTTGCTGGAATATCATGACAAGGAATGGAAAAGAACAAGAAACAATACTGGAGTTAGAAGAACACAAAACTTCTGCGCTATGTCAGAGACAAAGAGGAAAAAACTGGAAGAATAAGTTACCAATACTACACGTGTATATACAGCGGTCGAGACAAACATGAACGAGCACAGGTAGGCGCCGGGGTGCTGATTAACAATAAATATAAGCAAAGCATCGATGAAATTCGCTACAATAAAAAAAATCGTAAAAGTAACTATACAGATAAGCACGGAAAAATTTCACATCCTCAGCGTGTACGCTCCTGATATAAACAAATTAAAAGACAAGGTGAACGCATTTTACAAAAGCTTGCAATCGGAAATCAACAGAATACCAATAGAACAAAACACCTTGATTGTGGGAGACAAAAGTGCCCGAATTGGGAACAGGCTTATGGAAGACATAAAACAAAGATTTAATGAAGATTGGATTAACGGTAATAGAGAGTCCCTTATCAAATTCTGCGCTTCTAATGAGTTAAGACATAATAATACGGTTTTTAACCACGACCCTCAACACAAAATTGCATGGTCTAATACAATAGGAATAACTTTAACTATAGTCTATATTATATCAAACAGAGCATATTAGACGTGCGAACACTAACTTCAATAAATGTAGGAACAGACCACAATCTAGTACTTGGTCAAATCAGACTAACCATACAATTAAAATAGCCTAAGCCGGAATACACCAACAAAATTAACATAGAATCAATTACGGATGCAACCACCAGAGCTTCGTACATTACTAGACTGTGCCAGAAAATCAAATCAAGACGTATTGAAATTAAAGATGGAGTAGAAAAAGGATGGTGTGAGATCCTAAACAACATTAACAAGGCAGCTTATAAAGCGTTAACTAAAAGAAAAAATAATTTAAATGCACCAAAGAACAATAAACCATTTTTACCAACGAAGTGAAAGAGCTGGTTTGAAAGAAAACAGAAGCTATGGGCAACAGAACGATAGACGAACACGTTAAATACGTTGTAGTAGGAAATAGAGTCTCAATGCAGAAGTTACGCCACAAACCAACAAAGCGGCATGAGTGCTTTGGAGAGATCATATGGAAGAACAAAGCAATGACGAAAGTAGTGAAGGTAAAATTTACCAAACGTACGTTCGACCCGTCATGGCTTATGCAGTAGAAACGTGAGCAGACAACACAGTAACGAAACTACTCCTTAGAACAACAGAAATAAAAATACTGAGAAATATAACAGGGTAAACTCTTAGAGACAAAAAGAGCAACGAAAATACTAGACAGACGTGCAACATACAAGACGTTAGATGGGTTAGGACACGAAGCAGAGAGTGGAACGAACACTTAACAAAAATGACTAAATAGAATAGCGAGGGAAAGCAGACCGAAAAGTACAAGACCACCAGTAAGACCATTGAAAGGGTAGACAGTGAAACAGGTAAACCTTCCTTTAAACTGAAAGTCTCGGAAAGGTTGAATTACCCTGGGTAGTTCAAAAGCCAGGGTCAGATTGAAATAAATAGAAGACTGTGGCTAAAAATTACGTGAAATTTATTGTCTTTACACCTATTTATATACAATTCTAAAAATCTGAATGAGCTTTATGTAATTTATGTAATTTTGGTTTTTCATTGTTGGTAGTACGATTTGGTTGATTATCGGATCGAATTTATTGATTGGGTTGCGCAGAATGTTTGTAATGGCAGCCGCTTCACCTGGTCACGTCACTTTCTATAATCAAAATGACGTTTTGCACATACAAAAATGTTATTTTATTTACTCGAACTAAGAGTCTGTAAGAAAACAATGTATCATTGTATGTGAATCGGCTTAAGTTGCCATCCACACCCTCGACTCGCTTTTCTCCAGGAAATCGGATCAGCCGAAAAAGAAAAGAAGTTTGTGATGTGTTTACTGGTGAAGTTTACACGTAAATATGCAAAGTATCCTTTTACTAGCTTTAACTGTTTGTAGAAGTTGCTAATGAAATAAATTTGCAGAGTGCTAGGAATTAATTAACGTAGAAATGTCAAAATTTGACCTTGATCGGTATATTATGCAACAAGTTTTAGAAACGGCATTTTAGTCACGAGCTTTATTAGGCACGAGCGGAGCGAGTGTTTATTAAAACGAGTGTCTAGAGAAGTTTATAAAACGAATTGCATACTATACTTTTTCTACGACCATCACAAAAATACTAAAATTTGGGAACTTGGTCTGTTGTTGCGTCGCGTCGGGTTATTTTGACAGATTGATGACAAGTGACAACTAACTTGATTTTTAGTTTCAATTGATTTTTGCGATTAAAAAACCTAGAGCTAACTTCAGCTCGTGACTAAAGCGCACAAACTCTTAGCTTGTCGAGGTGTATATAAAAGATCACTTAGCGTCATGGAAACATATGCGATAAATGGCATTTTAAAGATGGAAGTAGAAAATAGTATATTATGCAACAAGTTTTAGAAACGGCATTTTAGTCACGAGCTTTATTAGGCACGAGCGGAGCGAGTGTTTATTAAAACGAGTGTCTAGAGAAGTTTATAAAACGAATTGCATACTATACTTTTTCTACGACCATCACAAAAATACTAAAATTTGGGAACTTGGTCTGTTGTTGCGTCGCGTCGGGTTATTTTGACAGATTGATGACAAGTGACAACTAACTTGATTTTTAGTTTCAATTGATTTTTGCGATTAAAAAACCTAGAGCTAACTTCAGCTCGTGACTAAAGCGCACAAACTCTTAGCTTGTCGAGGTGTATATAAAAGATCACTTAGCGTCATAGAAACATATGCGATAAATGGCATTTTAAAGATGGAAGTAGAAAATAGTATATTATGCAACAAGTTTTAGAAACGGCATTTTAGTCACGAGCTTTATTAGGCACGAGCGGAGCGAGTGTTTATTAAAACGAGTGTCTAGAGAAGTTTATAAAACGAATTGCATACTATACTTTTTCTACGACCATCACAAAAATACTAAAATTTGGGAACTTGGTCTGTTGTTGCGTCGCGTCGGGTTATTTTGACAGATTGAGGACAAGTGACAACTAACTTGATTTTTAGTTTCAATTGATTTTTGCGATTAAAAAACCTAGAGCTAACTTCAGCTCGTGACTAAAGCGCACAAACTCTTAGCTTGTCGAGGTGTATATAAAAGATCACTTAGCGTCATGGAAACATATGCGATAAATGGCATTTTAAAGATGGAAGTAGAAAATAGTATATTATGCAACAAGTTTTAGAAACGGCATTTTAGTCACGAGCTTTATCAGGCACGAGCGGAGCGAGTGTTTATTAAAACGAATGTCTAGAGAAGTTTATAAAACGAATTGCATACTATACTTTTTCTACGACCATCACAAAAATACTAAAATTTGGAAATTAATTTAATAACCTTAAGCAATATTAATTATTTTAACAGATTGATGACAAGTGACGACTAACTTGATTTTCAGTTGATTTTCAATTGATTTTTGCGATTAAAAACCTAGAGCTAACTTCAGCCCGTGACTAAAACGCACAAAGTCACAGCTTGTCGAGGTGTGTTTAAAAGGTCACTTACCGTCACGGAAACATATGCGATAAACGGCATTTTAAACATGAAAGTAGAAAAATACATTTAAACAAATTTAAATTCGTTTCTAGAATTTTACAGGACTAAAATTAGTGATAAACCAACTTTGTAATAAAATGAGTTTTACTTAGCATAATTCTCATAAACTGGGATCGGTAAATAAAGAAAATTCTGGTGGAAAACGGTGAAAATAAAATATAAAACTTTTTGTTCTTTGGAGGTAAAAATAAAATAAAATGAAATTCTTGGAAGTTTAATAATTAAACCCAAGCCGAAAGATTGCTTTTGCAACGTTACTAAAATGTATTGAACCTGCTGGTTTAACGGGTTGTGCAAAACCAAAGCATTACTTCTTCAATTTTACACAAGTCCACCGACGATCTCTGGCAGTTTATTGTTTCAAATTCACATCGGAATTTTTCTATTTCGACTCGATTTAAGCAAATTAAACTTTCTGGTTAAATACGGTTTATGAATTTTTTAAGTCTTAGAGAAAAACGTTTTTTTCGGGTTCTGGATTCTGGTCAGGATTTCTAGCAATAATATTTTGGGAATGATTTTGAAAAAATAATTTTCAATGCGTTCTAAAAATAATTAAATTTTATGAGCGGGTCGTCTGGTTTTATACTTGTTGAAGGCTGGAGGGGGGTTAAATGGGAGTCGTTTTCCGAAGGTCGGCGATCCGGCACGGTCATGGTTAGAATCAATTGTCGCCGGCGCCTTTTCTTAAAAATAAAACAAAAATTTATAAAACTGTTTTATGCAGGTTGCCCCGTTACAACAGATAGCTGGACGGACTTTCGCGTCTCAAGACTAGAAATCAGAATTGGAACAACAGGTGCTAGACCTAACATAAGAGTAAAAAGAAGAAGAATTCTTATGAGGTTATCTAAATACTAACGCTTACAACAATCAAACAGCACTATTAGTGAAGATGTTAGGTCAATTAGTACTGATTTGCTGTAACGAGTTATGTGAAATTTCAATAACAAAAAAATAGAATATTAGATTTTGCGTTAAAAAAAAACATACTTTTGAAGATCTAATTGCGATTCTTGTGGTTATATTTGAATCATTGTGTGTAGTCCATACCATTTATAGACCTACAAATCAAAGCTTTATTTGTTAGGTGCATTTTGGACGAGAAAAATTGACAAGAAATTATGTTAATATTTATTAATAATGTTAATGAATATTGCAACAACGGTGCAACTCTAGTAAGCCATTCAAGCCAAGCTACTCATTTAAATAATAAAATCATTCGTCATTGTTTATTTAAATGCAAATTTTAAAAATAAATTCTTATACCGGATTCAACATACAATAATAGAAAGGTCTCATATCGTGATGAAGTAGATTTATTTTTAATTTAAAATATATTAGAATTACGTAAATATGCTATTACATGCATCTCAATCTTTAATGCAAACTTGCAATGACAAACTGCATTTAATTTCACCTTCACCTTGTCACGAGTTGAAATAGCAATAACTAATAAGCATGTTGTTCATTTATTCCATCAGCCAAGGTGAAGATGCATCAGATGCATTTTTGTTCAGTCAGTTGTCACATAAAACGTCCCAGAAAGGTATCTTAACAAATTAACTCAAAATTCCTGGTAACAAATAGTTAAGTCTTCCAAATTTGTAAAAATGAATCCAATTTTTAGGTAGATGAAAAAGAGATGTTTACAAAATAAAATACAAATTTTACTTTATCACTAAAATTAGTACAAAATAAACTTAAGTTTAATCCATTCGTCGTGGTTGCTTTGTACGCTGGTAAGGTGGAGCGGAACACCATCATGTTGATATCAGATGGTAATCTTAAATCATGTTTCCTAACTGTTCACGTATATAATTTTTAAAATAAAATATTCCCATACATTTTTAAATTTCACAGAGCATATGCGGGTTTACTATACGGGGTGTTATTGAAGTACGAGCAGATATTTTAACCTCTGATAGAACTCACCAAACTGTACCGCTTTTCTACTTACCATTTTTCTAAAATTGTATCTTTGTTTAGCAAATTTCCCCCATTTAATTTATTAAGCCGTTCAGTAAGTAGATCAGGTTAAATATGAAAGAACAAAAATGCATTATGCAAACATTGTATAGTTTTTTGTTTTGCACAAAGGTTTACTTAGGGTTATCAGTTTTTTAATTGACATGTAACAGACAACCATCCGCTAAACTTAAGGTTCGGGGACAGTTAAACTACGTTGGATAAGCCAGAATTCGTCAGAAATAACCAAAAAAATTATATAAAATTTATTGCCCCTAATTAGTCAATTCTAAAATATTTTAAACAAATGGTAAAGGATCCGTTATAGTTACTTGGTTTACTTTGCAAAAATTGATACAAAACCTATACTTACCAGAAGATTTTCGTACAAGTACAATCAGAGAACTCCAGGAATTTGATGGGGGCTCGATTACTTTTTCAACAAGCATCATTAATGATTGCTTGCATGGCCGGGTTTCTGGGGTAATACCTTTGTTTTATAGGTTATGCACCTTCTTTTATTTTAATTTTATGGTGTACCAATTTTGTAGGACCTTTCATGCCATTAAATTGGGCCAAGTCGGATTCTAGGAAGGAATTCAATTTTTCTAATTGCATATCTGTCAGAGTGGTTTAGGCTGAAGCATAATGGTTTCCTGGTTCATGATGAGTTTTAGTTCCTCGACGACGGTGATGTCTGTTTGGTTGGGAATTATAAAATCCATGCCATGTCAGGGAAGATACATATTTCCAACTTCCTTAAACTCTTGGTTTCCTAATTATCCATGGTGACTACTGCAGGAGGTTTGAGTCGGGCCTCCTAGCAAAATGTTTGAATTTTTTTTAACTAGTGCTTTCATCGTAATGGGTTTTTGGTTCTGGAGGCCCTTACTGTCGGGTGCTGGAAACGTCTCAGTTTGCTTGCCGGCAGCTATCGTTTCCCGGCCGCTTACATTTGCAGTCCCGTGTAAAAATGCCCGTCTTGCTACACCAGGAGCAGAAAATTTTGGAAGGTCTTCGGCGTTGAGGTCTTCTATGTCCTGGCTGTCCACAACGCCAACAAACTTCTTGTTTGGAATAGGTAAGTCGGTTTGTTGCTTGGCTGGTTGGTTGTGTTGTTTGTCTGGTGGGTTGTGCAAATAGACTGGTGTAATGTAGCGCGCTAAGCTACAAAGCTACAAAAAATATAGCTTAACTACAGTAGCGCGCTACTTCCCACCTCTGTTTCTGCGGCATACTCTACATCTGTTCTTAGTACTTCAAGGTTATTTACAAAAGTGGCATATACCAATTGTTTTATATAGCCTCACAAAAAATGACAAAATTTAAATCCGGTGACCGTGCGGGCCATAAATAACACCAGCCGATTTCAACCAATCAACTTGCTCGAAAAATTACTATCCAACCACACTTGTATTTGACGAGATTAATAAGCTGGTGCACCACTAGGTAAATACCACACGTCTCTGCATACAGTTAAAAGCGCTTTTTCTAAAATTTGTATAAATTTTCATAAAAAAATCTTAAATAGTCAATATCGTTTAGACAAGGTGGTCTGAGGTGGTCTAATTAAACAGTCACCCACAACTCTAGCCCGCACATTTACGTAAACTCTTCTGTTGTAGCGATGTTTCCGAAATGCACTGGGATTTTCATTTGTCTAGATGTGGGTGTTGTGGACATTGAAAACTCCATCTCTAAAAATTCCGCTTCGTCGGTAGGCAAGAAACAATTAAAACAGTTCTACTGCTCGTCAACTTTCTTCAAAATCTATGTATAAAAGTTCTACGACATAGAGGATCTCTTGGTTATAGCCCGTAACAATTGTACATGTTAAAGTCCGTGCAAACCATTTTGGTTTAAAGGACGCTGAATTGTAAAATCCAATACTTTAATGCGAAATGCATGTCTTCGGACACTAAAAGGGGCATCCGAATCTACTGCATCCAAAACTGATGGGTTCGTGCCCGTCCTCGATTTTGCACTTGGGTTTAAACAAACCATAATCTCGTAAAGGTTTGACATTTGTAAAGGTTATGGCATTAGGTATTAAGCGATTGGAAAAATTCTCAACGTAAAATGCCCTAGTTGTAGTAGCATTTCTGCCCATTTCACTCACCATAGACAAGGTCGATGTCCGTTAATTCATTATTGGAAATAAATCACCATTTCATTATCAAGTTACGAATTTATTGCATGCGATCAAAGACGTACAGTCGCTAGATCGTACTAATTTACTACTAACCTACCTCAAGTGTCAAGTTGCTGTATCAATCACAAAACCATTTATTAGTATGTACCTACGTTTTGCTGCTTTGTAATCCAAAGTTTTTATTGTGCTGCATTAAATTAAAATACAATTCCAGATGCGGTTACTCACATGTAAAACGTTTTCGATTTTTAGGTCGGTTTCATGGGGGAGAAGGGTCTTTAAAAAAGATAATAAAGTGATTCAGTTTGGTGAACACCCTGCATACCAGACGAGCGTCTAGCCGGTCAACTGTTCATAACTGATCTTACTTCTTATTGGTGCTTTCATGACTTGCGCACCTTCCTTACAGATTAATTGGCAAAAAAAGTTTTTATTAATTTCTTGAAGAAAGTACATTTTACGGTTACTTTTCGAGAGTATTTCCCAACCGTGTTCAACAATAATTAAAGACGGATCCAAATTTTGGATATTTTGATGTCGAAAACGAATATCTTTTAATTTACTACTAAATTTTTCTTTATTTTCCACAATTAGCCTACCAATTGTCTCTTACAAGTCTCATTATTGCTGCAATTGCTTTGTCTAGTTTTTTGACATTTTTGCCTTTTAAATAAATGTATTTTATGGTCTTGTGCATCCGCTCTAAAAACATATTTGTGTTTATTCCTGCATGCAATCTGAAGCAATACGCCCAATTTTGGTAATTATACAAATAATTATCTATCCTTAAAACAACAGCAAAGGTATTATTTTGTTGATCAAGGGAAATTGCAATTTAACTTTACACTTTTATTAACTTGCCGTACTTTCGATGTCACATTGACAAGCTAATAACAAACACAACACGGCACAAAGCGTGCCGATATTAAACGAAGGTGCGCAAGTCATGAAAGCACCAATGAGAAGTAGGATCAGTTGTGAATATTTGACTGGCTAGACGCTAGTGTATACCAGACCAAACCAGGATGTCTGTTATGATTACTAAAATGTTCTTGAAAGTGTTGCAGAATATAATTACTAGGGCTCGAATGTATATGCAGTTTATGCATTTATAATGTAAAATTTTGTCGAAAATGCACTTTTATTGAACATCATTAATTATGAATTATTTGTACAATGCAGCGAGTTAAAATTTACAATTACGTACATTTTTAGATTTTAAAATATAGAACTATGCCTATTATCGGCTAAAATTGCTTTGTATTTCAAGAAGCTTCTCTCAACATCACAAGATGTAAGAGTTGCATACTCAAACTTATGTAATTCTTCTAAAAAAGCGGGAGAATAACCCAAGTCTTAATCTTTTATTATTTTCTGCTTTAAAAGATAAACAAGAAACACGCAAATAGTTGTATGAATTTACCTGAGAACATTATTCTATAACCATTCAATCACAAGAAAATAGAAACGCAACCCTTAGAAGCCTTAGATTATATTTTTATGAGTTTAAGACTTCCTGCTTTTAAGCAAGCTGCAAGTTTTAAAATAGTTGTAAAAGTGTATAGAATAGACACAATTATCTAAATATGACAATTTAGCGAATTTAAATAAATGATTTTTAAATAAAAAATACTTTATCTGCAA
This sequence comes from Ctenicera cuprea, assembly GCA_958336395.1. NCBI lineage: Eukaryota > Metazoa > Arthropoda > Insecta > Coleoptera > Elateridae > Ctenicera > Ctenicera cuprea. The sequence goes on from OY284488.1 coordinate 10,557,452, forward strand.
ATATATATTAAAAATTATAACCGAAAATCAGTTTTTAAATATGCAAATTTGCTCAGATAGTAATTAGAAATGTGCATGCTTTTATTAAAACTTTAAAAAGATGCATTTATATGCATTTTCAAATTTACATACAGTGAGTTTTTCTTTTATGTATACATATCAGCTATGTATACTTTTATAAAAAAACATGTCACTGTTTTACTGCAATCTATAGGCAATCAACTGTACAGAACATAATAGAGAGAGAGAGAGAGAGAAAAAGGTTATTCCTCATAGTGTGAGGTTATGTTCAATGAGTATGTTTGTGAATAAAACGCAAAAGTATTTGAATATCAAAATTTTTTAATAAAACTATTATTTTAAAAACATAAAATATCAACAATACACAAATTTTATGCTAAACTTAAAAAATCAAAACTAATTGCTATTAATTTGACATTAAAGAATTTGATTACTGTTTCCATAGCTGGTATGTATACATAAAAGGAAAACTCACTGTATGTCCACGTAGAAATTTAACTTAGCATATTTTTACTCCGCACAAAAAAAAACATGCACATGCATCCTAGCCCTAATAATTACCTATACTAAGAGCTGGTTATAGATCATATAAAAAACTTTTAAGAGCATTTCTCTGATCTGTAGTAAATATGCTTAGGGTCCGTTGAATTGAGAAATGTATGCTGCAAGACTTCTCCTGTGACTCACCCTGTATATTTATCATTTTGCTATTGATTTTTCTTGCTGTATTATGTATGTATTTCCAGAAACCAGTTTGTTCAGAACTTTCTTTACAATCATCGTAATCTATTTGATAAAAATGGCAAATATTGCCTTTACGTACAGAGGTCAGAAAATATTTTCTAAATAAGCGAATAAGCAGAAAGTTCCTAAGCTATTTGATTAATATTAAAATTTAAGTTTCATTGTTCTAAATTATTCTATATATATATATTATTACAAAGCAATACTAGATTTTATGGCATACATAATTATATATTAGTGCAAAGCTTTCATTTCCTGCTCATTACATTCTCGCGTGATTTTCATATTTATCATTTAATTGCATAATATTATAATGAACGCAAATTATATTAAATAACAATTTGCCCTTGATCATAACTGGCATTAATTTGTTACTATTATATGATTTGCTTATTTGCATTTCTTGCGATCTGCTAAAATATAACACAATGTTTAACTTAGTTTTAGATTTTACTACAAATTAAAAAACTGTTAAGTGTAAATTAAAAACTCTTTATTTAAATTCTGTAATAAAAAGTTGTCTTGATTATTACACGTGTGACACTGAAATAACGCGTTCCTATTGATTGCGTAACGAAGAATGTTTTTCGATATAATAATTATAATATGTGAAATGAATTTCATAGAAAACGTTTTTCTTTTATTCTGACAAGTTGCCATAGTGGCGCAGTAAAAAAATATGCCATCGTTTTATTTTTGTTGAGTATTTAATTTATACAAATTTGTTAGGTATTTAAATACTATATCTCATTTCCATTTTCGCAATAAAATAAACCAACTAAACTAACAAAGAGTTACAATGGTATGCTGAGTATGCGTAAAAGTTAATTGCTTTTTAATATATAGTAGCAGAACTTGTAGTCTACGCCGCACGTTAGTTTTAGTGATTTGTTCAAAGTGATAAATAAGCTTTGTTGAGATGCAAGACATGTACCGAAGGTATACCGTATTCCAAATACGCACGCAAACTCAGCAAATGAACTGAAGATTTGTTACTACTAAGTATAATCATTCGAATGTTTATTATTTTGTACTTATATCCCTACCTACCCTAGGCGCTAGGTGTTATCACAAGGGTAGGTGTAGTGCAATTACAGATGCTCTAAGATCCATCGTGCGTGGTGAAGAATTACACCCTACTCAAGGTAGTGCTGTTATTGCAGAACACGATGGATCTAGAAGAGTTAACTTCGAAAACAAATTCCTTTAAAAAACGGAAAACCGGTCTGGAGGCTAATGTGACAGCCCCACTACCAGAATATCTGAGCAAAAGATTGGTAGCCTACCCTAAAGGAAATTTACCCGTAATCTCCAGAAAGAATTGAAACAAAAAAATTCACAGCTACAACTTTATAAGAAACAATATTACAGTTACGGATATAAACCAAAAAAATTAGGTGTTAATAATTGATGTTTACTTTCCACAAGAAGGAAGAAACTAGGAAACAGAAAGGTTTTACGAAACACTACAAAATACTTTAGAGAAGATCAACAAAAACGACTATCCAATAATTGCCGGAGATATAGGGATATAGGGAAACAATGGCAAAGAATCACTAAACAACAATGATAGTAAACTGTTACACTTTGCAACTTATAATGAGCTAGGCATAACTAACACATTTTTCTGCTATAAAGATATTCATAAATATACCTGGTCATGCAGACGCACTAAGTCGATAATCGGCCATGTTCTAACTAACAAGAAAACAACAACACACACAGTTGCTTCCTGCTTAATAGCAAAATTTCTTTTGCTTTATACCTAGATGGGCCTATCATCCACATCCTCAGTGTAAGCGATGTTGTTCCCGTTGCAGGTCTTTTACAGCCCATTCACTACCTGGCATGAAACACCGTACGTGAGTTCGGGAGCAATATGAGTTTCCTCAGCCCCCCTTTAAGCTAATTGATCTGCCTCCTCGTTTCCTTCTACGGCATGCTGTCACGGCACCTACTACAGGGTAATCCTGTTGTACGATGCCAGTGTCACCACAGCTTCAAGGCATTCTTTTACGATATTTTGGAGTGTATTTCTACGCTTTTCAGATTTTTTAAAACCGCTTGGCTGTATGTCAGGATAATGATTCATCTATTAACATATTGATTTTCCACCATAACCTGTGCGTAGGTTGTGATTGCTAAAACCTTTGCCTAAAAACCTAAAAGACCTGAAACTAACATAGATAAATCAATTACAAAAACAACATTATACTCATTACCTGTTTGAGCAGATAAACATCTTAACGATTTGTTGGGACTTGCATCCATTCGTTGCTGAATATCATGTACAGTGTCTTCGGTAAGTACAGATGACCAGCCCGTAGACTTTCCTTTGCAGACGCTGCCTGTTTCGTGGTACCGTTGAATAATACGACGAACGTGTTGACTAAAAATTTCATAGTGAACTGCTTCGTTGGGAAAATGCTCTTGGAACTGATTGAAACAGGCGGGATAAGCGGTTGTGAGTCTGCCTGGTTTGTACTCGAGCCACCCACGTGCTTTCTTCACAAATCCCGGTTCCAATGCTATTTTCCGTTTTGGATCCGTCCGCCAACCAGACGGATCGTACCTAATTCTTCAGCACCTAAATTTTGTCTGCCAAGGGCTTTGCAGGTATCACAATCCTGAAAGGCTTCTTGAAAAGCGAAAACAGTGCTAATCTTATCTGACCGCATACTTAAAATGCGGTTTTCTTCTCTTTTATGAATGATGGAGGTGTGGTCTCTCTTCTTCCAGAGGGTCCTCTCGTGACCACTTGTTTTCATCCTGTATGCCGCCATAATTGCTTGCAATTCCACAACTCAATGTAGTAGATACAAGTTTAGTAGCGTTTTCATAGATGCAGTAGGTGTTGTAGTCATCGCCCCTGTTATTCCTAGAAAGGCAAGCCGTTGCAGCTTGCCGAGTTTGTTTTTCACAACTGTTTCTAGTTGTATGCCACCAAATAAACGAAACGTAATCGGGTACTACTACCTTAATGTACAACCAATGCATTATCCTTGGCTTTAGTACCCACGTTTTCCGGATCATTCTTTTACAGGCCCTTAGAGCCCGCGTTGCCTTGTTCTTAATACTTTCCACATGGGAATTGAAAGTCAATTTGGTGTCTAAATAGACTCCCAAGTATTTGACCGTCAACCCTCTTTGTAGGCCCTGTCCATACATCTTGAGTCCCTTCAAATCTTGAAGGTTTCTCAATAACATCCGAATGTTCAGATCAAGTAATTCTAATATCATTGTCTTCAAGAACGCCGTCTTTATTCATTCGAAATCCACGAATGCTTTGTATACTTGCAGCATGATACTATGACTCGTAGTATCATGCATTCGCTTTAAGAAACTGCAGTTTCAACGCTCGCTTACAAAGCAAACCAAACCGAAAATTTAAATCGTACAATCATTCCAATGATTTTCTGTAACATCTCAAGATATTTTGAATTTTCGATAATCGAATGGTTTCATTCGAGATATCCCATCACTACAGTGCAAATGCTGCAATTGTAATTTCGCGCAGAGCCACAGTTTTGTTTTTTTAATTTTTAAATTGTTCCTGATTGGTTTTTATATTTATTTGTTTATTGTAAAATTTATCTTTTAAGTAATAAAACTTATGTAACATAGAAAAATGCAGTAATTGTAAACTCGAGTGCATCCTCACAGTAACAGAAACTATTTTAGAATTTCTTCTAAACATTAAATTTACTCCTTAGAATATTCAGAAGGAAGACAGCTTTAAAAAATAAGGTGTTATTTGATAATCCTTGTTGGATTCGGCAGGCGTCGCGTCGCGGCGCTCCTATGACGCACGTTGGGTTTTGGTTGTTCAAGAACTAGTGTTTTTGTTATAATTTAAGTAATATTAACCTTTAGAAAGTTAGCGTGAGTTACGCCAGGGACGTACCGTATAAAAAAGATCGTAAAACAGAACTAGTTCTTATTAAAAAAAGTCCAAGTTCAAGTGTATGCAAAAACATTTTACATTATTCGATTTTACATGTTTCCACCTATTGCAATGGAATGGGATCTTTTGTTTGAAAACCACTGATTTGTCTGATATATCCGCACTGTATCATTAGACAAGCCATTAACTTTTGTATCAGCGATAATTTCCGATAAGTGATAACTATTGCAAATTGTTTCTTAATTTGTAAAATTCTTTTAGCGAAATTTAATGGATTTTGTTTTGGTGAAATTATAATTCGAAAATTTACTTAACCGCTCGGCATAATTCGAAATGTAATGATCGAGGATTATAGATTAGTTTTCGTAATCATCATAGAGCTTTATCAATTATATCGCAATTACTAGCTGTAGAACACATGCGTACCCGTGACTTGACTGGACTCGTGGCCTTAACTGGTACTTCATAAAACAGATAAACAAGTCTTAATAATCTTACAAAAACTTCAGTATTAACATGTGAAACGCTATTGGATTTGCTCGATCTTACGAACGCCAGTTGCTGAATGTTTCGTTTATATTTTTCAAAATTGGTGGTTTTTGTGAACATGCGTACTGTTAAGTCAGTTGTGTAAATTAAAGTGTGTGATATGCGCTTGTGCCCGTTTTTAATTTTAAATTTAAAAGTGATGTGAATAAGTTTGCTATAAAATTATTTTAAAACTAAAACAAGAGAAAATGATGCAGAAAAAGTTGGTACCCCCTGAGGGGGGTTGGGGTTGGGTTATTATGTTTGCGTACGCGTTGAATAATGTAAGTACAACCATTATTTTTAATTATATTAAATTTATGGTGTTATTTACTAATAATAAAAGATTCAATATTTAACTAATCATATTTTGATAAAAAAGCTTATCTTATTGACCTTTTTAAAAAGTATTCAATTTGTGTTAGTAACACATTAATTTCAGATAAAAATTGTTGTCAACATTCTATGTAATTTTATTAATTATTATATTTGCACAAATTTTATTTCCTTACAAAACCAGATAATTTAGATTTGAATAAACCGATGTGGAGAATAATAACAATTATCGAGAAAGCAAAAAAATCATTGTCCATGGGTAGAATATTCTTAAGTACTCCTAACGTGCTAACCTGTGGAACGCAGTTTTACTTTTTATTGACTGCGAGTTTTGCAAAATTAAAGCAAAAATTTGCATAATTAAACAATATCGTATAGATATTTGTATTTAATTAAATATATCTTAGATATTTGTAATTATTTTAAACTATCTACAATATTGATAAATATTAAAAATGTTACTGAAATATTTTTGAATCGTCTATTCAAAAATATCTTAAAATAATTTAAAATTATTTTAAAACACCCTCGTGTTATAATTTAGTGATCGTTGTGTGTTTATTATAGTACTTAATTGAAAATATCTCTAAGATATTTTTTTAAACCTTCATTCGGAATTTTGTAAATAAACATATTAGCAATAGCTTGGTTAATATTTTATTTGAACTATGGTTTCGTTATTTTTAATAAAAAATAATAGCCATAGGATATTTGTAAATTACTTAATTAAAAATATTCTTAAAACGTGTTTGTTGTTAATAAAATTAGTCACGACGTAGTTCTATGTCGTTGAAAACGCCTTAAACGTTTATAACTAAATTATTTCTGTCGATTATATTGCAAATATCTTAGACAATAATATTTTACTTGAATGAAACTCTGTAAATTTTTAATGTTCTAAAGATATTTATAGGATAGTAATAAATACCTAAAAATGTGTTTGGGATATTCCGAATATAACTATTTAGGACTATCTCAAAGATACTTCCAAGGAATTTTAGTTATCTTATAAATATTTAAAAAAGTTTTATAATTAAACATATTGCAGGTATTTTAAAATAATTTATTGGAAAACATCTTAGGACTTAGATATTCAAAGAAAACTTAAATTTTTTATATCTGAGATATTTGAATCATGGTTTATTTTAAAATATCTTAGATATTTTAAAAACATTGCAGAATAATTGATGAATATCTATAATAACTACGCATGTTGCAGCGTTGCCATACGTAATTTGATTTAACGGTAGTACAAACCTTATAGATGGCGGTAATTTCCAAATGTCTTAGATTAATTGACAAGTCTTTAATTTTAAAACATCTTAGGTATTTTAAATTGAACTTATTGTATAATTTAAATTTAAAATATCTGAGATACTTCAAAATAGAATAATTTTTAAATATTTAACATACTGGTAAATTTAAATTTAATTAATTTAAAGTTATTTTATAATTAAATATTAAAATGTCGAAGATATTTACAAAAAATAATTTTTTAATTTCTAATATAACGGGAAAATTTATTTAACCAAAAATATCTAAAATATTTTAAATTCAAAATGCGCTAAATATTTTAAAATATCTATGACATTTTTAAACAGATAATTAAAAATATTTAAGAGATCTTTTTAACTAATTAAAAATATCTCAGAGATATCTTTAAATAAATAGAAACGTCTTTAATGTTTTTAAATCCTAATTATAAATTTAGCAAAATATTTTTAATTGAAATATATTTACAGTTCAGACATATAATGTAAGATATTTATAATAAATTTATAATATTAAAAGACATGTCAATATATAATTTTATTTTGTTAAAATTGGCTTTGAGTAGAAGCGTTCCATACTAACCTATGCAGTTATAAAGCTCTTGACTCATGAAAATCACTTAGAATTAGGACGCCTATAAGAATATAAGGGTAATTTGAAGCTAAGCAGTCCACTAAAATATAAATAAAGGCAAAACATTAGTTTACATTTTTTTTTTGAAAAACATAGTTGGATATTACAAAATCCAATTGTCACGAAAAAAGCCAAAAAGAAGGGAACGGGGAAGTAGGTATATTTACATTTACTGGTGCAACAATTTACCTCAGAGTCGCATTTTTATCCCTCTTCTTGTTTATAAACTAAAATTATGTATTATTCCAAATTTAAAATATTCATAGAGAGCGTCACAGAACATTTGAGAACAAAAATCACATTATAGCAGTTTGTTGTAGTAATTTAAAAAAAGTCGTAGCGTCAGATTTTAATTAAAAATTTATTGCAAGCATTAACAGTTTATAAATCAATTTTAACAGTTTTATTGTTTTTTAATATTAATATTTTCAAATAATTTACCTTCTACGAGCTATTACGATAACAACATTTCATGGCAAATCATCAACTCAGTTTTGCATAAATTTAAATTATTTATAACTTATTATAAGAAATATAGATTTGCTTAAATAGAACAAAGTTGGGAACTTTACAATTATTAATCATACGAAAATGACCTAATTGATCTGGTTTCGTAGATATAAGCGAAAAACAAACATGTGGATATTTGTTTTATGACTTTATCTGCTGTTTTAATTTATATTTAGAAGTTCGAAATCTAAAAGGGTAAATTACTGAGGCAAAGTTTACGGAAAATAAGCGCGCACCAGTCACAAAATATTTTTTTAGATCAGCTAAATGAATTACTACAGTTTTAGCATTTCTTCTGTGAACATGGAACTGAGATGGGATAATTAAAATAAAAATTTCTAAATATACTAAGAAATCTTGATTATTATTTAATAAATTCTTATCTAAAACATACCGCAATGACATGAGTATAATCCACAATAATTCTCATTATTTTGACTCGTCATGGCAACTCAGCAAAATGAAGGAGGAAAATTGTTAACAGCAACTTCATTCTTGAAAATGTTCCTTAATTCTTTCGCTTCTTTGACAACCAAAATCGTGTTGCTAGGAAAAATCACTCAAGGACGAGTGGAGTTGTCTCACAGCAACACGATTAAGTTTGTCTATGGAAAACAACATTTTACAAAATTTTTAATTCGCGTTGTTGCTATGGTTACAATGAGCATATTGCACCTTTTTAGAAAGAATTATTAACAGCGATTCGACACCTTCGGCTATAAGAGGTGAAAGATTAAACAAAGATTAAACAAACAAATATTACAAGTGAGTTAAAAATTATGGATAATTCTTGCGCTTCATTGACAACGAAACTGCGTTGTTGTCAGGAGTCAATAAAAGACAGAAATATAGAAAATTTGTAATACAATACACGAGTGGAATTTTTTAGAATATTCCACGAACTAAATATTAAAATATTTATTTGGTATAATTATTTGTTACTTACTGTCGTACAAACGCGTTATATAATTATCAAAGAAAAAAAAAGAAAAAAAATTGTTTATGTGATTGCTATGGCTACAACAGCGATAACACCAAAACTTCCTTAAAATAAGTATTATCGCGGCTAGTCAGGGTGTGATTGGTTAAGAGCTTGAAAATAGACGGCTGCTATTGGCTGTTACAATGTGAGTAGAATATTCGCTTTATTTTTATAGGTACGATTGTCCAAGAGCTCGAAACAAAATAGGTGTTATTGGTTATTATAATTTGAATGGAAATTCCAGTAGTAATACCACAAGAGTTTTGGATTTTCCAGGTATATTACGATTATTTGATCAGCGTGACAAATAAAAAACCCGAACGCAAAGTTTGATGGTTTTTCTGTCAAACAGAAACAACAATACGTTTAAATTATTTTATTTTTATATATATTTAACGTGAAACAACACTAAATTATAATTCTATAATTTGTTCGTTTATTTACGTAACGGATTAGTTCTAATAAGTATGATTAAAATAATCGATGATATTTATGAAAGTAAGTTATCTTTCTGACATTGTTTTACGTAGTGACGGATTTGATTTTTACACAGAATGATTTATTTAACCAATTTTTATCCGTAAATAGAACCTGTATATTTTGCAGCAACAGTATATCGGATGTCGACAAAAGTAGCGTCACCTTCTTTTTTTTTTATTTACTATTATAATAAAATAACCTTTTGAGCATTTACTGTGCATAGAAAATCACATTACATGTAACGTTTCTTCTATTATTTTTGTTGCACTTCCGGTTTAACTGAAAGCAACTCTAGCTTTCTTATTGCTAATTGAGTATTTTTACATTTTTGAAATCAGAATCAAATTCTGAGTACAATGGTATATTTTAATTATTTTTCTGGTAGTTTACAAACTGTTAATTGCTTTAAAAGTGTTATTGAGTGTATAAATTGTTCATGGGAAGTAAATTATTATTTTGTAGATCTTGAGAACTTTAAAACTTCTAAAAACAGCAGAATGAACAAAATTCTCTTAGATTCACAAATATAAAATTCAAATTTAAAAAATTAATTTTAAAGTACGAATAACAATTGCCTTCATAGGAAGTATTAATGCACGTTATAGCACTCTTACCGCGAACAGAAAAATGCAACTACAAATTTTCGAACATTCAGAAAAACAATTTAAGTATATTACTATACTCAGAATCTGTTAATCTTGTTAAAATATACAGAGTGCTCCATTTAAAATATGAAAGTTGGGTTCACTTCCGGCGAAACCGGAAGTGCACAAAAATTTAAGTAGAGTGGGCTGAGACAAAAGTCCACCCTTAAGTATTTAAGTCCTTACAGAAGTCTTAATTTATAAATTATTTTACGGAATTTTATGGAATATAATCGTTTAGAAATGTAGGAAGGTTAATAAATATAATTAGCATTAAAAAAATATGTATTTACAATTACAAGTATTTTTACTTCTTTTGCCTATATGTGGAATAAGAGTCCTCTGATGCCGGAGAAAACATCTGCTTACATATGTCTACAAAGTGTAAATGTAACGTAATCCATACATATATAAAAGCACAAAGGGTTTTTCTCCGGTTCCTCCAGCGGCTACCGATTCACCAATTTGGACCATTTTTTTTTTCAATGAAAGGTCTCTATCCACAGATGGAACATGAAACATTTTTATATTTTTATTCTACGTTGATTTTTTAATAATATTTATTTTAATTTATAATATATATGAAGGTCGGCTAGACGCGCGTCACTTGGGGCGCCATCTACAATAACGTCGCGTGTCATTATTGGAACTAATGCATCACGTAACTTGACATTTCGCCGGTTCTGTCAACGCTGTCTGTCAGTGCATTGTGTGCTGGGGTAACACTAGTTAATTATTTATACTTCAAACACTCTATTAAAAAGATTATTTACAAAAATAAACATTATTATTTGGAGCACGGGTCACATACAAACTCGCATGTTTCATATGCAGAACAACTTTTGCGGACTTCCTGAACAACATAGTTTTGTACTTGTCGTCGACTTACTTCGTCTTTTGTTGAATTTATTTTTTTTCTTGATTTCAAGAACTTTGCTATGTTGAATGAGCTTACTTTGTTTAGCTTTTGCCTTTTTTTTGTTTAGCTAATAGAAGTTTTGCCACTTCAGAGAAAATCTTCTGGAAATGACGTAGTGTATCAGTTCCTTTGCCCTTTTCAACCTTTTCTCACAGTGCTGTAATCGACACCTATTTGATTTGCTGCTTTTCTAATTGAGAAGTGAGTACTAATCAATAGCTGTGCACCAGCTAATACTGTCTGCGTACAGGGTTTTATAACCGTTTTTCTTTTGTATACCCTGTAAAGGGGTATTTTTATCTTCCTCGCTGTAAGAAGTATAGCTATAGAGGAAGGTATTGGGATCGTCAGGTTTGATTTGGAGCAAATGCGTTCATTCAGCGAGGTTTTTTTTGATTTTGGGTTTACTGGCCGATATACGAGTTATACCAAAAAGAAAGGTACTTCTATAGTAAACATTTTTAACCTAAGCGTTTTGACTAATAAGGTTTAATTAAGGACCTTGAAAGACCGATAAAGCGGACGATGCAGCGGCGTCTATGTGTGTGGATATCTGTCTGTCTGTCTGTGTGTCTGTATGCAGTTTACAGCGCCTTAACGCAGAAAACCTAAATTTGGTTCAAGCTGGTAATTCCACTGGAATGAAACCGCAAGAAAATGAGGTTGGTTCGCCAAAACAAGAGGCTTCAAAGCAGACGCTTTTCCAAAATTTTCAATTTTCAAAATATTTTTAATTTTTTAAGATTTTCAAAATTTTGAAAATTCCATCAATAGTCAAAAGTTTCAAAAATTTTCAAAATTTAAAAAAACTTTTATTAATTTTATAAAATGTAAAATCTTAATCATTTTCGGTATTTTAAAATTTTAATACTTTCGAAAAACAAAATTGTTGAAGTTTTTAAAAACCTATTTTCGAGATTTTTTGCCATACCTATTCCAAATTTTCATAAAATTGTCAAAACTTTCGAAAAATATTTTCAAAAATTTAAATAAATGCGAGGAAGGTGCCGTTCTAAAAGCCATTGGATAGTTTTTTAGCTTGAATTGTAATTCTTTTCCACCTAGTTTGAACATTTCGGTAAAAGTACCATCGTTTTCTGACGCGTTATTGTTTTTAATTTGTGCTTCTGCTGTTTACACTACTTACGTTTGTTGTTCGTGATTTCTATAAATTTCCATAAAAGTTCTTTACTCTGCGTAGAATCTCATTTAATTTAAACATATCAAAACAGACGTAAATTAGATTCTAATTTTCTCTAATCCTAAAAAATCTTCCAAATATTAAAATTGTGTATTAATTAATCAATCGTTTTGTGAACCCCGACCAAGAACATTATGCTGAAGCGGCACGTCCTATTATTTCTTGTTCATTGCATGACATATCTTTTCATCTTTGTGTAATCAGTAAACGTATGAGATATTGTATGAGGTTTGTCGTTTGAGAAGTTATCAACGTGTGTGCAGTTTCCCATTGCTTCTACTGTTGGGGGGCTACAACGTTGTACATATACACTGTGTCCATAAAGTAGCCCCCCCCCCCCCAACTGACTTTTGAACGACTTGATATTTTTCTACAAAATTTGGTGTGCTGTAATGGGAAATTAAATACTATTTTTCAGATTATATTAAAATTTTCTATCATCTAAAATGGCGACTGAGCGCCATTTTGAAATTTTTTTTACATTGAAAGGGGGGTCGAGTGACACCTCAATTAAAAGGTCTTTTAGTTCTACGTCTGATCCTAGAGTTTCAAAGAAAAATATTCAGCCATAACAAAATGGCGGATTGTAAACCAATGGACTCACTCAGTTCAAAATTGTTTTGATTTTCTTATCCACTTTTTCATTTGCAGGACTAAATTTTCCCAGAAATATCTCAGGTGGCTTGAAATAATATTAAAAACGTTATGTTCCAACAAGACGGTGCGCCGCCTCATTATTATAGGCGTGGTTCTGACTTTCTCAGCGGACATTTTTTTGGTAGATCGATTGGTAGGCGGGAGCCTGTAGAATAGCCGGCTCACTCCCCAGATTTATCTTTCTTAGATTTTTTTTCTATGGGAATATCTGAAATCGAAGGTGTACAGAACCCGTCCAGAAACAATTGAAGAACTGGAGCAACGTATTACAGAAGTTTGCAGAATTATCACTCCAGAAACTTATTAAAATGTAAGGCAGGAATTTCCTAACCGACTTTTTATGTGCCAACAAGTGAATGGTAAACATTTCGAACACTTAATTTAATTAATTTAAGCTTTAATTCTTAGTTCTTAATTCTTTATCTTCAAACATTGTCATTTTGTTATGGCTAAATATTGTTCTTTGAAACTTTAGGTTCAGACGCAGAATTAAAAGACCTTTCGAATGAGGTGTCACTCGGCCCCCCTTTCTATTTAAAGAAAAATTTCAAAATGGCGCCTAGTCGCCAATTTGGATGATACAAAATTTTAATATGGTCTGAAAAATAGTATTTAATTTCCCATTACAGCACACCAAATTTTGTAGAAAAATATCAAATCGTTCAAAAGTTAGTTGGGGGGGGGGGGTTACTTTATGGACACAGTGTATACTTTTAAAAATAGGAAAAGTAAGATTTCATATTTTATGAATTTTCAAACCCCCAAATATTTTACATTCTCAAAAATTTTCAACATTTCTTAAAATAAAGTATTTGAAAATTAAGAGATTTAAATTTTTAAAATTTTTCTATTTTCTAATTTTTACAAAATTACGTAGTAATCAACTTTATTCAAAAATTTTGAAAAATAAAGCAAAACTGTGAAATTTTTAAAAAACATCCACTATAAGATACATTTAAAATTTTTTGAAAATTAAACAATATACTAAATAACCATATTGTCGAAATTTTCGAAATAAATATTGAAAATTTTAAAAAATTTAATGGAGGTCCTCTAGCGGTTGCCCAACATCTTTTTTTAATGTTAACAGTTTTTTGTTTTGGCATTGTTTATTCCAAATCTCTATCTCTTATAATAAGCAAGACCCCAAGGGTCAAAAGCGAATTTGAACGAACCCATATAATGTTATCATTTTTAAACGTTTTGAATATCAATCAGAAAGGATGTGATGGCGAAACTAAAACATATCAAAGTCTTTCGTTTTCTATTCTGACGAAAACCACAACGAAAACGTAACAAAAGCAAGCAGGAAATCCTGAAATTCTAAACAAATGTTAAGTTTCTTTTAGAAGGTTTGTAATTAATTGAACTTTAATTGTATTATTATTGGTTTAAATTCTTGGAAATTTAATAACATACCACTGTTCATGGTAAAATCTGACAAAGAAGCTCAAAATGTTGCTAGCCTCGTGAAGGTTTAATTTTACGTACGTAACATAAATCGTTCTCAAGCTTGCTTTGTCTTTAACTTTCGAGATCAATTAAATAACGTTACAGGCTTGTCTCTAACAACAATTTTAATTTAGACTTAGGACAAACTTAGGGTCATTTTAAGAATAAAAGTTTCCATTAAAGGAAACCCTTACGGAGTTATAGCCTCCCGAAAATGGTACAGTTTAAATACGTTTTGTACGTATGTGGATATTTTACTAGTAAGTATTGATGTACAATTTCACTAGTTTACGTTCAAATTTATCGATCAACAGCGAAGATGTAAGGAGTGGGGCTAGACGTATCTCGTAACTTATTTTGTGTGTGTATAACACATAAAATTTTCCAAGTTTTAATAAAAAATCGTATTCTCCATGCAGAATTATATTCCAATTCAAGTGGAACATGGCAGATTAACGAACAAAAATTATATATTTCTACAACCATAAGTATTCTTACAAAGTTATTGCTTCTGAAATAGGGGACAGTTCTGAACTGTTTCCTATTCTGAGGGCTGCAAATCTTTAAAGAAGTATAGCCAGCGGTTTTTTTTTATTCAGACTTATTTTTATTGCTTTGATATACAAAATTTACTCCTTAAGTATGTACAAATTATTTCCCCATTTTGAGGATCAGCTCACACCTTCCAGGCAACTGGAACTGGAACTTCAGCAAAAGCAGTTGAGACCATACGTTTATCTAGAATTTTTTTTTAATAACGTAAGAAATTACCTCTTAAAGTTTGTCCAGGTAGTTTTAGAACTTTCCCTATACAGCAAGAATGACAGGGACGTCGCTAGAATAAGAACTCTAGGGGGCGCATTAGACCCCATACAGAATACGTGGTATATTTCATTATACTTTTAAAATTACTTTATGTATTATTTTTTTGTTCTTCTGTATATTATAAAATAAACTTGGGGAAAATAAATTACAAATTAGGGTGCTTGCCCCCCCTTCAAAAAAAAACCTAACAACACCCCCGGACAGTAAAAAGTTTATTCAACTTTTTAGGGGAAGCTTAAGCTTTTACTCATCAAAATAATAAAAATATTTTCTATATGTATAGCTGTCGACAACCGCCACGGGACTTTCCTCGCATTTTCGAAAATTTTACTTTAATATTACAAATCCAATGAAAATTTTTTGAAATTTTAAAATTTTTTTGATAATTTTATGAAAATTTAGGTATTTCAAACATTTTGAAATTTTCAAAAGTGTTTTTTTAATTCCCAAACTTTATGATATTTTTGAAACATATGAGTTTCTTAATGGAAAATTGTTCTTATTGTCATTTAACATGTTCTTGCCGATTTTAATGTCAAAATTCGTAAACGTTTGACAAAACAAAAAATCGATCTATGTGCAGATCGGTTGTTCGACAATCGTAGAATACGAATCTGAGCTCCTTTTTTAAACGCATCTATATTGAAGTTAAACACTATTTATACTCCACTCTGTATAGTGACGAAGGGATAGAACATGCATTGGAATACAAATTCTTGCGGAATTACAGCCACTCGGAACGTATACCCAAATTCAAAATGGGTATACGTTAATAATCGTATATACAGGGTCGCTATTAAAGATGGAACCAAAGCTCTCCTGCTAAAACGGTTTGAGATATAGATATGAAAATTGGAAGGCTTCCATTTGAAATTATTTCGCATATTTTGTGGTTAAAAAAATTTTTTTTGACACATGATTTTTCAGCGCGGCCGCCATCTTGAATTTTTTTAAACGGCAACATGGGCTTTGTGATACATCATTAAAAAGCTTATTTTTTTTCTCTTTCTTACTACCTTAATCATGTATGGTGTTAAAGTAGAAAATAATGCCGTATGCGTGGCTGGCTAATGTATTGCACTTTAAATCTAGATACCTTTGCAATAACGAAACGTCAAAAATAAACAAAAAACAATCAGCAGGGGTTTAATAAGTGACAAAAAACACAGTACATAGGGTTTGTTTCCTTACAACTATTGTATTACGTGACAAATAAACCTTAATTTCGTGAAATATGGCAAAGGTTTTTCTAATTTTTCTGCATTATTTTCTACTTTAACACCATACTTGATTAAAGTAGTAAGAAAGAGAAAAAAATAAGCTTTCTAATGATGTATCACAAAGCCCATGTTGCCATTTAAAAAAATTTAAGATGGCGGCCGCGCTCAAAAATCATGTGTCAAAAAAAATTTTTTTATCCTTAAAATATGGGAAATAATTTCAAATGGAAGCCTTCCAATTTTCATATCTATATCTCAAACCGTTTTAGCAGGAGAGCTATGGTTCCATCTTTAATAGCGACCCTGTATAATGGCGCAGCCAAAAAAAGCGCCATCTTAAATAGCGCTTAGTAAAAATAGCTCCAGACAATAATGTCGCCGGCAAAAATAGCGCTTGCAAAAATAACGTCCGCAAAAATAGTGCCTAATGCACAAAAAAGTATTCTTGTTGAAAGTCGTGAAAATCCAACAATTATCGTGATAATATATTTCTTGTAAAAAATCAAAATGACATGACGATCTGAATGTTTCCTCAAGATGCGCAAATAGTTTGTACCAACTTTAAAGAAAAGTTTCCGCACCAAAGCAATAAAAAAAGTTTTGATGAGCACCAGCCCGAAAACGTTTCCTTAGGGAGTTGCATTTTCGGGAAGGGACATTCTGGACACTTGGAGGAATAGGCGCCCTTAGGATTTTTGCCAGAGGGGGTCAAAAACTTTTCCGAAGAGAAAATGTTTTTGGATATAACGATAATAAAAAATAACGGCCGTAATTGCAATTTATATTACACTGTTTTCGTGATTTGTTAAATGAAGAAGTAGTAAAAATAGAGAAAGAGAAAATCCATCGTTACGTTCTTCTGGCCGGGCTTGCCTTCACTTGCGGGCGTGTGTTACCTCTTCCAGAGGCTACACGTCCGTAAGAAAATCTATTCCGGATGATTGTATCTGCAAACCTTTTTAACTGTTTTGATGTGTTGCAGAACTTGCTTCGAAAATTTGTACAGATCTTTTAAGAAATATTTTTTATGTTTTTACTTTCCTATACTTTCAGTATAGGGAAGTATTGATTTCATGCAAAATTTCAAAGTTGAGATTTTAACGGAAATAGTCGGGGGGGAGGGAACATGGACCCCAAAAAAGTAATTTTTAAAAAATGTCTGTCTGTGGGTGCGTGGGTGAATGGGTCGGTGGGTGGGTGAATGGGTGGGTGGGTGGGTTACGCTCCATATCTCCGGAACGGCTGGACCGATTTTGATGTGCTTTGGAATGAGGGGGTATATCAAAAATTTGCCAACAAAATAAGCTTTAAAAAAAACCGAAACCGGAAGCGGAAGTTAGACATGTTTTTTTTGTAGCATTTTTTCATAAACTGAATTTTGGCAATTTTAATAGTGGAGATTAAAGAAGGCCATAGGACAAATCAAACGATTTTTTACCGAACTCTCTAGCTTTAAAATGGCGGCCGCTACGAATTTTTGAACATTTGGACTTTAACGCCCATTTAGTCAAAAACCAGTTATCTAATTGGAATCAACTACATCTTGTTTGGTAGCTCTTCAAGGGTACTATACCATGAAATATAATTAATTTTGAAAATATAAAAGCGATCGCAATGACATCACTCCAAAATTTTGGATTTTTCAAAAAAATATTTCTCAAAAACTGCAAACGCGTTTTTGTTTAAACTTTTTAAGCTGATAGAGCTGGGAATCTTCTACAATTTGTTTTTTTGCGCATTGCTATGATTTCACTGTGACGCCCTCTATGAATTTTTGAAAATTGAAAATTGGTACCCTTTTATTTATTTAACGGGGGGCAATACAATATTTCTGTTAAAGCAGTATAGCTCATCATTGATAGCAAAATCCGAATATCATAATATTTTTTTGATACTTTAATATTTAGTGGGGCTACTGTTCCCCCTCCTCCCTAAAATTTTCGCTACAAAATCAAAAAATTGATTTCTTTTTTGTTTGCTCTAGGAGAATCTTTTTACAAAAAATTTTTTGCCCCTTAATAATCTTTTTGTCCTTAGAAGAATTTCACATACTTTCTACAGCAGTTGTATTCTTGTACTAGTCGTTTAATGTTCAGTGTGGGCTAACTTTTTTATTTTAATAGATAGACTCGCAAACCCAAGAGCAAAGTTGTAGGGCAAATTCTTCTCGATTGTATTTAAGTAATAAACTTGAGTTTCCAATTTTAATATGGCGGCCACGGTAAAAAGTAAATTTTTTTTTAAATGGAAACGTGGCATTTTGGCTTTAAAATCAGAAAGGTTTTGAAATTCTAAATACAAATTAATAAGAGTAATTTCTTGCTAAAAATAATACTTCTCGAGTTATTAATATATTTTCAAATATCAATTTCCGCGCTTCCGTTGATTCAGTCCGAATATTTTACCCAACCTTATGCTTGCAGCGCGGCGGTCGGTCTTTCTTCAACCGCTTCAAGATGTTACAACTTATAAGAACTATTTACTTTAACTAGTCGTGTCTAGACAGATGTATATCGAAAGTGTTGGAAATATAAAACAATGTATTTAAATGTATAGGAAAGTCCAGGCGAAGTGTTTCGCTCATTTTTAATTTCTGAACTGAAGGTTAATGTTTCAATGTACAAATAAATGCGATTTGGGTTTTAAGACAAATCTTTTTTAATTAAAAAGTTTCTTTAATTACAAAAATACACCAGATTAGTTAATTTCTTTTTAAGTCGGTCTTTTATTTGTTTCGCCCGTATTAGAAACGTCAATACGAAAGTTTCATGCTGTAATTCTTTCACTATTTTAATCATTCAAGTAATCCAGAGGGTCTTTCCGAATTAGGAACCGTAAATAATACATTGTTAATGAAATCTTTTGACGGAAATGAGAGAAAAAAAAGAAGGCTTATTGAAATAAATATTCATTACTTTTATGTATAAATTTAAGAATTAGACGAATAAAATTCGTAATAAAATTATAATCCAAGGAAAACACCTTTTGTTTACGTCGAATAATTTATTTTTAGTTAAGTAGCTACTTTGATCTGATATTTAACAATCTAAAAGTTTACATTCCTAAAAGTAAATAAACAATTTTTAAACAACTGCTTTAAAAACATTGCAAGTCACACGACATTGGGAATAACCTGTTATGTTGAATAAATAAATAACCAACTTTTCTGGTTATCCACAATAAAAAGTATTATTACACAATTTTTATATTTTTAGTTGGTCTTCATTCCAATTATGCAGAGCTTCGGTCTGATATTTAAGGACACCTTCACTATGATGGGTTTATCAGCAACGGATGGTACCATCATCATCACCACCAATGCCGCGTTTGGGATGATTATGGGCTTGGTAAATGGACCGTTGTTAAATCGATTTAGTTATCGAAAAGTATCCATTGTCGGAGGAATTTTGATTACAGTCGGAATTATATCAACGGCGTTTGCAACCAAATTTGGACACTTCCTTGTGACATATGGACTGATTACATGTTAGTGAGTTTGTTTGGTATGTGAATATTACGTAATCGCTATACGTAGTAATTTCAATCGACTAATGAATTTGGAGATTATTTTAAAATTTTTTATTTGAGACAAGAAGGCCATATTAAATCGTTATGCATTAAATTATAACAGGAATCATTGCTAATTAGCTTAATAACACAATAACAAATTAACACCGACGGTTGGAAAATTATACTTTTGTTGTTTTGAATTATAATTAACACTTTTTACTCTTCCAAAGATCAAGTTTTTATAAGGCTAGATTACGTTAATTAATATTTAATACAGTTAGGTACCTTGAAATTCTTGTCGTTTATATCTGATTCAGTTTTACTTTCTTTGATTTACGCTTGTTGCGTATATTTTAAGTTTAAAGTTTACAGTCCAGACGCCTTAACGCAAAAATATCAAATTTAGCTTAAATATTGGTAATTGCAATAGGATGCCACCGCAAGAAAATGAGGTTGGTCCGTCAAAAACATAGGGGCAAGGGATGCTCTATGTAAAAATAGACGCGCTCGGAAAATAACCCTAAATTTTATTAATTTTCAAAAGTTATCAGTTATCAAAAATTTTTTGAACTTTCAAAATTTTCTAAATTTCAACAGGTTAAAATTTAAATTTTTTTTCCTTGTAAAAACTATAAAAATTTCATAAAAACCAAAAAAAATTCTCTTTTGTTTTTGAGATACCAACGAAAACTTTTGTATTTCGTATAGGTGTCATTTATAACGATACAATAATTTTTAAAATTTTTTAAATGTTTAAAAATTAACAAAAATTGTTAAAGTAAAAAAAATTACACTTAAAATGTTTTTTTTAATTCAAAATTTTTCAAAATTTTTAATAATTTTTAAAGCTTTTACTAGTCAATAAATTTCAAAATTCATGTTATTTTTAAAAATTTTTATAAATTGTCAATTTTTAAATTTTCATAAAATTGTAAAAAATTTTAAATTACTGAACATCTTTAATATTTCCAGAAATTTTTTAAATTTTTTAAATTTTCATTTCTAAATATTTTCCAATTATACTAAAAATTTTGAAATACAAAAAAGTTTTATCTTAGTTTTTTAAATTTTCTAAATCTATTCGGTATAAAATGGATCAGTAAAGTTGTCAGACTAATGAAAGCACTAACAACAGCAAATTCGCTAATCTTAGTCTTCGTTAGTGCTATTTAGTGCCCTACCAAGAAAATCAGCAATCACACTTTCGAGTAATTAAAAAGACACAGTCATCTACTAGCTTTACGCTTAGCAGGCATACTTTAAGGCACTAACAAAAAATTTATTGACAATATTTAGTGCTTTGTTAGTGCTCTTTAGTGCTTTAAATAAAATATCAGCAAACAAACACATGTCTGAATATTAAAAAAAATATAGTTGCGTGCCAACTTCGCGCCCTGCAGGCACACTTTAAGCACCAATAGAAAAAATTGTTGCCAATTGTTAATGGTTCGTTAGTGCTCTTTAGTTTTCTAATTAAAATATAAGCCAACGAACACATGTCTGAGTAACTAAAAAAACACAGCTGCTTGGCAACTTCACGCTCTCAAACAAACTTAAGGCACTAATGGCGAAATGATTGCGGATCGTTAGTTTAGTGCTTTTTTAGTATAGTAAACCATAAATTTAGCAAACAAGCACATGTCCAAGGAATTATAGAAAGCATATTGACTGCCCAACTTTATGCAAAGCAGATATGCTTTAACTTATGACAACATAGTTAAATTCTAGCCTGTCCTATCAATTCAAGTATCAAGTCAAGTATCGCTACATCAAAATTTTATATCTGCCTGTGGCCATAGCACTAAAAATTAGCAATAGTTTCTTTGTTAGTGCTTAAAGAGTGCCTGCTAAGCGTGAAGCTGGCAGGTGATTGTGTTTTTTCTGAGTACTCGGAAATGTGTTATTTTGCTGATTTTTTTGTAAGGCGCTAAAAAAGCACGAACAATTGGCGCAATTGCTGTCGTTAGTGCTTTCATTAACCCGCCAACTTTATGAACCCGTTTAAAATACATTAAAGTTTTAATGGAATATTGTAAATTTCTTTTATATTTCCGTAAAATTGTCTAAATTTTCGAAATATTTTAAAAATGTTCAAAACATTCAATAAATACTAGAAAGGTCTCGTAGCGGTTGCCCGACAGCTTTTTTCCTTAACAGTTTTGCGTTTTTTTTTCGCTAAATGTAATAAAAAGATCTTATTGGCTATATTTTAACACTTAACAAGTATATCTTTACTGTCCTAACTCTTTATTTGTTTACAATCAACTTCTGTGTTTTGCTTATGGTCGGAATGAACCTGATTTCGATCTCCGAGGTTACCGAAATGCGCTATGTCGCGTATTAATTTTGTTTATAGAATTTATAGAAATTCTTTGGAAGAGATTTAAAATCATGTGGGACTTGTGTGATACACTCCTACTCTGTATAAGACATATGTTTGACTGTATTTCCAGATGTGGTATACTACCTTGAGGCGTTGGTGATAAGCATCAGCAGCAAAAAAAGGGCAAAAAACGATCATGTAATCGGTTTACCGTAAAAACGACTCAAACGTTCTGTTCGACCTTGGGCTTCCTCTTATTGTCCGTACTTCCTTTTACATATCTATAACACCGTTGTAGACTTTACTCGACCTTAATTTAATTATTCTTGGTTGACAGCATTTTTAGACACGAGTTATTTTTAACATGTATTACTTTTTAGTATCTTCCTCGCTAGCTAGAAAGGTATTGTGTTAGTTTTTAAAGTTAATCAAATATACGTACTACCTTTCATTGAAAATTTAGATTCAGCACGCGTGCGTACGGGCGTGGGTGTACTTCATAACCCAAAAAATTTGCATGCAAAAAATTAGTAATCGCAATGGGATGAAACCGTGAAGAAACGAAATAAATTCTCCAAGAAAATGAGATGCAGGGAATGGTTGCTGTACCACCAGAAAAGAGAGCTCAGATATGTATTCTACGCATACCAAATAACTGATTTGCGTAACTACGACATTTCGATCAACATTTTAGAGTTTCGACTTCAAATTATTAGGAAAAAAAACTCGGAGGAATTTATTTAACTTACCTCAAGAGTTTTATGAGGAATCGTTTTAAAAACTGAGTAATTAAAATTACTAAAATTTTCAAAATTTTTGATTAATTGAAATACTTAAAAATTTTAAAATTTTTTAAGTTCGTTGTTTTTGAAAATTTTGAAGTAGGTATTTGAAATACTTGAAAATGTTTTGCAAAATTTGAAACTCAGATAAATGACCAAAACAAAATCCGTTATAGTTCGTTTTTTTAATGGGAGATTGTTCCTATGGTCATTTAACATTTTGAAGTAAAAATTCATAAATTGTTGAAAAACAAAAACTCGATGGCGGTGGTGACGAGGGGTGGTAGGAACATCGCACTTTCGCAGATCAGCTATTTGACATGTGTAGAATACACATCTAAGCTTTTTTTAAGCGCGTTTAGATTGAAGTAAAGCACCCCTCCTCATCTCCCTTATTTGTTGCTGGAGTTATCAGGTTTAATTTAATAACTCGTTGTTTTTTCACACAAAAATTACCACTCGTGGTGGTTTTCGTAGCACAAAAACAACACGACAGTCCAAGCGGTAAATTTCGGGAAATGAAAACCAGCACTTAATAAATTATATATGAAAATTCGTCGGAAAAATAAGCTGTCAAAAAATCCGGAATCGGAAGTGGAGGTTGGATATGTTTTTTTGGTAGCATTTTTTTCGAAAAATCCATATCCATCCATACATATATAAAAGCACAAAGGGTTATTTTCTCCCCTTCCTCCAGCGGCTACCGCTTCACCAATATGGACCATTGTTTTTAAAATGAAAGATCTCTATCCACAGATGGAACATGAAACATTTTTGTAGTTTTATTCTACGTCGATTTTTTAATAATAATTATTTTAATTTATAATATATATGAAGGTCGGCTAGACGCGCGTCACTTGGGGCGCCATCTATAATAACGTCGCGTGTCATTATTGGAACTAATGCATCACGTGACTTGACAACGCTGTCTGTCAGTGCATTGTGCGGTTTTGAGTATGGAGCGACATATTGTTTCTGTTATAGGTGACGAAAACTGTTTATTTCGCTCTGTTTCGCATTGTGTATGTAATAATGACGAACATCATAGCGAAATACGCATGCAAGTCGTCGAAAAAATTAAAAATGAATGGGAATATTATGAAGGTTTTATTGTTGGAGATTCGATTAATCGTATAGGTTGCCGATTACTAATTCCACTGATTATGAAAATTTGTTATCTTTAGATGGTGAGTTCGCCGGACATGTCGAATTGCACTGTATTAGTCAGCTGTTTCCTGATCATCTGTTCAGAGTGTATAGAAATGACAATAACGAAACTCTTGACTATGGTACTGGAAATATTATTTCTAATTTACTTTTTTCTGGTAATGTTGATGCAGGGCATTGTAGTGTTTTGGAATTTCGTCCAGTTCAGTCCAATTCAGTCACTAATGATGCGGATGTGGAAAACGCAATCTGCAATGTTGTGCAACATAATGTTTCAAAAAAAAGGAAAATAAAAAAGACGTTAACTGGCGGCAGGGAAAGGAGACGTGAACGCACACAAAAACGTATAAAATACGAAGAAAAAACATGCTTTACGATTCGATATAGATGTGCTGTTTCTGATAATATTTCAAATGTAACTCCATTCAACTTGGGTAACTTAAACAACATATGTAGTTATTGTTCAGCTCGGTACTTTTCGTGTGAAAAAAATTCGTCTGGCTACTTTGGGCTTTGTTGTTGTAATAAAAAGTTCAAATTACCGGAATTTCGGATTGCTGATGAAATAAAAGAATTATTTGCAGGGAATAACGAGATATCGAAAAATTTTCGAGATAATATTCGACAATATAATAATGCTTTGTCGTTCGTGTCATTTGGTGCAAATATAAAATTACCTCCCGGATATGGTCCGTATTGTTTAAAAATTCTCGGCGTCGTGCATCATAAAATTTCGTCATTATACCCTCAAAACACAGGATATGCTTCTTATGGACAATTATACATTTTAGACTTTTCTGAAGCCAATCAAATTAGACTTAAACATGCTGCGAACAGTTCCTTGAGAAAAGACATTCTAGAAATAATATCGTGTCTTAAATAAATGTAATCCTTATGTGATGTCATATAAGACAATGCATCAGAAGATATGTGAAGAAAAGGAGTTGGCTTTAAAAGAAAATCGTGTACCTATTAATTTGGTAATGGGTTTTTATCACGAACCCAAATCAGATCCTCGACGGTATAATGATCGTACATGTTCTGAAGTTGCAGCTGTTTTTGAATCAGCCGACGGTGCTTCACCTTATCATAGACATATTGCTGTTTATGCACATGACGGTGGAATAAAAAATATAGACTTTGACAGTATGCATTGCGATCCGATGTCATATGTATTGATCTGGCCGTGCGGGGAACCAGGATGGTATATTTCTATCCAACTGGAGGAGAGCGCAAAACTAAAATTCGCCAAAACATTTCTATGCGAGAATATATATCTTACAGACTTATGGTTCGAGGTTCTCATCCTGTAGGAAACTTCAACCCAATAATTAAAGCTGGGAAGTTAACGCAGCAGTTGATTGTTGACTATTACTGTCGCGTCGAAGGCGACAGATTGACATTCATCCGTAACCAACAGATGAAATTGCGAGTAGATACATACGCTGGTCTCGCACACGCTTTACATGTAAGGGCCGACAACGGAAACTTAAAGGCTGGACGCGTTGTTATTTTACCCTCATCTTTTACTGGCAGTCCTAGAAACATGATGCAAAATTATCAGGACGCAATGGCCATTGTAAGAAAATTTGGTAAGCCAGACATCTGTAGCATGGACTGGTATTGCTGCTATGCTGTTACCAAATGGTCGTACGGTACATAGTAGGTTTAAGTTACCCCTAAAACTGCATGAGACTTCTATATCATCTTTAAAAGTCAACAGTAAAGCAGCAGCTGATATCAAGTCAGCAAGACTGATTATATGGGATGAAGCACCCATGGCCAATATACATGCATTAATGTGCGTTCATAGACTTCTGAAAGACATTATGGGTAATGACATACCTTTTGGAGGAAAAATTATTGTACTTGGGGGAGATTTCAGGCAGGTCTTACCAGTAGTTCCACATGCTTCAAGAGAAACAATAATCCAAAACTGCATAAAGTTTTCTCCCCTATGGTCAGAATTTAGGGTATTTAAGTTGTTTAGAAACATGCGAGCAAGACCAGAGGAATTGGAATTTGCTAATTTTCTGCTTAAAATTGGTAATGGAAATTATCCTTCCGTAAATGACGAATCACCACCATTATCAGCTATTATTGATTTGCCGTCCAGTATAATTGCGAAAGAAGACATTGTTTCTGAAATTTTTGGGAAAGAATTTGTGTCACCAAATGCCGCGTTATTAATTTTTCAAAATATGCTATTTTAGCCCCAAAAAATGAACAATGCGATGAGATCAATTATAAAGTTATAGACCTTATACCCGGAACGTGTAGAACATATATCAGTGTAAATAATTTGATAACGGAGGAGGAGAATGCAATTCTTCAGTTTCCTATTAAATTTCTAAATAGTTTAGAGTTAAGTGGTTTGCCTCCACATATCCTCAAATTAAAAACTGGAGCTATTGTCATGCTGTTAAGAAACCCAAATGCCTCCCAGGGGCTCTTAAATGGTACCAGATTAATTGTTCGAAATATGTACGACAATTGTTTGGATTTGGAAATTATCACTGGAGAAAGATTGGGGCAAAGAGTTTTGATTCCTAGAATCGACTTAACGCCATCAGATACAACGCTTCCTTTTTCTTTCAAAAGACGCCAATTTCCTATTCGTCTTGCGTTTTGTATGACTATAAACAAAGCGCAAGGGCAAACTCTTGATCGTGTTGGTATTTATTTACCCCAGCCTGTATTTAGCCATGGCCAGTTGTACGTAGCAATGTCTCGAGTGCGATCGTTCGACAATTTGAA